>OY998129.1:18499868-19099868 GCA_963921915.1 Hyposoter dolosus | reverse complement strand
AAAATTATTTCGAATTTCGATTCCGGCACGAGACCGAAAATTCCAGTGACTCTTGGTGATTCCGCTAAATTCGGTATGGTAGAATTAACCAAAAAGTTTGATTTACAAAAAATACGAAGCAGCAAAGTTCCTTTCGTACCGCGAAATCCTAGCCAAGAAGGCAAAACTGGTTTCAATCCAACAGAAGCCTTAAAAACGAATTTGAAAAATCCCAACGTGCCAGACAGTCCTCGAGGGAATCTCGAATCCGTGAGAATAAACATTCAGAGTTTTCGTAAAGTTGAAACGAATAAGAACGGTCACGATAATTATCCATTTGTAATATCGAACAATCCACTTTTCATAGCTGAACCGGAAAAAAAGGATTCGCCCATATACAGCAGTTCCGAGAGTCTCCGCGTGAATTTCCAACGTTTGCGACGCAAGTCCGACGCAGAAACGAACAATCAGCAGGTGGAGCTGAGCAGTAAAATATTTGCAGAGAAATATCAAAGAGAAGTTTCCGGTTTGGAGAGCGTCAAAAATTATTTGGACTCGAAGAAAGGACAGAGTTTCAATCTTGGCCTTGGTAAATTGACTCAGAACATGATCCAATTGGGAAAGAACATAGCGCAGAATTCAAGGAATTTAGAGTCGAGTGTTGGTGCCAATACGATCGGAACGAGTATGAAAAATGTCGAAGTTACGACTACTTCGTCGACGCCACTGAGAGGCCTCAACGTTCCTGCGCAAAAGCCTAATCATCTTGACTTGAACATACCGTTGCAGTCGCAACAGCAAAAAAGCCTCAAATTGAATCTCAGCCAACGAAGCAATTTAGCAACGAGTCCGACTATCCATCAACACATATTGGAACCGCCGAAACTGTATCAGAACGAGAATAGCCGAAAGGACTTAACGAAGACGGAAGTGCTGATGGAAAAATTGCAGTCTTCGACGAATGTTTATCGTCATAGAACTTCGTCGCTCTCAGAAAATCGTAAACCACCATTAAAAAATATACGTCGTTCTTTTCATCCTGGCAACGAGTCTTCCGAGGATTCTGACTCAGTATCTCATTCGGAGACCGACATCAGAACACGTTTACGTTATAAGCGTCGTCACAAAAAAGTTCCTCACAGTTTACGTTTGAATTTGAAGAACAAACCACAATTTTTGCATCCCGACGCAGCCCGAGGCTTTTCTGCGGTTGAATTGTGTGGAAAATCGCCACCACCTTCGACGAGTTTTCTCAACTCGCTGTCGCCGCCTTTCTCATCGAGAAACAATTTGTTATCTTGGCCCGAAAGCGCCCCAAGCTCCAGCCTCACGTTTACGAGCAATTCCGAGCTCGATTCGGACACGAGCTCCGAATATCCTGAATTTACAAACGATATTCTCACCTTTCCACCCTCGCCGGCTCCTTAGACAAGAAATACGCAGTTTCTTATTCAAGAACTTGGAAATATTTGCCGATAACCACCGGCGACGGTACGTGCGTTGTTTCTACCCAAGCATCATCATCATTCATCCATTCTGGCTACGCATCGTTGCTCCAACAACAAAAACGAAAGTGAAACAAGAGAAAAAAAACATTTTCACGTTGTCAATCGTCGCAGCTTGAACTTTGAATAGTAGCGGTGACTTGAAAGCTACAAATCGTCAACATGGACACCAAAAAATGGGGATCCTAATCGACCTCGAACTAAAAACTTTGCTCACGTGACACGTATTTTCTAAATTTGCAACAAGTTACGATCCTTCTGCCCCCAAGATAATTGTAAAAGAAAGAAAACAAACGTGTCTTTTTTGTCAGTACGTGGTCCTTTGTGAAATTTCGACAAAGTGGCTTTAAAGGCTCTAGTGTGGCCAAAAAGTGTATGAACGCACTGAGCAACAAACTCCAGTGACGTAACTGGTAGTTTTAAAAATTAGCGCAAAAAGTCGTGGTACTTTCCAAAATTGTTTGAAAATAATTCGGATGGAATAAACGACAAAAAGGAAGTGCGTGATGTGCCTAAAACATGTGAGGACATCTCTTATTTTTGGGAGCGACTCCTGTCAAAGAGTCTAATCGAACGCCAAAAGAAAAACATAACGAAAAAATGGAAGCTCCGGTGCTGGTTCATCTCGAATGCAAATTCACGATCCGAATATCCCCACGAATTACGCTTGGCATGCTCGCATGATCATAACAATTGTCATTAACACTCAAATACTAAAGCTAAACACTTAGTGTAATTATTTATCTTCTAAATGACGATTAAGAACACTTTTTATATATTTACACATTTATACCGTTTGTATAACGTACAATTAGTACACGAGTTGAAAGAGAAACCAACGTTCGAATTGATAAAAACGTGAAGTTTTAGGATTAAAAGAAATTAGAATAGAATGTTTTTTGACACTAAAAGATAAATGTATCATTTGTTTTTAACGTTGCACTTGTCAAAATAATTGTGCATTTTTTGTTTTTCGTTTATCTTGGAGACGAGTATTTTGACTTCAGAATCAGAATTGACCTTTGAATGCAACGTGCATTTGCATTCTCGCACACGTCCCGTTCGTTTTATTTTTCTACACACTGTTTTGCATTTGCACGCGTGGGACGTGTACGTTCGAGAAACCGTCAAGAATGAAAAAATCACAAAAGAGAAAATGAAGAACGGATCTCTCGGAGAATCCAAAAGCATTGTCGCATTCAAAAATTTGTTGGGTCTTTTTTTTTTTGTTGCTCATATTTTCCTCTCTCTTCGATAAATTTACACACTTGATAAATTCTGTTTTATAATTATTGTTTCGAATTATTGTTATTATTTGTTTATTTTTTATTTGAATTTTTATTTAATTGCGTTTTTCTTCACTCCGCGATCCCCGCCCCTTGAAAACCCGAAAAAAAACTCTCTCCCGATCCCGAATCGAACTGTTTAGGCGACATTGTCGGAGGAAGCGAAGGAAGTTTACAACAGTCTGGTCGAAACGCCAACCATCGAGAACTCCACGGAAACGAATCCGTTGAGAATGTTGAGATCCGGGTTGCCCATGGTACGACCAAGAGTACGCGGAAACAAACATGCCACCCTCGGACACGGGGTTTCACAGAACGACGATTTGGGCGGCACAAGTAGCGAATCATCCAACTTCGCCTTTGACCTTCATCACAGTGGAGCCAAGACGTTGCCCAAAATCCGCGCTCCGCCACCTCCAAATGCACCGCCACCCATCCCCATCAATCGCAACCTCGAAAGACACAATTCCGCTCTCGGCATAGAAAATAATCAAAATCAAAACAACGTTGATGATAATCCTATCCCATTGCCACCCAGAGACCGATCCAAAACCCTCCAACCGAAATCGAGCTTGCCTAGACATCAGCGCAAGCATCCTTTGATTATTCCTGGTGGTGGAGTCACTCGCACTCTAGCCAAAATGGCTGTGACCACTCCACCCATCGAGGATCAAGTCGATGGCAATCAACCCAATTTTCATATTCACGATCCTTCCTCCAGTTCCCATCCTCACAAAACCGACAACAACGGCGAAGAAGCTGCTTCACCCGAAATTGTTGCCAACAGGTAAATACATAGGCATTTTCTTTATTTTTCATTTTTTTCTCAATTTAGTTGCGTCTCAGTTGTCGAATAAATCATTTTTTCAATAATCTCATAGCTGTGTCTTCAGCCTCTCTGCAAATACGAATTAACTAATTAAGAATGAAAGATTCAAACGGATTTGAAAGAATGAAGAAAATCTTTGACACGAATCAAAATTGAATTTTCAGTCCAGAAGAATTCGAGCAGAGAATCGATTCGGAATTGGCAGCTCTGGATTCGTTACCGATCGAGAACAACCGTTTGCATCGTTGCAGCGTGATATCGGAGGATCTATTAGAATTTTCCGACAATTTGATCGAGTGCAGTAGTCCCGAGCCAACGGAAACGTCTCAAGAGGTGAACAGCACGAAAAACAGTTGCTCCAATTCACCAGTCTCGTCGATATATCACGCGAGAAAAATAAGCGTAGAATCACGGAATTCAGGCAAAATATCAAGCACGAAAAGTCTTCACGAGAGTTCGGAGACGAGCGAGGGCAGTAGGAATTCGACGCCGACTTTCAGCCGCGACGAGTTGTCAAACTCGTCGGTATCCGGAAGAGGAAATTCGACGCGCGGAAACTCGACGATCCAAAATCGAGTGGGGAATCCGGGATATTCGGAGCAACCAAAACAGGAAAATCATAGCTCGAATTCGACAAACTCTCAATTGGATAACTGTAACGTTGAAAAAATCCAAGATTCCAATGCGATGAGTTCTGCTTCGAATCGACGATCGTGTAATCGCAACACGAGCGATTTATCGAGACAGTCCGATCACGTTTCCTGCGAAGATCTTTTAGAATTCGCTTGTGACGGACCCAACGTCAGAAGAACAAGAGGCCCAAGGAATGGCGAACAGTCGGACGAGGTGAGAATTATGCTCAAAGTTTTGCACGAACAATCGACACCAGAATCCTGTGTCGCTGCACTGAACGTCACCGATTGGGATGTCCTCGCGGCTATAAAGCTCGAACGTTTGCAAGGGCTCTTGAAAAAAGAGAACAATTTCGTCGGACTAGAAGATTGCAAAGTGATGCTCGGCCAATGCGGCGGCGACGTCGTTAAAGCGGCAGCTCTTTTAAGAAACAACGACGACACTGCTGCCGTGTAACGGACACGAAATTTTTTTTTTTCTTCCTCTTTGAACGTCACAGTGCCAGCTGTTGTCGATGATGTCACGCCTTCCGCCCTGCTTGCCCCTGTGTACAAATATCATTGGGATATAATTTATGCGACTCCACTTCCGGTTCGTCTTCACTCCTTTCCGTTATCGCACGATAGACTTTCGTGTCTTATATTGTAAGATCCAGCGGAGTTCTAAATGAGAAGGATTTTTTTGTACTTGTAGAATTGTATCTCGAAGACGTACGGCTGCTTATTGTCGTTTTTATACGTTCGATATATTATCGATTTTTCAAATTTTCTTCCTTCCAATGAAACGAACCAATCTCTTTCACATTTCCTAACCATTTTTGGCCATGGAAGCAAAGGAAACCACATATTATACATTCTGAAGATTATACATGTTGTCGAATTATTTCAAAAGACAAAACGCATCACGGAATTCAATAAAGTTTTAAAAGAGACCCAAGTTTTGTTCCAGGCACTCATAATAACAGCCGTACTTCTTCGAAGAAGAAACGATTATTTATTGTTCGACGCGAGGTTAAGAAGAAAAAAAAATAAACTGGAAGGATCGAGTTTGTTAAAAAAATACTAATAAAAAAAAACAAGATTTTCAATGAAAATTTCACCGGAGATGTGCATAATTCGAATGAAGAAAAAAAGAAAGAAAAAAAAACAAATCATACGAAATGATTGATAAGATAATTACAACTATTGTATAAACTTAGCAATCTCGATCGGATATTTCTATCCGAATAATAATCCTCTTGTAATAATTATGCATTTATATAAAAATGCATAAATTTGTATTTTTCTCGTATTATTTTTTATTCCGAATGAAAATGATGAATAATTCGGATGATTTTTTATTCGAAAGATGCCCATATCTGGTCCTGGCTCCATGTGCAGGACGGTGAGAAGAATATTTACAAATCAATGAATAATTGTTTAAATTATTTGGCTCGCCTACATAAACAGAAAGAGTTTTTTTCCTATTTTTTTTCTTTTTAGCTCTTGTAGTAATTTGATAATGTGATAGAATTTACGATAATAAATCAAAGGTTTGTTTGTTCCGATTGAATAGTAATTTTCATTCTTTTGAGCAGAACGCCGAGCGAGTTATTTATTGGGGCCTATTTTTAAAGAAAATATATATATTTCGATACAACGATCGCCAATTTCTGGAATATATGTAGAAATATTTCTGTATTGTAATCGTCGCTATCGGTCACGATTTATCTTCCGTATTCCTCGGGCCTCGGGTGTTGTTTTTTCCATGACTGAAGATATCAACCGTGCTATGAATAGCGAGGAATCGCGATTGCAAAAAGAAGCAAAAAACGAAATAATTAAACGTCAAACTCATGTATGAATTGTGAGACTTGATCGATCGATTAAAATCCATTGCCAATGCCATTTATGGTCGATGAAATGTTGAAGAATTTTTGTATAGGAACAAGGAACAAATTATTCATAATTTTGGCAAAATAAACATTTCATACATATTTCTCAATCACCTGATGAGATTTCTCGATTAAGGAATCTGACTATTTCTTAAAAAGATGTAGAGAAATTTGGTCAAATGAGAATCGTCGGAAAATAGCATTTCCGACCAATCAGGCAGAACACGAAATTAAAAATACCACTGAAAAGAATTTTTTGTGATTTTATGTAATTTCTTTTCGAAATTCAATTATTTTGTTTCCAATTTTTAAGAGTTTTTAAAATCGTGTTGAATACAATTTTTCTACGTTCGAGGAATCGCTGAGTCTTGTCAAAATAGGGATTTGGATCGAATCAGCTGGGCGATTTTTCGGCTATTTTTTTTTTTTTTTGCTCTCCAGCAATAGTCCTTTGAGTTACATTCCAGTTTTTGAAGTTTTTTTTTTTTCAAAAAACCGGAAACTCTGTCCTTTATTTTTTCTCAATAAGGAGGGAATCAAAATTTCGTTAAATTTGGATTATAAAGAATTTCTTTTCCCGTTTCGTTTCTTGCCGTTTTAGTATTGAATTTTAAGAAGAATATTTAATTTTGTTTCCATTTGGAAATCCTTATCGAACGTTTATGGCACACAAAGGAGATCGAAGAGAAATTTCAAAAGTAGAAAAACCGCCTGATCGATAAATAAATTAATCGTAGAGTTTACGCGACAAGATAGAGAGATCATTCGATCGCGATGTTCGCAAAAGAATGGACAAGGTCGTAGAGGACGCGAGTTTGTAAATAGTTTTTTGTTTTGGAGGCTGATCTGACGTAGCAATATTATCGAACTGCGATGTATACGCTGAATAAATGCACAAAATGAGACGCAACGCGCACAGGAAAAGGAAAAGCAACGCGCACGATATTAAAACGTGTTAAAAGTTAAGTGGGGAAAAAATGACGGCCGGAAAAAGAAATACTGAACTGATAACATAAACATTGGGCTCACGATCAACTTTGAATTTGGGAATGTCGAAACGACGAAACTATCGATTTCAGCGGATGAAAAAATGGAAAAATAAACTTTCTTTACATGCCAAATCGGCCGTAACTATTTTGTGTTCGCGTCAAGTAAAGAAAGATAAATATCGCATCAACAGTAATGCACGGTAGTTCATGACAATACAAAAAACAAATACATTTTTCTCCATTTTTATTGTGTATTTTTTATTTCCACAATTGGGCATTTTTTCAATTGTTAATCTATACCGCGAAAGGAGCTTCGAATACCGAAGAATTCCTCTTTGTCAATCCGGTGTACATACATATATATTTTTCAAATAGTACTAAAAAGTAAAGGAAAAAACCACAATTTCCGATCAAAGTTTTCTGCGAAGCTTTGAAATATAACCTTCAAAGGTTTTACAAGGAAAAAGAAAAGAAAGAAGAGAACGAAGCAAAAGCATGAATCAAAGACTTCGTGATCCTACCTAATGAGAGTTGTTCCTCGAGAAAGGGAGAAGAAAAAAGGCCGCTGTAAGATTTTTACGAAAGAGGAAAAAAAACTCTTTGAAGGAATGTCCTAAATGGCGTTTCATCGAGAATCGTAAGAGTAGGAGGTTGATTGAATGAAATACAGAAGTTTCGAGGAATCGTGATTCGATGAGAAATTTAACGCGACGCCGATATCGTCGAAATTTGATGCACGAGAAAAAAATTGCTCATCCTTGTCTTTCGTGTTCAACGAGTTAACCGGAGAATTGTGAGAGAAAAAAGCATCAAGCGGAATCGCGACTGAGAGTAGTAGCAATAAATCTATTTCGCGCTTTCTTCCTAGTAAATACTTGCGAGCGTGTTTGTTTCTTATAAACCACGCGTTTGTTGTGTTTTTATTCCTCTCTCTCTCTCTCTCTCTCTCTCTCTCTCTCTCTCTCTCTCTCTCTCTCTCACTCTGTCAAGTTGAAAAGCCAATGTACTTACGTCTCGCTTGTTTTTTCTCCATCTCGTTCCTTATTTCTCTCCCTCTCTTCTCGGTGCGTTCGAGAAAGCAACAAACGCAAGATTATCCATCGTGTCAAGTTCCGTGAATCGTAACAACTCACACATACCACTGTTTTGCGAACGAATTAGCGCGAATACATGGACGGTTCCAATGGAAAGTGACAACTGTTTGTAAACATGAGGGTTTTATTTTTAAGCTTTTTTCACGATAAATGGGACGAATTCCTGGGCAATACTTTTGCGATAAAATTGCGTAATTTTTCGAGGACATTTGTCCCCGCTATTTAGCTATTGGCTATTTAGCACCATAAAAATACTTTCATTCCACAATATTTTTCGTCTAATAATGTGGGAAAAGCGGAGAATGAAAAAATCGTAATATCAAAACATGTAGATATTTTTTGTCCCTATGTTTATAAACAGTTTACAGAAACGTCGTTGAGAACTGAAACGCCCCGTATAAATGCATATACACGCACGGTGAGATATATGTACTTGAGAGAATTCGTTCTGACTTTCCCACTGACACGTCGTCTGTGTCGTTCGACAGACAGATCGAGTGCAACTCCAAATAAAAATATTACGTCTAGAAACTTTAATTTCTGTCCTTGGATGATTGAGCACGAAAATTCAAGATGGACGACATTTTTTGCGGGAAAATTAAGATGATAGTTTTTTTTTTATCTGGCGATGTTTACGTAGATTAAAAATGCGAGATAATATAAGGTAGTGATTTCGTACCCTTGAATATTTGTTGTGCGAGCGATTGTGAGAGCGCGAGGCTATTATAAAATACCCACCTACGATCCCAAACACGGAATAAAAATAAAATAATGGAATACATCAATTTCCGCCCTGCCCCTTCCCCACTTTTGATACATGACTAACAAGTATATAAATATATATATATATATATATTAAAAAACGACAACAAAAATAATAAAGTATAACATATTTGTACGTCTCTATATTATTATACGATAATGAGGTACCCGGAGATGTTTTATATACGCTGTATTTACGATAATATATACACAAATATGGAACTTTAAAATTTGTTTGTTTTCCTGCGCCATTTGTTTATTTTATATTCTTATCAACCCTTCGGATGTACACCCCCTATAAGTGCATATTGGGTCAGTCTGACCCAAGGCGTTTCTCAAATCGTTGCATTCCGGTAAATATGAGTTTTTTTGTTTTTTTTTTTGTTTGTACCAAATTATCCATATTTTATGGCCCGAAGTTTATTTTTTCACAAATGCTAAACAATCGGTGACAGAATCGGATCGTGTTTCCACTGAAATATTGAAGAAATTATGCATTTTTGACATAAATCATATTATTAGTAGTCGATAAGTTGGATTATTCGTATAATAGCGGAATGTACATTTTGGGAACAGTTTATTCGCCCAAAGCTGAATTAGTGGATACACGCGACGTCTGGCGGTTGAATCGAAAACAAAATCTGAGCGGTCGCTCAGGTCTAGAAAAAAATGCTCGTCTGCTGTCAAAAAAACATTGAAAATTATTGTATTCAGTCTGTAGTTTGATCAACAATGAAGTTGCCATCGTGTTTCCTCCACTGAGTTAGCCCCCTCAAGTTGACAATATTAATTTTCTTTTTACAAATTTCTTGGGCGTCGTTCAGTGGTTTATGGTGGCGCAATTAAATCGTTCAGCGGTCGACAAATTTTTCGGAAAAATCAATTTTAAAATCGATTACAATGCGCGACTTCCCCTATAGTTTCCGAGTACTTCTTATCTGCGCTGTGCATATGCGTACCTACCCAAACTCAGACCCCCATTTTTGAATTTTCTTATTTTTTCAAAAACGAATCGTTTGTGCGTGAAAAATTTTGCTCCAAAATAAATGGCACTTTTTTGTCGTGAAAATTGCGTATAAAACTAACTCTGTAAAAAGGAAGATTGATAAATTTTGACAAAATATTTTTTTGTCAAAAATGTTTTCATAATTCGCGAGCAGCCATTTAAGTTTCAACGGCAGTATCTCCAAATAGAATCTTTATTTTATCGACGTTACGTCTAAATTCAATTGGGCCTGAATATGTTTTTACAAGATTTTTGGTGCAATCGAACGGAGCCAAATGGAATTTTCGGAAGTGCGCGAAATACGTGGAATCCATTATTTCTTAAATATTCTAAGCGTTCTTCGGATCCAATTTGGACGAAATATTACACGGCGTATCATAATCTGCTGCAAGAGTCGCCTATGGTTTTATTTCTATTTATTTTTTCTGTACACAACGTTATTTTTATTCTACTTGATCGTTGATCCGTTTTTCGCTGCGCGCGGAGGCAGAGTGTTACTAGAGAATCGCAAAAGTTACTTTTTCGATGCAGCGGGCAAGGTCTCAGTTCGACACCGTAGCACTTGCCCTATGCAACTCTCGACTGGAGCAATTGATGAAAATATCATGGGGTGTATAAATCATGGGTAGATAGAGAAATTATGTATTTTATCAATTTAAATTTTGCAGGCGGAGGTCCCGCCCTCTCGCGCAACACCGGTAGAAAAATTGCACACGCAGTTTTGTCGGCGTACAAACGTGAAACTTCAGAATAATCAATTAAACTAAAACGACTCATTAATCCACCAGGTTCGATTGACCAATTTATTAAATAAACATTCTTTCAATCGTCCATACACAAACTTATACAGTTTTTAGTTCGTTCGAATAATAAGAAGGTCGAAATGTAGTTGCGAAAAAGTCGTTCGTATTCGTACGGAAAAATTGTTGCGTGCGCATCATTGAGGTTACGTAGAGCGCCCGCATCGGTGACGTGAGCGTCTTCCGCACGTCTCATATCACCCCATAGGCGGGTATCGTGAAAACTGATAGAAAAAAAAATTATCGCATATACGTGTTGTTATTTAATCGTTATTACGGTATGGACTGACAATTCTACGGAAGATTCGAGCGATAACAACTGATACGTCAAAAAACACGAGAGTCATCGAACGAAAAGGCTTCCCCCCAATCGCGATTTCCAGTTTGTTTTGGTATGCATTTTCTCGCTTTATTGCACTCACCATCTCCTCGCCTCCTCCCTCGTGCAGCTTTTACCCGGTACACTCGCCAACATTTTATCTCCGAGTATTGAAACCTCCTTTTTTCTAATTACCTTACGCTAAAACGCGATTCATTCCATCATCGATGTTTTAAAGTTCATGCTTATGTTTAATATCGAGTCTCTCGTAACCAGGTTAACGTTTTTTTCGTCCATATCAATTGACGACCAATTAGAATTTTCATTACTCCAACATCCTATATTTTTTCACGTTCACGGTTGCGTTATTGAGCTTAGAATCGATTACGTCACCGTTTCAGAATCATTCGTTACTCTATAATCCCCAAACGTCCACAATCTCAGAAAAATCTTCCGGGAAAGATTACCACGCACAAAAATGAAAAAAAAAAAAAAATTCAAAATATCGTGATGGAAATTCAGTTCGGTCGAGACAGTTGCAGGCGGTTTTTCAGACTCCCATGATAGAATCACTCACCCATAACAAAAATGGTTTCCAGAGCAAAATAGATAAATAAAAGTTGCGAAAATATCGATGACATTTTCGCTTTTACGCGAAATTCGGGCTCTGCATTTTTGTAACTTAAATTCCAAGGTCAAACCAAGCACATTCGCTATGTTCAGACTTTAAAGAAATATTCGAGTTTCGTAATGATAAAGATCCATTTCATACGAAAGTTAACCTTCCAGCAATCGCGCACTGAGAATTTTTCGCACACTCCTGTCACGGCATCGGCATAAACATTCAAAATTTTAGCTTTTTTCACCAAATTTTTTTTTTGCCTAATTAAATTAATACAATGTGCTTTTTAATGATAATTTTTGACGATTTGACGCTCGGTCGACTATTGCAAAGCTGCAATTCCACGTGGAGCTGCGCAATGTGAATTTTTTGCACACTTTTATTGCAGCAATGATGATTCCAAAATTTGGGATGGTAAAAATATTTTAAAAATTTTCTATTTTCACCAAATTTTTTCCTGCTTTATTCAATTATTAATGAGCTTCCTAATGATAAATATTTGACCCAGTCGATTAGCGCCAGGTAGCGATTCCACGTTGAGCCGCGCAGTAGAAGTTTTTCGCAGATTTTTATCATAGAGATCATTATTCAAAAATATGCAAAGGCAAAAACATTCAGGATTTTTGATATTTTTGACAAATTCTACTTTTTTCATTTTCTGTTTTTGTTCTTTTTTTTTGTTTCTTGATATTCATGCGATGATTCTTTAATGTTCTCAATGTGTTTACGAACTAGGAAAAACGCTATTTCCTTTGATGCAATCGTTGCGAATGACTTCGTGAACTCCGATCATACGAAAATTAAGAATATTGCGAGCGATTCCAAAGAGAACAGCTGCGAGGAACGACACGTCGAAAAGCCACTCCACGGTGCTCATGCACAAAAATACTTTGGTCAAAAGCTCGAGAAATATCGGAGTCCAAGAGAGAACGGCGAGTAGAAAATTAGTTTGGAAAAGTTGTAAAAGCTTTTCCATGCCGCGCACATCGTTTTTCATGGTTTCTAGAGTTTTTTTGTTGTGGTTGATACTTTTTTCTCGTTGTTCATGGAGTTTGTCGCTGATTGGCTCGGATTTTTCCGGAACAATGAGATCCTCGAAGCTTGTGTTGCCAAAATCAGCTTCGAATTTTGTTTCCGGTGGGAACCAGCCGGACGTACTTGCTACGTTTTCCAAAATATTGCTCGTTGAAATTTCTGGGCATTGCGGAAGTGTTGGTTTTATTTTTGCCGTTTCCTGGGCTGCCAATTTTTCTTTGATACTGCGACACGCGTATTTCGCTCGTGTTTGCAAAACTGCTGAGGTAAATATCGGCACGAAGTAGACCAGGAAAACGAGGACGAGCAGATGAATTTT
This sequence comes from Hyposoter dolosus, assembly GCA_963921915.1. Lineage (NCBI taxonomy): Eukaryota > Metazoa > Arthropoda > Insecta > Hymenoptera > Ichneumonidae > Hyposoter > Hyposoter dolosus. The sequence continues at coordinate 19,086,817 of OY998129.1, read as the reverse complement.
TAGGAAACTCGGCGACACGAAACATTGATTCTTCATGCACGCAGGCATTTTTTCATTTTCCTCTCTTTCGTTTCTGCTTGATATTACATTTTTGTTGGAATCTTTTGGTGACTGTCCGGACTCGGTTTTTTCTTTGAGGAATTCGAAATTCTTTCGCCTGCGCAGCTGCATCGCGACTGCTTGAATCTTCTTCACTATATCTGCATAAATTTCCTTGTCCGATTTAACAGAAATTGGCGTTTCTATCGCTTCCTTCGAATCATCAGCCTCGTGGCTTATTCCTGTTTTCACGTTTTCTAGCTCCGAGCCATTGTCGTAGGTCGAATTAGTGTTCCAGGAATTGGAAATTTTTTTCTCTTGTTCCGCTGTCGCTTCTGGTGTTTTTTCTTGGACGAGACTCTCCGACGAATTTGCCAGGAGGCTCTCGAACAATTTAAACTCTTCTACCGCATCGAACTCTTTGTTTGAAATTTCTGAAACGTTTGGTTGTTCGTCCGAATGAAACTCTGCAAGACTTTCCGTCGTCTCGTTGTAAAAAAGTTCTTCCTGAATTTCCAAAGTTTTATTTACAACTTTTTCTTGATCGAAAATTTCGTGGGCATGGTTTTCCGTTTGATACTGAACTTTTTCTTGCCCGTGAACAGTTTCCTGGCCATTTTTGTCCATGAATTTTGTGATATTGGTCAAATGAATGGTTTCGTAAAAATTCGTCGGTTTCGATTGTTCAGTCTCGTTCCTTGTTTTGGCTGATTGGACGATGTCGTAAATTTTGGAGACGATTTCCCCGAATTTCTCGTCCGTCTCGATCGAATCGTTGGCCTGAAACTCAGACGAATCGATCGCAGCGATGTAATTATTATTTAGAACTGGTAGGACGTACGAACTTTCATTCAAATATTTTTCGACACTGTTCTCACTTGCGTAACAATTTTCGAACGGAAAATTCATCCCATAAATGCAGCCCAGGTCTCGAGAGTTTTTCAAATTTTCCATGTTCTCGTTACCAGCGAAATTGAAGACTGCCGTTAACAAAATAGGGACGATCCATTGGCCAGCCAATCCGAGGCCGGTCATCAGTTTTTCGTTCTTGAATTTTGAAATATTTCCCCGACCAGGCTCTTTGCTCGTTTCGATAATTTTGTCACATTCCCCTACAACGTGGTCCAGGTCGATGCACGTACGTGCTGAGAAACTGAGCAGAGAGACGAAGGCGTTGACAAACGGAAATATAAACATGGCGTAATGAGCGACAACGTCGCGGAATTGACAAACACTCGTAGTTTCATTTGCTTCAACAAAATCTTCGATGCTGAATCGACCGGAGTTTCTCGTTTCGCTAAAAAATTCGGTGTACGTTCGATTCGACGATGCATTTTTAATGTTTTTTTGTTCAATCGGACCACCGATGGTCAAATATTGATTAAAAATTAATAAAACGCCGGTAATGAGACTGCTGAGAATATCCGAAATGGCAAACGTATGGAGAGACGAGATTTCGAAGCTTTTCACTTTTTTTCGGAGCACATAAAAGAGAGAAAAGAGACTGGACACGAGGAGAGTGTATCCCGCTGTTCCCAAAAGTGCCGAATGCATTTTCGAACCAAGTTACTTTTTGCCGGATTTTTTATTTAATTACAACAGTTTTTTTTTCATGAAATTTGTTTAATTTAATTTTGTTTCTTTTTGGTCGGACGAGCACTGCAAAAATCGCGCAAACCAAAGCCAAATTTCCTATGAACTGACGAATTATTGAACGTTTTTGTAAAACAAAAGAAAAAAAAATCATTCGCATGTGGGCATTACCGATTCCGAGGCACATGTGGGCTTTGTATCGTTCGAATCTTCAGCATAACTGTAAGATTTCTTTGCATGAGGGCCGCCGTGATACTCGAGCACTGGAGTAATGTTCGTAAACGCGGTATGGCGGTAAAATAAGTGGTCATGGCCCTTGGAATCGTTGATTTTCGTATTTTTTATCTAACAAACGATTCAGCTGATTTTTTTCAACTCGACTTTTCCCAAAGGATAGCCTCTTTCCCGAATTCGTTGCCACTTTGTTCCTTTCCTCCTTTCCCCAACTAGTATCGATTTTTTTGTTTATGAAAAATGATAAAAAAAAATGCAACAATTTGCCCACGATTTTTCCTCCAAATCGCGAATATTTATTCATCAGCATAAATTTGAATCTGTTACAGAGAATCTACTTTTTACTCTTCATCGTGCATGAAAAATGTCGATACGCCGTCGAACGGATCCCGTGATAACTCAACGGATATGGGACGCCATAAAGATAACGGTTCAACAGAGAAGCATACCCAAGAAGGATCGTATAATACGTCACTTGGCACGTGTTTACGGTATTACCGAACAATCGGCACAAGACGAGCTGAACCGTGCACTCGAAGATAAACTCGTATTTTTGAAGAAGGTACAAACCAAAAGTGGAGTGGACAACGAGTCTCTCCTGTTACCGACCAAACTGGAGGATGACGACGCTCACGATTGGTACTGCTTCAAATGTCAACGTGCCGGTCTTGTTGAATGTTGCGCACAATGTTATAGGGTTTATCACAAGGATTGCCATGTTCCGGCCAACGAGGAGAAAAAATTGTGCGAATTTTGCGAGGTTTGTTCAGTGGAAACAAATAATATGAGAATTAATCCTCAAACGCTAGCGATGGCTCATTTGTGTCCGGGCCAAGTCGTGGAAAATGCCTGTCTTCATATTTTGCATGAAATTATTATTAATTTTTTTTTTTCGGATTCGCCAAATTATTACTATTCGGTTGAGGGTTCAAAAAAGGCCCACGAATTTTTACAGGTTTTTTCGAATGTTTAAAAATTTGCCAAAAGACAACGTAAAGTTGATATTTTCTTTGGAATATCGAGCCTGCCGTGCTGCAAAATTTTTTTAACCGAAGGCAGAACCGTCGGATCGCCTTAAATGGAACTTTATTGACCGGTGACCAACAATAATTTTTCCGCGACCTTTTTTCTCATCCGTACTATTTTTTTAATCGCTCAAACTTCGTAGAACTGCAATGGACTTTTGATTGATTTGCAGAAAATAAATGAGGATACGTTCTCCGATGTGACAGACTTGAATCACATATTGAGTTTCACTTGTGGACATTTAAAGGCAAAATTGCCACCGGAAATCACAAACAGAACGATCATATCGGACAGCAAAACGGTTGAAACTCCAGCCGGTGGTTTGTCCGGTCCAACGTGGATCAGCGAAGGCGAGGATGCATGGCGCCCTGAAATGTTGATTAAAAATCACATGGATCTTGCCATCATGGAGGCCAAAACATCCAGAGACGAGTACAAGAACCTCGCTGAATTCCAAGCTGATGCGCACAACATTCATCATAATATAGTGATTTATCATGGAGGTAATTGCTTCATTTTCACATCTTCATCGAAGAAACTGGAATTTTTTTTAAAAAAGATCAGTTTTTTCTTTTTTTCTGTCTACTTCGAGTTAAAACGTCAAAACGAATGAATTTGGAGTAGAAATCATCGGAAAATATTTGAGAATCGATTGGCAAACGAAAAGTCTGAAGATTCTTTCGGAATTGTTTGAATTTTAAACAGTTTTGTCTACTTTTTGTCTACTTCGGGCTAAAATGATGAAAGGAATAAAGTTGGAACAGAAATCTTTGGGAGATATTTGAAAATCGATTAGCAGATGAAAAGTTTGAAGAATCTTTCGGAATTATTTGAATTTTCTACAATTGTTTTGCTGATATTACGTACTTGTTGTGTGGATTTTAGAAAAGAGCGTCGTTGGCGACATGGCGTCGACGATGTATCAAGATTGCTGTTACGACATCAAGGAAATTCGTCGATGCGCCGATTGTTACAGAATATCGAATGAGAAATCGGAGAAAATGTGGTTCTGCATTCCTTGCGATCCTCCGCATCAGCTCGTGTACGCAAAACAGAAAGGATATCCTTATTGGCCGGCGAAGGTTATGCAAGTGACGGAGGAAACGTACGACGTGAGATTCTTCGGTGGTCATCACATGAGGGCGAACATTGAGAAAGTTTTTATTCGTCCAATCACCGCGAGTCCCCAAAGTTTGCAGGTAAGTTATCGAACAAATTAGCCTTTTCATTCGCTTTTCTTGCACAACTTGCCACCAAAAAATTTGTTCTGGCTGGTGGGAAGTTTGCATTTTTCACGCATTCTTTTGCATAAAGCTACGGAGCATTTCACGATCTATTCACAATTGTTGTCTAGCCATCGGAAAAAGGAAAGTGGAAAGAAATGAAGGTACGAGGCTAAAAAACAACATTGGAAGGAAATCCGATAATTCAATAGGAATTTTGTCTGTTGTCGTTATATTTTTATTCTCCGCATGGGTGTTTTTTCAGATATTGCAACAATCACGAGCTCCAGGGCATAGTAAAATGATATTTTTCCTTTTTCTCAAAGATTAAACGATCGACCGCTTGGAATCGTGCCTTCGAGGAGTTGAAACATCATCAGAATTTGCTGCAAAAGTTGGGCAAAGGGAGATTGGCTTCCCGCGATCTCGAGGACCAGGACGGGCCCAGACCTGCCAAAATCCGGAACGTCGAATCGGCCAATGCTGCCGCAACTTCGAACGGTTCGAAGAGCCCGGTCAAGCCCGTCTTTAAGGATTTAAGGGTAAAAGTCGAGCGGCTTAGTTCCGACGGTATTACCGAAATGCAGTCTTCACAGGAATCGAACCTTTCGGGAAAAAAAGAGACCGAAGGGACCAGCGAGAGTCGCGGGACCAGCGAAGAGAGACAAGTTCCTCATCTTCCGGTCGCCGAAGACGAACCAGCGAGAGAAATATCGAGCACTTGTCCGCAGGGATTGAAGAAAGAGGGCTCTCAAGAAGATATGGTCACTTCTAGCTGTCAGGAACCAAGGTCAAAGTGCGTACTCGTGCAAACGGAGCAGATTCAACCGGAAGTTGTACCAGCAAAGGTGAGCATCTTTTGGGACTTTTGGTTCAGTCACAAAAACCGAAAAATCGTATTGTTCAAAAGCAATTTTGAGGAGCCAATTTTTTACAATGTTGTTTGGACTGACAACAATGTAGCTACAAATTTTTGTAAAAATCAGAATTGTTGTTTAGAAATTAACAACAATTGAAAATTGAAATATCGATATTTTCAAGAAATCTTTGTGGGTTTGCGTTTTTTTTTTAAATGATTCTAGTAAAAGTTGTACCTGATAATGTTCTCTTTGAAATAGATCCTATGCAAAAACGACCTAATATCATTATTTAAGCAGATAAGTGCAGTTAAACAATATAATATCTCATTTTGCTTTCTCCTTTCGGTATCGGTCATTTTTTAAGATTTTATTCAGACGATATGCAGAAATAGACGAATATAAAGAAAAGAAGTAATCTCTTTATCCAAGAAAAACAGACTCACGTCCCTTTTCTAAATATTGTTACGAGTAATTGAAAAAAAAACCGTGATCACTTTTTAAATTTTTGTGTTTTGTGAACAAACACGTCCATTCACTTAGTTGTCTCTCAACTCTCTCCTTTTTTCTACCAGTCAACCCTTTTTATTTCATAGATAACCTCATACCTACTTGTAGCAATATTAATTAATTAATTAATTAAATTTTTATTCATTTATTTACTTAACAATTTAGGGGTTTGGCTCATTTACATTTTTGTATCGAATAAACAGTATTTATACAAAACGTTTCGCAACACGATTGCCCCGACGGATTATCTGTCGCGAGAAAAGCACTTTATGGAACGTTTCTTTTCGGCAAGGTAAAGAGAGAACGACGTGGTTCGGATCAACCGACAACGACCGCTCTGGAGAAGCTGCGGAGGGAACTCGAGCTGGACAAGTGTCGGGAGCTCGAGAGACTGCAGGCTGAGCATGCCAAAGAGATGCGACAGTTGACGGACAAGCATCAACAAGTCATATCGGAAATAAAGAAGAAACAATGGGTAAAGATCGAGCGTCGTTACCATTGCGAAATTTTTCATTTTCTCACAATTTTCCTTGTCGATTTTCCTTTCAGTGTTATAATTGCGAGACCGAAGCGATTTATCATTGCTGTTGGAACACTGCTTATTGCAGCACGGACTGCCAACAAGTTCACTGGCAGCGTGAGCACAAGCGAGTCTGTAGACGCAAGCGATAAGCCCAAATTCCAAGGTACGAAGCTCGTGCCCAACGATGAACGAGAGGTGCCTACTCGACAATGAAAAAAGCATGAAATATTTTAGTCCAAAAGAAATCTCGCGATTTGGAGATTTCGGGAACGAAACGAGAGGAACGGCGAGACCAAACATCAAAATGGTCGGTAGGAACACCTTAATATATATATAAATATAAAAAATATTGTACAATAGACGCGTATGAATTGTTATGACGATTTGGGTGGATCAAAAATGAAATGAGCGTCAAATATCAATACTTGTCCACTACGTTTATCCATATGACGTTTAAATTGTAAACATACACACACAAGCGCGAAACATTGAAAAGGATCAGTCCACTTTGGACAAAGACATAAAAACGCCAAGCGAATTATATTAGAATTAATGGAAAAAAAAGTGAGCAAATATCTATCCGTATTACGGATAATTTATCAACATATGAATGACTCGTTGTCGCTAGTAAATGTGTTGTCACTGTACCAAATGTCCAATGGACATTATTCGCCAGTTTTCTTTTCTTTGGCATTGACGACCAATTTTTTTTCCGCGAATTTCAAGGCCTTTTGATCGTTATCGAAGCGAGAAATGGCGGCTCAGAGAGGTCGAGATTTTAGGGATGAACCTGGGGATTAATTGTTTCGTGTTATTGTCAGTGCGAAATGAACGTGAATTAAATCGGACGAGTTCCATTTTAGAAGATCATCTAGTCCTTGACCACTACATGGGAAAATATATTTTTATTCCTGAGCTCGAGTTTCGTTTTGCTGACAATTTTCAACTTTATTACTTGACAATCGTTGCACTTTTTCTCTATCAAATCGAATTACTAAGGAAAATATATCGTTGTATTTTTTTTTTGATTTCTCAATAATAAAAAAAATGGAAAATCAATCTCGCTATTGTGACGAAATTCTGTCTTATTATCACGCTTTTAGATCTGGTGTCGTGCTCGAGGATTAATTGATTTTCTCCGAATTTCCAATTCTTTTACGATTTCGAAAAAAAAGACTTTTTTGTCTTTCTTATTCCAATTAAATCTCGTGAAGAGAGAAACTTTCAAAGGACATTGCGAAAGAAGAAAAAACATCAATTTTTCGCCTTTTATTTCGGGGCCTGTTAATTCTTTACTGCAATTTCCATTTTTCACGATCGATGCCACGTGGAATGTTCGTGCAATGCATTTATCCGAAATGCTCTACTCACTTTTTAGCCTGTTTGAGGTAATTACTGTAACACGCGATTTCTGAAATTTTTTATCGACACTTATAGGTTTAAAAAAATCCGGATTTTTTTCCCTTTTTTTATGGACCACTTTTCCACTCGTTTTCCGAGAAAAAATCAAGCATTCCACGAGGTGGAACTTTTTTCGAACCCGGTCACTCCACCATTGTTGCGAATTGTTTAATTAGCCGGAAAAATCGACCACGAAATCAATCGATAACTGTAATTTAAAAATTTAGAAAAAATCTTATTGACCAATCCGTACGAAATTTTTCGAGAAACATAACAAAATCCTGAAAATCTGGCATTCGCGTTGCCATTGTGTTGCAGTAGTTATCTTAAACATGGATATTAAAAAATATGAAAAGAATCAATGTAACCATTGCCTTAAATTCATATAATGTCCTAAAACCTTTTCGACGACGATTTATTTCGACGTAATCCACTTTTAGCAATGTTTTACTAACGAGGTTGATGCAAATGGTGATTTATGGATGGATACGTTCACAGAAGACAGCAGATGTATATGTTAATTGCGATGCCTCGAAAAAAGAGGGACGAGGATGAATGAAGACTAATATCAATAATAATAATTATTATTATGAAAAAAGAAAAAAAAAATAGGCTGTGTAAGCAATTGCATTAAATTTGAGGGATCATCGCACACGTCGTGCCTTGCTCAAATACTCGTCGCTCGTAGCTGGGACACGAGTATTGCGTTGATTGAAAATTATACAGGGAGCAAGGTATAATAAAGTTGGTTATACACGATATTAAAGTTCGCATCGTTGAAAAGTCGCATGAAAAATATTCTGTCCATCGGCCCTTTTTTTTATTTTTGGAATCGCCTCAATTTTTCTTTGACATTCAGTTTTTCATTCGCAAAAGTTCTCATAGACGAACACTGTATGTTAATTTTTGGCTTTGCTTTCAAAAAATATATTGAAATAATGAATTCCGTTGCATTCCAACGATGCAAACTTCAACATCATGCTTATACTCGTTGAGTATCAAAACTTGCACGTAACTGAACAAGATCCATAGAAATTGGACAAAATGTTTTTTCCTCTATCTCTCTCTACTACACGCTCGAATCGACAATCTCAATCCTTCGATCATAATCACTGTTTTTTATTGCGTGATCCATAATTTGTAAATTTACGCGAAATGATCGATATATCTTGATGTTTTGTCGAATGAAAAAATTGGGGAAAGTTTGAAAATGTTATTGAAATTGTATTTTGAATATTTCCGACGATTCACAGCCTCTGGCTAGCGCAATATATCCTCCTGTCACAGACACACACACACTAACACACAACGTTATTGAAGTTCGCATCGTTGGAATCCAACTAAAAATATTTTATTCATTCACTATTTTCTAGATTTTCGGAATCACCTCAATATTTTCTGTGACATTTTCTGTGCATATAATTGTCATCGATAGACGGTGCGTGTTAATTGTTGGACCTGCTTTTTAAAAATTGAACAAAATAATGAATTCCGTTGCATTCAAACGATGCAAACTGCAACATCGTCGAACACAGATATTTCTTTTACTCTACACTCGTACTTTCCTTTCTTTCCCCATTTTTGTGCCCTCCTTCGTACGTTTTGGGCTGTTACATTTGTACATGAAGAAAATAAAATATCAATATACACCGGGTAACGCGCGGCTGCGTTATTCAACACACCGGTCCATCGCTGATCCAAAAAATCAACAACAAAAAAATACAACAGTGAGATTATTTATTAACACTTCGACTGCACATTTCGGTTTGGTTTTTTCGTTTTCTATAATTGCTTCTCTGGTTTCAGGATGTTGCTTCGAAATCGACGTTCCTCAAACTTATTTCGCCCGATGGTTGTCAAAATTTCGTGTCGTGCGTTTCGGGCACACGCGATCATTTGCTAAACATTTTGGCCAGAGAAAACATAAAAACGTATCCTTTTGTTTTTGGAACAGGGAATTAACATTTTCCAGATTTTTTGGATGTTGTTACCTTCCATTTCGTTTCCTAATTGAATTCTTTCTATTATTTCATTGCAGAATTTATTCGTGGGAGCCATGAACGACATGATGTTGAGGAAAGACGTAATTTTATTAAGTTTGGGACCATTTTTTCATGGGGGAAATCGAAAATGCGGTTTTTTTTTGTATTTCGACTAGACAAAACTTCTTAATTACTCAATTTGGGTATAAGAGCCTCGTAAAAACTTGGTGTCTGCTCCACTGCCACGCAGCACAGTAATTACTGCAATTTATTTTAAGTGATTTCCAAGTGTTAGAATGTTCCTCGAAGTTTGTTCATCATTCAAAGGAAATTGAAACTTTCGTTTTGCACAAAATACAGCATAATACAAAAAAGTGTGGCATACAGCCGCTCGAACGGGCGACCAAGGATGAGGGATCGAAGTATCGAATCTTTAATCATGAAAAATCAAAGATTTATGCAACGAATCAGTACGTTCAATAATGTTGAAGTTTGCATCGTTGGGCTGCAACGGAATTCATTATTTTGTTAGATTTTATAAAAGCAGAGCCAAAAATTAAACTGCATTGTCCGTCTGTGACAATTTTGGCAAATGAAAAACTGAAGGTCAAAGAAATATTGAAGCGATTAGAAAAATACAAAAAATGGTCGATGGATAGAATATTTTTCGTTGAGCTTCAACAATGGAAACTTCAACACCGTTACGTCGATCCGAATCGGTTGTTCAAAATTCGCTCAAGTTCGATGCGAATTTGTAACATTTTTATTCTAATGAGCTAATGCTAGGAAGCTTCTTGCCCATCGAGCTGAGAGTCTAGAATGAATAGTCGAAAAATAAAATTGCACTAATCGATAAAATATCGTAAATGTAGATATGAATTTGATTTTTGTTAAAATACTATTTTTCTGATTTTTAGGTATCCTGCGTGGCCCTGACCTCTTCGCTGGCGATGGCTAATGCGATTTCTCCCTTTTTCGAGCTGTCCGTAACAGGCACGAAACTGGCGTCGGCGATGCCATCCAGTGACAATTTTTCGAGCAACTCGATGTCCCCAGGCTCGAGTTTTTCACCCAAATGTTTGAGGGCATTCAATACCTCGCCTCGCTGTTTGTCGCTCGAGTCTTTTGTTAATTTTCCTAATCTGAAATCTCGCTCGATCGTCGATAATCTCATTCGCAATTGGTCCGGCTCTCGTTTACCAAACATTCGTATCACTGCCGGCGTCTTGAAGGCTGCACTTATTGCGCTTTGCGTTGCCAATTGCATTGCTCCTAACTCGTCCACCAAAGTCATATCCCCCGATATCATTCGCCGCAAACTCTCGTTAAATTCCCGCAGCTGCTCCATCGTTTCTTCCTTCATTTCTTCATATTCCTCCAACGTTATCGAATCCCTGGAAAAGTTATTTTTTTTGTTATTCATTGTGATACGAATATGGAGACAAAAAAATTTCCGAGGCCACGTACAAAATTACGTGGGTTCAATTATTTTCTATTGGAAAAATATGAAAAAAAAAAAAAAAAAAAAAATAGAAATACTGGGGACTGGATGAATTTACGAAAACGAATTATTTATTGTGGAAATCTTGTTGCCGGTCGAATTTTTTGACGAAATTATTCTTTCTTTAGCTTTCGGGAAAACACCGCGAACCAGCAGTTTGATAAAGAAAAGTTTTTTAAAGATATCGTTGTGCATTCGAGAGCTTTGCTCGTTGACCGTGAATTTTGTGTCAATGTGACTGCAGGAAATGTGGGATTTCGTGACGATGATCAAAAATTTGGAATTTATGGAAAAATATTATTTTACTCTCATGAAAATTGCCCGAAATTGCAGGCACCAGAAAATTTTCATGAAAATAAAATAAACCCTTTTTATTTTTAATGCCCAAAGTTTCGTTCTCGAGAATATATTGCCAGTGGCGATTTCGAATATCTGGGAAGAATATATTGAGTTTGTTGATTTCACGAAAATGACCGCATGCGTTTGAAATTGTGTGGTCAAAAAATTCAAGGCCGTTCACCGATTCTAGTCTGTCCAGACAATTTTCCTATTGTATTTCTTTTCGTTCAGTCGTAGTAGTTTTGGAGCAGGTAAGAGGAGGGGAGGAGTCGTTAAGGACCTTTAACATACACCCAAGTTCGGCGGTTCGTCGATGTTATCCGGACATGTGTTTGAGATTCGCATGAGTCATTCATTGTGCCGAAGCTTTTCGACCAGCCTACAAATGCTCAGGTAAGCCTGGAGGAAGGCGGTCGATTCGTTGGACTGAATGAAAATTTCCACCTGGACTGTGTGTCTTTTAACTTTTCACAAACATTTCACGAATTTTTTAAATTTTTGGGGCTACATTTGGAAAATATTGGAAAATTTACGCGGGCAATTGGGGAAATTTCGAAGAATGAAATTTCTAGCGATTGTAGACGGCAATTAAATAATGAAAAATAATTTCGGGATAAATCTTCGAAAATCATAACCTCCGCTGTTATAATTACTCAAAGGGAAGAAAATGACTTGGAAAATAGTTTCTTAATGACGAAACACAAAATTCTGTGTTTTGCTCTAACGTCCAATTGTTTGTTTTCTTGACATTGAAACGACCTCCAATTTAATTTCCATCGAGCCCCGAATATTCTCTCGATCCGTAGCACGTAGCGAAGGGTCACGAAAAGTATAAAAACGTTGTTGGAAAAAATTACGATTTCGAATTCATTGGTTAAAAAAATTTATTACAATGTTTAGAGAAACAAGAAAAAAATCTGCAAATTTCGGTGTAGGATTTTTTGTCTTTACGCTGCACGATGGACCGAGAAATAGGTATTTGCAATTCTACAGCTTTGAATGAACGTGTACCTATAAGAAAGGGTCGTAATTTACTTGACCAGGTATAAACGTGGAAGGTCCGTAGGAATAAGGAACTTTTGGAAAGTCCCTCAAGGTGGTCGGTATCTATAATTAGAATGCAATAGTTGGCAACGTGTAGAAACGAAAGTAGGAAAGCAGGAAAATGCAAATCCGAAAGACGATGAAGGCGGGGAAGGGATACGCCGCATGGTGCCGGTTCACACTTCGAAATGTTCAACACGACCCTGACGTCATAAGTCCTGATAAAGTTTCGGACATAAGTCCGAAAAGTGCCTCTTGTTTGTTGCAAAGTCAATTCAATCGATCCGAAATTCGTACAAAAATATCGACACACTAGGGAAAGCAATAAAATGACCACGTTGACACTAAAATCAGAACTAAGACGACGAATTTGTACCAAAACTAATGCGGAGCTTCCGTTTATTTTTTCTGTAGCTACGATGACAAGTAATTTTCTAACCTTCCTGGCACGATATTGAAACAAAATCTTTTGCCTTACGATTGTAGGTAAGGACGAACGAAATGTTTGGTAAAACGTTTGAGAGTCAGAACAGATTCGCTCTTCTATGATCTGCATGTTTTACGTCAATGTGTACGGTGTTTACCACTGCGTAATACGAAAAAAAAACAACCGGCGTTGGTAATTAGACCAACCTGGAGTCCTCGATGTCGGCGAGTTCCTCGACGAGTCTGTCCAACTGAGTTTCCAGATTTTTACGCAATCTTTCTGTCTCGGCTTTACCGTGCGAGCTCATTTTTGTTTTGTTTATTATTTTAATATCGTATGAAAAGAATGATGGTTGAGGTAATATGTTCGTAGCTTTTATTAGTAGAATCGTACAAGGTGGAGAGAGACGGGTTTCGGGGCATGAGATTTAATTTTTTGCCATTGGTAACAGTGACCGGCAACAGGCGCTCCCGGCGGAGTGGGGGGAATAGGAGCGTTGAAAATTTTGTTGGAGATTCTCTGTTTTTCATAGCGATCCGTGGATAATGTTTTATTTCTTGATGCATTAATTGTTTAAACAGTTTATCCCTTTGCTATGATGCCTCGTTACATTCGAATTAGTCGAATCGTTGGATGGCATTTGAATGTTTCAGGAAGTTGTTGTGTTTTTCGTAACCCGGGAGAGCAGCTTCCCATAGCGCCTCTGGCGAGGATAATTGAAATCTTGCGCCGTACGTTTTCGGAATATATAATGAACGCGCATACGAAACACACGCCTCGAGCGTGCCGACTGTAACGCAACGTGAAACTTTGAGTTCTTTGAATAATTGTGAAGGCAAGCCTTCTCGCGGAGAAAAAAGTCTTAAAATAGTAGGAAAAAAATAGAAAAAAGTCAAGGTCCGAAAGGATAAAAAGTAGTAAATTGCTCGCGGGGTGAGTGAATAGAAATCGCGTGTGTCCTAGAGGCGAAAGGCTGCGCGCTAGCGCGCACGTATCGCAAAGGGCCGACACATACGTAACGTATTCGCAAAGGCCACGGATAGAGGTTAGAAAGAGTAAAAAACGTGTTTGTGTGTCGGAGAAAAAGAGAAGAAACTCGGAGATAATCGTGAAAGAGGATATAGTGATTAAACATCAAAGTTATTCGAGGCAAGAATAATAATCATCGGAATCGCGAAAAGATAACGCAGATTAACTGTCGGTGCGAGCGTGCGTGCGTGTGCGTGAATGTCGTTAGTTCGGTAGAGAGAAAAGGCGCACAGTCACACAAGTTTATTTAGTTATACGGTGAGGAGGTTCAAGTGTGAGCTTCGGAGTGTACTGACTCGAGGCATACTTTCCCCTTCCCTTCCTCCTTCCCCCTCCTCCGCTCTCTTTCGCACTAGCCTCGTGTACGCCCGGAAACGTGTTATTTCGACTCTCAGTCTCAGTGTTCGGTATTCGCGCAGTGGGCGCGTGTGAGCAGTGCGAGTCTAGTGTCGGGGAGACTCGACCACGAAATCGTCAAGTGTTAAAGGATTAATAAAAAATAAACTGAGACCGAAGAGCGTTTTGTACGTTACGTCGAGAGGATTTGTGTGTCCTCACGATATAATTGATGCGCTCTGTTGAGCAGGCGTAGAATAGTTCCATCGGAAATCGTAGTGACTTTTTTTATAAATATATATATTTTTTTATTTCGTTTGGTAATCGTAATACGAAAGAAAAATTCGAGTCTCTATGAGGAACCAAGCGAGCCGGTACGAGGGACTTGGTAGCACGAAAGTAGCGGTGAGCTCGAAGAGCTCCGGAAACTTGAGATGAGTATGCCGGCCAAAGGGAAGCACCACCATCTGTCCCACCATCATCAGCAACATCATTCACATCAGCAACAGCAACAACAACAACAGCAGCAACAACAACAACAACAACAACAACAAGTCCATCATAATCAACAACAGCAACAACACGTTAACGTTAATCAATCTGGCGTTGCCAACACACCGCAAGCGTACAACGCCGTCGTAGCCGCCAACGCAACTCGCTACGTCACGCATGCCGGTGAGTTATAGAAAAAAAAAACGTTTTTCTACAGTTTTTTCATTCGTACTCGATCTTTTTTTTATTTTCAAGACTTTTTTATTTATTCTACTACTTCACCAGCGGGTCTCGCGCGGCGTGGGTTTTTGAGGTTAGGTACGCGAGATCCTCGTGTGCCGCTGCTATCGCAGCGGCTAAAAAGGGGGTTAGAAAACCATGGGCAAAAATCCTTTTGATTTCACGAAACTTTGACGCTTTTTTCGGATCAAATTTTCCGAGAAAATTGTCCACGTGAGCGAAAATACTTGAGCTGCACACGCTCGTTACATTTTTATGGCGAATCATAAATTTATTGTGTTTTTATTTTCCGCTTATCGCACATGTTCGGCTCCACGATGCCTTGCTAATGGAATGCGGCTCGTGGAGTTCCGTACATGCAACTTTCGATATTACGATCTCGACAGCAATCATGAACTTTATGATTGTTTTTTTTTTTTTTTAATTCACATATTCGTGAAATGTTCTTTTTTTATGTTAAGCTAATCTCGAAAAAGTAATATTCGACGTGATCGCTCGACAAACACAGAAGCGTTAATCGCTGTTGTGAAAATAATTTAAAAAACACGTCGTTTTTCCGGAAAATGAATAAATTCTTCCGTAATCGAAACGGTTTCTCGACCGTGGACGATAGTGAGCAATTGCAAATATTTACAAGGTGGTAAATACGAAATTTTGGGTCATTTCCTGACCCATCTGTTTTCGTAATCGTTTCGGGGACTGAGCAAAATTGATGAGTCAGATGTTTGTTCAGGGATAAGTGAGGAAAATATTTGATTCGAGGATTCCTCTTGATCGCATGCATTCGAAACATCATGAACAACAGAATTTTTTGAAATGTGACGAATCTTCCGACACGGCATTTCGGAAATTCCTCTCGTTTATCGAAAACTTGACTAATTCTGCTTACTAATAAAACAAACAATTGATCCTAGAAAAATAAAGAATTATGAGATGCAAACGCAGCACGTTACACTAGAAACGATACTCTTGGCCGTTACTCGTCAGTGCTGACAACCCTAAAAAGAATTGAAAAAAAAAAGAAAAGGAATTATCGTGAGATCGCACTCTGTGGCGACGTCTAGTTGCTTCTCGACGTTTCGTCGTAGTGATTTATTTTGACGTTCGATGGCGCCACCGACTGGTTCGCCGCGCGATCGCTTCGCTCTTTTCTGCTCGCTCGCTGCACTTTTTTGAGGTTAGGTTCGACCTGCGACCGCGTGGCAATGTCGCCATACACGGTATTAACTCAGCACGTTCTAAATGTTGCTCGTACCTCGTACGTCGGCTCTCAGAGATGGCAGATTCTCTCCTCGTACTATATAACACCTTTCCTCCCCTTTCGCTACCTTCGTCACGCGCTCGCTACTAATTATAAAGTACTCGGGCATTCTCGTGCGAATATGAACGCGTGACCGACATTATTAGATAATCCTATTCACGTTCCCATTATATTTTGTATATATATCTCTACATAAATACTTGCATACGAGACATTATGATTATTATTGTTATGATAACGAGATAAAAATCTCTATTCGTCGTTACATCATAAGTAATCAACTTTCAACAATGTCTCGATATTTTTGACGCTCGAACTCGCCATTTTCATAGTAATTACAATTATCAACGTTCTATGAAAGAAAAAAAACATCGTTCCGAGGTTTTCGGTTCCTTATTCAACTTCCCGAAGCAAAGTTCATTTTTTCAACTTGGCCGCCATTTTTCGAAATGATTTCTTCAAAAAATCATCGTCATTTTGAAAATCACAGCATCGAGAGGGTTTTTCATTAGTCTTGACACAATACCCATGGAAATACAAGTCTGTGGGAAATGGTTTTTCACTTTTTTGCTTAATTGTTATTATGATCAATGGCATGTGACGGAAAATACATTGAATTTGTTCAATCAAGTATGTCAACGATCTTTGCTCGGTAGGGGCTTGACAATAGGGCTATTAGAATGATTGAACGTTTTGGTATTTCGATCCCGGTGGTGATTTCATAACGACTCTAGGAACTGCCGGAGTCCAAGACATTTACAATCGCCCTCCTACTCGTGATCCTGTTCCATGGGCCAGCAACATCGCCAACTCGATGTCGTCGAATACAACATTCGCTTTCTCTTACCCGCTCGTTTCATCCGCATCTCCACCATTATTTTTGCTTATCACGGATCATTCTGTACGAAACAATTTCTTCCTTTCGATCGATCTTCTTGTTTTAACTTTTTTTAAAAGAAGCAACGATATTGAATCGTTGGAGTCCAACGAAAAATATTTAATCTTCTCACCATTTATTAGAATAAAATCATGGATTCCGTTGTATTCCAACGATGCAAACTCCAGCATCATAAAAAGCATTGAAATATTTTTTTTTACACTCACGTTGAAAAGCTGAGGCTGTGATTTGCCGGAACTGCCTTAATGCGATGTGATCAATAATCTGACATACGAACCGTTCGATATTTGCTTTAAACTTGCATACCTCGGTCGAGAACGAACTGCAATAATAAATGATGAACAATATCCTCGCCTTGGACGAGATATTACCAAGAATCGAATAAAATGCCATCTGCATATGAGAATCGCATGGAAATAGAATTTGTCCTGTTTTTCTCGGTGTATCGTTCGATTTCTCATTGAATGTGAGAACAAAAAAGAACCAGGAAACTTGCAAATCTGCCCAGAAACAATTTTATGCTTGAACTGTTTTTTGTGTTTCGGATTTTTTCTTATTACATTTTTTAAGACAAGGTTTGATCGTGTTCATGGGAAAATTCTCATCGTTGAAAAGCGACGAAATTCGTCATTTTCTTGAACAGAGTCCAAAATCTTGATGCACTGTTTGTCTAGGATAATCTGAGGATTATTCGAATATTTTTTTTCATGGTAAACGAACTATGGGTAGGAAAAATATTTTTCCCGTCATTCCTACGTCCACGAATCAAGGGCATTGTAGATACGAAACTTTATTCATATTCATTGGTCGCTACTGTCATTATTATAAAAAATTTAATCAATTTTCATCGTTTTATTGAATTCTAGTCGGTCGAACGAGGAATCAAAGTTTGGTGTAAAATTCTCGATGAATTCACGAGGAGATCAAAACATTCAGATTTATTTTATTTATTTATTTAATTTTTTTCATTTCGCTCGAACCGGAAATGCAAAAAGAAAAAAAAACAGCTGAATAATTGTTTGGATTACTTTCAACGTAATGCTCTAAGACGTCGTACCGTATTATCGGTGTACTCCTCGCGTCTGTTGACGCGAGCAACGGTTCTTATCAGCAAAACGTTCGATAAGCCATTTACAGCTGAACGAGTACACGGTGGTGGTAAAAATCGCGTTTCTGGGTCGATAAGAGCCAAAATGTATCGCCTCGAAGTTCACCAACGCTTTGCTCGCGTTACTTGACCGAAAAATCGATTATAAAAGCCCCTTAATGAGTTTTATCAATATTTACACGGCACACGTTTTTTCCGTATCGATCGATGCAGTCAAGTGGATTCATTCAAAATTCGTATGAAACCTTGAAAATGAATAAAAATTAAAACGTCAACACATTATTTTATGGAGAAGACATTCGACACTCTCTGCTTCACATTCTCGGACCACTTGTTGCTCGCGGAATGAAGAAAGCCACCAAATTCTCCACGTGCTTCTCCTCCTCCTCCCCCCCCCTCCACAGACTGATAATTCTCGGGAATATTTTTTTCCCACCTCGAAATACTTCCAGTTTGACCCAAAAATGATTTTATATCACGCGGTAATATAAAATTTCGTATAACACGCGTACGAAAAACTTTTTCGTCCTTGTGTTATAATGTACTATTATCGCTGCTGCGATGACCATGAAGGAAAACTGTCTCATCCCCCCTTCCCTTGCCTTGTTTTCGTTCACGCGGCTCACGTTCATTCACTCCCAGACTTTTCAGCCCTCTCCTTCTTTCTCGGTTCACGTATAATTCCTACCTCAACGCAGCAGCAACGAGCGAGTGCACTTGCAGCTCGCTCTGTGCAGTCCCCTCTCGCCCTTCCAGCTCTCGATTGCACCGTAGTGGGATCAACTTTTTTCCTGGCCCAACCCCGCGTCGAGGGAGAGCGCGAGAGAGAGAGAGAGGGTGAAAGAAAGAACGAAGAAGGCAATTGGATGGGAGAAAAAAAAATAGGAATAAAAGAAAGAAAAAATGCGAGACTGGGACTCGAGAAAGAGATTGTGTCGAGAATGGCGTCTCGTTGGTTAGTGGGGGCAGGGGGAGCCACCGGCAAACGCGATACGGCACATGTTCGGGGCTTTCCATCCCGAGTCCTCGCGAAGCTTGCCGAGCGCGTACTTTCGTTCGCGGTTGGTGTCGGACGTGTAGTCCGTGTATATGT
The DNA here is from genome assembly GCA_963921915.1 of Hyposoter dolosus. NCBI lineage: Eukaryota > Metazoa > Arthropoda > Insecta > Hymenoptera > Ichneumonidae > Hyposoter > Hyposoter dolosus. Next base: position 19,067,661 of record OY998129.1, on the reverse strand, counting down.
GGCAATCAAGCCACACGGCTCGGTGACAAACACGTTTTTTTCGTTCGTCTCCTTCCTTTTATTTTAATTAATATAATATTTTTTAACAATTCCATTAGATATCGAGAAATCAAGTTCCATGATCGAAATATTGTCACAACGATCTATCATTCGGGATCAACATATGCACAGTTTTTCGCTTTTTTTTTAACTTTTCTTCGACGTTTATCGTTCGACAGCGATTCCAAGCGAAACAAGGCAGACAAATCAATTATATAAGGCACGATCTCACTTGGTGTATTGTGAAACGTGCAACGACACACGTGCATAAACATAGAGATACATCGGACGTTCGTGAATTCGGTGCTGCTTGGATAGTCATGAAAAAATATCTTTCGCGACGTTGAGGTGACAATCGCAGAGGCTCTCATAGCAGAAATTTTCTACAGCCCCCACATGGCATGTCTCTTACAGATCGATCGACAAGTTTCAAAGTTTTCGAATCAGAAGTTGGCTTTTTTGTTTTTCGACGTATAAATAATCGTGTGACGTAGAAAAACTCGAGGGAACTCGAATCCGCGACTAAGTCTGAGCCTGGCACCGTCGTACGGAACTGCCACGAGGAAAGAGAGGCTAAAAAGGGATACAACGGACACGAGAGAGCATATGGTTCGAGCCTCGTGGTTATAACCGCCACCGTTTCTCTCGCGAGCGCTTGCTCGTGCCGCGCGCACGCCTCTCTGCGCTCACGTCGTTGACAGACCGAACGAGAACACCAACTTTTTCCATATATACATACACTTTATACTTACATCGTGTAATCCAATCACTATATGTATCTTTTACATGCATATAAATACTTGGATATATAGATGTCGAGAATGAGACAACTGTGAATAGTACATAACAGTTGCGATCGCGGCATTAGGAGAAAGAGCGAGGGAGAGAGAGAGAGAGAGAGAGAGAGAGAGAGAGTGCTACCGTAGTCGAAGAAGATTGTCGATTAGTACGGGAACGGAGCCGGTCCCGTGACAAGTCGTCGTCAACCGGCCATGTTACGATAAAACAAGAAATTCTAAAGAAATCGAAATTCATAAACGCGAAAAGTGAAAGAATCGTTGAAGCTTTTTTTATGCATTAAACCTGACAATTTGTATTCGAGTAATAAACATTATGCAGTGTGAGTGCGAGACGAATAAATAAACGGACTATAGATATAGATCGCGAACATTCTCGTGTTGTAACGCTGCTAAGACCTCGTTCTTTTTTACCGACCGAAAACTTTCCTTCCACGACTGTTTTTTTTTCTCTCTCTCTCTCTCTCTCTCTCTCTCTCGCTCTTTCTAGCCTGCCTCCGGAGACTCGCGCGCACGTTATATAATTTCGTTGCTACAAGCACCAACTCTGGTGTGTTTCTCCAACATCGGGACTCTCACGAGAGAGAAAATATACGAGAATCCGAGAATGCGGGCTGACAGTGGGAAAATCTCCCGGAGATTCTTGACTCGGCACAAAAAATAATATCCATATGCATTTTTGTATATAAATAAACGCGTTTGCATGCTTCCCAGTATTCGACCGACCATACCCGCGCATGGAAATGTCTCAGACATACGTTCGAGACTGATTTTCAATTTTCAATAAATGAAATTCATTCTTTTTTAATTCGAATTTTATTCGTTATGATTTCTTAGTTTTTACCACACGTGACACCCCACAGTTGGAACAAATCGAACGTTTCTTTGGCGAAGGAGACAAATTTGACTCTGTTGCGCTCACAACAATTATTTTCAAGTGTTTGCTTGTTTGTTTGTTTGTTTGTTTTTTTTTTCCCCCATTCTTTTAAGTGTCGATCGAACGTTCGTTTTCATGTTGAAATACCCAGAGTGCGACTACCAAAATAAACACGTGCGGTACGCGTAAACCGGTGAATTTTCGCATGACGGTTGATGCAAGAGAGTCGCACGACGGCCAAGTCGAAGACGACCAAGACGGCGCCGACGACGAGGACGGAGTGGCACGAAAGTCCACGAACACGCCCGATCGTTCGTACCACGAAATAACTGCCGAACGAACTATCAAGGAAAGCATGCTCTTTCATGAAAATGCCTTTGGAAAGTTTTGAATGAAAATATAAATATTTACATCGATATTCATGTCAAATATTTATAATTTCGTTTAAACATCGAGACCCGAAACTGGCGTGTTTGTGTGGATGCAAAAAGGGGCGTTAATACGAGCCAACAGCGTGGAACATCGCGATCCTCCGCTCACCAGCGAGACATGTCGGTGACAGGTAAGTTGGGGTGGGCGTATCGCAATAAAACCGAGAGGGGATGCGAATTTCTGATCTGACGTTTGCGCGAGATTTCGGATCTACGAATTTATTTTATTCCTTTTCTTTTTTGATCATCAACGAGCATTATCGAATAACACTGCATTCGGGAAAGTGATCGAAACTGAATGCGGCGATGTAAATATCGTTCGTGAAACTTCTCCGACACACTGGGTCAGTGTGACTCGAACTTTTTTTCGGTCCTAGTCATTGCTACGCTAGGGATGTCTTTCGAGACTTTTAGGACTTCGCTCGTAAGAGAATTACCGATCTTATCATTTAATAAATTAGCTAGATTCGCTTTTTCGAAAAAATATTTTTTTGAAGACATTGAAGAATTTTCGGAATTCATACTCAATTTTTTGGGAAAATACCGCAGCTACCGACAGTAGGCCAATGAAAAATGCCGTGGGTCAAATTGACCCAGTGTGTATTTGCAGCAGCCAAATTTTAATTTAACATTTTCTCAACAATTCTTTGTTGGTTCTTCAAACAGAACACATTAAAAATTTTAACTTTTTTTTAAGGGATTTATGATTTTTTGTTAAAAACGGATTTTTAAATAATTTTGTAAATGGTTGTGTTTGCAAAATTCTTTTCTCGCATCGAACTCATTGAGGATTCTTATTTGGGTAAAAAATATTTTCTTTTAGCTCAAATGTTTTTTATGATTCAATGTTTTTCTTTTATTATGATCGATTAACAAAGCGCATTGACCTTTCTCGTCTTATTGAACGATTCGCAAACCTTGTGGAACAAGAGCCCCGAAGTTTCGCAGCGAAACTCAAAGATGTCGCAACAGTCTCTGCGGAAACATCTGGAGGTGCTTTTTTCGTTCGCCGGGCAATCAATCGTGCGAATAATTATTGTCCTCCTTATGCGATATTTATACGAGTACAATTTTCGCAATAAAGAGGTCCCCCAACTCCTCATGATTACGTATATGTGGAAGAATCTGCGGAGGGGAGCGAAACGCTCGGGCCAAGAAATCCAGATGGACAAGTTTGCGAGTTGATTAAACTTTTGCATATCGTCACCTCGTCATTATGGAAATATAAAAAAATTTAGCGCAACGATGCGTGTGGCGGAAATGATTTTTATTAGGCCTCAAGTTTTTTTCGCAGAATTTTAAAAAATCTTGCGAATATTCTCTGACACTATGACCAAACGGTCCGTGGAATTTCGAGAGGAAATTCCTCGCCGTGTCCGAGATATGGACAATAAAAAATTGCAGAGCTCACGAGAGGAGTGTGAAAAAATTCACTTGGTGCATTTTCTTTGACCAATTCGAAGGCACCAAACATTTTCCATGACTCTCGAATCTTTCGGATGCTTTATGGAAAGTTTCCTCTGCGAGAACATTTTTTTCCTCCCAATTATCTTTTCCTGAATTCCGAGAGCGCCGCTTTATCGAGTTTTTGATAAAACTGGCAATCTGGTGAAAATTTTTATCAAAAATTAGTCACACGTTCCTTCAAATTCCAAAAGCCTCTCACGATCTTCCGGCTGAACTTGATTTTATCGATTCTTCTCGCGAGTCGCTTTTATCGACAATTTTTCCATTTCGTGGTTCAATTTCAATATAAAATTCATCCAAAGGTATTTACAAACAAATTAATTGCACTTATAATCAAAATTCATCATCAAATTAATGAAATTACATTATTTTTGAGAATCAATTGAAAATTCATCACAAATGTGTAATAATTCATTGAATCATGGATATAAAAGTACATAAAATTGATAATAATTCTACGTGTTATGAAAATTTACATATTTACGTATAATTATGTAAATCTTCCAATTGTTCAAATATTGACTACTTAATACAGTAAGGTCAACGCCCACACACCTCAAAGGTGCCCCGAGTCTATCTAACTTCAAAAAAGAACTCTAGAAATACAAATTTTCTTATAAAATTTGAAATGAAATTTAAATATTCGAAAATACTTTCGAATAACTGTCTTTCGAACTTTGAAATATTTGAAAAATGGATGTTGTATCTCTCGAGTGTTCTTATATTTGAATATTTGTATAGATAAGAGTCTGAAATCGTATTAAAAAATATACATAACGTATTCATGACGTATCGAGATAAAGTATAAACCGGAAGTATCGAGAAGTGTCGCCTTCGCGAACCATAAACAGTCCAAGTCGAGCGTCGTTCTGAAACTATTTTTAACGTGGTTTGATCAATGCGTGACAAGGTCACACGCTCGGACGAATATTACGCTATGGAATATCAATATCGCGACATTTATCGCGTTGATTCCACTCGAATAACGAGAAATACGTCTCCAGATGTCAACGAACTGCAAAAATCATCGTTTGTATTTGTTCAACGCTCGACGTGTGAAAATATTTCAATGTGAAAGCAAATTTTGCGTGAAACAAAGTCAAATCGAAAAATTACCGTTTCGGAATCAAATCGTGGGACGATCTTGAAATTTCAATCATTTTCAGATTCCAGTTTTTACAAGTTTTCGTCAAAATACTTTTTCTTTCGGTCGATGTTAAATTTTTTTTAGTTTTTAATGAAAATTTACATTTTGCATACTTGAAATCGCCTAAAACTCAAGGTCATCCCATAACAGTAATTCTCACATTTCAATATTGAAACTAATTGGGAAATTTCGTCATTTTTCATGGTTTTTCGAAATTTTATTTTCTTTTCGAGAAAAACTCGAAATTTTTTCTTCTCACCGCGAAGATGGCGAGTACGTATATGAATGTCGCGTGGAGAAGCAACAATATGCTCAATGAAAATCGGGCTCATCGCGATGGACGTTGAATATACCGGATTTGCACTTAACCTCGTCGACACGTCACAAACGTTTTTGCTGGTCAGCTGTACAGACCGTACAAATCCATAATGTATGTGTCGTTAAAGTTGTACCCGCCTGAATACTTTGTTGCTTAACATGGCCATTTGAGCGGGAAGTATTAGCTGCAGATATGAAACCCTCGATTTCTTGAATATTCTTGGTCGTTATTTTAACGAATCACTTGGAACGTGCCAAATAATTATTTTCATCGAATCCCTCGACGCTTTTCGAAGCCCTGGAATAACATTTTTTTTAAAGTTTGGTCAACGTAATAAAAAAATTGGGTGTGAAAAAAATACGGAAATTTGCAAGTATTTTTTTTCACGAAATGTAAAGAACACATCGGACGAAAGAAATGAGCGATAGAAAAATTGAAACTTGTGTCCGAGAATTTTTTTGGTCGCAAGTTGATTGTCCATTTTTTTGAAGACTCGCGCAGTTAAGAAAGACGAATCGGAATAGTTCTCTTACGACTTCCTTTCTATCGTAATATAAGTTGGTGCGTGCATTCCGGGCAAGGCCGTCGCCGTCGTTGAGTTGTCGTCGTCGTCGTAGTCGTAGATCCGCTCTCTCCCTCCCTCTCGCAAATCGTGATGTTGAAAGTCCGTTAAGCGCCTCCGCGACGACGACGTTCCCGGAGAAGAAGGAGGCCAGCTCACATCCGGGGAGAAACTATAACCGTACTTCACTTGCTCGCTTCGGACGACGGGTTTACGGTTACGATACGCTCGACTTGAGCCTCTCACCTCATCGCCCCCCCCCCCCCCCTCCTCCGCCGCTTCATCGATTCTCGATCTTGTCAACTTTTTCCCTTCCATTTGTTTTTTTATCACATTTTTTTCGATACATATGCGAAAATGCAACGGACTAGTGAGTGACAACATAGTCGAGAAGCTCGGGAGGGGTGAGACGAAGAAAAGCTCGAGGGAGAGGAAAACTAGTTGCTAGGAAGTCACGATGTGGTTTTGTGATTTTTATGACGAAAATGCGAAGCGAATCTTCGTGGAAAACTCATGACGATAGAAACAGGAAAAAAAAACAAGGAGACAGAAAATTTGAGTTGCAAAGAGGGAGAGAAAGGATTTTCTCTTTTTTCTTCCCCCACTTTTCACCCTCTACGTTGATTGAAACAAGGTCTTTGGACTTTATATGGTAAAAACCAGGCCCGACGACCCTGAACGTTGGCTCGATCCGAGAAATTCTTTCTCGCCAAAGAAAAACTTGAATACACGATGTCCCAATTGGCAAGATTCCGCAAATTCGATGAAAACGATCCAACATCAACAATCTTTGTTTCCCACTTTTTAATCTCCACCAATCAATTATTTAATAGTCTTTTTTATTCTTTTCAATTACACGATGTTGCTGTTTTCATTCGACGACACATAAGCAGGTTTTTAGTCGGAAAATTACTGTCACGCGATATAATCGGTGGATGACCTTGAATTTTACAAAATTTTTATTGCGCTAATCGTAAGTTTTCATGAAAAAACATATAAAAGATTAATTGAAATGAATTTTTATTAGAAAATTAAAAAATTTATTTCATTTCCATGAAATCTTATATTTTGCTCGGTGAGTGTTGCCCAAAATTCAAGTTCATTCACAAATTTCATTCTCACGAATGCGACGTAATTTTGTTTCCTCTATAATTTCACTCCCTTGAAAATTCTTTGTTTAACAAATTTAACATACGTCGGTGCATAACAGACACAGAGGAAAATCATAACAAGGAATAAACTTCGCTGCTGAGCAGCCGGAAGGACATTCATAAGAAGCGCAAACTCGCAGTTGTTCCGTCTGACATTGATGAATGTTTCACAACCTATCAAAGTTTTAATTAACGTGACACTGAAGATTTTTCACACTCCGTAGCACGTAGTCAGTAGTGAACAATAATCAAGAGTATCTTCCGTCACGAATCTGTTCCAAGGCTCCGAAAGAAAAATGATGTTGAAATTTGCATCGTTGGAAATGCTACGGAATCCATTATTTTATTCAATTTTTTCGAAGCAGAGCCAAAAATTAAACAAGAAATCGTTTCTCGCAATAACCGATTATCCAACTTTTTTTTATCTACGAATTACTCAACCGGAAGCTCTTTCGTGCTAGATTCATCGATTGTTATGGAATAATTGTTGCAATGCAACGGAATTTACTATTTTATTCTATTTTGCGAAGGCAGAACCAAAAACGTGCAGTGTTTGTCTGAGAATTTTTTGCAAATGAAAAACTGAATGTCAAAGAAAAATTGAGGCGATTCCGAAAATCCAAAAAATAGTGAATTGATAAAATATTTTTCGTTGGACTCCATCGATGCGAACTTCAAAATCGTTGACTTTCGAGTATTTTGTGGTGAATTGAATACTTGGAGGAATTACGAACGATTTTAATCGAAAACGATACCAAAATTATTGTCGAAATTGCTTGAAAAGTTGAAAAAAAATTAAGATTATTTTTTTCATCGTTATTTTATTTTAATCGTTATAGAAGTTACAAAATGACGTTTTTCAATTATTCTCCTCTCATCGAATAATGATGATAATACGAATGAAAAAATCTCGTCAGTGAAAGTGTGGAAAGGTTCTCATTCGTTTTTCAACGCTCGGAAATCAGCAGCGAATATTTACTCGCTATTTGGCTTTTGATTCCGGAGAATGATGCACGGAACAGAATTTAAGTTTTTTTCGCAATGAAATCTGCGAGGAAACGCGAGATTGTTGAATTTTCCGATAGCTCGGATGTCGGCAGTGTGATTTTTTGATCGTCACTCGTATTCCCATTCGCTGCCATTTGTCACGGTCAGCCTGAACAAGGCTACTTCATTATTTACAAATTAGAGCGATTGTTGGTCGTTCAGTCACGGACAAAATTAATTTCTGTTTCGCTAGGAAATTCTCAACATTTTTGTCCGGACATGTTTGTCCTTAACAATTTTCCGGAATAATGATCGATGGGAATTTCTATGGGGAATTGTATATTTCACGTTGCCACTGTACGTTGGCTATTTGCGACTCGAATTATCATTTCCATTGTCAATTATTATAATTATGTTTCGATTCACACTCTGTGCAATTTTTTTACGAGATGAACTCATTCGTTCGAGCATTTCACACGTGTGTACGATTTTTTTTTCGTTACGGACTGGCCGTTTGAAAAATTAGCTCCAGCAATTAGTGTATAACGGGCGTGACGTCTGTACAAGGACTTCTCGTGTTATTTTTACTTGTAGACACGCATTCACGTGGTCATGGAGAAAGATGCGGATTGAAAAATTCTGTTTTTAAATCATCAATTTTGTTCCTTCTCCTCGGTTTCTCCGACAGCTCTTTCTATCCACCCTCGACTGGATCCTATTTCCAATTAGTCACCCCTAGAAACTTCCACCATATATTCATCAACCGGACGATTCACCGTATCGTTGTTATTCCACTCGTAAGTTTCTCACTTGGACTCGTCTCTCTCTCTCTCTCTCTCTCTCTCTCTTTCTTTCATTTCTATTTTTGGTTATTTATGCTATGTTTTGATCCGAATTTGTATTGGCTATTGTTCTATTACCCTATGAAATCATCCACCGCATAAAGATTCAGAATTCGTGGTTCTTTCACTTTCGAGCATCCAAAATTCACACCGTTTCCGGGGAATGAGAAAATTAAATTATTTCTTGGCTCACTTTATAAAATTTTAAAATCCTGACGAGTTTTCAAAGTCGCGATGTTTTCCTTAAAGAATTTTAGTCTGTACGACACTCTGTTACCGGCAACAGCGAAGAATAGCGTTAGTTATAGGCCAAGCGCGTGCGTGCGTTGTTACTTTTATCACGTGTGCACACTTGGACGATTCCAGTTAAAAAGTTAGTGGTCATTGAGGTAAACCGGCTTTTCTGTTTTACGTACAATTCGCTCGACTCGCCGTTGCTTTTCGCACTCCCGATTTACAGAAACTTGCTGGAGCACGACCAATATTGTTCTAATGGTCCTGGATTCGCCTTTTTTACAAATAATCGAAATCGAAAACAAAATCAGCCACTGTGCTAATTTTTAGTGAATATTCATCAACTCATCATTTTTTTAAACAAAAATATTTTCTTCAAATAAAATTAGGAAATTCTTATAAAATTTCAAAAGTTTTAGAAAATTTGGCCCACATTCCCCGATATTATTCATTTTGTTTATGAAAACTTTCTGTGTCGGAGCAATTTGTAAAGTACCACCTTAACGATCTAGTCAAAAATGATATTCATGGAATAGCGAAGGATAAACGAGCGGAGAGAACATACGAGAGGATCATTGAAGAAACTTGGTTGCGTGTGCTTATATGAACCGTTAGGAATTCCACAGTCGGTGCACCTTAATCCGTAATAGAGTCTCGTATATCGTGTACTTAGCCTCAACTCGACTATCGTCGTTTGAGACTGCGTTTTTTAAATCTCTCTCACTCACTCCTTTCGTCTCATCTTTCACGTTCTACACATTTTTGCCTGCATACTTACGATTTTTTATCTTACGAGCCGTCCTCGTGGCGAGGAATATAGCTTCGGGTTTTTGTAGTCAAGTAATTTGACAAAAAAAAAACACCCAAAAAAGTATCGAAAATTATAAAGTTTTTTTTTTTTTTTGTTAATTTTTTTTTTTTTTTAATTTATGGATTTCAATTCCAGCCAATGCTTATTCTTTTCTTGGAGATTCTTTCGGTTTCAAAGTTTTTTCTCCTTCCTATTGATTCTCGAGACAAAAATTTTTGATTTTTTGAATAACGAAGAAATTTATAACGCAAGAATACTGAATAATGTGTTCTCGGAATCTTGGGCTTCGATCGGAGTGGCCCATACAAACATGGAGTCACGACGAAAAAACAGATAACCGGTATGCATGCATTAATATTGAACGAGAATTGCAGGATGTGAAGAAGTTGACTCGAGTGAAAGCTCGGGGAACACAACCCCCGCGATTTGTTGTGTATATCTATGTTTACAAAATGAAGGTGGAACGTTTCAATAGCTTTGCAGATATATACAACGGCCAATGGCGTTCGTGATTCGCGGAGGTTCATTCTCGTCGTCAAAACATCGTGAAATCTATTAGAGCCAATTGAATTTTTTTCATCACTAAAAAAGTTAAATTTTTCGCGTTGGAAATTTCAAATCGAGTAGAAAATTGCGGTGATTTGTCAATTCTGCAGACGATACGTTGACCTTGAGAAATTCGTTGCGATCAAAATTTGTCATTGGCGCGCGTTCGTTGGCCGAGCAACGTACGACCCAAAAACGCTTTTGTAAGCTCGAATCCCTTCAATTTTCTTTCGTTTCAAATTGTGTTTGGACTCTATCCAGAAATGTAAACTTCGATATAAATGTTGTTGCTGTTTGTCTTGGGGCGTTAACGAATAAAAGGAAATAACTAAACAACCGAGAGTGATCAGGCGCGGATGTTAACAGGTCGGTCAGTAGAATTGGCGACTTCCGCCTTGGCCTCATTCCGCAGCTAGCAAAGCAACCTCGCTTACCCAGCAGCACTACTTACGGCTCTTGCGAATCGTCCGTAGATTTGTTGCGCTATACATGTAGCACTCTTGCCACTTCTTTATCGCAATTCCACCAAAATATCGCAACTTTTCACCCCGATTGTACTTTTTTCTTCGTCGGTTCCCTAGTGGAAGGATGTGCTGAGCAAAAGTAAACAAACGCACGATTTCTACCTTTTTCCTTGAAAATTACGAACAAAAAACGATTTTCCTAACCGTCACGTAAACTTCGGGAAGTCAGTCCGAACGAATAAACACAAATAACGCGATAATTTTGATTATTTTGGAGACAATACAGAATCTTTGAGTTTTCGATCTCTAGTATTTCTCAGGCACAAATAATATTTGGGACAACAAAGCATCGTGAGCTGCGTCAGGGGAATCAACGTTCGTTTCCCAGAAATTTCAATGTCTGCTGTAAGAATGTGTTTGGCTGTTTTTCACGGGAAAACCACTGAACCGATTTACATGATTCCTTCACAGGAATGAAGCACAAGAATGGAAATAGGACGTAGGCTGTCCAATAAAATCAGTAAAATTTCGAAATTTTCGACTCTTGTTCAACGCCAAAATCACTAATAATGAAAAAATGCAAATAATTGGAAAACTCCGATTGTCAGTTTGAAGGTTATTCGAAAACTAAAAGAACGAGCAGTGGCAGTCATTGAAATCGTAAGTAGAAATAAAGTTGCGACCATTTTTGTTTTTCGATCAAAATCTCGATTTTTTTCTTTTTTTTACCATTTTTTAAGATTTGAGCTCAAACAACAAATTAGGTGAATCAGTATCGACAAGAAAAATGTTCACATCACGTCAAAGGATCGAGACAACGCGAGTTCATTTTCTTATCCACTGAGCAGTGGAATCAAGTGTATAAATCGGAGGGTAATTGGCATTGTGTCGATAATGCAGAAATCGTTTCATCGACAGCGCGAGAAATATGTACTTTGCGAACGAGTTTGTGGAGTGTCCGCTCGAGTGTGTCTCCGATGTTCTTTTTATTCCTCTTGCTCTCTCTTTCGCTCGAGAGATCTTCAGCGATTGTATGTCGACTATATTTGTACTCTACACGGTATAATAACTAAGTATAGGCTCGTGCAGCTACGATGAGCCAACACGTCATCACTTTCATTCACCAGACTCGACTCTGTCGATGATAGCACAGAGAGCGTGCAGCGGAATACAGATGAAAATAAAATAGAATATTCGTAGTCTTTGACGTGCTCGATCTTTTTTTCTTCTCCAATTAATAATTATTCACTATTTATGGATCGATCGACATGGCAAAATGAAGCCTCTGGAAATTTATTGATAAGATTCGACTCGTACGGAGGCAAGAAACGATCGTGGAGAGATAAACTTCGTGTAATTTTCTATTGGAGGTTATGTTACCAAATAGATCGATAATTCTCAACCATCGAATATGGAATTTGAAAAATGTTGACTCAGGGAAAGTATATGGAGAGGATTTTCGTTTTAGCAAATTATTTTTAGATCTGCCGACTTTGTGAACGTTTTTTTTTTTGGGAAATTGTCGATTTTTTTACATGCGTTTTTTGGAACATTCTTCCTCCCGGAATTCTTAGTGAACGTTGGAAAAAAAATGGTTACGAAAACGACGTTTGCTCGTTGTTTTTTGTCTCGCCGAGACTGATTTAGCGGTTTTTTCGTGAGGAATTTGTGGGAAAGCGATTGACGATTACCCATGAGACTCGGTAGACTGAACCGCGCAAAAAAGAGAGTCGGAGAGCGTGGGGCGGAGGAAAGGGAAAGAGAGCTCGTTCTAAACGCGCAAGGAGGAGAAATGGTCACCCTCGGTTTCTCCGGTTCGCACAGAAGCGTGCTCGCAGTCAGTGGTAAGGGAAAAAAAGGAATAACGCTACAGGCGGAGCGGGCATCGACGAAAAACTTCTCTTTAGGTGTAGAGATGATGAAGACGAGACTCGGTTGTCCCAGGGCAACGCTGTGTTTAGGTCATTGGCCCGATACGTTGTGCGGTTGGTCGGGGAGTTGGAAGGCCGGCAAATATCGATCCATTCGTCTTTCGTTTACACTTTTAGCCCCTCGCTTCTTTTCATCCTCTGCCACTTTTTCGTCTCGCTTCTCATTGTTATTTTTATTTTTTCATTGCACAGCCCGTGCAATAAATCGAGTTTATTCGTAAACGAGACCAAACACGGCGAAGCGAAATTCGATTAACCTCAAACTTTCGTTTAAGAATTCAAAATCATCAACATTTTCCATTTTTTTTAGTCTCCAGGCCCAAAAAATCTTGAAAAATGTGAAAAATCGTTTCGATTGCGAACAACGAAGATCACACGAATTTCCTGAAGTGGAATTATAGGAAAAACAGTTTTTCTGTTGGAATAAAATTAAAATTGAATAAAATCGTAAGAAATTGAAATTCGAAACAAACAACAATAATAATCAAGGCAGACGGAATTATTTTCTCTTTATTCCTAAATGTATTTAGCTCCTTGGGCTTTTTGGTGGAAGGAAAGCATGAGATAAAGAAGCAAGGGGGGGATGGAGAGGGCGATGTGCTCGGGTCGTGGACCCCGCGACACAAAGGGTAGTCGGCGGGATCCTGACGCGATCATAGACCCCACTTTATGCTTCTAATAAACGACTTGGGTTGAGAGACGACGATCGCTCAAACGGCGAGTGCGTGTTTTTCCTTCGCCTTCAAGGTCGCCCTTCTCGAATGTCCCCGGCGAATGTGGGAACCGCTAACGAGAAATCTTTATTCCGACTTTTTTTTAAATTCTCACGAACGTCTAAATGTTTGAATAAACTTTTATAGTCGAAATTGCAATTCAGATCATTGAAACTTTCATTTGGTCGAAACTCCGTTGCAATTGCGACGTCCCTAATTACTTTTTTTTCACTTTCCATTCGTGTCTCCTCGACGATGACCAGAAACGACGAATCCAGTGCACGAGGCCACTGCGCTGCACATACGTGTATATAAAACTCGATAGATTGTTTACATGTATACGATGTTCAAGGCCAGGCGAAGCTGTTGCACTCGGTGTTCGTGCTCTTGCACCGGAACCTCGACAAACCGGGCACGACCTTTCGATTCCCCTGCATCGAGACGTTTACCGTTCTTGCGCCATTTCTCTGATTATTTTCACAGCATCTTTCCATATTGTCCGACTCGACTGTTTTCCAGGAGGCCCAACAACCAATTTCTGTTTATTCGAAATTGAGAGAAAACAAAATATTTATTACAAAAGCTGGTTAAAAAAAATTATAATCTGATAATTGAGAAGAGGCTCGAATCGACTACGATCACATTCTCCGATATGGAAACTTATTATCTACATTATTAATAATTAGTAATTAATAATATCAAGAATAATAAATAATAATTATTATTATTATTAAGTGTTATTGATAATAACAATAATCCATGAATAATTTTTTATTAATAATAATAGTGGCTATTGATTATTATTATTATGAATTGTTATTACTTGTTAATAATAATAGTTATTGTTATTAATTATTTATTGAGCGATTCGTGCGACTTTTGTTTGTTCTACGATAACGTGGAACGAGCAGTCGTTGAATTTGACGAGTGCGTGTGCCTGTCGCTTTTGTAGCCGTCTACGATGGTTCGGTCTCGACGTCTGGTCGCGATGTCTGAACCGCGATCGACGAAGGTTGCCCGAGGTTATAAGTGTCTGCGGCGTCGAATACGTCCCACAGATGCGCATTTAGTGTCTAATTTCTCTCTGCGATACATTATCGCCGCAGCTTATCATTCGTGCGCGAACGTTGCCTCGGTCGATGAAATTACGAGAAATACCATTTAAAAAATTTTTTTTTTCATCGATTCCTTCAAAGAAAGAATGTTTTTTACGAATTGATTGAAAAAAAGAATGGTGCCTTTGGCAAATTCGCAGTACGGAAGAAATTAGTTATGAACTTGGCGAACTCCTGCTTCACTGAATGTTCAATTTTTCATTCATTTTTATCTCTGCTCTTCTTCTGCCCTCTCACCCTATAGGAAATGTCTACTCAACGTATGCGAAACGTCAAAGTAGGTCGGACAACCACCAATGCCCACCGGCCTACCCCTTCCCTCTCTCCCGCCCCGCTAGGCGAACTCTCGTTCTCTCATATACGCATCTCCGATGCACCCTGCAACGCGTGGTGCACCACCGGCTGCCTATCCTAGATGAACAAGAATCTGGGTTGTGGGCTGTGCCGCGTTCTCGTACCACGGCACATTGCATATAGTTATCGATCGACTCACAACCGTATCTCTCTCCTGTATAACAGTTTCGTACTATATCTTTATACACGCTGCACAGAATACTACGACATTCTGCAGTTCACCCTTCCCTGCCTCTCGACCAGCTCCCCTCGCGCCACTTCGTCCCGTTGCAACGATGAAAACTGGGTTAGCTCGCACCCAACCTGATTCTTCTTCTTCCCTCCCGATCTCAGTGTACCTAGCACACGCGAGTACGCCAGAGAAAAACTCGCGCGCCATCTCATCCATCTCGTTCGTCATCTTTCGACCAATCACCGATAATGGCTACTCCATCCCCTCCACCCCGCTCCCGCCGTCGGCCCTGTCTTTACCATTGTCCAGTAACGTACTGTGCACGTTATTAGCGATTGAATTATTGCAAACGAATTTATACACTTTATTCCGAAAAATTTGGATCTTCCGGCGAATCGCAACGATTCTGCCACGTTCGGGAGGAACTTTATGAAAATTGAAACTGTATCTTGAGGGAAGTTACCGTTTGATCCTCTGTGAGAGTCGAAATTAATCGTTTGACGGTTTTAACCAGAAAAATCGAATTTTTTGTTTTCTTAGTAAAGCCGGAATCTCGTACGCCGTGTTTGCGTGCATTGGGCGATTGTTGTTTGCGACCTTCGAATCAAATGCACGACGAAAATCGAAACAAACAATATTTATCCATATTTTGGCATCGATATATACAGACATTTATCGTTTCAGAATAAAATTCGGGCAATTTCAAGATTTATGATCTACTCTGACAGTTGCGCTGTTGTTATTGCTCGTTTGACCAAACTATCGTAATTTCCGTCTCGTGACAACAATCAAGGTTAGGTTACGCCCTGACGACTTCGTACAACTTTCACACAATTCGTTCGCACGTGGCAGTTGTTGAAAAAAAAAAAAAAAAAAAAAAATATTGACTCTCTTCCAAGTGAGAGTTCACCCGATAAACTTGTTTATTCAACCCAACGAGATGTTCGTGAACATCACGAACGAATCATCGCGAAATATTCGATTCGTGTATATTTTTTGTTTTGTTTTTTGAAAATGGTTTATTTCCGAAGATTGATAAATGATTTTGGAAAAAACCAACACGACGATTCGATATTGATTTCATCGAAAATATCGAAGCTCACATTGAGAGGTACGAATTTTTAAACGACGTTCACCACTTTCGTGCGAAAGGTTTGTGAAAAAAAACCCCCAAATTTGTCGAGTCTCGTTACGGACCTGAGTCTCGCTGGTTCTGGCAGCCCGCTGACAGAGGGCGGCGGGTTAAGAAAGGCAGAACCGCGTTTCGTAGGTCGTGTAAGGACTTCCGAGGCGAAAGAGACCTTGTACATTAATCTCGAATATTCCGAACAACTCTGGCACTATTCAAGATTTTTACATCGTCCGAGCGCGCGTGTTTGTAAAAGTTTAATTACACGAAATATACGAGAATGGACCGCCACGGGAATCGTGCACACGAAACGCGTGTGAAAGTTCGTAACGACCCTGACAGTTAATCGGTGTGTGTTTTTTTTTCGGTGGAGACGGTTAGTCGAACGAGGCCTTGGATGTAACGTGCGTTGGCTTGAAAATAAATGAATCAGGGGAAGAGGGAAATCGGGCGTGGGTCTGGTCAGGTAGCCTTTCCAAAAATTGCGCGGGTCGCGTCGTCGAAAAACACAAATCACACCCATTAGGAATATTTAGAATCGAAATTCTGAAGCAACTCGAAAGCATGTGAGTCGAGTCGAGAAATAAAAATTGCGCTGGTCAGGGGTCCCCCGCCATTAATCCCGAAAATAATCGATTTGCGAGGACAAACTCGAAAATGCACGTTTACGTGCGCAAAAGTAACGTAGAACGAAAGTTTTCTCCGTGACCTTCACATTCTCATAAGTATTTTTTGATGAAAACGAATTCTCGACACTAACCGGTGATAGGCGCCAGTTAAATACGGCCCTGGGCCGGATCTCGTGCACACTGTCCCTTTCTCAGTTAGCGCGGGTGCATTTGCGAAGGTGGTGGAGTTTGCTGCTGTGTTGAATTGCGGCGGCGGTAGTTGTATTGCCCAAGCGAGACACGAGCAGCCAGTGAGACGCGGGGGCGGGGAGGGGAGAAAAAGCCCCTCTGCGCAGACTGCGCCACCTCGTCCGCCCCGTGACGCGAGACAGTTGGGCGCGCAGCGCACGCCGTTCCGGATTCCATCATTCCCCCATGTGCATTATACATATATATTTATTAAACAAATATACACATCTTTGTACGTATTAATCTGTCTGTTAGCTTTGCTCACAGCACACGATAATGTGAAAAAAAAAACGAGACACAAACGGTCTTCAAATCGCCACGCGTCGTTTGTTTATTTATCGCGTTCGCTTCCCCCTCCCGCGCGCGTTTTTCTTTTCCTATCGAATGTCGATCCGTTGAAATTTAGTGTCCGGGTCGTGGATTTGCGTTCTGGTCCGTGCGGAACGATGCTGCGAAAAAAATCTTTTCCCTCGTGTCTTTTGAATTACTATTGAGAAAAAAAGCGATTTGCGTCTGCGAATAGCGAGAGAAAAAGCGGCGTATGGAAAAAACTGTGCGCACGAAGTCTCGTCGTACCCGCCCTTGCTCCCTTGCTTTTCGTTTTTCCTCCCTTGCCTCAACCCCCATTCTCCGTCTCTATTCGTTCTCCCCACTCCCCGCAGTGTCGGTTCCCTCGGCAGAGGACGAGAGACCGAGAGAGCAACGAACGAGGAGAGAAGAAAACTTTCTCGCGTGTATTCGAGATTTCGTTGGTACATTGAAAAAGCAGGCGCGCGCGCGTGGGATTGTGTATCCTCCGGGTTGCGTCAAAACATAAACTTCGGGACAGCCATTATTAGCGATGTATTTGAGTTATTTGTACGTTCGATAACATGGAAATGTTACATTTATCAAAAATATAAATCGTGCCATTCTACGAGTGTGTTCTTTCAGTGTTACCCCTTTTTGTTCCTTTTCTCTTTTACTTGGTGAAATAGTGTGCAGTGATGAAGAAAATCAAGTAGGGAAAAAAGAGTAACGATGACGAATTACGCGGAACGCCGTGAGAGGGACGTTAGCGTAGTGTGACGCCGGGACGGAGCCTGAAATATCGATCTCTGCGGGCAACGAGTGAGACGGAGAGAGAGAGAGAGAGAGCGAGAAAGGGGGGGGGGGAGAGTGCAAGAGGACGCGCATGTATTCCGTCCCTCCTCATCCCACTTCCGAGTTTATGCTCGTGTGTGTGTGTGTGCGTGCGTGTGTGTGTGTGTGTGTGTGCGCGTATCACGTCTGTAGTAAAAACGAACCTCCGCATCTAGTACCACCACGCTGTTCTCTCTGTCTCCCTCTCCGCCTTTTCGTCCGTCGCGCGCGCCAACGTGATTTTATATCTTTTCAGTGTTAGCCTGAGGAAATTAGCAAGTGGACGACGGACATGAGTGGTGTTTTTTTATGATAATCAATGATAATAATATCAATTTTAAAGGAGGAAGAATAACAATACGAAAGCGAATCGCGTTCGGTGTTTTCTATTGTCGTCTCTAGAGCACGAGCTTCGTTACTTGGCCGCTCGAGACGGTGGCGGCGCTAGTGTGTCGGACGAATCGTAAATTTCGGCCGTAAGCGTGCGGGAAAAACCGCGCCTCGTGGTTCGACATTTGACAGTCGACGAAAAAGAAGAGAAAGATCAAGCCACAACGCTTTTCGGATCGCTCGAAATCTTTTGTTCGTTCGATCCTCGTTCGCTCGTTATTTTATCGCGAAAACTCCGGTACCAGGCAACGTTTTTTGTATCCAACTGTGAAAGCTCAACGTTGCGGCTCTCGATGCCGTGCGGAATAAAAACGAACCAACACACTCGGAATTACGCTTATTGAATTATGTGCATCTTGAACTTTCGTGATCGATGACTCGCGAATTTGTCGAAATAATGAACGCAGCAAATGAAGCTCAAAGAAAATTAGTACAATCGAAAGCAATAATAAATAACAGTTTGACAGTTTTTCACGAATCTCTAAAGGGGTGCAAGTGCGAATAAAAGCGGGAGAAAAAATGCGGCTCCGTTGCAATCACGAGATATCGATTTCGGGCAGTGGTGAGGCGTTGAAACACGCGGTCGTTTATGCCTCAACGGCTAATCGACGAACCTCCTCGACATTCACCACGTACGAAAACAATTTCGTCGATCATGACGAAACAGAGTTTCAATTTGTTCCCACAATAAAAACGAACCTTGTTTCCAATTGATGAAAATAAAAATCAACATATTAATAAATAAATTAAGAAAAACCGCATTAAAGAAAAACTCGGCGACATTTCAAGAATGTTGCTTTTCGGCGAAATACGTAAAATCAAATTTTCGGACAAAAATAGCTGAGAAACCAAAAAATCTAAGTGAAAAGTTAACGCAGCCAAAAAAAAACCATAATCTTTCGAGTCAACAATGAACCGGAAATAAGCAAAAATAAACCAGATTGAAATTCCGTCGTGAAAAACCGTTAAAAATGTTGCAATAAAGTTGAGAATATGATCGCGAAGAAAAATGCAGCGATTTCAACGTTCAACGGACCAAGGATAAAAACAAAATGGCGTCAAGTTGAGATAGCGTAAGAAATATTTGGAAAAAAGTATAGATCGAGGTGTCGCGAAGCGTGCACGATCGATAATAGTGATATAAACCGAAAATCCTTTTGATACAATTGAGGGAATAAAGGGAGAAGGTACCACGACGACGACGAATACGAATACGTCGACGAGGGGTGGGAGAGAAAGGCGATCCAGCATGGTCTCGACGTATAGTGTAGCAAAAGAGGGCGCCGTTGGTGTTGCAGTAGGAGTGGGCGCTATGCATCTTTTGCCACATTGCGCCGCCCCTCATCACTTGTCGCCCCATCCACAAAATCCAAATCACAATCACGTTCATCCGAACAATCATCAGCCACCACCGCCGTTGAGTCCTCACGGCCATTTGACTCAATTGAATCACGCTCAGCATCAACTTACCATCAACATTACGCATCATCAGCAACAACAACAACACCAACAACAACAACAACAACAGCAGCAGCAGCAGCAGCAACAACACCAACAACAGCAGCAGCAGCAACAACAACAACAACAACAGCATCAACATCAGCAAGCTCAAGCGAGGCAGCATCAGCAACAACAACAACAACAACAACAGCAACAAAATGAACATCAAGCTGCTCAACAACAACAACAACAACAACAGCAATCGCAACAACAACAACCCCCACCCCCGCAATATCGCATCGTTACGACTAACGCCAGTAAGTTCCCGGTCCAATAAACGTTCTCACGCATTTCCTTTTCATCGCGCCGACTCTCATTCTCCCATCAACCCGCTCGAGTGGTTTTTTTCTTCTCTTTTTTAACTTTTTTTTTTAACGTTTTACTTTTTGGTTTATTTTTTCAATCTTGGTCGATCGCATTTTCGGTCGAAATCACTCGTTTTTTTCAGTGCTTGAGAACTAATTTTCGTCGATGACTTTGCCGCTCGTTCGACTCGCTCGGAAATTCTTTCGTCGCTTTATTTTTCTACGTTTAGGAATTTTTTTTTGTTAGGTTTGCTTTTTCGATCTGTTTGCGAGTTTCGGAAGTTGAATTCGACGCCGTGTCCAAGTTCGCATCGTTGATGGACAAACAATTTCCTTTTTTTGCTTCAGACCTAATGGAAAAATTGTATGCAACGAGAAACAATAGATTGTCGGGCATTTTTTTAGACTTGGAAACTCAAATGACGAGAAAAGTTTGATCGATTTCGAAAATTGAAGAAATGATGATCAAAATACTTTCCGATCCGTATCAACGATGCTAAATTCCTTGCTCGGACTTCGCTTGGAAGAATAACCTAAAAAAAAAAAAAAAAAACCGGTTCAAATTTCTTCTAACCATCGAACGAACAGTGGAGAATTATTTTACCTCCGAAACTCGCAGCAGTCTCTCGCATTTGTGGGCGACACATACCGGTTGACTGGCAACCTTAATCTTTGAGAAACATTGATTGTTTATGAATTTTTGTTTGTTTCGTCCTTTTGTTTATTTCGTTCAGATTTTTGTCTGTCTGTGTGTATGTGTTGATTTTTTTTTCGAATTACAGGCCCATATTTTACTAATATTTTGAGGAGCCAATGAATTTTTCGAGATTTCGAAAATTTCGTCGACTTATTTTGGAACTTGTACTGCAATTCGATTTTTCGTGTGTATTTGGAATCTCCGACACGATTTTTCTCATCGTGAAAAATGTGTGAATGATTTATCATTTTTTATTATTTTTTTTTCTTTGATTTGTAAAAATTATTAACATTTGTTTTCAACTAATTTTTTCGTTCGTTGCATGTCGCTGAATTTTGTGTTTTGGGCTCGCAGTTTTTGCTTCCTTTTCCATTTCGGCAATCGCGCCATTCCCCTACCCCGCGTGAGACCACAAATCTCGTTTGTTTCTCCCGAGAATCGGAGATTGGCAATATTTCAAATAATTTTTTTTTTTTTTTTGCTTAATCTCTTTTTTGAATTTTTATCATACTCAATATTTTTTAAATTATCTACCAAGAGAATTTACTTTTATTTTTTGCTTTTTTATGGTGAATACAAATAAAAATAATTGGGAAGCACATTATTGCACGCAGAAACAAATGATGATGATTTTTTATTTTTATTTTTTACTCATTGATTGATTTTTCTTTTTGAATTGGAAAAATTTTGCCATTTTTCGAATCGATTTCACAAAATCCTCATTCCCACTGATTGTTATCGACCGGCATAATGAAATCCTCTTGTGTGTTTGATTAATCGATCCTGAAAAGACAACTCTTGTGCGCATCTCGTGATCTCTAGCTTTTGCTTTCCTCTTTGATTCTTCAGAACGCGAGACGGTCAACGGCCGACGTAATCTTCCTGCCGGCATGACACATTCGTTCCTGGACTTCCGGTGGACCCGTCATGGAAACTCATTTATTTTCCGTTCGCCCGGTACGTTGCTGATGATCAAAAACACACATTTTCACTCAAATACCTTTTTTTTCTGATAACCTTCGTAACTTATGGATGGGGGCTGAGCATTCAGGCTTCCTCTACAAGGAAACTGTAACGAGACTTCTTTTTATGCCTTCAGACCCATTCAGCTATTTTTCAATGGACCAACAACCTTTTATATCTTTTTCAATCCCCCTAATTGCTTCATTCTTCATTTTCTCGTCACTTCCGGACTCAATCGTCAAGGATTACGATCCGTATGAATGAAATTACGTTCGAGGTGATTTTTACTCGCTTTTCAATCCAGACAACACACTCGGTGCTATTCAATCTCAATATATCGAATATCGATACAGTGGAAACCGAATTATGTTGGAAAAGATCGATATTTTGGTGAATACGTTCAATTAGACTATTTTTTGATACTAACAAAAATTTTCTCATTTTAACAATAAATTTTCGTAAATATTGACAGTCACACCTTTTGTGAATAATGGTCTCAACATGTTTCGCTAAATTTACATTTCTAAAAATAATTTGGCATGCTTTTTGACAAAATTGATGATTGTAAATATTTATCTAAATTTTTCAAAATTTCTCTTCGAAAACTCAACTTTTATCATTCCAATCGTTGATCGTAATATTATCGAATAATATTTGGTTGATCGTATTCAACGAAATATCGAGCCATTTTAATGAAATTCAATTATGATGTTGAAATTTGCATTGTTGGGATATAACGAAAGCCTGTTTTTCCTTCATCCGAGCTCATCATTCGTATTTAGTTTTTGGTCACGTAATCGTGAAACTCTTTTGCGACCCAGAAACTAAATCGGCACGATGATTGTGAAAATTTAGGAAATGATTAATCGAACAAATATTTTTCGTTCGATCTTAACTTTTCAAACTTCAACGTCATGTCCAATTTTCTACATACGTTCCCACCGTTTCAGCCTGTTTCTCGAAGGACCAAGAAATATTTTTTTCTGTCTCCTCGTTCTTCATTTTTGATGATTGAAGCTTTTTTTTTTAGCATTTAATTTTGAAATTTTCAATCAGTGCCATCAATTTTGGCCTAGAATCGTGATTAATTAATTTTCAACTTTTCGTGAGTACGCTGCAGTTTCATACAGACCGTCCACGTCCTATTGACCAATCGTATTTCTACGTAGAAAAAGAATTCGCTGAATTTCCTCGTTTTGGAAAAATTTGTAAGAGTTGCAAAAGGATCGATCGAATCTTGAGTGTCCATTGGCGAAAAGTCGTAAATTAAATTCCGAATGACTGCGACAATGGAAGAGAATGATTGGAAATGATCAAGGGGTCAACGAAGGAACGTGTGCGGCCCCTTAGTCCAGGAATAGAAACTAAAACGATTCGATTGCCGTGACGGATAGGTCACGGGGTTGAATCGCAACTTTGAGCACTTGGTCCTTCTCGTCGTATGCAAACTCTTGGTCAAAAATAAAACCTCCCTTTCGAACTCTCTTATCGAGAACTTGCTCTACAGTGTGCGTCGTCCGATAAGACCGGAGGAAAAAAACAAACGATTCTCATTTTCTTTCTTTGTACACGGAGAGAAAATTTTATCAACAATTGCTATGACGTCATAGTTCCCTGGTACCATATCGTCGCTCTGAGAGATTTTAGCAAATACACAGTAATTTTCAATCTGAAATTGGGCGATGTCAAAATGTCAAAATTTGACGAAAAATGTCAAAGTTTCCACTATTTTCAATAGAAAATTAATGAAAAATTAGTATTTGCTAAAAATCCCTTAGAGGGGCGACAGGTACCAGGGAACTATGATGCCATAGCAATTTCACCTGAAATTGGGCGAAAAATGTCAAAGTTTCTGCAATTTTCAAGAGGATATGTATAAAAAATTACTATTAGCTAAAATCCCTTGGAGGGGGTGACATGGTACCGGGGAACTATGTAATTTTTGATAATATTTTCTCTCCGTGTAGCGCCGATGGAAGAAAAAAACAATGGCCTGGGTCGAAAATGGTCGAGCAACGTCCATCGCTTTTGCACGGTTCTTTAATTCTGAAACTGTAAACAAAACGGTCTTTTGGTTCGACAAAGAAAAATTATTGTTTGGATAAATGAGAGAAATTGAGAAAAGGGATTGCGGAATAAGGTTCGCCAGTGGAGAAGCGTGTTTCGAGCCGAAGCCTCCGACGATATAGGTCGATCGATTCCAACGTGGCTTGCCTCATCTTTTCTCGTCTCTTTCTTCCTATTCGTACAGCCTCGCTAAAGCTTTCCATGTGCGGCATAGAGAAAGAGCGAACGAGAGAGAAGAAGAGAGAACCCACGTGGAGATGTTATTAATGCGATATAATCCGCCCTACCTTCGTTGTGACTAATGCAAACTAAACCAGCACCGAGTTCTACTTCGATCCTCGGCCACAATTACATTGTTACGAGAATATAACGAACGAGCGAAGAATAATGGCGTCGCTTGACTCTGTCCACATTTACGCGATCGATCCGCCACGAGGAGATTCCAAGTTCACGTTCTTTCGTAATAAAAACATTGAGACTCAGGCTTTTTAGGCTGATGATGCTTTAGGTTCACGAAATTGAGGGCATTCCGTTGAATATGAATGATAATAATGATTAATATGCTTAATACGATTGGCTGTGGTCACTACTTGGATGAGTGAATCGCCAAGTACAAGGAACTCATTGGTTCCGAGATATTGAAGTTCGCATCGTTGGGGCTCAACGAAAAATATTTTATCCAATCGCCATTTTTTCGATTTTCGGAAACGCCTCAATTTTTCTTTGACATTCAGTTTTTCATTTGCGGATAATTGTCATAGATGGACACTTCATGTTAATTTTTTCAACTTGAATATCGTGCCCTTCAAGAGTTATGACCATTTTGATTCTCAACAAGTTTTCACGCAGTCAAAATGGGAAAAACCTTTTTCATAATTCAAGAATTCATAACATTTGATACGAGGCAGACATTGACTGGATTTCCAAACATTGGACACATCCAAAGAGACATTTGTAAAGACAATTTGAAAGAACAGTCGACGAAATAGACTCGTTCGCTTCGTGTTGGTAATCGGTGAGGAAAATTGTAGTTGAAACTCATTAGCGCTAGGTATAAATATCTTTGCGCGTGCACCAAAAGGATGACGTAAACGAAACACTCGCGATTGCCTTTGTCACAAAACTTTCAAGTCCACAGAGCTCTGTTGCGTCACACTCTTCCCGGATGCTTCTATAAAACCTCCCACAATCTTACTATACACGTCGGGAAACGATTGTCTTCTCCGAACGTGTTAATAAATGAGAAAATAACATGGTTCGACCTTGAAATTGTCAAAAAAAAAAAAACCGAATAAACAACAAATTTTTACATTTCGCTCGAAGAAATCATTTCCAACGTTCCTTAATTTTTCGAACCTCGTCAAAAGGAAATTCCGAAAAAGGAATTCACAAAGATAAGTTCGCTTGTACATGGGATTGCGATTTTTTTTTTTTTCACGTACAAAGATACGCCACGATCGACAAACATTCGAAACGATCCACGTAGCTTCGAACAATCATTAGCTGAGAAATAATTTGACTCTCGTTTTACTCAAAATGCGAAGTATTTCGTGACGAACTCGATGTACAAAAAAAAACATGATGTTGAAGTTTGCATTGTTGGAATGCAACGGAATCCATCATTTTATTCCATTTTTCGAAAGCACAATAAAAAATCAACATGCAGTGTCCGTCTATGACAATTATTTGCAAATAAGAAACTGAATGTGAAAGGAAAATTGAGGCGATTCCGAATATTTTTAAAATGGTGAATGGATTTAATATTTTTCGTTGGACTCCAACGATGCGAACTTCAATATCGTTTCTATGAACCGTCTGGCTTTTACGACGAACTCTGAAATCGACGCAGCATGATAATCGCCAATACCTATGGTTATCGATGCGACTATAAATAAGGGAGGGAAGAAAACGTGCGGAGATCTTTCGATGACAATTTCTGATCGACTCTCGTGAGTTTTATCGTCAAGTGCCATTGTCACGAGGGGATCGAAGTTGTCGAAAGACTCTGAACTCCGATGGCGAGGGGCTTCGATAAACCAAGTCGGGGACTGCATGGCGTGTTTTCAACGTGCTCGTTCACCTGCATTCTTCCAACCTTCATATGTTTATGTGCTTGTGTATTTTTATACACATATGTGTACGTCTACGATACCTCGTGACCTCCTCGGCTATTCTCTTTTTTTATGTATTTCATATTTCCTCCTTATTGCCCCCACTTCCTTGCAAATTCCACAGTTGGTTGTTTATTTTTCCGAGTCATGCCTGGCGTCTCGTCTCGCCACATGACATACGTGTAGAGGTTTTAGAGACAACGATAAATTCTTCGAATGACAATATATCGCGTCGAACTACGCTTATCCAGTTGGTTCGACGTGCTACCTTCGTACTTTGAAAATCGTGTTTTCATTTCATCACGATTTTCGAGCAAATTAGACCGTAAGGTCGTTAGCTCTTGTTTAGAGGTCAAGCTTGTTCCCTTCGACGAGCACGTCGCCACTTTGGGACAAATAATTTTTCATCGTCTCGTGGAGCTTAAGAACACGTTCGACAATTTTTCTTCGAAAATTTGTTTTCGCACACGAGTATTTTGTTGAAACACGCGTGCGCGAAATTAAAGAAAAATAAACGCAACGTTCAAGCTCAAAAATGAGAAACTCATCATTTCTGTTTTCACATTTTTTTTTTTTTACTATTTTTTGTCGACATAATTGATGGTTTATTTTTATTGAGTTAAAATCGGTTCAGCGACCTTCAAGGGACTACCCACTGTCACGATTATAACCGGTACTCATTGTAAACGCTTGTTTTCTTTTTATGTCGTGAAAACAAATGATGCGTAACGTTTGGTTTCTTCTCTACGATCGCGGAGATACTTATTGCGAGGGGGGTACGATTTATTGTGCAATTAAGGTGAACTGACTTCCTCACGTTAGTTCGATCGGTGCTAAACTATATTTTTCGAA
The DNA here is from genome assembly GCA_963921915.1 of Hyposoter dolosus. Lineage (NCBI taxonomy): Eukaryota > Metazoa > Arthropoda > Insecta > Hymenoptera > Ichneumonidae > Hyposoter > Hyposoter dolosus. The sequence goes on along the minus strand of OY998129.1, from coordinate 19,040,709 downwards.
GCTTGAATAAATATTGGTGCGAAAAATCTTCAACGAATAGATGAGAAATTTCGCTAATGTCGTCTGGACTTTTTAAAGGATGATTCGTAATTTTTTAACGATTTTCATGCTCACTTTTGTCCTCTAGGAATCCACGACAAATTTACCTCGTCGATGTTTTTCCCGAACATGTCAATTTCGAAAGACAATGACACGGTAACGTGAGCAATCTCTTGACAAACTCATTGGTGCGTGAAAATCACTTAAAAAAATACAAATTTTCTTTATGGAAATGTGACGATGTGGAATTTTGTATTCATTCGTTAATGATTCCGCGAATTTATCATCGTTAATATTTTTTTAATTAAAATTATTTTTATTAAATTAGTAAGTGCATCAAACTTTTCTTACAACCATTCTTAGGAGCTAGACACTCGTTTGACTAGAGTGAAGCGACGATTTCAGGTTAAGGTTAGAAAGTTATGACGAGGACCGAGATTTCGACGTTTTCGAGACAAAACAGTAGCGGATTTACATTCGGAATTGACTATTAGTACGAGCGACTGGAATAATTTCTCGTTTCAATTTTTTGAAATGCATTTATTGGTTCATCGTCTCCTAACAATCCGAAGAAAAGTCTAATCGACTTTTTGAAAATGAAAATAGTGTCACTTCGTCCATCTCGTGAAAACTACATGTTGCTTACTTAAGATGATGGATCAGTCGCCTCAATTTTCGAAATGAAAATTCTTTGATGTTGTTTGACTAATCAAAAAAAGGCTCTGTCAGCGTACGCAGGACGATGGCAAAAATCCACTGACAGGGGTTTTTTTTTTATTGGTGAAACCATTTCAGAAATATTTAATTTCGAAAATTGCAGCTATCTCTCTCGCACTCACATTGCGAGGAAGCGACTGCTCCATCACCTTAAATGTGGAGTTAGTACGAGATTTGCTCGCAGTGGCGCTACCCTATGGAAACGCGAAATATTCTTTGCTACCGTGTGCCCTGCATTTTTTACACGAAGCTAGATGTTGTTAATTCTAGCACGTGGATTCATACTTCAGTTTTTGGAAATTTTCTTGGTTTGCTCAACCGATCTACAGCGCCGTAACCGTGTAGAATTAAAAAAAAATAATAATTAAAACCTGACGCATTCGGGAATAGGGTGAATGGACATCGTATTGTTGTTACGGTCCTGGATAAAAACTCGATCAGCAATCCTCATCGCTCAGGAAAGAGAGAGAGAGAGAGAGAAAAGAGACAGTTGGGTATATAAATGAGCGCTATTCGAATGGCGCGCACGCGCGCGCTGCTCTACCGTTAGGCTGCAATCGATGCGCTTGGGGAACAACAGATAGCAGCACCGGGTTGTGCTCAACTGCTCACGTTCCCTGCCCACATGTGCAAACATGGCTTCTCGCGATCCGACTTCGTCGCTGAAAACATATCGTTGACAATGTTTTATTGAACATTGGCAAATCCCGTGTTTCATAGTGCACCGTTTTAATTTAATTTATTATTTTTTTATCATTCTCAAACGCCCGCTGTCGAATACGTAATATTTGAATTTTATACGTTTCCCGGAATACTGTGCTCAGTGCGGGCTTCGCAATACATTCCAAGATACACACGTATATGTATATTTTGCGATAACGCTGTTATAACTCGTAGAGTGTGGGAGAGAGACGAAAAAGAGTCACGCGGGGAAAAATCATGCTGATATTTCCGCGAATTACGTGAACCTATATTTCGCGGTGTGTTCGTGCCAACACACACAGCAAAGTAATGGTCGTCGTCGTCACATTTCGATGCGTCGACATGCCGTTGTCTCGTGTAGCCACGATTCACCGGTTCATCTCTTCCGTAAACTTTCTCTAACGTACTCTGCGTACCAGCTATTACGAATTTTAACTAATTTTCTCAGTTTCCGCGCGACAACTCGTCGATTATTGTGATTTTGAAAAAATTTACCTTTTGGACAATCATCGTCGTCATCGCGGTCTAGCCGCGCGGAAAAAAACTCTCACGCGGCACGAGTGGTACGTACACACACGCGATTGGTTCACACTCGCCTATCCGTATTTTCTTTCCACTCTTCTCCTTATTTCCTTTCGCTCGTGATAAATTTTATCGAAAATGTGAAATCAAGCAAAAAAATTTGGGATTTCCATATTTCCCCCCCCCCCCCCCCATAATACTCGAGAATATTGCGTTTTTGTCTCGAATTCTCCTGATTACGACGTCTCTCTAGAAAACATCTGCTTGTCTACAATTACATTGCGAAATTCTACGTGAATAAAGCGATTTCGCACGAGCCACGTGTGGAACCATTTCACACCCTTTTTCAGTACAAACTTTAGTTTTATTGACTTTTTGATTATTCTTACGTTTTGACTGGCTGCCAGGCAGGTCTCAAAAACAAAGCATCGATTTTCTTTTCTGGAAAATCCGAAAAGAATTAATCGAAATAGGATGGAAAAAAAATTGAAAATCCATTAACAGTCCACGGCTCTGCGTCACTTTGTCTCAGGGAACAAAAAATTGTCGCAGACTCTGCATCCACCAGAAAAAACCAAAATAAAAAAATACCAAATTATTTTTGAAACTCACTGCGACGTTCGGAATTGAAATTATTTGAAAAAATTGAAAAATTATGAGAAAGAAAAGCGATTTTGCCGCTTAGTGAAAGAATCGACTCGTTTCTCATCTTTTTCATTAAATTTTGCAGGGTCGGAGTTTCATGTACCTGGACAAAACTACGTTGCCCAGCCAGGTGGGCATGTGGGTGGAGGAGGGGGGAGTGTAGGAGTTCCAGGAGGTAGAGGGCCGCCGTCCCTCGGAGGAATCCAAAGTTTGGGCCAGTCGGCGCCCGGCATACAGCCAGGAGGTCCGCAGAGCGGACAACAGCAACCCCCGCAGGCGCAAACACCAGGCGTCCAACAACAACAGCCGCAAGGCCCTGCGCCCACCACTACTCCTCCTGTTCATACGCCTTCACCTCAAGAAATGGGCAAACAGGTTCATTTGCAGGCTCCGCCGCAACATCAGCAGGTCTACATGTCCAATCCCACAAGACCCGTTACTCAGGTTCGTTTCTTTTCTATGAAAATCTTAGTTTTTTTTACATTTTCCATGAAATTCATTCTGTTGTTTCTGGTCATATATTTTTTAATTTTTTTTAATTTTGCTTCTCGAGCAAGTTTTGAGCAATTTTTATAAAATATTCATTTCTATGCAAGAGAAATCACAAATATGATGAACAGTGTTGATCCTCGGATTTCTCTATCTACACGGCACGATACTCGTGGAAAAAGAAAGTGACAAATTTTTGGCTATTTTTCTGAAACACGACGATTTTTTCGTTTTTGTCTAATTAATTTATTTCAAGCAATATTCATTTCTTTTACGATCATTCTCACTTTATCTTTTTCGTGGTTTAATCCAATTATCGTCTTTCTGCATTGCTTTCTCTTTCGTTACTCAAAGTCTAGACGTAGTTCATTGCTGAAGTATGATTTTATGACCACCATCCTTTTTACCTGATCCTTGACTCAATCCCCTTTTACAACCCTATTTCTTTGTATGTCCATTCCCTTTGAATTCTCCGATTTTGGGGGATTTCTACTTGGCATTATGTTTTCAGTATTTACTATGGTAATTAACTTCTCTCAACTCTATTTTCTCTTGATACTTTTATTCGTGGTGTCATACAATTTGTGACAATATTGTCGAGCGGTCGATGTACCTGTGGCTTCCCATATTTCTCATTGTCCTTTCATTGATTCTTATAATTTATGGATTTTTCCAATGCAAGTCGAAAACGAAAAATATGAGAATAAAATTTGAAAATATCAATGTCATTCTCAGCTTTATTTCAGCGTAAAAAAATATATTATCGCGTGAACAATACGATACGTCATTGTTTTCTCCACCGAAATTTATACAAATATGTTCATAGACAGCTTTTTTTTGCAAACTCGAAGGAATATCAATAGAAATTTGATTGATTTCTTTGTATTGATAATTGTGGATTTTTGCAGGGGTATTTCCAGCCCGCACCGAGGTCACAACCTTCGCGAAATCTTGGGCATAGAAATAATCAGGGTGGCGCGGGTACCCAGGTAGTTGGGATGCCAGGTGGAGGCGGCGGGCAACCAGCCGCGATTTATCAACACCAAGGCATACCCGTTGCCCAGGGTGCGCCGATGTACGATCTTCGTACTTTGCAACAAGTGGCAGCTATTCATCCTACATCCCATCAACAATCGATGTACCCTCCTCCCAGTATCCTCTCGCTGGTAAGTTTTGACCATTTATTCTCTTTAATGGCTCATTTCCAGCGACTTTTTTCTTCCAATTTCTTGTTCCTCACGTTTTCCTGATTTTACAGTTCTCTTCTGGACAGCAGAGACACCAAGCGCATCAGGGACAACCTTTTTATCAGTCTTACGCGCCTCATACTATCGTCCAGACCCAAAATATGTACCCGTATGCGCCGGGACAAGGAAATCAACACCCTTGTACGTATTCGATCGATTCTTCACAAATATCACTCGAAACACCGGATGATGTCGAAGATGGCTAAAAAATCGAATAAATCAAGTGGCTAAATCATGGGGGAAAAAACAATGCTAGATATTCTCATGGTTTTTTGTTCTTGGATATTTTTTTAATCATTTTTATGGACTGTCATGGATATTATTTGGATATTCTCATGGTTTTTGTGTTCTTGGATAGTTATTATTCATTTTATGGACTCCCATGGGTACTATTTGGATATTCAGATATTCTCAGACGAATACCGCATGAGAATTTTTAACTTTGCTTGCAGAATTTTTAATTTTAGGCATAATTCAGAAAAAAGCAAATTGCTCCATGAAATTCAATCCTTGTAATTTTTCTGACGTACAAAAGCGTTAGAAAGTTGAGATTCCTTAAAATTTCAAAGACTTTTTTTATGGGGTGTCTGAATAAATACGAAAGAAAACTGACGCCGTCGCAAATTGGTAATTCGGCTTATTGCAAGTTTTATGGTTTTATGGCATTGTCAATATCAGTTTTTGGAATGATCGGGAGTTTCGGGCACCCATTAATTAATGGCTCGAACAATTCATTCACAAATTTTCTTCATGAAACGTCCTTTAATTGTCTCGACCATAAATTAATTAATATGGTGATTAACTATTCGTTTTCCTGGCGATTGCCTGCAGATTTTTTCCAACAACCTCCAGCTGCTACCCTGAATATCAGCAGAGCCAGTGGCAATGCGGTTAGCGGGGGAGCTCAACACGTAGGAGGACCGCTGGCCGGTGCCCAAGGAGCCGGTGGTGTACCTCAGGGTGCTCTTCAGCAACCTTCCCAACCGCCACAGCCTATACCTTCGATGGCGATCCCCCTTGCTCCAGCCGGTAAGTTCCCTACCTAATTACCATCATTTTCATATTTTATTGTTCCTCGGAAAGTTCAACATTTTATTATGAGGATATTGAAGTTTGCATCGTTCGAGTTCAACGACAAATGTTCTGTTTATCAACCATTTTTTTTTATTTTTCAAATTGTCTCAATTTTTCTCTGACATTGGGTCTTTCATTTCCAAACATTTTCATGGACGGACACCGCCATCTAATTTTTGGCTCTGCTTCCAAAATACAAAATAAAATAATTGAGTCATTGCAAACAAATCAAATTCCCAAGACTCCTTTTTTATGCTCTGCAATTGTCATTTTAATCGGTTGAATTAGGAAACAAATTGAAAAATCATTTTTCTTGCTTACGACGCTAAAAAGTAAGTCACTCAGAAAAGCCAGGTCCTGATAATCTGGGGATTGCGATTTACGAACGATTCCGAGCAAAATCTTATGCGAATTGCTTTCGAAAATCGCCTCATTATCCAAAGTCAAGCCTATAATTTGTCTAGTCGTTTCCCGACATTTTCCTGTCCGTTTCGTCGCTCCGGGATCATACTTTATGTTATCGTCGGGGAAGTTACTTACGGCTAATAACTTGTCGCGACCGTCGTATGGGGAACTTTGGGAAAAATTTAAACCAATCGCTGGCAGCGGCGCTCCGCATTGCCAGGTAGAAAATGTCCTTTTCGTTGACCTGTCGGAAGGGGTACGCGCTAAAGCCCTGATTTATTTTCGCAAAGTTTCCTCAGTCCTTCTTGACATCCGACAGAGTTAAGAGCTCATCTCTTGCAATCACAAGTTCACAATCGCGATTTTTCACAAACTCGTACATTATTCAAAGTGTATGATGTTCGTAGTTAACAACGTGTATCGTCTGTACGATTTGAACGAAGAGGGTGCGTTAATTTTTGTGCTCTATTTTAGAAAAAGAAAATCGATTTTTCAATCTTTGTTTATTAACGATTCATGTAACCTAATTTTTGCGGTTTCTTTGGTGCTTAAAATAAGTTTTCTGGTCTGACGCAAAGGAGAGTAGGATTTTCAAACGTTTAGTTTCTGTGTTTCTTCTTTTTTGTTTTTCCCCTCAAAATATGTTTGAAACGAAAATAGAACACGAATGACGCGGGAAAAAATCGATTTCGTCAAAATTTCACACTGTGACGAAATCTGAAAGATTTTACGTTTTTTTTTCCTCAAAATGTATTTGAAACGAGAATCGGGTCCGAATGACGCGGAAAATATCGATTTCGTGAGAATTTCACACTGTGACGATATTTAAAAGATTTTGAAAATATTTTTTTGTTTTTTTTTTTTCTTTGCAGAAGTTTACACCGGTCACAATGGTGGGACGTCGAGTGCGAACATTAGTTCATCGAGATTATCGACAGGTCCGAGATCACATGCTATTATGGACATTCGCGACCCTACCACCGGCGATAACATCGCCGCTGTTATATATGGCAATGCATCGAGCGTTAGTGGCGCGTCCAGTAATCGCGAAACTCCTCAACCGCAGGTGAGTTCAAGCGTTTAATTAAAAAAAATTAAAAAACAAACAAAATCAAATATATATGTATTCTCGTTTATTCGTTATTTACAATTAATTGCGAGAGTGCAATCGGATGGCCAACGTTCTCTCGAGCGAGAAACGTTGGCCGGAAAAACTTTGAAGCTTGAAATGTAGCGATTTTGAGCTTCGAGCTCGAACGAATTTTAGAATCTCGAAATCTCGCATCCGTGCGAACTTGATCGGTTCAGACAATGCCGCAAACATGCACGATGGAAAGTTGAGCCTCTAATAATTTTTTTTCTGCTGAACAACAAAGTGCCAAGTTTCCTCAATGACGAATGAAAAAATTGATAATTTTTCGTTTTGAAATTCGAAGCAATGTCTCGATCTTTTGCGGTGACGAAACACCGACCGATCCGGGTCCTTGAGACCCAGAATATCTTGATATAGTTTGGAATAGTCGAGCTCCATTAATTTGTTCTCGTGCACCTCTCGCATTTGTAATTGTACTTTTATTTTGAGTTGGTTATCTCCATAGCACGTACCGCAAACCTCGCCCCTTATTTGCATTATTTATTTAGGTTTCTCAATAACAAAAAAAAAATGAAAAAAAAAGAGAAACATGGAAATCTTTTTATTTGATAAATGGAGCAATTTTTTAGTTGTTGAAGGGCTGAAAAGTTGGCCAAACGTGTGCGTATCACTCGTCTTTCACAAAGATATGGTGATTGTTGCAGAATCCAGAATTAGCGGCGGAATTTGCAGCGAGAGTCGCGAAAGCGGCGAGCGAAGATTCGGACACGAGTTTTACGTCGTCGACGTTATCGGCGTTATCGACGTCGGTTTCGACTTCGTCGCCACCATCGACGACTACGGCGGCGGTAGCGGCGAGTTCGCCGGTTACACCTCCGGGCGTGACGAACGTTGTAGCCGAGAATTTAGCTTCTCCGACGCAAATTACTCAAGTACAAGCGAGTGCAGCAGCGAAGATTGCGCAGAGTAAAGAGACCTCGGGCCAGAGCAACAGCGGAACATCGTCATCCGCGACGACGCAGCCTCAAAACCCAACTCTTTCGACAGCTCCTTTGCAGCAGCAAGTTTCGGAGACTTGCGCTTTCCAAAAAACCGATTCGAAACCTTTGCAATTGCCTGCTCAAGAATTTTGGCCACGCGGTGAAACAAAACCGCCGAGCGTGGTACAGCAACCGGCAGTTGCGGCTGTCGTTGACGAACAGAAGCTCAATGTCTCGGCAGCACCGAGTCCGATCGTTCTTGCGAACAAAGACGCTGTCTCGGTCTCTCCGAAAATCGATCCTGTTCCTTCTGCGGCTTCGAGCCTCGTACAATCGAGCATGGAACTCAAAGAGCCTACGAAAAACGCTCCTAAAGTTGCCACCGTCGCCTCAATCGTTTCGAACACATCGATTCCCTCGAATATCATCCCGAACAGCGGCCCTAACGTTGCCGAAATTCCTTCACATCCGTTGAACACTGCCAATCAAGTTTCACTTGCTTCCGCAACCTCGAATATCCCATCGGCTGCTCCGTCTGCTACTGGCGTTCCTCCAGCAGCAACTCCCAATGCTGCCCCCGCCGCTCAAGGAGCCTCCAGCTTTCCTGGACCCATACCGAGTCGCCCGCCGCGTCTCCCATTCTCTGCTCCTTGCATAGATTCCTCGTCGTTTCCCACTCTCGCTAGTATCAATTCGTCCTCACCCCCGCGACGAAAAAACCACAATCAGCAACAACCAACCGGTAGCCAAAACAACGCCGTCAATGTTGCTCCTGTCCCATCCTCCAGTGCTGATCTTCCAACTTCTGGCAAAGAATCACAAAAAGAGAGGAAAATCAGCGATCGCAGCAGCACCGGCACATCCAGAGGCACCACACCTACACCCTCTCACAATCAGGCCGAACAGCATCAACGATCCAATGGCGAAACTGCTCTTGATAAGACTGACCTCGCTACCGATAATAAGGCTGATCATCATCAAAAAGCTGCTGACAGTGAGTACATTTTTCAATTTCCATTTTTTCCCCCGTACAGTCTCTTTGGCAGTTTTTATACGGAGAGAAAGTAATATTGAAAATTGATATGGCATCGCAGTTTCCTGGTACCATGTCGCCACTCTAAGGGACTTTTTTTCAGCAAATACTAATTCTTCATTGCTATTCTATTGAAAATACCGAAAAAATTCATACTTTTCGCCACATTTTGACATTCGCTGATTTTCAAATGAAAAATTACTGTGTATTTCATAAAATCTCTCAGAGGGACGATATGGTACCAGCGAACTATGATGTTCTAGTAATTTGTGGTATTATTTCCTCTCCGTGTACTGAAAACTCGATCAACGTTGGTCCGAAATTTGGCGAAAAGTTGCAATCGAATGCGAGTGCAAAATTAGCAGGATTTTGCATGAAACTCAAAGAAACCGCCTTGGCCTTGAGGAATCACGTTGCCACGATATTTTTTTACATTCCTCTTTGTGTATGTCTGGTTTCAAGCAACTTTTCGTTCTCGACGAATAACTTAGTCTCTAAGGAGATGATCACGATGCGATTGGCATTTTTTGCATCGACGTCGAGTTTTATTCGAACAGGTACTTCCGACAGTTTTCTGGCTATTTTTCGTCACGAGTGTCTTCGGTTTTCTCATGGCTCAAGTAACGTAAAAATTTGATTTTTTCGACTTGAAGAAAATATCGATAATCGAAGAAATTGAATAATCGGTTGGCATCATTTTGTGTTTTACCAACATGAGCAGTCGATTCGGACGCCTAACTTTTCTGAGTGTTTCCCTCGATTCTTTCTTCACCTCTGAGGTCACGGGGCTCAGAGCTAATGTATCGTCTGGTTGTTTGCACTTTGCGCCGTACGATAATGCGCTTGACGATTCATATTTGGCTCTACGAAGATTTTACGCTATTTTCTTTCATTTTCAAGTCTTTCTCGATTTGAAAGATCAATGAAAAAGCTAGGGATTTTTGTGTCTCACGTGTATTAGGTATGGACGAGGTTTTTTCCTGATTTCCTAGTCGCCAGCAACGTTATTATCCTTCGTTTTCTTTCGCTTTGTCCCTTTACTCGATATTGTTTACATTCGGTTCTGGTATTCATTCTGCCTTCGGAGACGATCTAGTTTTCGTCTGACCGAGACACGTGAAACACGCCGGGCTCCCGATTTTAATAGAGTAAAATTCGAACTTGACCAAATCGTAGTATTTAAATATTTCTCGTTCCGGTTATCGCGCACCTGTGTAACGTTCGGAATTACATAAAATGCATTTCTCTATTCGAAGTTTTTATACGTGTTTGTTCGTTCGACTTTGTCGACTTATCTAAAAATGTTGATTTATTTTTTACATCTACCAATTATCGACTGAATTTGTACAACCGACGAGTGGCGAATAGTTTCGAGCGAAATCAGTGCAAATCGGAACTTTCGTATCGATATTTTTTCGCTTTTATTTTTAAATTCTTTTTTACAAACATATTTGACCAATTGATTCATTTGGAAGTTCATGTTCTCTTCGGATTCAAAAATCATTGACTCTCTCGTTTAATGCCGTCTTTTCACCTTTGTTGTGTCGCTCGATTTACGTGTTGGCTCATTTTCGTAGATTTGTAAACATTCGCAAAGCTCGAACGCGAACGCGAACACGTTATACAAAATGGCGAAGAAGAGGAAACCCGGTGAGTTCTGTCTCTAACATCAACGATATTATAACCCTTCATGTGGGCTTCTCAACTTTTCTTGAAAAATTCCACGAAAAATCAATTGAAAAGCATCTTCGGGTTAAATAAATCGATACTATAAAAAAAAATTCTTTTCATTCGTTAAATTCCATCTTTACGGAGTCTGCAATATTTTTAGCGATGAAAAAATTGTCAAAACTTGATCATAAGTTTTTTCAATCGATCATTCGACGATAAACGACATTTTCCCTCCAAGGTTTCACTTTGATTTTTATTTCATTTAATTTTGGCTGCGCCAAAAATGTCAGTGCACATTTTTCTTCGTTCGACAAAAATCAACAAAGATGAAGGTCGAATTTAGTTTTTCCGACCCAAATAATTAGATTTTCGTGACCAATATTCGCGATTTCATTCGACATCATTTTTTTGGAATTTATGATAAATTTTTAAAACGATCTTAAATTATTTTATCAGAAAGGGTTCTGTCCGAGAGGAACATGGACGTTCGATGACGTTCGTCAAAGTTCTGAAAGGTCGAAAAGTCATATGCTCGTCGAGTGTATCAGGTTAGATTTCTTTGGGTGGGCGTAATATTTTTATGCCCAGACAGCAGTAGCGAACGGTACGGTGAATCGCTCTCGTTTTTTCCCCTCTGTTTTTTTTTCTTTATTTCAATTTTCTTCGTCGTCCTCGTATTGCCGTTTTTTCTCGCGTTTTTCTTACCGCGGTCGTTCGCAGCCGTATATACACGTGAGTCTTGGCACGAATAGCGCAGGACTTCGTTTCGGCCCTCTGCCCCCCCCCCCCCCTCCCATCCTCCCTCCGAAGCGAACGGTCAAAAGCTCGTCGACGAAATTCCTCGAATAAAGGCTGGAACGTTCGGAGCGCATGAACTGACGTCATCACCGGATTAAGGTGATCTGTCAGTCACAGTCTCGCTCAAAATCTTGGTGCACATCTTCGTTTGGAGACAGTCAATATTTCCAGCAATAATAGAAGCATGTTCGTTGCCTTTCGTCAAAACCCAAGGTCGAACTTTTATTTTTCCTCGAAATGTCAAACCTTTCCGAGAAAAACGTGTTTTCGTTATTTTGCTGTTGCTCGCACTCACGCGAGTGACAAAAAGCTAGTTTCAGGGTCAAAGGCTCGTGATCTGTGGGTTAAAAAATCATGAGGATCTCGCAGCTGTTCCTGCTTTAGTTTCACGAACCAATTTACAGTTTTTGGTGAACTCTCAACGCCGAGCCCATAATTATCGTCGGAGGAAGGATCTGTATTCTCTCGAATACTCTTCGAGAGAATCGATCATAATTTCTTTCGGTCTCCAAGAGGTTAGGGTTGATTTTTTCATGGGTATCGTAGGATCGATTTTTTCGAGTGATAATTGATTATCAGTCGTTTACAGATTCACTTTGGGCACGAATTAACTTTCGGGTAAAATTATGAGCATAACTATGTCCTCTCATAGTTCTAATGGATTGTTCTATTGAAGAATGTGGAAAAAAATTCACAGAATTGGAGGTTGAAGTGAGAATGTAATTATGTGTAATTCGCCGAAGTTTGCTGAGCAATTTGGTCCGAGTATCGACGGCAATTATGTTTCGTTTTTGTTCCTATGAACACACACACGAATACACTTGTTTTTATGGGAGTTGTTGAGCATTGATTTTACATTGAGGCCATTAGCTCCATGTAAATCATAAAAAATCGACAGTGTTTTAATATCGATTTTGAGCTCAATCCGCAAAACTAACGAGTCCATAAATGGGGTGGAAATTCGTCAGAAAATAAAAGGTCGATAACGTTTTGGAAGATATTCGAGGTTCGCGTTCTGTAGAAAAAAAAAAAAAATCATCTTTGCCATTATTTTTGGTCATTCTGCCCACTTTCTTGGACAAAAAAATGAGCAACGGGTTATCAAGAATTTTCCGTCTCTCTTTCCGTCTGCTTCGTTAGTTCTCCCTCAGATGGCGCAGCCGCAGCGGCTAAGTGAAGTGGAGGGGCGAATGGCGACGGTCGCGCCGTTCCTCGGCCTTCCATGCCGGCTGGAACGGATAACCCTCAGAAGCCAGCACGTGCTGTGCTGACCCGTTCACAATTTTTCCTCGTCTCGTTTCGTCTGGATATTAAAATCGCTCTCTTATACGTTTTTTTTCAACTCAATTATAACGTAACTCAAATTATTTTCGCAACAACTTTCCAAGCACTGATATTTTATTATTTCAATTTATTTTAGTAACTTATTTATTATACGAGTTTAAGAAAATCGATTTGTTCCTTCGAAAAGCAAAGTACTCTCCGTCGTGAAGCCACGTTTTTTTTTCACACGCTACATCACACTTTTTCCTCACGACGAACAGTCTGCCCAGTTAAATTGTACATAATATTTTAACGTTTTATACAGTTTTTTATCTCATCAACGAATTTTATAAATTAATATATTTATATGTATTTATATTTATACACGATCGCGAGACGACGAGGTTTTACACTGATTTTTCAAGACTATTTACGTACACGTTTTTCTACGTATTTATTCAAATTGAGTGTTTCTTTACGTATTCGGTTTTTACGTATTGTCCAACTGTTTTATCTTCTATTTACGAAGCGAGTTTTGTAGTCGATTATTTTCCCGAATATACGTTTCGGGTGACAAAAAAGTAAGAAAAGAAAAGAAAAATGACGAGTGGAGGCGAACTTCGTTTCGGGGAAGGATGTCCTGGTCTCATTATGTATGTATGTAATTTTATTCTTTCATTATATTTCACATTATATCATAGTTTATCCGTTTTTGTGCGCATTTTTTTTCGTAACATTTCTTTCGGGCTTTCCAAACGTTCGGGAATGATTTTCCACCGCGCAACGTGGTCGGCGCGGACATCTTGGATTCTTCGAGCGCTTCCGTTTCCCGTTAACACGCCCCATGTCCTCGACCATCGCTCATTTTTCCACGTGTTCATCATCTCTCTTGTTTTGTCAGTAGTAATTCGTTGCTCTTTCAAGAATTCGGCTAAATTATCGCAGATGATAATTTCGTGCCGTTCTATCGATGAAAATGACAATTTTTTATTTCAACAACAAATTCAAAAAATCCTTGTCGCGCGGTTGCAGTTGAGATTTTATTATTCCAAATTTCTGCAGAAATAAATTTTCATAATTCAATCGAATTCGATTTTTTTTTTCGTTTTTTTGGCTCTCGTGGAAAATTCTAGTTCTTCTAGTAATGTGGACGAAGAAGGAATGCAGTCGCTTTTGGTCGGTCGACCACGTTTTCTTCACGTGGCGACCTACTCTCTCGCTCTCTCGGGCTTATCTTTCCAGTCGAATGAACGCATAAGAAAAAAAAACGTTTTTTCAGTTCTCGACATAACCTCAAATAGAATAAATTGACTGATTTATTCCCAAACATCGATAATTATTACGTCAAGCATATGGTTTGGTTGATCACATGATCGCGATCGTGTGCGGCCATCTTTGTACGTTCGATATAAAAGAATAGCCGCCATATTGGTATCTCGTGGGCCTTGCGCCTGTTTGGGAATGCGGTCAGACCTGCTTCGGGCTCTTGTTCCTTTTTTTCCCTTCCTTTCGCCACTTCTCTTTCCCTCTCTCTCTCTCTCTGTACACCTTTCTCCGTGTCTACCAGACTTTACGATCGACCACTCGTCACACCGATTCTCCACCAAACATATTGAAACGTTATTTTCTCTTTCTCGACGATTTTTCCGAAAATCTTACATTTTTCACACTTTTTTTGAGCCTTGGACCTTTTTTTTCATTCACGTTTCCAATTCCATTCTCCATTTTTTTGAATGAAACTCATGATAATCGTCGATTTTTAAAGAAATTAAATGTTCAATTATGCAGTGGAGAAAAAAGTGACCGAGGCACGTGGCGAAACAAGAGCTGGCCACTGGAAATAGACAGTCAATCTTTGTGGGTGTCCCTCCCCATCACCCGCGGAGTGATTCTTATTTTTGGTCTCGAAAACTTATTTTCTACTCGTTCCCATCGTCACATACTCGGGAAACCTCCTGCACATTTTATTCTACAATAATAATAATAAAAAATTCCTCACGGAATCACATTATCTTGCGAGTTAAGTTTCCATAAAATCCACTCGTGCTTAGACGCACTTTGCCATGACAAATCGTTGGTTCGAGGGCCTCTGACCTCTTTCCATTTTTTAAGCAACCCCCCGCGTCGTACAAGGCCGATTAATGAAAGTGAATCTTGTACCCAGAAAGATTTGTCATCGATATTCAGAATTTGAAATATTACTGCAGAAAAAAAAAATTGAACGAAAAATTCATTTTTTAAAAACTTTTTTCAACGAAAAACAAACTCAACGAGTAATTGTGGCAAATTATTAAAATTTAAAAAATTGTATTGAAACGACGTCAGTTTGGAATTTTCGAAAAAAAAAAGAAGAATTTGTCGACACGTTTTTCCAGCATTGTCGTGGATTCTCTTCGTATTCGTTATTCGTAACGTTTCACCATGTTTCTGAAGATTTCATTCGGGTCGACAATATTCCTGGCAGGTGTTTTTTTCAAACTCTTCAGGGAGAGAAAGAGTTTTGTCCACAAATCCAGACATCGTTTGCATTATAAATTTAAAGTCTGGAACCTTTTGATCCAAACCACTTATTTTATGGATCGTTAATCACGCAGTCGAGCGCGTTGAAATAAACGAAAGTACGAACGGCTTAAGCAGTTTTTTCCGCCTGGTAACCAATGATGGATATCTTTCGAATGAGCAAGCACCCACGGCCGTAACAAGTAAACATTCCATCCTAATTTCACACTTTCGAACCGAGTTGATTGCATATTTCGACCAGTTACCGAATTTATATCGTTGCTAGTTTTTTTTAGCGATTTTTCATTATGAAATCGAAATGTCTGGACAGATGTCAAACATGAGATTCCGATGGGAAAAAAATCCGAAATTTTCTTCCTTGGCCGACTTTAATGGAAAAAAAACACAATGGAGCAAAAAATTCAAAATTCGTCGTCTATTTTTCTGATCGAGAATCTGAGAAAATAGATCGAACGATCGCGACATGTCCGGGCCCAAAAAGTGAAAAGATCGATCGGAAAAAGTTGGACATTTTTACTTATTTATTACTTTTTTATTTTAAGGAAAAAGTCATGACTCGATCTCGTTGTCGTGCCTCTTTGAATCTGCTAGTCACCTCGACCCCTTTCCATGAAATGTTGCCCAATCTATTCGCGCACGAGCGTCATGCACGACTTTCGCATATGCGAGACTGTCCAGAAAACGAAAACTATGATCACCTTGTTCTGATTAACTATGATCAAAACTATGATCACCTTGTTCTGATGAAACTATGATCACCTTGATTTTCTACTTTTTAAATGTTGGAAATTTTTATCCAGTAGTTTTTGTTGAATATTTTAATTTCTTCGAATTCGTTGAGCAACAAACAACTTTGGAAAATCAATTCAGGCTAATTTCACACTATCGAAGGTCGAGGAATTGAAATTTCGATTCTACTCTGTTTTTTTTTCTCTCCTTTGCGCGAAGGATCGAGCGTGGCTCTCAGTGGCGCGCCGCTGGTGCGCCCTTTCAATACCTCGAGATATTAATGCTTTGGAGTTTCGAATACCAAACTCGGTTCGGTTTTTCTAACCACAAAAGTCCCCCACGATAATCATTGCTCTCGTTAAAAACATAAAAAAAATACTTCCGTAAACATCATAAAATAAGTGAAAGGATTGATAACGAGCGATGGAGCTGTCACTTCTCAATTTTCCACCGAGGAACAAACTCGATGACAGAAGAAAAGTGTCACATTGAAAACGAGTGAGACGGTAACCCCCGAAATTTCGAAAAATCAGGAACACTCGATTTTCACGGAGCAAGGAACTCTCGGCTTCTCGAATTCGTGTGCTGGACAATCTGATTTATTTTCTTCCATTTATCATTTTCAATCGACCCGGTAGGTCCACTAGAACGAATTTTTAAACTCAAATGAAGAAACGTTTGACAAATTGAAATAAGTTCTCAGATTTCACCGATTCTTAGATTTGACAATCTTTCGATCGTCCCTCTCGAGAATTCTTCATGTTGCTTATTGTTTTGATAATCGGGAGTGCCCGGTACAAACACACGCGAGACCAGTCACATATTTAATTTTGATTTTTTCTTCTCGGCTGGTTTTAACGATATCTTCTGTGAAGAGGAATCTGCAATGCGCGTGCTCGTCTCTCCCATCCGAGGAGTACTAATTTAAGATATTGTAATCTCTCTCTCTCGCTCTATTTCTCTTGCTGTCTTCATCACCGTCTCTTTCTCTCCGTGGCACTCGGTTTGCGCCAGTTTGCAAGTTAAAATAGACACGTGAAAGTCGCGCTTATATTTCACACGTTTTCCAACCCTCCCGGTAGTTATCTTGGCTTCGAGAACAATTTTGTCCTCCACGCGGTGCGCTTTCTCGAATTTCATCGGGGGGTTCGAGAGAAAACACGTGTCTTTTGCTTCGCCGAGACTAAAGAGACGGAAAAAGTTAGATGGCAATTTAATTGACAGAGTGAAAGCAAAGGATTCGGCGAATCGAGCTTTGAAAATGGTTCCCCGAGCTCGCAAACTTTAGTTTTTCCGCATGCGTCCATTTTGTTTTTTGGAAATTGAGCAAAAAGAAAGATTTCATTCCGATTGTGCATTGATTGTGTGTGAGAAAATAAAATTGAAGCCGAATCGACGGTTGGCAAGCAATCACGAATGGTCGTATAAATAAATTCTGAATCAGTGCAGCTGTGATCTTGTCTCGTGTGTGTTGCTGTAACCGCCCCGCCCGTGCTTCTCTGCGGTAGTACCTCGACCTAACGCTCCTGAAATTCGAGCCACAAACTCTATCGAAAAGCAGAAAAAAATCAACTCGATTGAATATCGTTTTTAAGAGTTTTCGCGCGGCCAGCGACGAGTTCCGGCCACTTTTTCCCTCGTTTACTTTTCATTTTGCCACGAAAAGACATTTTTTTCGGCTCAATGGAGAATCCACGAGACCCTTGACGACGACAAGTCCCAAAAACGGACTAAACTCGCTCTGCAAGGGATTAATACAAACAAAATCAAGTTAGAATCGATGCAAAGTCGAAATGAGCGGAAGAAGAAAAAATGGAGGAGGTGGACGTGCGGAAAGTAGTTCGAGATCACGAAGTCGTAGTCGGCGCGCTTCTCAGGATCATGGTACACCCTCTTTTTTCTAAAAAATTACATTCAACCTCACGTACTTGCATCACTTGGTTTTTTTTTTTGCGTGAAAAAATTTTCTCGTGCGGTCCGAAGGCTCAATTAATAGATTTCGCGGTTTGCCTCAGTTCCATGAGTTTTAGTTAAAAGTTATCCACGAAGTATGCTCACGGGCCGCCGTTTAAAATTATCTCTCACCCGACTAGGGGACCGGCCGGTATATTCGCTTCTCTTCCTGCCTTCCCGACCAGCCTCCATCGATGAGGGGCTCAGGTTTTTTTCTCTTGGAAATATTCTTCGGTCCCTTTGCCATATTGTCAGGGAGAGAAGTAGTTGGAAGTCTCCACTGGAGAAAAATTACAATTAGTTTTTCGTACATCTCGAGCGTTTCACGAATCATTGCGGAATCTCGTGAAACAATTTATTTCTCATTACAATAATCCCAGAAACTCCGGTCTTGTCGAATGGACCGACAAATATTTTTTCACGCCTTGAAACATTCGTACTCACGATCGTTTATTTGAATTTGTCAACCAGGTAAGGCCATGCAGAAGCAGAAAAATAAGAACAAGTCGAAACACAAGGATCTCAATCGTAAAGGAGCGGAGAAAGAAGGAACGGACATGGACGCCTTCGTGAATGCGGCAGCAGGCTCTAAGCCGGAAGGCAAGACGCAACAACAGGCTCAAACCGTTGCGGCGCAACTGCCGAGCAAAGATGAGAACGCTCTGGCGGACGCGTGCACGGTTCGTGAAAGCCCGAAAATCGTGAAAGATCGTGAAAACAACGAGACTAAGATCGAGGCGAGTACCGAGATCGACATTGGCAAAATGCAAAAAACGAAAAACGTCGCAAAGGCCGAATCGACGAAAGAAAACTCCGGTGCTGCGGCAGCTGCTCTGAGTTCGGTCGTTACCGCACAAGCCCTTAACGCCGATGAGCAACAAGCGACGACGCAACAGAATAATAAAGAAATCCTCGCTGAAGAAACTTCTGCACCGACCATCGAGGACAGCGAGAAGACGAACCAGGGATCATGCAATTTGCCGGCTAAAACGTTACCCAATGACATTGTCGACCATGCCAAGGTTGCTACTGTCAAAGACGAAGTCGATGTCGAGACGATAGTCGCTCAGAAAAATGAGGAAAATGCCAAAGTCTCGGCTCTTCACGCAACCTCCAATGAAATCACCGGATCTGAAAGCCCTGTTATCGATAAACAGGACGACGACGAAGTTCCGAGTGAAAATGATGTCGGTAGCGCGACGAAGGCTCCTCCTCGCTTGAAATATCCCTACGACGATAATCAATGGAGCCCGATCAACGTCACAGGAAAACGGGAGTATGGACGTGAATTCCTCATTAGACTGCAAGACGATCCTAAAAGTCGGGTACGACCGAGTAACTTACCCGAAATGGACGTTGTCCTCAAAGAATGTATAAAGGTACGTTTTTTTTTCCCTTATAACTTATCGAGATTTCTTTCTATCCCACGGAATTCCATGTTCTTAAACGTTCGGGGATCGTATGGGTCTTTTTCGACGCAAGCGACAATTTTTTTTTCCAAAATCTTGTTTGTTAAAACGTTTCATTTGGGAATAAAACAAATGTAACGACTATAACAACTATGGAAGCTCAAAGTAGAATCAATGAAGCTTATTCCATAATTTTTTTAGATTTTTTACTCTCCAAATACGTGAGATATAAGTGGCAGAACGATAAGGACTCGTATGACTCAGGTTGCCATGAAAAATCATATGATCCGCGGAGAGTTAATTAATCCTTTACTTTGCAGACTCGTAGCACCGAATTCAGGTCGTTCAAGGACCCGAGCGCGGGTCGTCACGACTCGTTCTTGCCTCCATTCGCAAAATCGTCTTACAACGCCAAACCGGTTAGTTGATTATTTCGATCTGCACTAAATGATAATTTTATACTCGCAATTCGCATGATGCTTCATTTTTAATCAAATGAAAGTAGTGGACTGAAAAGTCTTTGACAGAAAACTTATATACTGATGACATTGCGACTCTTTATTTAATTATTCGCTGTTTCCCGAGAAAAAAGCGCTTTTAATTCAACAATGTTCGTGCCTCTATTCATTTTCCAGCCAATGTTGACGAAAAAGAGTTATCAGGGCAAGTCCAAACCGACTAAACCTAATGTGATTCATTTGTCGCTGTCGCTTCGCGAGGATGTCAAACTTCGCGAGACTGAAAATGCCTGGCGACCGGCACGTCTCAAGCCTCAATCTGGTGAGGACGATGTCGAGACTCTCGCTCTTTATAAAAAAGTACGGAGCGTACTGAACAAACTCACTCCACAGAAATTCGACACTCTCGTGTCGCAGGTTAGGTCCTTGGAAATCGATACGCAACAAAAATTGCAAGGAGTCATTGATTTGGTCTTTGAAAAGGTGAGTTCATTTCTACTAGTTTTTTTTTTCCTCCACTTCCCCCTTTTTTTACGCAATTTCTCGAGCACAATTCCGCGAGCCCTCGAACTTGACTGAATCAAAAAGCCACCATGACGAATATATATCATTTTTCTTGAACGTTTTCGTGTTTTTCTTAAGGCCGTTGATGAACCAAACTTCTCCGTCGCGTACGCACTCATGTGCAAAGAACTTGGTCAAATGAGTGTCGCCTCTAATGACAAAAAGCCTGAACCGAACGCGGATAGCCAGCCCAGCGATACACCCAACACTCAACAGCAATCGGGACTAGTTAATTTCCGCAAATTGATCATAGAACGTTGTCAGAAACAATTCCAGAAAAATAATGACGACGAACATGCGAGAATTAGCAAATTGAAAGACATTGACGAATGCACCGACCCGGTAAGTTGAAATTTTCATCATTCGTTTCGCGACTTTTCATCGCGATTGCCTCAATTTTCTCCCCGATTCGCTTTCTTATCCATTTTTTCATTTTTCATCTCATTTCACAGGAAAAAAAGAAAGACCTCCAGACGAATCTCGAGGAATACGATCGTCGACTTCGCATTCGGTCAGTCGGTAACATTAGGTAAGGCGTTGTTTGAAAAATTGAATTATTCAACATAAGGAATACTCGGAAAAATTATAGAAATATAATAATGTTGATTGTTTTTTTAAATTCTTCAAAATTTTGGAATATTGATGAAATTTTTTGTTAAATCTTTCAATTACAGATTCATCGGTGAACTTTTCAAGAAAGGAATGCTCGGACCGAAAATCATGCACATTTGCATAAACCAGTTGTTGGCCAGTCCCGATGAAGAGAATCTCGAATGTTTGTGTAAATTATTGACGACAGTTGGTAAAGCTCTCGCGGAACGGCCAGTCCAAAAAGCGGCAACTCCTCCAAACCAAAAGGACGGCAACTCGAAATCGACGAAAGAAAAGCCGCTGCCGACCCTCGATGACTATTTCAAAGAATTACAGCATTTTGTTGGAAAGCAAGGCATCCAACGGAAAATTAGCTCGAGAATACGTTTCATGATACAAGACGTCATGGACTTGAAGGCCAACCACTGGGTGCCCAGACGAGACGAAGCCAAACCCAAAACTATGGATCAAATTGAAAAGGAGGCAGAGTGCGAACGCTCCGAAGTTAATTTGAACAACACACCGATGAACACGCCCAGGAAAGACGAACGAAGCAACGACAGGAGAAGAAATCGTAAGTTTTCGACAATTTCTCACCTTCATCCTTTGTGGTGTTCAAGTTTGCGTCGTTGAAATTCAACGGAATTCATTATTTCAATCCATTTTTTGAAATCAGTGCCAAAAATTGAACTGCATCGCCGTCTGTGACAATTTTTGCAAGTAAAACACTGAATTTCAAAAAAAAATTGAAAAGGTTCCAAAAATATTGATCATGGTCGATGGATACAATATTTGTCGTTCAACTCCAACGATGCAAACTTTAATATCGTAATTTTATTTCATTTTGTACGTGATGAGACGTAGAGTCATGCCAGACTGGAGTTTCTGAATTTATATATGATTGTAAAAAAGCATTCTGAACGCATAACCAGTATTTTTCCTTATTCCTCCCACCAATCGTTCATTTTATCTAAATATTTTTTCTCTTCTCTTTTTTTTGAAAAGGTGGTGGAGGTGGAATGGAAGAAGGTGGTTGGAGTCAACCAATCGGCAAAGCGAGACAGCCTTATTCCGTAGAAGCCACCAAATTGTCCGTTAAAGTTGTAAGTATTTTTTTATTTCCAGCGGAATAACTTTTCGACCTACAAACCGCCGAATTTTGATGATAATTTTCGTTTTTTTTTTAATTTTTTCTCCAGCTTCCCCTGTGCGAGACGCAGTTGGGAAACAAAAATGCCTATGCATGGGGCGCACAGTCTGCCGCCGCCATGAAAACGATAACACCCAACAAATATGCCCTTCTCGATAGTCTGACCAGCGATCCCGAGCGACGACCGCCCCTACAAGTTTCCGGGTAAGGCAATAAAACTAACAAAATGAAATAAACCTTCAAGGATCACTTTTCGTTATGATGATACAATTTTTTCAGACTAGAGTTTCTGAATCTTCTAAAACTACCATGATTAGTCAACAATTATCTGAAGCCCGAGCTCTTGACTCTGTCGATGCTCTACAATGTTTGAACAAACTTTTAAACGGTCCGTATCGCCCTTTTTGGTTACAGATCCAGATCCACCGGACCCAGAGACTACGGACGACACGATTACAAATCCGGATGGGGTAAGGAAATATATTTTAGCAAAATCTTGTTGTGTTTTCTATTTTTTAAATAAATTTTTTTTTTTTTCTTTTTTAATGAAGTTACAAACATGATGATAATTATTCGATACTTTGAAAAGCCTCACAAAAATTGGAGAGCTTGCTGTTGTCTAGCCAAAAGGATACTGAAGAAAAAATAAACAATTTTTTATTTTTTAATAAACGAGTTCGACTGTCGATTATAAAACTTTCGTGCTGTCGTGTTTACAGAGAACAAAGGATCTCGCCTGGGCAGCCAACACATGAACAGTGGCCCAAGTGGACGAGAAACTCTCATGGAGAGCGGACGAAGTCAGAGCATATCGATGCCGCCGCCATCCATGAAAATGAAACCACAATCTACCTCGATCATTACTACCAGCAGCAGTAGCGCTTTCAGCAGTAGGAGTAGCAACAAACCTCGTAAAACTGAGGACGAACTTGTTCGCGTTGTTAAATCAATCACCGACAGTGCTGTCTGCGAGCCTAACATCGATGTTTTCATCAAAGTGAGTTTTATTTCTTTCTTCGCTCCTTCATTCCTCCTTCCAATTTTGTTGTTTTTTTTAAATCATAATTATTCAACGCCAAGATTCTTTGAGAAAGCTAAATAATCGAGTATTTTGTACAATTTTTTTGGAAACAGAAGAATTTTGTACAATTTTGAAAATTTATTAAGATTCGTGGACAAAAATATTTTTTACGAATGTTGCACGCTCCTTAGATCCATCTCTGACAATCCCTGAGAGATGCTTGAGTCATTGGTGTGCTAAATTATGCAATACCTTCTTCTCGAGCAGCTGCTCTCAGTGTCTTTCGATTTCGGTGATTCGAACGTGCGCCGAAATCTACTCGTAGACTCTGAGCAGCTTGAAAAGCGGACAGTCAAATTTGAACCCTTTCGAGTGCATACTGGGTCGTTTAGACCCTCTCGAAGGGTTAAGATAAAATATTCAACATGCAATTTTTACTCTGTGAATTGTACTTTCGTGGCCCGTTTATTAATTGCATTTTTCGCTCTTTTTTTTAGACCACTTTGGAACAATTCCAAGATCTCTTTGACAGTTCGACGACCGAGCTGTTTGTTCGTGAATCCATCAATGGCGTACTCGAGAGAACCGCCGCTGTGCGTCTACAGTTCTCCGCGTTATTTGCCCACATGATCAATCACAATATTCTCCCACTTTCGCTCATCCAGACCGAGTGAGTTTCAAAGAATTTAAACAAATAATTAAAAAATCAAAAATTTGCAAATAAACAAACGAATGTGGAGAATAAATTTTTTCTTTTTCGTAATATTTTTCAAATGATGAGAAACTAGAGCTAGAGTAAAGTCTCCGAAGAACGTGAGATTTTGTGTTGCTTAGCCAAAAGGATACTGAAAACCAGATAACGAGAAAAAAAATGACAAACGCATTTTTTTTCGAAATGGGGACTTAGTTGATAATTGACGCTTCTTATTTCAGATTCAAAAAAGTTCTGGAGTCTGCGGACGACCTAGCCATTGATGTACCTAAAATGTGGACTTACTTCGCCGAACTATTGTGTAAGTTTATTTTTATAAATACTCAAATTTGACTGTTTTTTTTTTTTCGTTCATATTGAAAAATGGATAAAATGATGACAACCTCATACCATAGGTGTATACACAATGCTGGCTATATAAGCTCAACAGGCCTGAAGAACTTTCCAAGAGAAACAATAATTTTTTTGGTGAAAATGACTTGCGGTGTTTTAATGGTTCGGAATTTGGCTTTTTCAGCGAGTATGGTAGTCTCGAATGCACATCCCCTCGCCGAGATTAAAACCACCGCAGCTGTGCTCAAGAGCACCGGCAAAGGTGGAAAATTAATGGGTGAACTGCTCGCTAAACTTGCGAGAGATCAAGGACCCAAATGGACCGCAGAAAAATGGGACCAAAGTGGACTTCAATGGAGCGATCTTACCGATACGACGATAGAGAATATCGACGATATCATTAAACAATACGTAAGCAATTTTTTCCACTTTTTAAACTCTCCCAATGAGAAAATTTCAAAATTTTCAGTTTTTTTCATTTATTTGGTTTTTTTTTCTCGTTTAGAAATTGGAGTTCATCAGCGGCGAGTGTAAAAGCTCAGACGTCACTTCTTCCGGTAGTCAATTAACGAATGACCAGATCCACGATCATCTCGTTAACCTCATGCGTGATAGCGACTTTGACAACATTTGCAGCTGGATTCTGGTAAGTTACTCTTCTTATTTATTCATTTAAGCCTCAGTCGCTAACGATGAGTCATTTGTCTCGGGGCCAAGTCGTCAATAATGCCTGTCTCCGTATTTTGCATGAAATTTTTATTAAAATGTTTGCTTTTCGGATGCAACAAATTATTATCATTTAGTTAAGGGTTCAAAAAATGCTCGGAGTTTTGGTAAATATTTTGTGGAAAATTTTGAATTTGCGAAATGAGCGAAAGAGACGAATGATCCGTCGTTAACTTTAACGGTTGCTGAAAACATCGTTTGCTGACGCGGGTCCAGTATTTTTTCTCCCTAAAATCGTCGAATGCCTTGCCGAATTCGTATTTATGTTAATTTTTGGATTCTTTTTCCATAGGCGAATGTTGGCAGCAGAGCAGCGCAACCTCAATTCATCAGAATCCTAATGACGGCCATTCTCACTGTCACCGTCCGTAAGTGTCCAAATCCATTGATATACATTTTTGTTTCTGTTTCTATATTTCGAAATCGTGGAGCTCAATTGAATTGTTGAATAACATTACAGAACAACGTCATGAAGTATGGAAGCTCAATGAGAACGCTTTCAAAAATCTTCAAACTCTTATCAAGCGCTTCATCGACACTGATGCGGATTTGGAATTGCAATGTCTTTTCGCTATTCAGGCGTACGTTCACAAATTGGAACATCCCCCGGGTAAGTCTTTTTACATTGAACTTTTTTTGAATTTTTACGGAATTTTCTTTTTTTTAAACTTTAACTTTGCCAAAGTTTTTTTAAACTCAAGTTCCAATTAAAAAATTTTTTTTTAATTACGATTTTCTAATATTGTTCGCAGGTTTGTTGCTCACAATATTGACGTCGTTACAACAAAACGATGTTCTTCCGGACGAAGCATTCCTCACGTGGGAATCGCACACGGGCGAGTTCCCCGGGCACGCGGTTGCGATAAAGGGAGTTACGTCATTTTTCACCGGTTTGCGAGAACCCGACAGTGACGATGCGTGAGGCTCGTACTACTGGACACGCTCGATGTGTGCATGATCGAAAAAGTTGGATCGTCACCAAGGACGAAAGGTTTGAAAAAACAACAACAACATCAACAAGAAAAACAAAAGAGAAAAGGAGACAAAGGAGAAAAGAAGGAGTGTCGAGAGAAGGTCAAAATAATTGGATTTTTCATGCGATTATGCGAAGGTGTATGTACTATAGTCTTTGTGGTTAAAAGGGGAAACCAATCGCGACGCAAATAACGTCCGAATCAAGGGAAGTTTTTGATTTAACTGATAAAATAAAATCCCACATGAAAGAGAGAGCGAGGGGGAGAGAGTGAGAGAGAGAAAAAAAGTGAAAAAGTTAATAAAAACGATAACGGTACACAGCAAAACGGCCGTATCTAAAATACGCTATACATAATGAAGATAAAGATTAAATACTAATTATGATACAGAATTTAATGCAAGATAATATTATATATAATTCACTTAAAAACAAATGGTTTCAAGTTTCAATAAAGCAGAGACAGCAACAAAATTATGCTCCATGGCCGACAAGATTGCGTATCTGTGTTTTTTTTTTTTAAATCACGTGCCTGCTACGTGTGAAACATCGAGACACTCTCCGTGGAGCATAACCGTGCGTGAGATGCCGACAAGAAACTTTCTTCCTTCGAGTTTCTCCATTTCACATTAGAGAAAAAGGAAGAGAGAGAGAGAGCGAGCGAGAAATGCAAAGACTACAGAGTAACAAGGTCCTTGGAGACACCCCGCTCAAACAGTGCGACATCTACATCAACTTGACGCGATAATTTTCAGGTCTGTCAATCCGATAATGCGAATAACAAAACGATTTTTTTGTCCTCGAAATGCGTTCCAGTTACGAATTAAGAAGTTACACAAAACATTGAAATACCCGTTTTATTTCACGTGCAAAGTTCTTCGAGTCGCAATGATATTTAATGGAAAAATCCATTGGAAAGAGAAGCAGGAAGCTCGTACACGAAACCCATTGAGAAAACTAAACCAGAGACGATAACCAAACGCGTACACCGTTGATAAAAAAATCTGAAAACAAAGCGATGCTTCTTTCTATCATCGTAAACGATTTGAAGAACCAATTCGCCATTCATGAGTGAAAAAAAAAAACGGTATCGATATATTTACATACATTAATATATTGCGCGTCGTGAGAAAAGCGTTCATCATACACGATACGCGTATATATGTCGCGAGAGTAACACGCTGAAGGAATATTCGGAGGGACTAAGCTGATTTTTGTAGCTATACACGCTCCGAGAAAAGACACGAAGGAATATAAATCGTGGGCTTTGTCGAGGCGTTACTATTTTTTAAAAATAACTAGCTATTTATAATCAACAATTAATAGGGTTTGCTCGTCTACAAGGAAGACGGTAGACAAGAAAATGGAAGCAAACGAATATGGAAAAGAAAATTATTGCTTGACTATGACAAGAACATTGAATCGTAACTTCTTAATGGACGACAATGCGGAAACCGAGAGAGATTGAGAAGCCGAAAAGAAAAGGTAGGCAAAGGCCGATAAGGGTGCTCTGCGAGTAGATTCTTTGAATAAAAAAATGATAAAACATTCGATAACGATTATTGACTGGAGTATTACCGGCAAACGTTGTCCCGTTGATATTTTTTTAGAGACATTATCGTATTGTTTGTCAACGCAGCGCAAAAATACTGAAAAAAATTTGATCGCTCCGGAGCGTGGCGGAGGTAAATGGCTATTCACGATTTCCGGAAATCGCACACTCCTCTTGGCATCTCGCAGCATTTTGAGCAACTCTCTATTTCTCTCTCTCTCTCTCTCTCTCTCTTTCTCTCTGAGATCTTTTCTGTCTTTCGATTTGTAAATGCATATAGAAAAAAAAGAGACATTTACTAGAGGGAGGCCTATATCTAATATCACTTGTAAATAACGATTAATCGCTGCAGCTAAAATTGCTATCGCAGCCACTGGCTGCTCCGCGATTAAATTAGTACACCGATTTGTATACAAAAAAAAACGAAGAAAAAACAAAAAAAAAACGATACACTCAACCGGACATCAAGACGAAATAGATGAAGAAATCTTATTGAGTGTTATTTGAGCATTAGATTGCGAGAGCGAGTCTCTCTCATTGATTCGTATGAATGGTGACCCTTGCAAGCGCGTACGAATGTTATACGATTGCGTGTGATCGATGATCGAGATTGTAGAGAATTGTTTTTTTTTGTTTTCCGTTAATTATTTGTTGACTGGCTGTTTTGAACGCTCTCGAGCCTTTAATATTTCAAATGACTAACTGTATGTCGTTCCGTGCGCTTTGTTAGCAAATTATACTTGGCCATTTATCAAGCAAAAGAAAAAAACAAAGAAAGACGCGCGGCGATCAGCTACGGAGTGAATGCTGGAGAAACCGGACGTGAGATCGACCATCATCGACTGAGTTATGAACATCTTTGTTTTCTCATTTTTTACCTTCCGTTTCCACGCGATTTCGCTCGTTATTCAAAACGTTTATTTTCACACCGGCGAATACGTTTTTCTGCTGCGAAAGACCGGGTGATATTTTACAATAAAAACGATTTAATGAAAAATTAAGAAGAAAGAAAAAATGGAGAAAAAAAATTAATACGGTGATAATTAGTGCGTGCTACGCCATTATAGAATTTTTGCCTCGTAACGATTGAAATCTGTGGTGCGAATGCCTCGAGATCCTACGGCAGCTCGAACAGCAACTTTCAAATTCGTTCCTTCGGTCCACGAAATTAAGAAATTTCGATAATTAACGATGCGCCGTCTGCGGGACAGCGATCGAGGGGCGAGATGAAATCTCGATCATTCGACAAGCACAGAACGCCCTTTTCATCGAGTAAACCACACGAGTATCCCCGTGTTTGTGCTTCGAGTTCGAATCGAGACGTGAACGCGTCGATATGCGCGCCGCACACTCCAGCCCCTCCGACGAGGTAAAAACAAAACAACAAAACAAAAAAAATGCGATAGATAATTATACAACTAGGATTATTTATATGTGGGTAAAGACATTGTTAAAAGTAAATGAAAAAAAAAAACGAAAATTGTGGATAAAGGAGAAGATAACGATTTAAACAAAAAAGTTATAACTGTACATAATAAAATAGCGGTGTAGCGCGACACGAAAGAGAAGAAGGATGATTGAAAAAGTAAATATAAAATAAACAATAAGGTTGATAAAAGAAAAAACAACAAAAAAAATAACGATTTGTGAGCGCGGTGGGGGTTGAGAAAAAAAAACGAGAATAATGCGAGCCTCGTGAATGAACGAAAAGTAAGAAAAATAATGTTTCATCTTTTTTTTCATTTCTTTCTTTAAACACAAAAAAAACATTAATGGTTAATTAAAATATATTATTTCTTCGTTCGCGGGACATGTAAAATCACGGATGCCGCTTCGTTTCGCAGCTCTGTCGATTACAGGCATGCATATACATATACATATTCGCAAAACCCCCCATGTGTATATGTATATCGGTGGTATAAATATATATAATATAAATAAAGGTAATTTTAAGAAATAAACAGCTACTGAAAAAGTAACACGAAACCACATACACACATACACTTCTATGATAAATCATATCTATAATAAAAAAAAGAAAACCAACGCCATGCCTTTTTGTCACATTTATTTATCTGCTCCGCTTGACCCTCCGAAGGACTTTCAAAGATAATTTAGTATTCAGGAAATTATAATTATTTATTTCGGATTTTTTCGATTGAGAATATTCATTCGGTACTGGACATTTCCAAGTTTTCTTTTTTCATATTTTTCGTCATATTCGTAAGTCCTTGGTATACTTCGCTTGCGCCTTCGTCGAAATTCACGGTTTCCTTTTGTTCAATCCGAAATTATTGAATTTTTCGTTATTGAAGACCCGACGATCTTCTGAAGTGAGCGGATGTTGTGAAAGGTCCTTCTTCTGCGAATCCCGCTATTTCCTGTGGTATTATCGAGTATTCCTCCACGGCGGTGCATGGACGACACATGCATTCCAGCGGCGCTTTTGTCACGACCTTCAAAAATTTACACGGTAAATTTATATTGCTTGAAGCATCCAAAAAGCGAGTCTTACTTTATTTTATGTTTTCTTTGTCCTGAAGAAAATAATACATGGCACTGCTTTATAGTGACGCGAGTATTCAATTTTATGAGTTAATTTATGTTGAAATGTAGAAGTCAGTGCAGATCGTTTTGCTGATATTTCGAATTTGCCGCGTTAATCCTGTACCGTCGTTCCTTATTCGTGCGAAACGTTCGAAGCCGAAGAAAAACAATATGGCGACGAAAACCTAGCTGTGTCAGAAACATCTCTCTTTTGTTTCATAAAGTTTCTCGTACGAATAAATGTGGTGGTCGAATTGTTTTAGTCTGTGACTGAAACGTGAATGAACTGAAGAAACGAAGAAAAACAAAAAAAAATGCAATTATAAAGGTGCTACGCGTGACAAAAACCGTACCTTCCGAAACTTTCTCTCGCCTGGCTTTGCCTTTGGACAGAATAAGGATACAGTTGCTTCTCGTTCACCGCTCTCTTGACAACACATGCAGCTTCTTTCCATTTGCCAAATTTTTGAACCCGACACCTTTCAGTAGTAACAGGTAAAACAGAAAATCTATCAATTACTCGATCGATTGACACGAGAGAAACAATAAAATTGTTGGCACGTCAGTCTGCCGCTCGAGACAAACTCGTGGTCGTCAGTTCGTGACATTTGTCCTCTATATCGGCCAAATTTCGAGATCTTTCCCTTCTTTTTTAACAAGTCGTAAATAATATCCAAAATATACGATCAATCATAACCTCAAAATGAAAATAGCACACTTTTACCTGCAAATAACTGCTGCATCTTCCTGTGCAGGCGAAACTTGGAATTGGCTTTGGCACGCACCCGGGATACTCAAGTACGTGGATTACAGGCGTAACTTGACACTCGTCGACACCAACAATAGCCAAAACTTGTCCCGTGAGACAGCAGCCGAGTAAAATTCCCACTATCGCTGCATGGTGAGTGAATAACAAAAATATTTCAATCCCATTAGTTTCAATCCTCTTGCCATTGGAAAACCATTTCGTTCGTTCCAACAATTTTGTTTCTAATTCGAAAAAACAAACAAGCAAAGCATCAATTCAATTGTCTTTGATTTCTCAAATTCTCCTGTCGGTTCTAGTGCATTTGATGTTCAAATTGCAAAACAAATATTGTGTGATTGGAACATGGAAAAATTGTTATTTTGCGCTTTTCTATAACAAAATTCAGTAATTTCTTTTCCATTTCAAGGATGCCATAAAATCTGGAGGCGAATATTCAGACAAATTACAATTCGCTGCATTTGCCAAAGTAAAGGATAGAAAAAAGTATTAAAAATAAAGGGATGTTCAAAAATAACATCTCGGTAGCTAAATTGTTGGGATGAATATTCGATTGTTTTGTATTTTGTGCCATTTTGGAGTATCATGTTTTTTTTTTTTATCGCAGGCAGAAAATTAGAGGAAATAATTTATGTCGAAGAGAAGAAACGAAATAACTATGGAGAATTAATACGCGCATTCCCAAAGTTACCAGACACACTCATCTCTGTCCCCAGATGCAAAAGTACAAAACGATATTGAACTTTGCATCGTTGGAGTACAACGCATAATATTTCATCCATTCACCATTGTTGAGATTTTCTGAATCGCCTCAATTTTTCTTCGACATTCAACTTTTGATTTGCAAATAATTGTCAAGACGAACACTACGCGTTAATTTTTGGCTCTGCCTTTGAAAAATAGAATAAAATAATGGATTCCGTACATTCCAACGATACAAACTTCAAAATTGTAAGCTCAAAATATTCTGCAATGATTTACCAAAGTCGGATATGAAGATGTAGCAAGCCCGATACATCGTATCGACTGGCTTCGCACTGTGTGTGGTTCTACTCAATAAGAAACAGCTCTTTATATAGCCCATTATCAACCCCTTTTACCAACCCCCTGTGGATCAAAACCGGAGAGGGTAAATTCTCTGGGTGGGAGATGATTAATGGCTTCCATACAAAACATGCTCACCATTCTTTTCCTCACTCTCATATACATTTTAATAATCGAGTGCACTTTGTTCGTGACACGTACTTAAAATACAATGGCGAAGTTTTTCACTGGGTATCAATTGCTAGTGGCTTGTCCAATAAGAATTATTGGGACTTGCTCAATAAGTGTTGCGGTTAACGAATCAGATCTTTGGGAAATCTCATCAAATTTCAGCAAGGTTCGTGACTAGGAATAACCTTTTGTTAACAACTGCAAGAAAATGTATTTTACAGCGATTCTACAACTTTTCCTCGTCAATTTTTTCAAGCACATTTAGATCGTGGAATCGAATCGTTTCCATAATTATTTCTCGTATAGTTTTCGCGGCTCCGGTCGTGGGAAGAAATATGCGCTTGGTTTTCCCTCTTGAGGGGCTGCGAGTGAAGATTTTGTTCAATATTCGCGACCTACTTGTTTTTATCTTCTTACAGAATTTGTTCAATTTTTTTATGTGAGTTAGCGTTGAAATACACGAAAAAACTGACAGTGTTACAGTTTGGGGAAGAAGAAATTTCTTCTTCCACCAAAATAGTAGTAGTCGGAACGTAGAATTGACTTATCTTCGTGTCGGGTGAATACGCGTTCACCTAATTTGATGGAAAAATAATTTTTCGCATCGATACGTTCTCCCATTATTTAATAAAGATTTCAGCATTTTGTAATTAAAACTAAAAATGGTTGAATAGACTTGAGGGTTAAATATTCTGGTCACAGAAAAAAAAAGAGAAAACACATTTTTTGAAAACATTTTAATCATTTTTTTCATGTGTCGTAATTGGAGGAAAAAACGTAGAGAAAAATTAATTTATTGTTCCTGTAAAAAAAAATTCGAGAGCGTTGCTCACAGTCGATTTTCCCGAACGCACAACTCGCAATTTGCCGAGGGCTGAGGGAAACTGTGGAAAACCCGGCGAGAACACGCGACTACATATTTTTCTAAGTTTCAGTTGATCAGTGCCCGCGGAACGATCGATGCTCGAGCCAGTGCATTGCTAAGCGGTCACCGAATCAAGTACTCAGCCCGAGGCTGCTTCGCTTGGTCGGAACCCATCGAGGCATCGCAACGCTCGCGCATTAATCACCGTCGATCGCTACTTTTTTGTAACTTTTATTCATTTCATTCAAAAAATTATTGTTTTCTCGTAAGTTGGAAAATTCAAATTTCTGGTAAGAGAGATCTCGCTTGAAAGTTGAATATCGATCGCAATGATAACAAACAAAAAAAAACAATCTGGTAAAAATCCTCGACTCTGTTGAGTCATAATCACTTCGGGAGACTCCCCGCTGTTCAGCAATCTCCCTTGCACGAAGCTCTTTAATGTTCCATCGCTGTTAACACGGACTCGATGGATTTCAGAGCAACCCCCGTGAAGCTGACCTTTTTACTCTTAAGGTTTTCACCCTTTCCAGGCGAAAGCCTCAACCTAAAATATGTCTTTGCACTATGATGAAATTTGCATCATCGGAATGCAGCGGATTTCATTATTTTATTCCATTTTTCAAAAGCAGAGCCAAAAATGAAAATGCAGTGTTCATCTACGACAATTATTTGCTAATGAAAAACTGAATGTCAAAGCCAAAACTAAGTGATTTCTAAAATTCGAAAAAAATGGGGAATGGATAGAATATTTTTCGTTGGACTCCAACGAAAGTTTACTGAGCAAAAGAACATCTACAAAGTGTCTGTTTATTCTGGGTAACCCTATTTCTATCGAATATGCAACGAGTATATTGATTTTTTGAAT
This sequence comes from Hyposoter dolosus, assembly GCA_963921915.1. Classification (NCBI taxonomy): domain Eukaryota; kingdom Metazoa; phylum Arthropoda; class Insecta; order Hymenoptera; family Ichneumonidae; genus Hyposoter; species Hyposoter dolosus. The sequence continues at coordinate 19,007,079 of OY998129.1, read as the reverse complement.
TTTATTCATTTAGAGTCAAAAATGAAAATAGGGGTTTTAAGGACCAGAATAAAAAAGTGTACAAAATTTCACATTGTTCAGTTTTTATTCGTAGTTTTGCATGAAACGTACACATCAAAAATCACATCGATTCGAATTCCTTTTTTTTTGGTTTTACAATTAGTCGCTGTAAAATGCTGCATTATAAATTTTGAAATATCGGTATTTTTTGTTTGTTTGTTTTTTTTTCGAGGACACCGTGTTTCTTATTTTTATCTTGAGAAATCTCCGCATTTGTAGCACTTGCAGTCAGCCGGTTCACGCAGTTTTATATCCATCGTTGAGACCTCGTCGTTCTCGAGTTTTATGCCATCGGCGTCGTAACAATGATTCAGTTTGATTACACGTTCTTTCAGATAACTCTCCCGACAGCAGTAGCATTCCTGAAATTTAAATTTCATTGATGAGAGCAAAAACATTGACAAGGTTTAATTCTCATTTGTGCTTCTTAAGATGATGGATCAGTCACTTCGAATTTTTGAAATTAAAATTCTTCGACGTCGTTTGATTAATAAAAAAAAAACTCTGTCAGCGTAAGCAGGACGATGGCAAAATCCGCTAACAGGGGCTTTTCTTTTTTCATTGGCGAAACCGTGTCGAAAATATTAAATTTCGAAAATTGCAGCTATCTCTCTCGCACTCACATTACGAGAAAGCGACTGCTCCATCACCTCAACGAAGGAATCAAAATTTTCTTTGTTGGACCTTTAAAAATCCTGTTGTTGTCATGACGCTTGGCTGAACTTGGGAATTACAGAAACCCTCGCACTTTGTCACCGATACATCACCGCTGCAAGTTCTTATTAAACGACCTGCCTCGTTGTACTCATCTGCAATTTTTTTCCCATTTTTTTTTTAGCTTTGACGTTTCATTAAAAGTTGAGATTTTATTTTTTTAGGATCAATCCAAGTTTTTTCGTCCAGAGAAATGGCAAATCTTTGAACTCCACACCCTGATAATTAATGATAATTGAGTTCGTTTCAATTTCGATACAAAATTTTTAACAATCCCGAAAAAAAACTCAATAAATTTCATTGGGAAATTCAATGTTATTATTTGGGAATATGTACCCTTTGTAATGTGAACTTCAGACATGAGGGTCTCGCAGTTCTCATCGCCCGAATTGTCGGCTCTGGCAACGATATTAATGAGACCCATAAGCAAAAAGATTCGTAGAAACGATTCGAGCATCGTGGAATGCAATATTGACATGGAAAAACAGATAAATTTGGTAAAACAAAATTTTTGGTAGTTCTTGAGCAAAAAAAAGCGATCTTTTTGAAGCAGCGGATAGGAATGAAGCGAAAAAAGTAGCAGCTGGCGCTTTTATAGGAGATTTTTGTCTCTGATTTCTCTGTTGTGGAAAAAACATCGGGGTGTTGAGCTCCTGCTACGAGTTAATACTCTTTCTGGCTCGTAGTCAATTCTCTCTCGTTTTTTCTCTCTGCCTCGATCGATAATTTCCAAAAGGGCAAATGTCTGCCATATCCTTCTTACAAACTTTGTGCATTACTTGGCTAATGCTCGTTTTATGTTACGTCGCCCAACAGGAGATCGAATCTGTCGGGAAATCGTGGTCGATTCTGATAAAAAAAATACACAAATTTTGCTTTTTCATTCGAATCTCAATTTATTAATGATTTTTGTTTATTTAAAAGCTCGCTAACATCTTTCCCATCAATTTAACGTTTTAATTCGTAGTGTCCATTGGCAATCGTTGGCAAAAGTCGCATCAAAATCCATTCTGTCTAGTGTTCGTTTCTCGTACTGCCTGGACAATTTTCCTGCAAATCATTTTCATCCTCGTACGTTGCGCCGCACCAGGTGCAATAGAAATACTCGTTCCTCAAATACTTTGTTAATATTTCCAATTTTTCGCTCGTCGTCAGTTTCTCTGTTTCCTCTTCTTCCTCCTCTTCCTGTTCCGCTTCACTCTCACTCTCCTCGTCACTTTCTTTAGTTTTTTCCACGACAGGCCAGTACCAAGTTTCACGCGGTTCGATTATTTGGTTTTTCGCATCGAGCTGCTCGCAAACTCTTTGACTTTTCATCAAATCCACTTCTGCCAATTGTTCTGCTTTTTTCTGCGCCAAACGAACGCGATAATCTTCCGTTTTCATGTTGTCCAATTTCTCTACAGGATTCGATTTTTTCGTGCACTTTTTTATTACGGTTTTTCCTAGTCCCATTCTATTTCCTTTGACGTCGATCCCTATCGGCTCTGTTATTCCTGTTTCTGTTTTGCCAATCCCTTGACCCGGCTTGTACCCCATTTTCATTAACATCTCGAAACCTAAGATCAGAAATTTACCATAAAAAACACATAGATCAGTGGCACAAATCTGCGAACATTTTTAATTTTGCAATTTTAATGCGAATACTGCAAAATTCAATTTTTTATCGACTCTAGGAAAATTGAAATAAAATAATAATAATAAATAAATTCTCGTTGATAAACGACAAAGTTTCCAAAAATTATATCGACAAGAAAATCTGTCACAGGATTGTTCAGACTTTTGTGAAATGTTTTTCTTCCATTGGGTTCGAAAAATTGAATAAACCAACACCCGTTCAGAAAATAATCGAGTTTTTACTGTCAATTCAGAAAATCATGCTCTTACGTAATAATTATATGTTTCGAGATAAAATAACCGCTTCACAGTAGTCGAATGAGTGTTCAATTTTGTCGAGGAGGGCTGTGCACAGCTAGTACAAAAATGAACCTAGGAAAATATTCATTGGCAACAATTTTGCGGGGCTTTGAACTGGTCATTCGAAAATTCAACATTTTCGTCGTCATTTTCAGCAATTCGTCCCATAATTCTTAATATTGCAGTAAGCAATCTTGATGTGCCTCATTTTGTTTCTCAAAAGGCTCTAGACAAACTGACCGTGCTGATTTTTTTCGTACCCTCTTTATTTTTCAATTAACGATAATTTAATTGAGAACAAATTTTTACTATGCATTAAAAAATCGTCTGCAACCTTGCTAAGATGAAACTAATGACGAAAATCAAAATGTAGGATTCATTGAGAATTTTCTTGAGGACTGAAATAAGAGTGAAAAGTGAAAAATCATGAATGCTACTTCTAAAAATGGCTACAAAAATCGAACCCTCTGGAATTTGGCCGCGCTCTTTCAATTATTGTATTAAACTTGATTTTACTATTGTTGTGAAAATTCAACAAGCGTTTGGCTGGTGCGAAACAGTTAATCGACTTTAACTTTCTCAAGACAAATCTGATTTTACGAAGCGTCAAAATTCATTTTTTCAATGGCAAATCCATTTTTTTTAAATGCAACGATTTATTGTTTCTATTTGACGAGACGTGCGAATCCATACCCTTGTTATTGGAAGATATCGCAGATGATAAACCTTCTTCCCTTTTTTCCTGCTCCATGACTCGCAGTGACTTATTTTTGTCTCTCATTTTCGTTTCCGCTTCAGCTTTTCTTTTCAATACTTCAAGGCGCCGCTTTTCTGATTGACGATATATAAGACTAGGAGCCAGACATTTTTCTGTCGCCTGGAGAAACTTGTCTGACATATAATCTTCGTCGTCCGACATTTTTAGCTTTATTGAAAAAAGTTGACGAGTTAGTGAGTTTGTTTATTTTTTACAGAAAAGATTTGTATTTCTTTGGTTCGTAGAATGATGTCAGGTTGGAATTATTACTTACGTGCTAAATTTATTGAAACTGTGTGCCGATCAAGTAACCTTTGAGGGGTTGTAATGTAAATTCTATGAATTTCCGTTATCGACGATCTATTCGCATGTACGCGATGTAAACACAAAACTGTCACATCGTCAAGTAACGTCAAGACTCACTCGATCTTTTCGAAACATGAAAATTGAGCAATTAGAATGAATTTCCAGTTTCCGTAGGTCGGAGTGTGTAAACAAAATCGTAGAGGAATTGAATGCTCTCAATAATAAAGAACAGATCTCAACGTTCTTATTTACGGTTACTGGGAGATGGATATTTTGAGGTTATGTTTGGGTCTCGTGAACACGGTGGCGTATGAATCCTTCGAAAAACATTGGCTCGTACATTTTTAGTCATTAATGAATGACGGTCGTGAGAGGGGGAAAAGGTTCCTCAGGTTACTGAAAAATGTGCGAAATGGCATAAGTTTATCTGCAATATCGATTCGTCGGGTTTCGCTTCGAGCAGAGAGGCTCTCGTGTAGTCCTTTTGCATGAGTTAACAACGTTTACATTGAAAGACAGTGCAACGTCTAGACTGTATTTGATATGCGGTAATAACTGCTGGAAACATCATTCACAAATGCGAGTCTTTCGAAAATGAAAAAAACAGAAGCGGAACATAGAGACGAAGAAATATCTTAGTCTACGATGGATGAATAATCGACAAAGATTTACTCGAGAAAATCCTTTGCTTCGTTTTTTCCATTACACATGTTTGCAGGTCGTTCTAAAAATAGACACTAGCGCAATGTCCCGACCATGTATATGCACACTTGCTTCTATTCTCGTCATTTCAAATTCGCGATCGTCATTATCTGAGAGACTAAAAAAACCTCCTGTCGTCCAAGAGTTTTTTGGCTCGCTTCTTCATCAGAATGCATTCATTTTTTTCTCTCGCCGTTTAAACACCCTGTATATGCATATCAGAGATCATGAGGTTCCAGACATGTTATTAAGATCAATTATGTTTTAGAACCAAATTTACGTAGGCGTTGCATAGGTAATTGAATTCTGTCTCAAGACTAACAATGTAATGATCCGAATGATCCGTTAAATAACGCTCTTTCAACGTTATATTTTTGCGTTAAATTTGAAAGAATCAAGATGGCGGCGGTAAATTGTTGAGAATTCGAAATTTAGTTTAAAATCGTTTGGATTCGAACGAGTCTAGAAGAATGTAACGCATCGTGAGAAAGAAAAACAGGTATTTATAGCTGTCGATCTTGTTTAAACGGTTAAATACGCAGTGATTAAACGACTGCATTATAAACGCTATTTAAAGATGATCGAAAATAGTGTCCTTGAATACTTTTAATAAGAACGTGGATGCTAAATGAAAATCTAATTGAAAGAAGTACGGGCCCCTGCAATATTTTAAACGAATTATAAACGAGGAAGGCGAATTTAGAATGGAAAGATGTTCCCTTGGGACAATTAATGTTGATACGAGTCTGGAAGCAAATTGCACGTCGAAAAAAAGCATCTCCGTGGAAAGATTCTGAGAAGGCGAGAGAACCTTTGAACGGCCATTTTGTATGACTCTCGATTCTTCCACGAGATGTCCTCCGAGGGGTTTCTAATGGAAAACGAGTTTAGTAAACTCTCCCGTGCCATACGGTTTTAGTCGGCTGTCGGTCGATAGACAGGCGGAACGCGGAACTGGAAACGCTCTCAAGTCGCGCTGTCGCGCACCATTCTTTCTCTCTCTCTCTCTCTCTCTCTCTCGCTTGGTTATGTCGAAACAAAAGGGAATGTGAACCACGATGGTTATAGGTGCTATTTCCACAATCGTGGGCCCCTATGTCTATTTCTCTCTCGCACGCGCTCTGCTTATTAGACTTGTCTAGCTCTGCTGGTACACATATCCGTGTGACAATATTTCGTGTTCCTGCTGGAGCGAGAGAGCGACACTCGCGGAGCGAAAGAAAACTTGAAACGTTTTTTTCTTGTTTTAATATATTTTTTTTCCAACTTTCGTCTCGGTGTTTCGCAGCGATAGAATAACGCTCGAGTATTGCTCCTTGAGCGAGTTTACGGGAGTGCCACTGTCGGGGTTTCTCTTGCTCGTCGTGTCTTACTCGGTTCGTTTTATTCGCGTCTACATGGAATTATAATAAAGGGTATCTCGCCAATTTCCGCCTTGTAGAATAAGAACGAGAGGACTCTTGGGAGGAAAAAGTGTTTGGTACCCAGAAACCTTTCGTCTTTGTAGGTGTTTGGGAGTGAAGTGTGTGCACGTAGATGTGTGTGTGCGTGTGTGTGTGTAATTCCATCCTGCAAAGCAACCGTTTGATAATTATAATCAGGCTTCTGGACCTCTAGAGCGGTAGAGGAATCGTTCAGAAATATTTTCGTCTCGTCACAGAGAGAGAGAGAGCGATACGGAGAAAGGGAGAGAGAGTGAGCGAGAAAAAAAAGCTGGTCGAACAACCGGCAGCGTTGGCAATCAAACACATTGTGAGGATTTTTTTGACTCGGGCCAAACGAGAACATTGAGTGAAAGAGGGACGAAATTTCTTGAGCTTCGAGAACAGTGTTTTTCGTTGCTGTAACGCATACGCACGGACACACACACACGCATACGTACAAACAGCGAAAGAAGTGAGAAGAGAGTGACACGTTAAACGGTGAAACGAAAGGGCGATCGAATACGCCTGAGAAATCCATTTTTTTTTCTTCATCGTTTCTTTAGTCTGTATTTGTATGCATCGGTCGCATCAAACATGCCAAACCCAGCAGCGTTCTACGCCCTGCCGAAGATGCGCATCTTTGCCGTATACCCGTGCATCGTCGACGAGAAAATGGTCAAATATTCGTGATTTCCAGACAAATTTTTACTAAAAATCACAAACTCTTTCTCCTTCTTTTATTTTTGTTGCTTCTGTCACACCACGAGCGGAATCACGTCTCGGCCCCATTAGACAGCGATAATCGGTCCATTCAAGTGCCACTTGATTTTTTTTTCCTTTCTCTCGCCTATTACGCGTGGCTGGAAAAATTTTTCGTGTCGAGTAAAAAAATCTGCAGTGCGCGAACTCCACGAAGACATTGTACGATAGTGCCGCTTACAAAATCGGACACAAAGTTACGATAAATACAAAGTTTCCCTCCGCGAATCTCGTCCAAACCGAAAATACATCGATCGCACAAAAATACACTACAAAAAAAAAAACACAAAAACCGCAGGACCAGTAAATTCGAAAAAAAATGAACTCGACAAAGACTCTGTTGCGTCGATAAAAAAATCGTCTCCCCGCGAATAAAAAAATCTTGAAAATCGTTTTAGTGGGTAAATCAAAGAACACGGTAATTCGTGAGTTGCCATAGCTTTCGGTTGCTGTGGCTATGGTCGTAGCTAACGGATGCTGGGTACATAATGCCGTTTTCAATCCGAACCAAAACGGTGAGAATCTTTTGAACAATCAAGCCAACAACAACAACGCAACCGCCAACAACAACAACAAGATGACGGCCAAAGGGATATTGATATGCCGCGACAATTCGCACGCATTTCAAGAGCGCACGTTAAATCTGGACCAAGCGGTGAAAATTGGGCGTTCGGTGGCTAGAGCTCGGGTCACCAGCACCAACGCCATTTTTGACTGCAAAGTTTTGTCTCGTAATCACGCTCTCCTGTGGTACAGCGGCGGCAAATTTTATCTTCAAGATACGAGAAGCAGCAATGGAACTTTTGTCAATAATCAGCGACTCAGCGGAACGGGAATGGAGTCGGCGCCCAGGGAAGTCTGCTCCGGAGACATCGTCCAGTTCGGAGTGGATGTCATGGAGAGCACCAAGAAAGTCACTCACGGCTGCATCGTCGCTACGCTCAAACTTTATCTTCCGGACGGCAAAGAAGCCAAAGCCAGTCGGACCATGGCACTGGCTAATACTTACGGCGACGTCACCGTAGAAGATATTCACAAACTCAATCAATACATACAGGAGGCTAACAGGAGAGAAAAAGTTTTACAGGGTAAACTGGCGCATCTGCAGACGCTGGTGGAAAACACGAGAGTCGCTACCGATCAGTCGTGGAAAGCCCTGATCGACGAGGACCGCCTGCTGACCCGCATCAAAGCTGTGGAGAGCCAATTGGTTGCGTGCTCTAAAAATCTTACCGAAGAGAAAATACGCAGCGAACTCATAAGACTGGAGGAAGAAAAGGCGCAGTATCAAATAGCGGCCAAGGACGCTTTGCACAAGATCCATCAGGAGAAGCTGGAAGTGACGCAGAAGCTTGCCCAACTGGAGAGCCGCTTGAACGAGACGGAGGAAGAATGCCAGAGCCTTCACAATGTCTCGAAACACGCGCAACTGGAGCTTCAGGAATTGGCAGCAAAGTACACCGAGGCCCAAACAAATTTGCATGTTATGGAGAATAAAATGGCTGAGAAGGAGGAAAGCTCCTCGGAAATAATAAAATGGGCGATGCAGGAGAAGAAAGATCTGCTGGAATTGATAAAGGAACAAGGCAAGATCCAGAAACTGTTGCAGACCCGATTGCGGAACTGCAGGCTCGAAGATCCCGTCAATATTCCGAAACACATAACTGCTATGAGAAATTACATGCAAACTCTGATCGATATGAATCCGAAGCTGATGACCGACGTTGAGTCGAGTCTCGTCAAGGACGGCGTTAATCCTATCGAAGCGATCAACGGTATTCTCAATAAACTGGACGCCGTTTTGACCGAAATAAACAACGATGCCGAGGCCATCAACGACACGAACCTGACGAGCTTGGACGACGAACAGAACCAAACGAACAGCCAGGATTCCGATATCAAACAAATGCTCATTAAGAACGCAGAGGACCGTCCGTTCGACAAAAACGAGCTCGATGATTCTCCCAACAAGCGGGAAAACACGACGAATTATATTGTTAAACCTGCCGGAGGATTGACCACGACGACGCTCACGACGGGGGTTACCACAACAACTACGACCTCGGCTGCTCGACGACAGCAACAGGCAAGAGGTCAAAAATCCCTGAACAGAAGAACTCTCGTTAACGGGAGCACCGCGAGTCTCGACGATAGTGCAGAGTTCGACGCGAATTCGGAAAGCAACGACGACACCAGCAGCATCGCCAGCGACGATACTTGGATCGGCTTCAACGATGACATCGGCGAAAAATCGATAATCGAGATCAAGAAGCAACTGAGTGAAGATTTCGAGGATAATTCAACGTCCGAGGGAGAACAGCAACGAGACGAAATTTCACGGGAAACAGGCCACAAGCTCGAAGTACGTTTCGCGAGCGGTACCAACGGCAAGGATCTCGAGGAAGTTCATTACGATCACGCGTACCGACCCGAGGAAGAATTCGCGGATGTTGCAACAGCAGCGAACGACGATGACTCTTCGGACTCGATCGAATCGCCGAACGAATCGCCAGTTTCCTCGTTGACGTCCAATCGTCGAGCATCCAACAAGGACGACGACGAGGACCTCGAAAAAGCCGAGAATCTCGAGCATGACGACCGCGACGAGCATCCCCGAGAACAAGGCAAAGAGGAGGAAGCCGAACCCGAAGAGGACGAACAGCTCGACGGCGAATACATTAAGACCCTCAAACCCATTGGCAATTCGATCGATCCAAACAGTTGCCAAACTCGGGAATACGTGTTACGCACCCTGATCAATTCGTTGGAGTCGTTGCGGGGCGAGGACGACCACGAGGCTCAACAGGTGGTGAAACGCGAGCTCGAGCAATTGCGCGATTGGCTGGTACAAGAAACGAGCGAGAATATTGTCAACAAATTGAAAGAATTGTATTACCGCGCAAAGAATGAGAATCAACGGATTCAGGAGGTTAACGAGGAGCTGGTTATTCTCAAAGAAAAATACAATGACATTAGCGACGAGAAAACGGAACTTTTGAAACAGTACAAGACGCTCAAAGCGCAATGCGGTGATCTTCTCAACACGTCGTACAGCGTACCGATACAATATGTCGCTCCAATTGCCGTCGTAATCGTTTGGATGTTGCTCGAAAAAATGTTCTAATGTTTTCTCTATTTTGTACATATGGGCAAGAAACTTTCGATTTTCCCGTCTCACATTTTGTTTCGATTCTTCTACGAACGACATTATTTATATATCTAGATTCGAAAACATTCGAGCCATTCTATTTCGTTTTTGTTCCGTTACCGTTCGATCTTTCCCGATCGAGCGTGTACATTGTAAATATATAAATATATATAAACACACAAAACACACACACATTTATATATGCATTTATATGTAATCCATGTAAATGTGTATATATTTCCATTATTACGATATTAAGTCTCGATGTGAATGAAGGTAGAGCCTCACATTTGCCAAAGTGTGAAAATATTCGAGCATGCATGGGGAACGAAGATAAAAAGATTGAGAAAATAATTGCTGTCACATGCCCAAGTCAACAAAACCGTACGAGTCTCTTATGGCGTTTGAATTCGATGCTTTTTCAATGAGCAAACGAAAAATGAGAGCGAGCGTGGATCCGGGTTTCGTTTCGTTTTGTTTTGTTTTTTTTTTTTTATACTTTCCAGTTGTCTCTTTTCGTTAAACAAAGTATAGACAATACCACGTAAAATGTTCAATACGCTGCCAATTTCGATATCATATCTTCTTCGGATATACGACGTACTTCTTCCTTATGATAACAAAAATAATAAAAAACAAAAAAAAGTAAAGGCAAAAACGCATAAAAGATTCATGTAAACAAACAAATGATGCACATCTTACCGTATCCGTTCGTTGTACGATTATAATACATATAGTTAATTAATAAAAAATGAATAACAACAACAAACTTGCTATTACGCAACGCCTGTGCTGTGTATTGCCGAAACTTTTGAAAAGTTTTCGGTCGTACTACAAGTATTATAAACGAATAATTATTACGTAAAAACGTATCGAAGTGTAATCGAGGATTTTGAATTCTTTCGATTTAATACTTAACGTGCACACGAGAGTAATTTTTGTAAGATTGCGAAAAAAAAAAAACGATTGGACAGTGGGTGATACATATATTATATATTTTATTTGAATTACTTTGTATTTACGTCGAAAATTTTATAACGAATTAATATTTATCCTTAGAAAAGCTATTTGAAAATGGATACTTCTCGATGATCTTGCGGGACTGGAAATCTTTTAATGACTTTCGAATTATCATTAGAAAGATTCGTCCACGATATGTTAATTAAAGGAAACGCGCACTTTGCCAGATTTCAATCGAATATTCGGGTATTCTCACTTTATCCTTGAATTGTGTAAACCGAGGAAAAAATTCTAAAGTACCAGTTAATGACACGATTTAAAAAATATACATTGAAAAAAATAAAATAAAAAAATAAAAAATACTGAGAAATGGCCCATCGCGTATAACGATACGGCCTAGCAATACGTTTCCGTACGGTTTTTCTATCACTTCTTTTTATACAAAAATAAACATATTTAAAAGAAAAAATACGAATTTACTGTATTTTCTTATCATCGTCGATTAACTCGGTTCCGTAGAGTGCCATTTCGCAGAGTTGACAGCGACGATCAACTTTGTAACCCTCTAATTTCGGGACATCTTGAGGGAACGATGTTTGGAAAGATTTAGACAAGAGAACAAATGAAAGGGAAACGAAACTTTGCTGAAATTGCGAAACCAACGGGAAAGTAAATAAATATAATTTGTATAGAAAAACGATAAAGCAATCTCTCGGAGGAGAGATCACAGTTCAATTTTCCAATAAGGTTTATCCAGCTTGCTGTACATTCGGGGCTGACTTCTTGGAAGATCGAAGCAATATATTGTAGCTATAAACGAAAGCTTGTACATAATATTGTTAATATAATCTTACTACCCGTGTAACAGTCATTATAAATGAAAACAACAACAACAAAAAAAATGAAATAAAATTAACTTAATTAAAAAATCTGTTTAATTGATTCTATATAATTTTTCCAATTATTTCCGACGTATTTTTTTTCTCTACTACAAATCAAAGCACAAGAATATATTTTTACGTTTCATTCGAAGATAAAAAAATAATATTAGCCACAGAAGAAAACTCCAGTCGAGCATAAGCTCGTGTTAATAATGTTGATGCGTTGATTTCTGTCGGTTGTCCATCTGTGTGTGCAACGGAAGTGGCCTTGGCAATGCGCCACCTAATAAGAGGCTGATTCAACGATTTTCATCGCACACACATCGTTTTTCTTCTACGTCTCTTCAATAGTCACACACGCTTCCTATATACGTATTTAACACATTCAGAAATCATGATGCACATTTGCGTGATGCTAAGATTCATTCTGACGTCAAATGTCGTCGATGACAATGAAAAGTACGAATTTATTCATCAGAAATCATTACACTCATAGAATTTATTTAAAAAAATACTTTCTTTGATTATTTCGAGAGTTCCTGACAAAATTTGCGAACTACAATATTCAGTTTTCGAATTTATTTGAGAAAAAATCTCATGCTAGCTTTTCCCTGGAAATTGTTAAGTAAAAAATATCAAAAAATGATTTTTTTGTGTGTTTATTTGCAGGTCCAAATACACTTGGCTGTTCGGTACAACGAAGAGCACTTTGGGGCCTGGGGTTTCGATAACGGAGACTGGGGAAGTGAGATGTATCGATGAAGAGAAAATCGGAGGAGGCAACGAAGAATCGAGGGTCAAGAATGGCCGGTGGATCGAACGTGAACGGCGGTGACCCGTCGGTGGTGCATCGTATATGCCGTGACTTTTTACGAAACGTTTGTCATCGCGGCAAACGATGTAAATATCTTCACGAGCGTTCAGAGGACGATCCGGTTGACGAATACACTTTCTGCCATGATTATCAGAATGGAATGTGTCATTGGCCAGGCTGCAAATTTCTTCATGCGACCGAGAGCGAAGAAAAACATTTTCGGACGACCGGTGAATTGCCAACGCATGTTATAAGCCGCTTGAAAAATAACACCGATAAACCCGAGTATCCTATTTGCAAGGATTACGTAAAGGGAAGTTGCCAAAGAGAAAAATGCAAATTTCGTCATTACAAGAAAGAGGAATCGCCGAATAATGTTTCAGCACAACCGCATCTCGCCCCGCCGAGGCCACAGCACATTGTTAACGGAACGAATAGCGGCGAGAACCACAGATTCGAGGAGGAGAGGAAGTTAGTAAAAAAAAAACCTCCTGCTTGTTTGTAAAGCTAAAGAAATAATCGTGTCGCATTTCTCGGCATTTCAACCGTTCCGAAGTTCCCGTAGCCTCAAAAATCTCGTGAACTCATTTCGCAGTCACGACGATTCGATTAAAATTCCTTGATGATCGTATTTGCAAGATTTTTTTCCCATAAAGTCCCACAGACGAAATTAGGGCATCGAGACTTTTTTTTTCTTTCAATTTTCTTGAAGAAGGAACATCGTTTTCTTCCGGTTCATATTTTTTCACGTTTGTTCGAGCTTCTTATCGTTCAATATGATGCTAAATTGAAACTCCGAAGATCCAAGTACTTGTTCACAAATAGAAAAGCACTTACGTAACCCTGACCACTCTATAATATAACGAGCGTTCTATTATGGATAAGTGTACAAACATATCGTACATTCACGTAATATTATCCAGGTGAAACGAAACTCTGCCTCATGCATTTAGTTGAATCGTATTTACAGTTCATGAGATTAAGATTTTTGAGCTTTTAGTCCACAATGTACTTCGATGTGTTTCAATTGATTTTTCAGTCCTCGTAATTTTATTGCACAAATTTTACTGCACAAAGAAAAAATAATATCACAAATTACTATGAGATCATAGTTCCCTGGCACCGTATGATCCCTCTGAGAGACTTTAGCAAATACACAGTCATTTTTCATCTGCAATTGGGCGAAAAATGTCAAAGTTTCTGCCATTTTCAATGGAATATGAATAAAAAATTACTATGCATTTGCTAAAATCCCCTAAAAGAGCGCCATGGTACCAGGGAATTAATTTTCATTTTTTTTCTTCGTAAAAGTTTGTATAAATTTGAAACATTTTCAGGAAACTTTTGAGCACGATTTTTAAGAAAATATTTTCATTTGAAAAAATAAAAAAAATCACGTAAAAAATGCATAAATTTTGAATTTTTCCGAATAACGTTTAATTTTTTTCCATAGTTTTCATTGGCAGTTGGAAGATCAACATCCTCTGGTAACTGGCAGTGGTTACAATGCTACACCTCATCCGGGTGATATACTTGGTCCTCCAGAGCCGAAGCGTCGCATCGTTTCCGGCGAGACGGTCGTTCACTTTGATACATCACAATTGCTCGGACAGCATACAGCGCAGCCGATAACTCCGGGATATTATTATCCGGTCATAGCGAGAAATGAGGCCAGAGCTATTGTCCTGGAGGACGAGAACTCGTTGCTGAGAAAGAAAATCGAGGAACTGAAGAAACAAGTGAGTTGCGAATTATCCACATGAAAAATAATTTTTTTTTCCCACGATTCCTTATTTTCGATATAAAAAAATTGATTCAACTAATTTTTTCACCGAACGAGCAAAGATTGACAGATTTTTTAGAGTCAGACGTATCAAAGGGAGAATTTCTTAAGAAAAAAAATTCATAGAATTTCCTTAAGTCGAGGAAAAATATCGGGAAATTGCGAAAATATTTTTAAAAAACTGCAAATTTCGTTTGTTTCAATGTTGTCGTCTGATTCGGCCAGGTAAGCGATCTGACGGCCACCAATGAGTTTCTTCTGGACCAGAACGCGCAACTGAGAATGTCAGGAAAACGTACGACGAACGTAACTGCCGTAACGGTGCCAGCAGTGACAATAACGAATACGGTGCCTCCGTCGCAAGCGCCAACGCCTCAACAAATGGTGAACGCGGCCGTGGCAGCGGGGACTCTGAGAACTGTAACTGCGAGTGTTGCCACGGTGCCCGTTAGCATAGCGACTGTGACGCCGGTATCAATAGCGGCGGTATCAATGGCTCCGGTGTCGATAGCACCGCCGATAGTGACGATGGCGCAGCAAACGATAACGATGAGTGGTTCGGGTCCCCAACAGAATAATCAGCAGCTCGGGAACCAAGGAAATTCGCAGCAAAATGGGAACCTGCCGATGTCGATTTCAGGAGCGACAGCTCCGATGGTTTCGTACCCGATAATGACTCAAGAGCTGAGGCCTGTTCTCCAATAATACACGTACGAGCCTGAGCGTTCTGTGCGAGTTTCACGTTCGATCGAGTGACAAACTTGCCCAAAGAGAGTGCGGGAGTCTCTTATTTTGAGGTGAGACAAAAAGAAGACAAAAAACCACGAGTACCTTAAGCGGCGATGATTGAAAACAAAAATCAGTGCAAAAGCCTCCGAACGAAAAGTCGTTGGCGAACAACCATATACCGAGATCGTTATTGCCTCCGAGAGCCTTGCGCTGGCATGTGAGACATTAGCAAATGTTTTAACAGGAAAAAATCGTTTGAAAACTTCAAATGACGAAATGCTTGTTGTTAAAATGGTTCAGGTTTGCAAAATTTGTGTTACGGTTGAAAATTTAACAAACAGGCGGTCGACGTTGCGAGGAAACGAAAACCTCGCGATGGCCATTACTCCCAAGAGAATTCACCATTTGCAAAATAGATCTGGATTTTCCTTTGAGGATAAAAATGGAAAAAGTTGCTGATAATGACTTTTTAGCGCGCAACAGCATCTAACGCTTACACACAAAATCCCAGAAACTCTTTTTGAATTCCGACAAGTTTCCGGTCCCTTTTTTTCGATTGAGCAATCTTCGAAAAGCAGTGACTTTTGAAAACTCTAGTGCTGCATGGCACATCATTAAAAATAAATAAACACGCACGAAGAGGATTAAAAATTAAAATTTACCGTTACAGGAAATATTTTTACAGTGTAAAACGTAAATTTTCATGAAAAAAAGTATTGTTTTATTTTATATAGAAGAAATTTTACTTTATTTTCATGGGAATTTACATTCTGCTTAGTAAAAAATTGACTTATCTTCAAGTCCATCCGCTGTTTCCATTTTCAAACGGTAATTTTCGAGTTTTCATTTTCCCAGTGCGGTGGCCGATGATTTCTTTCCGACTGCTTGAAATAATTAGTCACTTAGAGCAGTGCCGCAAATATTTTCAAACTTTTCGTCACTTGAATGAGATTTTCCATTTAATTGTAGGAACGACATCGTTCAATAGACATGGAACGTTACCCTAGAGATTCTCAGGGTATGAGATACGATATGGACTATCGACGTAGCGATTGGCAAAAATAAAAAAAAAATCCTCGTAGTGGACGATGAACGCTACGGAATATTATGAGAGAATAAACTCAAGGTATTTACGGTTCTTGGAGAAATCGCATAAATTCTAGGTCTCTTATTATTAAGTACAAACACGAGGTGAGCGCGGAATGGGAAAGAATGAAGATTTGTATATTAAGGAACAGGATATTCGGTAAAATGAGCCTGTCTCGTGGTACGCCTTTCGTACATGCCACTGTAAATAGTTTATCATATATTTAGTCTCTTTTTTTCTTTGCTGTTTCGCCTCTATGGAGAATTTGTATAAATTCCATTAACGATAATTCATTAATTTTAAAAATATCCTCGTATCCATAAGGATTTTTTTTTTTTTTTTCAAAATTCACTGTACTTATTCGTGAGTATGTGCAACTGAATGGGAAGCGAGGAGGTGGGGAATTTTGAAGTATGAAAGTTCAGGATCGTCGATGATGCTCGAGGGACGACCGAATTTTCATTATTACTTCGGTATCCTTTATTTTTCTTTTGTAATAATTATCACTCGCGAAACATATAAGTATTAATTAAATACATACGTGTGTTTGGTTCCATTGGAATTTTTTTAAGTTCGAAAAGTTCCCATTTTTTTTTCGAATCTCTCCTTTAACTCCTTATCCGCATTTATCGCTACGACTCTGCGTATGGGAAAAAGTAGCTGATTTTAAGAGAAGACTGGAGGTTTGAAAAAAAATCCATCGGTTAGTTTAAAAAAAAACGAATATTTATTTTTTCACTGTTGCGTAGTTCCGATGGTCTTCGTATCGGATATGAAAGTTCCATCGCAATTGGACATTGCTTGAGATTCTTTGAATTCGCTTCGTATCAATGCATTTTGACTTTTCGTTCTTGTGCATTTTTGTTTTTTAGTGAGTTTCCTTAAGAAGGATCACGCGTATCTAAGGGTGAACGAACTTTGAGACACACACTCGTTATGCAACTTTTTGTATTTTTTCAAGATTGATCTTTCCAACTTTAGCGAACGAAAACGAACATAGGAAAATATAATGTTCATAGAAATCAACGCTGTCTTTAGAAAGCCTTGTTACCGTTGACGCTAACCTGGGAATTGAAATCGAAACAAACTTATTCCAAGTTAACGAATAATCGCGACATGAACGATTAGAGATTTGACAACGCTGCATGCACCGGCGGGTTGAGAAAAACGTTTTTAAAAGATTTATATAATGTCAAACATCAATTAAGCCCAACAAAAAGTTGAACATAATTTCAATAATGAAAAAAAGCAACTGTAATAATTTCTTTGATAATCGAAAAAGCAAAAAGTTCAATTGCTTTTTTGCCTCACAAGTAACACGTAATCCTCCTGAAAATCTCATTTTTAAATGGAATGATGGTACGCGTTTGGATACACAGTAGACGTTATTTCAAGACTACATAATCGATGATACGTTGGCCTACGGCGAGGATATGGTCCCCTTATCGACGTACCAAAATTATCATTGAACAAGTTCACAGTTTTTATTAATTGTAGCCAAGTTTCATAAATCGACAAGTTCAACAGTACATAAAAGTTTCCAAAAGTATTTCGCCTGTCGAAATATCACATTTGAATATTATGAATCGTAACGCTTTCAATTTTGCAGTGTTACGCTTACGACTATTATTTGCGCGAGGATTTTACGTGATTGCCACAACGGGTAGGCCGTTGCAAAGTATTTGGCCCTAGAACTCATGTCTCATTTTTTTCTCCATGTTCTCAGCTTCTCCACGTTCTCTTTTTATTAATCAAGAAATTCGACGTCGCAGTTGCGTTGCCAAAAATCTCGTTCGAAAACTGCAGAATTGAGGAAACCCACGAAAATTCTATTTTTTCGACCTCGGTCATGAGTTCCAGGCTCACGATATTGGCAGAAATTAACGATTCGACATTGAGACTGGGAAGAATCGTGTACCATGTTCAGAAGGAATTGTAGACGAAATAGAAAAAATTATTACGAAAAAAAAGACTAAAAAACACCCCATCTTCGTAACTTTTAAAATTCGAAGCTAAAGATTGCATCGCTCATTCGTATGAATTGATACATTTTCTGAGGAGTGAAAAAGTTACCGAGCGAGCATTTTCACCCAAAATCCGCCTATTTTGCAGAGGACTTTGCAAACTCAAAGTAAATATCGCCCCAAATACGATTTCGAAACCGCGGTTGGTCGAATTTGGGTTTTGAGAAAAAAGAGCTGCTTCGCACTGAAAAAATGAGGATTGAAATTTCACAGGAGTTTTATTCTCCGTTTTGTACAAAAATATTGAGATAAACGCGAAATTCGTTGATTTCGTATTTTCGTGGATATTTTAGAAAAAGTAATCCGTAATTTTTTGAGTAATTTCCATGTTTCCATGCTTTTCTTGTTCCTCAAGAAATTCACGACAAATTTACCGAGTCTATTTGCTTTTTTCTCGTTAATATTCAAGCGACAGTAATTTTTTGACATTTCTTTGCTAAAAGATTGGAGATTCAATTTTCAAAATGTCGATAAGCCCTAAAATCACGATTTTGAAGTTCGCATCTTTTTTATCCATTGAGCATTTTTGTGATTTTCGGAATCGCCTCAATTTTTCGTTGACATTCAGTTTTTTATTTGCAAATAATTGTCGAGACGGACACTGCAGTTTAATTTTTGGCTCTGCCTTCAAAAAATAGAATAAAATAATGGATCAATAAAATAAAATCCTGGAATTTGGTATTCGTTATTGGCTAATGGTTCCGCAGGTTTATCGTCATTAACAATTTTCTAGGTTCGTAAGACGTGCCGCAATACGAGTCCACGTTTTTTTTTATTGAATTATTATGTATCAAGCTTGACATACAACTATCGTGAAAGTTCTCCACTTATTCGACAAGTGCGAAGCAGCAATTTGTCCTAAACTTTGTCTCTTGGATTCTGTACAAAGAAAATAAAATCAAATATCGTGTTAATGAGCTTCGGACACTTGCATTCGCAAAGTTCGGATTCTCAGTGATCAAAAAGCGTCAGATGGGGAAAAAAATTACAAAATCATTCAATTGGTCGAGTTAACAGTTTTTGTTCAGTTTTTCGGCGCCGATTTTGGTTTAAAATTTAATTTAAAGTTTGACTAGTACCATAAGATCACTGTGCGACAGCAGTTTGCGTAAAAATATTGTCCATGTGGTTTTGTTGACGATTTATTGAAAGTTGAACGAATCAGCTGGTTTGTGCAAAGTCTCAGACCCTTTCCCATGTTCATGAACGATAAATGAACGTTCTTAGTTTTTTTCCCATTAAGCGCTCAACACAGCTTTGGCAGATCGATTTTTGAACCAGTAAGCACCGGCCAACACGACGGTGCAGCAAAATCCCAGAACGAAACGTAATCGCCAATGATGCTTGGAATATTTCAAAACGTTTATGATCTTGATAGTTTGTTCCTTCGTGTCCTGCTCGGTACTCGAATTTTCCACCACGAAATTCGCCATCTCAACTTTTTTGTCCAGAGGCATTTGAGCAGAGATTCTCACTTTGGCTTTTTCTTCGTTGAAATTGCAGCGCTCCATCAGCCGCTGCAGCTGGAGATCTTCCTCGCTGTGGGGAACAACAAAATCGTTATTCGCCTCTCTACTGTCTGGTAAAACGCTTCAGGGTTTTATTTTTCACATTTTTTTACCATAAGCGAGAACATTGGAAAAAAATGATTCCAACCAGGAAAGAGACAAAGCTTTTGAATGGAGCATGGCGGTCAGATTTGACGCTCCGAACTGACTTTGAATTTTTTATCTTCTATTTTTATCATAGCTATTTGCAAAATTATGGGAATTTCAGGTCATGGAAAGCTAATTTCGTTTAAATTGTTTCGAGCGACTGTTTTTTTCCGATTTGACGTTATTTGATGCTGAAGTATGAAAAACGTATTGTGAAGCGTTTTGGTTTGAAATGAGGCAAACGTTTGTTTCTGATGAAATAAAAAAAATGTTGAAGAAGTTTTGTTGTCGGAATAAATGACGGGGCGCTAAAATTTGTCGTGTTTTGCGTAGTCACGTAGGAGATAAAAAATAATTGCTTACCAGGTGACTACAATGATTTTGTGCAGGTAATTCAACATTGAGCCGGTTTCAAACAACAATGGTAAATCCATAACAATAAATGGATGACCTTGGAAAAAATATTTCAAGGTTTGCCAGCACATTTCCCTGTATATATCTGGGTGAGTAATGGCATTTAATTTTTTCCTCTTCTCTACATCGTTAAATATTAAATCGCCGAGTTTAGTTCTGTCCAGAGAGCCGTCCTCCTGGAAAACTCCTTCGCCGTATTCCGTTCGTATTTTTCGCCAGGCTGGTTTTCCCGGCTCAACAACTACGAGAATTCGAGTCGTACTTGTTTTATGAACGCATTACAATATGATGGATAAAACAGAGGTAAGAGCTTCATTTTTTTCTAGATATAAACGGCAGATGGATTTTGTTTGGAAAATTAATATCGAATGATCAAATTTTATTGAAATTCTAACCTTGACGAGCTATAGTGTCAGCATCGATCACTGGTATTCCATGTTCACGAAAAATTGCGGCAACTGTGCTTTTTCCAGTGGCAATTCCACCGGTCAATCCTACGATAAACATTTTTTCATGTGTTGCAAAAATATACGGGGTGTTTGACAACCGATCTGTCAAATGCTCATCACTGTTGTTAATTACACTGCGCCTATTCGATGTGCACCAGTACTTTAGGCGCTCTAGTGTCGGTTTTGCGAAGCTACTCGTATTACATAAGTGTCGGGAATAATTAAGGGAGATTTTAAACAGAAAATCTCCGGCTGTGACGTGAAGTTTTGACAAGAAGCACTAGTTGGTTAACGAATTTATAATGCACATCTTATTTCGTGTATATCTTATTTGATCTTCTCGGAACGAAAATATCTTTTAAATGAGTCGAGTCGGAAAGCTTCAAATGCCGGAAACATGGAACAGTGATTTATAGTAATAAATAAAGTTACCAGATTCTTTGACAGCGGTGCTGGGCGCTGGCATCGCTTTTAAGCTTTAAATTTCAACCGAAATAATTTAAAAAGTCCAGTGAACTGTTGATTGCAACAATTATCGTGTGCCGGAAAATCTGTAAATCGA
The DNA here is from genome assembly GCA_963921915.1 of Hyposoter dolosus. Taxonomy (NCBI): domain Eukaryota; kingdom Metazoa; phylum Arthropoda; class Insecta; order Hymenoptera; family Ichneumonidae; genus Hyposoter; species Hyposoter dolosus. The sequence continues at coordinate 18,985,934 of OY998129.1, read as the reverse complement.
CATGAATTAATAGGATCTCATCCACAATGGCTGATGCGTTTCGGCAAGTTTGAAAACATTGACAACATTTTTTTTCTCACTTTTGCGAAAAATATTGAAAAATTTATAAATCAATGGGAAAAATATTGACTGCAGGCAAATGTCACGCACAACGACGTGCAAAAAATAGACTCAGATTCGTAGAAAATAGTTTTAATGATCCGTACAAACATGAAATTTTCCGATGAGACTTTACAAAAATGGTAAATCAGTCGACGAGATAACCAGTTAGTATGTAACCCCCAAGGTCATTCGTAAGGATATCAGGATGCGTTCTGTTTGGCAGAACCTGATAAGACCGAAAGAAATTGGAAAACAGCCGAAGATTGATGATATCACGTCGCTGTTTGAGGGCAACATAAGTTTCTTGAAGAGGTTCGCGGTAGCAATGATAAATAACGAACGGCCTTGAACTCCCTAAAAACGGAAGTAAAGCCTTTGCAATATTCATGGGATGTTCTCTGGCGACGATGACGAGACCTTCGAGTTTCGCGTCTTTGCAGAGTTCCACGGCTTTGCTCGTTTCGGTGAGCCACTTTGGTTTTTTTGTCACAACAGCCTCCCCGTCGTCAGATATTTTTCGTTTCAGGGAATTGTCATTTTCGCCGCTTTCTACATTTTTATCAAGTCCGTTCGACTCTTCCCTCTGTGGGGAATTCTCCATTTTTGAATTGTTGCTCTCCGTCATCCCCTTTTCAATCCCCAAAGACTTTTTTGACTCGCTGACACAATTTTTTGATGCAATTTCCTCCATTATCGTGTTTTCTCCTTGATGGTGCAGTCTCAGGAAACTGTAGAGATTCACAGCGAGTAGCCGGTCGAGTTGTTCTCTGGGAAAATTCATTGCTTGGACGAGCGTCGTTTGAGGCTGATTTCCCGGGTGCAAATGAATTATGGAGCCTTTTGTATTCCCTCCGATTCTGTTTAGCATCGCCGCAGCTGGCAAACCCATTGAGCCGCTGTCGTAGAGCATGTAACTACCGTCAGCTTTGACGTCGCTGTAAGCCAAAATTTGGGCTAAGGAATCTGCGCGTAGACAACTGATTCTTGCATAATCTTGTTTGAAATAAATCTCTTGGAGTTGGTCTACGGTGGGTCGACGGATAGTCAAATATCTGAAGTATTTTCGTTCCTTCTTTTTGATGTATTTTTCTTGGGAATACTCGGTCTTGGCAGCGAATGATTTGCTATTGACGATGAGACTTTCGACTATCTCGTTGCTCGATTTGCCCGATTCTCGCAGGTCCTCGATCTCCTCTTTTGACAGTTTTTGCGACGTACCGTCGTCGATGATTGTTCTGTTGTCAGTACCGCTCGGTAGATTTTTTCTGAGCTCTAACGAAGTCTCTGCTTTTGGTGCAACTTCGAGAACAAACGTCTTTTTGTTGTGCTTCGATTGTACCATCTTGAAAGTCGTCCAGTAAGGCATCCCGATCATACCTTTCAACTCGATTTGCTCTTTACCCAATGTCAATATTCCGTTTTCTGTTAATTTGCACAATTTACGGTAATTTTGTTTTTCCACTATCACGTAATTTCCCGCTTGCGCGATACTCTCAATTGTTTCTTTCATTTTTTTTCCTACTTTTTTTGACAGCCTCGAGTTTCGGGGATTTTAATACGGCGACATTTGAGGTTATGCCTGGGCGCACGTGCGTAATTGTGAGTTTCGACGCGAACTGGCAGGTACTTCGGAATTTATACCATACGACCCGGCCGAACGAACAGATTCTTCACATGTACGAAATTATGCGAATCCTTAGGTAGTTGTTTGGTGGTGTATGGTAGTGCATTTGATTCGTTTGGTAGTGAACCATTGGCACAATAAACGAAACGTCGACAAATTATCGCTCGAGTTGGGCCCTCGATGGTACTTTGTCCTTTGAAAGAAAGAACGGTCTAATCCTCAGTTGGTCAGTGTATCACCTCACTCGAAAGATCGTCTATGCTGACCTCCCCTGAGTTAGCCCCCTCAAGATGACGATATTCATTTTTTTTTACAAGTCTCTTGCATGGGAGTCGTTCAGTGGTTTGTGGTGGCGCGATGAGATCGTTCAGCGGTCAACGATTTTCCAAAAAAATTATTTTTATCATTCAGCCCCTAAGTCAACCCCCTCAAGTTGACAATTTTAACTTAAATTGCCTAAGGGATGCTCGTAGAGGATTGTAGTGGAAGAATTTGCGTTTGTAGTGGAACAGAAAATTAATTAGAAGTCATAAAGTGGAGTAAAACTCGTTTTGGGTTTGTTTGGGTTGACCGCTGAACGATCTCATTGCGCCACTATGAACCACTGAACGACCCCCTAGAGATTCGTAAAAAAAAATTAATATTGTCAACTTGAAGGGGCTGACTCAGGGGCTCAGTTATAAAATTAATTTTTTTGAAAAAATCGTTGACCGTTGAACGATCTCATCGCGCCACCTTGAATCACCGCAAGACCCAGAGATTCGTAAAAAAAAAAAACAAATTAGAATTGTCAACTTGTAGGGGCTGACTCAGGGGAGGTTCGATGCTGATGAATTTTAGGCAGTAGAATTTAGTAAAATTTGGTACAGCCATTTGGATTATGATAAGAAAAAGATCCAGTGAAATTTTCAAGAGGCCACAGAGAACCAGAATAAAGATATTCGCATTGGTAGTTTCATACATCGTGACGTGAGTCTAGCATGCTGGATTATTATTTTTGTGATGCGAATTCATCGTCAAAGGTTTGTTAGGGTAAACGAATGTTTAATGGATTTTGTAGTTTTCCGTGTAACGTAAAATGAAATCGTGTTTTCGAGCTTATTCGAAATCAACAGCCTTTATTAAGATCTATATTTCATGTGTTTAAAAGATACAGTTAGTGCTTCGAGAATATTTTGAATCCCATATGAACGGAGATTGCGTTTCGGATCAGCAGAGAGTATTTTCTGTATCCATAGGTTTGGTGATAGATTTGGTGAATGTGATGAAAGTTGAGTGAGTCTTTCCATCAGTGTGCAACTTATGCTTAAGCTTCGACGGCATCTTCGTGGCTCAGAGCTTTCAGGGACCAGTCAGGTTTTTTCTGAAAAATCAAAATCCACGAATTATTTGACGTTTGTAAATATTTTAATAGCACGCAATCGAGGTCCACGTTTTTCAACTATCGCATCGATCAGTCTGGATGATCTTTGGATTTTTTTATCGCTGCATTGTACTTTGTAGAAAATTGGAGGAGGGCGAGAATGCTTTAGAAGTTTTAGCCAAGCACACGAATAATAATTAAGTCCGGGATTAGTTGAGAGAGAAAAGATCGTTCTTACCTCGCGAGGAAAGCTTGTCGGAGCGTTATTTGGCTGAAGAATCTCGTGAATTTTGTAATTATTGATCGAGGCGTCATTAGAGAAAAAAGAAAAATAAGAATCGCCGCCTCGAAACGAGAGAAACGAAGAGAAAAAGTTGAGGATGGGAATACACGAAGAAATGAATTCATTAGACTATAAAAATTTTAACAGAAGACACGTAGAGTTGTTGTTACACATAGACAATTAATATTTACAGTAGAGATGTAAAGAATAAAGTACAAGCTTAGTTTGAAAGAAAGAGAACGTGCTGAAAAGAAAAATTGCCTTTTTGATGAACCAGACAAATATGATTGACGAAAAAACAAGGTTTGCTAGTTCGTCCGTTCTCTTTCGACTCGTTCGCAATGTAAACAAATAAATATTGAGACGATTACGAAGAAAAATAGAGAAAAAAATTCGATCTGCGAGCGATCGTTCGCGATTAAGGAATTGGACGCATGATCGTTTGTCAATATTTGTATTTATATTTCGGTGGAGTTTTACGTTGTCGGAGAATTTTACTTCTTCGTCTGCCACTCTGCCTTCTCGGACTTCTTCGGCTGTACGACAAAAGGGTCTCAATAAAATTGTTCTTTTTTCTACTTTTCGATTTTCTTACTATCTCATTTTTTTAGAATGCTCGATTATCATTACCTCCTTGTCTTCTTCCTCCAGGGTGAATTCCTTCTTCTTCACCTGCTTCAGTTGGTTGCGGAAGTTGAACTCTGCAGCCTTCTTCTGGAGCTTGGCAAATTTGCTCTCGTATTTTGAGACTTTCTTCAGGGTTGGCTTCATGCTGTATTTTCCAGTGAATTAAAAAAACTCGTTAGTGCTAATTTTTAGCTGATAATTAATCAGAGAGTCAGTGCAATTGAGGGATTACTTACAATTTACCTCGGAGGTCGTTGACCTGTCCGTTGAGATCGGAAATCTGTTACAAAGCAAAGTAAAATGAGAAAGAAAGTTTATTAATAATTTTGCAGGAAGCCTCAATAATTTTATATCCTAATTATTGTTTTTTTTTGATTCAGTAAAAATTCATTAGTTCATTATAAGCGAACTCGACGAATATATAGCCAATTCCTTCGCACTGCAATAAAGCTGTTATAAAATAATAAAAATAAAAAAACAAAATGAAAAAATTAAAAAAAAACATGAAATTGATCGAACCATCCGTGGATCATATCATTTTTTATGGCGCCCCGGATTATGTGGTTTTTTCGTCCTGCCACTTTTATCTCACGTATTTGGAGAGAAAAAAATTTGAAAAAATCGTGGAACACTCTCCATCGATTCTACTTAAAGATTTCATAGTTTTTACAGTCGTTGCATTTATCTCATTTCAAAATAAAACGGTTTACAAAAAAGATTTACGAAAAAAATTTGAAGTCGAAAAAATTCATATAATCCGCGGAGGGTTAAAAAAATATCCAGCGAAGAGAGTTAAACGTCCTGACGCTGAAAGAACACGTGAAAGATTATCGATGACCTTGACCATCGCTCGTTTCCAAAAGTTATCGAATTTTCATCTCTACAGAGACGCGACTGCCTTTTGACCTCGAGGCAAGGAGTGTCGCGCCTTTATTCTCGAGATTTGTTGACAAAACGTCGACAGCTTGTAATCGAAAATACTGTTTTGTGAAGAAAAAACAATGTTATATTATTTTGGAAACGAGGGACATCAAGAATCAGTTAAAATGTAAACACCAATAGAGAGAGAGAGAGAGAGAGAGAGAGAGAGAGAGAGAGAGAGAAAGAGAGAAAAGGCAACAGCAAGAGTGAGTGTGTAAACATCGATCGCATGGACTGGAATGAAATGTTTATTTTGGTCGTTTTTTAAGAAGAAAAAAACGAAAAATAAATAGAGATGCAAAGCTCTTGATTATGTGCGAATACGAGTTAAGTTGCAAGCATTCGGAAACCGTCGCGGAAGAGTGACGAATGTTTAATCGTTTTATCATTAATCCCCGTTGCAGTGTTCATTATCTCCATGGGTATGGAATTGAACATTATTTTCGATTTTCTTTTTCGTGAATTAATGTATACCTCGTAGTCCTTCTTCTTAACGATATATTCGATGTCGAATTTTTGCTCCTCCAACGCAATGATCCGATTGTGGTACTCTCGCAACACGCGCTTTAGAGTATCTGCGTTTTTATTGGAGGGAAGGAAAAAAACATGCGTGTCTTTAGTGACGATTTGTGTCATACGAAATCGCGCTTATTGAATTTTCTTTTTATCTTCTTTTTTTCACTTTTGTCGAGTTTTGTATATGAGGAATGAGACGAAAAAAAAAACATTTCGTATTGTGTTTCATTTTGATGGTGGAACGAGAGTTTGGCATTTATATGACGAATTCATCGAATTACCTTCGTTTGCGTCGTCCACGGGCCTCGGCTTTCCGCAACGCTGCTCAATTATGCGTCTTCGTTCCGCAGCTTTTCTTTCCTGCTCTTTTTTCAGTTCTTCCGCTGCTTTTTTACGCAACAGCAACTGCATCACCGCAAAAATATTTGTTTATAATGTTTTTCTATTTTTCATCAAAAAAATACAGAAAAATTCATTTTTCCCCATTTTTCATCAAGTGAATAAAATAATTCACGTTCCGAAAACTCTCTGCAAAAATGTTATTCATATTTTCTATTTTTTATCCAAATTATACAGAAAAATTGATTTTTCCCATTATTTTTTATTTCTACTTAATAAAATACTTCACGTTCCGAAAAGTCTCCGCAAAAATATTTCTTTATATTTTCTATTGTTTATTCAAAAACCACAAAAAAATCGATTTTTCACCATTTTTTTCGAATTCTATGAATAAATTCACGTTCCGAAAACTCTCCGCAAGAAATTTCGTTCCTTGATTAACTGTGGAACAGTGTGGAACTAAAAAATGTCGGTGTTTTCGTTTCCGGTAAGAATTATGGACTTCGGAGCGCTCGCGAATTAAAAGCTCCTCCGACGAGGAACCTTTTTCGTAGATTATCTTCGTGATATTCCCATGGAATTTTCCCTACGTATTATTATAATGTCTAGCAAAATTTGTGCCAAAATTCAGGAAGATTAATTATTTTTGTAGCTCGAAAAAAAATGGTTGAAAATAATTTTTTCACAGAGTGTCCAACGCGGAGGACTGCCTTAAAAATAATTCTTACCCTGAGCTTCTTCTTTCTCTCCGGAGTCATGAAACCCTTCTTAGCTTTTTTGGCCTTGGAGGCTTCCTCCAGGCGGGCACGAACTTCGGCCCTTTTCCTGTCGGTCTCCGCCTGCTTCCTCTTCTTTTCCTGTTCGCACCGTGAATTCAGTAAAAATTCAAAAATAAATTACCAGCGGCCAAAAAAACGAGCATGTCAAAAAAATTAAGACGAAAATGACCAGAAATTAAAAACGACGCGCCCTTGTACAGGCTGCCAATAAAAATTAAAAAAATAAAAATAAAAAAATACACAAAAGTATGATAAAAAAAAAAAAAAATTCTTTCATGCAATCGAGAAATCTGTTAAATAAAGATTTTGGCTTGTACAGCGTATAAAATCTTACGTACATCCTCGATGCGTTTTCTCTGCAAATGAATAAACAAAAAAAATTAAAAAATTTATCGAGACGTCCTTTGGTCCGCGTCGCATGGGAAATTGTCATATAGAAATTTTTTCATGTGGCCAAAAAGAAAGCAAAATGAAGGAAGCAACTTCGGGTTACAATTGCTCGGGGAAAACGTTTGTCGCTTTTTATATACGAAACGTAATCGACAAAGCGAGAGAATTGCAATTTTAATAACATGTACGAGGCGGTTTACTTGGCAATATTTCAAGTCCAGCTCTTTTGAGCTTTCTCTGAAAACAAGAAGCTTGATACCGTTATAGATCACACACATAGAGACACACACACGCATATACAGGCGTCACGAGAAGAGAGAAATTCCACAAGCTGCAATTACGTGCTTACAATAAATTTGGAGAAGAGGGGAGAGGGATTAAGAAAAATAAAAAACAAAAAATAAAACGAGAGTTTGAGATTCTCGTGGGGCTCGAGAAGGTGAGCCCGAGATCCCCAAGACGGTCAGACGCCTAGCCCGATGCTTCAATCCTGCGTGGGCGAAATTCTAAATCCGTCGGTCGGCCGCCCCTACAGTGCGGGCGGACCATATTTTCCATTTTTTTCAAAATCTTTTATTTGGAAATCATTATTCAAAAATCATTTTTTTTTCAAAATTACTTTTCTAAAATTGTTTTTTTTTTTTTGTTTTCAAATAATTTTTTCTCATTGAATAAAATCCGCCGTATCGTAATTTACTGATTTTTTTTCATTTTCGAATGCAAAGCTTGTTAAGCGCATGCTCGATAAAAATACCTCGAGGGTGGAAATTTCGTAATACTGGATCGTCGAAATGTTCACGTTCACGATACGAAAGTTCCAACGGTTGTTTCCCCACAATTGCGTCATCGAGCGATCGGGTTTCCAAAACAGTCGACCAAAAATAGAACGAGAAAAGAATGAAAATAAGGCAAGGAAAAACATGGCTTTTCGATGTTCCAGAAAAAACGAAAAATTGTTGGATCAATAAATAGATTTTTGTTTAACGATCGAAAATTTCCTTCGATCAACAAAATTTGTGATTTGATGTTTTTATCATTTTAATTTGTTTGTTGATTGAAAATTGAATCGCCCATTAGAAAAATGTTATTTTTGGATTAACAAATTTCATTTTGTTGGCCACATTTTGTCGTCACAACAAATTTGGTTTCTTGGATCATTATTATTATATTTCGTATATATATTTTTGTCAAGAATTTTATTTTATGGTTTTTTTTTTCATAATTCCAAAAAAATCGATTTTAGTTCGAAATTTAGTATCTTTTTTGCATGAATTTTTTTCCAATTGTTTTACACCCACCTAACATCATCGTCGACGGCCATTTTGAAGTCGGGGTGCTAAGTACTCCGCTAGCTGGAAAAATATACGTAACACCTAATTAGTAAAGTGTTTTTTTTTAACTTTGTATATTTTGTAATTTTTGAATTATTTTGTTATCGAACATTTTCGGAACGTCGACAATGCAAAACGTTGCAAAAAACGATAGAAATCTATTTTCACGTTTTTTCAATTATTTTATTTTCCAAAATAATTCCGCAGTGCATCAATTTATTAATTTTTTGGATCTGGCGATCGAACGATCGCCAAGATTTCGATGGAGAATCGAATCAGCTGTGCGATCGATCTTGAACTTCTATTTCGATCAGACAAATGGGCTCAATTTGGTCTTTTGGCGTGAAACTTCGAAAAAAAAAAAAAACAATTATAAATAAATAATAAAATCACTTCCGGTTACGAAATTGAATTCTTTAGAGAAAAAGTTTCGTATGCGTTAACAAGGTCGAAAATAATGAGCGTCCGGACTGTCGAAACGAGCAGAAGGACCGTGGGAAATGTATGTCGATTGTCCATCGACTGGAGATCCAAAGAATTTGAATAATCGCGCTGGGTAATAAGAGTTTTCAGAGGGGGAAAAAAAAAAAAATAAGAGAAAATCGCCGTAATCACAGGAACAAACACACGTCACTTTTTACAGCCATGCTCCGAAATAGTGAGATTCGGAAAAATAATGTTTATAGTTTTTTTTTTTTAATTGCCTTATCACCGAATTATTTTATTTTTGTTATTAAAGACGATGACACTACAATTTTAGCGTTTTTTTTTTTTGAATATTTTTATGAATTTTTCTCGAATTCGTTGTTAATATTATTGGAAATTACTTACTTGGGATATCTAAGGAAGGAACACGAGGTTGGTTGAACGGTTCCTCGGTGGCTGACTGTCGGGATCGCCCGTAGCTCGATCTCTCCTTCGCAAAACGAGTCGCGAGGGGGCGAGAAAAGTCGCGCAGGATGACTTGATTGGCTGGAACGGTTTTAGGCGAGCCGGCTGTACCGGCGTTGGTACTAAAATTAGTGAGAAACTGAAAACCGACCCGACCCTAAAGTACTTTCCCTCTCTCCTTCCTAAATCTCTCTTCGTCCCAACAGATTTTTCTACTTTTCTATCCTTCGATATTGGTAACCGAGTTTACGTTCTTTCAGAAAACGAAAAGTCATTTTTTCCACTTCGTTCTCCACCATCGAATCGTTACGATTCCACGAGACTTTTCAACGTCGATCGATTTTTGTCTGACTTTTTTTTTTTCGATCGATCGTCGTCAATGATATCTTTGTCATCTTACAGAAATTAAAAAAAAAAACAAACACACGCAATCCAGCATGTTTGAATTTTTTTTTTTACTCAGAAATCGATCGATGGTCGTAAAATTTTTTTTTTGAAAAACCATTATTTAACTTATGGGAAAAAGTAAAGAAAAAAAGTGTAAAGAAAGTTGTTCCTAATGTCGTTGTAAAGTTGACAAATTTTTTTTTTTTTCGATGCGTTATTTTTTGATTAAAATAATGAAAAAAATGTTTATGCCAGTTTATTATGAGGAAACCCGATATCAAAAACGTTTTTACGTATATGAACATCCTCCGCGTTTGTGTTGGATAGCGAGAGATGAATCTAAAAATAATCCAAAGTATAAAGCGTTTCTGTCCCAGCAGCTTTTTCCGCCTCCACTACGTCGACGATGAAGCTTGCGAGGTGTGACTTTTGAGATCCACGCTCGTGATATAGATGCAAACGAATCTGTTCTCAATATGAACACGCTGCATCACGACTGCCTCGTGGAACCAGAAATATTGTGGATTTCATAACAGACTCGACATGAAAGAACAAATGATCTAGGGGAACGAGAATGACGTGAAATTTAGTTGTTTAAATCTGACTGAATCGCGAAAATATCGTCGAACCGAGATTCTCTGTCTTTGCTGAAAACTTGATAAATTTTCCTATTCGTTTTTGCCAAGAGTCAGCGAGGCTGACACTTTCTTTGGATGAATGTTATCGTAGAAAAGATTTCGTGCATTTTGCACCTCGAACCGACCACGCGACCAAACAGACCACGAATATTTTTCGTACCGACGTGATCGTCGAATTTAATGATTGAAATCTAAAGAAAAACAGATTTACGTGAAAGACTCATGTGAATAAGGATAACAATGGAATTTGAACTTGCGTTGACAGTTTTCGTCAAAATTATTATATTTTATAATTACCAGAAAAATAAAAACTAATTGTTTTTATTCCACCGGCACTAATTCCCGGAGAAATAAAAAATTGAATTTTGTCCGATTAGGAATAAGAATTGCATTTTTTTTTCTGAGAACAAATTGTACCGGAAGTGACATGCTGCTGACTCTTCGAGCGAACGAGATGACGAAGTAGAATCAGCAGGAATATCGATACCGTTTGAGACTGTAAAGTTCTGGTCGGTGTTGGTAAATAAATAACAATCCAATTTTTAAAAAATCGATAGAATATTCTAAATTTTGAAAATCTTATTCGATTCTCCACTGGAGACACCCTAATTTCTGATTTGTATAGATAATAAATTCCCTGGGAGCTCGCGTAGCGGATAGTGTTCATTTATTCCAATCACAATTTTTCATGATTTTCCCTGAATATTTTTCACAATTTCGCATATCAGTGAACAGTATCGTGGCTGATTTATTTTTCTTCGTGGGTATCGTGAATTTTATATTTTATGCGAAAATTTTTCTATTTTTCTGTTGCACGTCGTCTTTATTATTCAAATTTCGGTGATTTTTCAAGTTTTTACATGGAGATCTCAGTAATTTCAGAATTTCGACCATAAATTTATTGCAGTTTCTTTTTTTTCGAAATTTAATTATGAGTGATTTTGATTTTGTCATGAAGAAATTCTGAACATTTACTTGTGGGCATTTTATGTCTTTGCAATATCGTTTTTTCGTTGACGTATTTTTTACTAAATTAACTAAAAATCATTTTTTTCATGTATCTCAGTAAATTTTGAGTTTCGACCATGAATTTTTAGCAGTTTCTATTTTTTTTTTTTTGAAAACTTCATTGCCAGTGATTTTGAGTTTGTTATGAAAAAAACAATAGTTTGTGATTCACTCGTTGATATATACGATTTTACGGTCGCTGCTCGTACACATAGGTGGGACTTCAGCCAAGCCTTTTCCCCCCTCGACACTCAATTCGTCGCTACGGTGTATTAAAAATAAATGAATAACTGCCAGAAATGATCACAGCTGCTTCGCAAGATATAACAAAGTTTATTTTACGTAAATTATTTCGTTGAATTTTCAACACCCTCGTGTATACATTATTTGAATTCAGCCAATGACGTCACCGATGAAAAATGTTTTTTTCTCTAAATTATGAAATATTCGGTAAATGAACGTTTTTTTTTTGCTAAAAAAAATTTTTATGTTTTCAACGCTTTCTCAAGTTTTGCTATTCATTGATTATTCTTCTTTCGTACAGTTCAAAAAATTTGGTATTCGTTAATATTTGAGAGACGAAAATTAATTAGAAAAATAATTATTATGAGAAAATTGTATTTTTCATGTTTTCCCATCGATGTTTTTCTCGATGAAATTATTCGGAACGATTAAGCAAGCAACTCTGAAATATCCAAAATATTTTGAAAATTTGAGCAACAAAGTTTCGATGTTGTGAAATATTCGGGCTTGGGAATTTCGTCGTTACGATTGGCCGTTAGTTGCGCGTGGTCGTCACTCGGTCCTAATTTCGATTATTCATTTTACAAACATTTTTGTACGTGATGGTAAAATTTGTTGAGTTTTAAAAAGTCGTAATGATCATTGTCACTTCAATGTTTCTACGAGGCTGCACTGGAGGATGACCGAAAGGCTCGACGTTTCACATACACGTAGGGACAGGCTATGGACTCGATTTTTCAGAAATATTTTTATTCGATAATTTTTATTACCAATTTTCCTTAAAAATTCAAAATTCCCCTGAACTTTGAATCCATCTACGTTATCGCCAGCCAAAGCGTCGATATAGCAGATAAAACATTTGCCGACCCAGTTGGTAGAATTTTTAGTCTGAATCACAAAAAAATTCGTTACCGACGAGCATTGAAGAGAGTATCGCTTAAGAAGGTGGCGCCCTCTGTGTTCCAGAGTGGAGGGCAAGTATAATTCGTGCTTCTTGGTTCGAACATACAATTTTTCAAACGACATTCTCTTCCGGTCGGAATTACTTTCGTGAGCGTCATTAATTCGCGAGTAGCGAGCGAGCACGCCATGCATGCATAAAACTGCATCGGGGCTTTGCCTGAGGGACGATAATGATTTTTATGAAAATCTGAATATTCAGATAGCAGGCCCTTAAAAAAAACGAAAAAAAAAATTCATGTTCGACGACGCATCAACGTCACTAAAATCTCGAACGTTTCCTGGCCCTTTGGATTTTTTACTTTTTTCCTCTTCCAGTCGAAAAATATTTTAGCGGGATCCAAAAAGGATTTTTGAACAGTCTCACATGGATCTTAAGAAATAAATGCGCATTGGGGCAGTTTTTGCGAGAACAAATGGTACGAGACATCGAGGCTCGAGACAGGCGCGTGTTATCCCCCGTTGAGAGAGAACGAACGATAGAAAGATTGTCAGCATCCGCGCGCGCTTCGAAGTTCAGTCGCCGTTCAGACCGCGACATCGTCGGGCCTCGAGAACCGGCAACCCACGTCCTTGAAAATCAAAAATACGAAATAACGTCCTTGCGTGTCTTTTCGTGATTGTTCATTAACGAAGTTTCGTCATCGGGTAAAAATTTACGAAACGAATCGACGAAGAAGACGAAAAAAAATATTTCACGATTATTTTAATCTTTTTTTTTTATTTGTAGTTATTTTTATTTTATTTTTTACGGAAAACGTTCCTTAGGACATGATCATCTTTGCAGTAATTTTGTGAAGAAATTATTTTTTTAGAATGAGAATCGATTTTTTTTTTCAACATTTGGAAACACGCAGTTTTGGGAAATTCTTTTTGGAAGTGGTGAACAATGCAGTCGTAAGGTTGACAGTTCGAAATGAGGCTGAAGGGCAAAATCACAATATTCTCATTTTTTAGTTTACGAAATTTGAATTAATTAGTTTTTGTATCTGAGGCTCGAATCGTTCGAAAAATCTCAAGTGTACACACTTTTCGTTGGAGAGATAAAATTTGGAGATTCTGCAACGAAATGCTCGATCGTAAACTGTCATTAAGTTGGAAAATCGCCGAATTTGGCTTGAGGTTCTGAGGCGATGTGGAAAGGGGAATGAAATTCTTTTCGCTTTTGTTGAAACTTTATCTCGTTAGGAATAATGCATTCATTTTCTACTGCAGGGCATGGAAATGGCAGTTTGCAACTTATCCGGAATCTTTTTCCCATTCACCACGCGGATATTAATTTTTGTGAGGCAAAAATGAAAATCCGTGGGTCTACTGATTAATTGAGAGAGCTTGGGGCGCGCGGCAGATTTTCTGGATAGTTTTCCTCATTGTGCGACTAAGATCGAGGCTTCCATGGCGAGTAATTCTTTCCCATTCGAATTCCTCTTCCTCTCGTTGTTTTCGTCGGATTTTTATTCACTTATTCACGTTAATTTCACGCGGACAGTCGCTTAATTAAACGTCCGAGACATTTTTACTCTCTTCCCGCGCGAATGCCAACGAAAATTTTTGTTTACTAAGTTTTTCCCGAGTGTCTTATTTCGAGATTCAAATTCATCGATCAGAAAAGTTACTTTCGCGTGGATCTTGGTCCAGCCGAGTTCGAAACTCGACCATATGTGCGCGTCTGACTTTGAATATTGATTCATTATCTCAACATCCCCGCTGTATAGGCTCCGGAAACAGTGACATTGAGAAAACGGAGTGCAGCCTCCGACAACTTTCCTTGTAGTTTTCTTGATAAGCGCGATTCCTCAAGTTTCAGAGACTTCGACACTGCGTTTTCAAGCTCGTTCTCGATAGTTTTGCACTATCGGCCTCTTGACGCGTGTCACATTTTCGACAGTTGAGCCAGAAGTCAAGACTCGAAACTTGGCTGGAAAGTTCGTTTAAAAAATAAATTTGAAAAGTGTTTTTAACACTGACGAATTTTTTTAAAAATCTTATTCGTAAATTTGATCGTTTCTTACGTTTAGCTGGGGGGTTTTTGTTTTGAGGTTCCACGAGCTTGACGCTTAAGAGGTTTTGGTTTTTGCATTTTATAAAAATTGGCTAAAAATTTTGGTCACTATTTCCCATACGTCGGTATTTCTCTATATTTTTGAAAAAAAAAATTATTTCAAGACTCACTTGATCAGCTGGAAGGTGCGTGATGAGGAAAAGATCGAAGGATTTTTGCCAATTGTGGTCGTTAAATTGCTCGGATAAGTCTATAGCGACATTAATTTCTGCAAATTGCGATTGCGTCGTGATTGTTTAAAAAAAATTGCAAACACTATAGATTTTTGGAAATTTTTATTTCTGCAATCGTCCGCGTGCGGGGAGACTAAAACGATAAATTTTTAAGATTTTATTTTCTCGTTGGGCGACTGGAAACTGAACTTCGTTAAAAAAGTTCGATATTTTTTGTTTGTTGGAAACGATGAACTAAATATTTGTTTAAAAAATATCAAACTTTTCGTAATTCCAAAAGTATTTTCGGTTTCTAAAAATCCCGGTCCCAAATATTGCGATTAGATAGAAATTTGCTTTTCGAAGGGATTTCCCAAAGAATTTATTTTCAAAGTCTTAAAATTTTTGTTATTTTCCAACAATTGTTAAGTTTTCATCAAAATTCCAACGTTTTCCTACGAATTTTGGTTTTCATTGAGACTTTATCGGACTATGTCGATAATTGTGCAGTTCGTAATGAATATTCACGAGATTTCGATGTTTTCCGAAATTTTTGGAATCAATGAACAAAATAATAAAAATTGATAATACACGCAGCAATTTATCGTATGAAATTTTTTTTGCGTTATTTTACTATCGGAAATAAAAGAGGAATGAAGTTTGTTTCTAAATGTTTTTCCGTTTTTTTTTTTTTAATAAACTATTTCGCAATGATATTCAGCGCCGCAACTTTTTATGTGTAAATATTGTCTTATGAATAGTAGAGTGACACTTTGTCTCTCGCCCCTCATACTTTGGAGTAATATAGAGCGAGTTTATTTTGGTCTCACGAATAAGGGAGGCAGGCCGAGAGGGTATAGAGAGACGCGAAGAATATTCGCGTAGGAATTTTGCTCATGTATATAAGCGATTATATGGACAATGGTACCTCTTAGAGTCTCGGGTGCTCTCTCTCCCGGTATGCCTAAACGTCAAGTTACCAGATTGCGGAATACCGCGCGAGTAACATGATCCTCAAAGTTTCTCGATTCCAGAAATTCTTAAATAATCGGCGTGTTAATCTGGACGAGAAATTCGGCTCGTTGCGTATGGGAAATCTTCCGAAATGCCGTTGACCGTAAACAACCAAAATGCTGGCTCGTTCACGATTTTTTTCTCTCGTTGATCAACGGGGTCGCAGAATCTCCGAAAACCAAATTTTCCAAAATGGTTAAGCGGATCGAACTAAGAAAAAAAAGTCTCAGTCCAATTTTTTCTGTAGCACGATTCGTCCAGAAGAATTAGAGAATTTGATTTTGAAAAATTGCAAACGATCTCAACAACCTCAAGGGTGTTTTTTAATCAAAGAGAGCAATTAATTAATTGGTAATTAATGAATCAGTGAAAGCTGGACTTTGAGTAATTCTTAATCGAGCAATTTTCTCTGGTGGAATTTGCCTTCACATCCACGGCAGAACTCTTTAATTAATTAATTGGTAATTTATTTATTAGATAATTGATCAACTGGCAATTAATTAATTAATGAAAGTTTGACCGTGCGAGTAAAAATTACATTCCAACTCTCAACCTCAAGGGTTTAATCGACGAGAGCAATTAATTAGCAGGTAATTAATTAATTCGTGAAAATTTGACTCTGAGTAAGAAATGCATACAAAATCCTAATCGAGCAATTTTCTCTGATAAAATTTGCTTCCGTATATTCGTCAGAATTCTTGATGGCAACGATGCTCGAAGCATTCATTGTTATCTCTGTTGTTTCATCACAGAACTCGGCCAATTAAGAATCAACAAAATATTCACGATGTTCTAACGAGCCGGAGAGACACTGAAAGCGGGAAAAACTGTTGATCCCTGGGTATCTTTCTGGGCTCCTTTTGTATTGCTACAACAAAAGAGGAATTCCCAAAACGACCACGAACTGTATAACGAGTGAATTCTTCTCATGTTGGCCGAACAAAAAAGGGGAGAGGGGTGCAAAGCGGATCAGCCTTGGAAAAACGTGAAATTTCTCTTTTTCTCAACGCTCCAAAATTTCATAATTTTCATGAGATTTCGATCGAAGAAATTCTGAAGTTTTGGATACAAAAAAATAATGAAAAATCGACGTTTTTCCTGGGAATTTCTGCTCTGACCGCCTGATCCGCTTTGCCCGCTTCTTCCTCATGTTACGGGCCAACAAGTGCCACACTCTCTCGGTCCTGCCGTCGTAACGGGGCCGGCCGCGTTAACGAAACTCTCAGGATCGTTGATCTCCTCCTATTCGCGAACTTTTTTTCATTCCACCCGATAGATTAGCGTTTGCTCCTTTACGATCTTCAAAGATTGCGCACAAGTGCGACGGATTAATGCAATTATCGCTAGCCCATTAGAAACTATCGAGAGTTGAAACGTTCTTCGGAATTTCGTAATGAAATTATTTCAGAGTACTCGAGCACTTTCCTTAATTTTATTAATTCGTCTCGTCTCGTTTTATCGAGACGCAAGGAGCGGTTGAAATTTTTTTCGAAATCGCAATGTGACGTGACTCGGTGGTTCTTCGCATAATCGAAATTGCTAGAAATCGCGTGCGCTCAGACACAATTCCGAAGACGTGGAGCTTCTACGACGACGAAATTGTGATTTTTCGACCAATTGACGATGCGAAATGGCCTTGAGCTGAATTTTCATTTTTTCGCATTAATTTTTCATGGTTTTTCTGGTTTTTATTCCTGCAACAATTTACAGAAGCCACGGGAATGGAATATCGAGATTTTTTGATATTGCGATTCCCTGTTTAGGCCCAAAGCTTGAACGCGCGGCAATTTTATCAAAACGCCTGACATTTCCAATAGCACAGCTTTAGATTTTCGGGCCAGTGAACTTTTTTGAGTTTAAATTTGAAAAACGAGTGAAAAGATTTTCTATTCGTTGGATATGTAGAAAGTCGCACGATAATCTCATCGTAACGAAAATATTTCACGAGAATCCTAAAAGATTGAAAAGCGTATCGGAAGCTTTCGGCAAAAGGAAACGTCGTATTGAAACTCGCGACCGTTTAACGAGCCGTTTAGTGCGAAAGAAAATAGCAAAGAGACGCGATTAAAGGGAAAGTTTGAAGGTGTTTTTTGATAGAGAGTATTAAGGACAAGCTAAAACGAGTGCGGAGGGACGCAAGGGCAGGAGAACAGCCGAGGGAGAAGATTAATCAAGAGACGGATAAGAAGGGAAAAGTGTGGGACGTGATACGCACATTAAAAGGAATAAGTAAGTTAAGAGGAGGTTAAAGAAGAAGCAGAAGAAGAAAAGGAAAGTGTGCGGTTAGTCGATCGCGAGTCGAGGAGGGGGAGAAGGCAGCAGCAGGGTGAATATTGTTAAACGACGAGCTTACGAGGCTGGAAGGAGAAGCCAGAAGAAGAAGAAGAAGAAGAAGAAGAAGAAGGAGACGAGGAGGAGGAGGAGGAGAAGGGTGAGAGGAATAAATGCAAAGGACGTAAGTCACACGGCCCGGAAAGCCAGTGCTGGTGCGAAAACTCGCGGAGGAACGGATCAGCAGGTGGAAGGCTTGAAAGGTTCTCGCGTCTTTGCGGTCAGTGGGGCAAGTTCGAACCTCTCGAAAATCCCGATCGAGGACGTACTCGAGAAACAAGAGAACGAGCCACCCACGTATTCGAAAGAAAGGGAAAAAGAGCAGAGAGAATCACAGGGAGATTGTCGAGTTTTGCGGAGAAAAACCAGGAGCGAAATCGGGCCCGGATGCTCGCAAGAACAAGACGCCGAAAACGCTGTCACATTGGAAGGGAAAATCTTAACGGTCTTCAACAAGTTTCTGACAACATCCCCTTTGGTTAACAAGGTTAAGCTTCTTATGGTGAGTATTCCCTGCAATCTCTTATCGTAGTTTAGCACGCCTCCCTATTATCGTAATTCCCTCGGACGGGATTAAACGAAATGGTAAACACTTCCATCTTTTCCCGTTTGTCCATCCAATGCGCATTCTCGCGATCCTTCCTGAAAATTGTTTCTCGCAATAACCGATTATCCAACATTTCGTATCTACCAATTATTCAACCGGAAGCTGTTTCGTGCTTGATTCATCGATTATTACGCAATAATTGTTGAAATGCAACGGAATTTAGTATTGTATTCTATTTTGCGAAGGCAGACCCGAGAACGTGCATTGTCCGTCTGTGACGATTTTTTTGAATCAAAAACTCAATGTCAGAGGAAAATTGAGGCGATTCAAAAAATTAAGAAATTGGATAGAATATTTTTCGTTAAACTCCGACGATGTGAACTTTCGTGTCGATCCCAATGACTTGCTCAATCAGAACGTGAAGTTTCCTCGACTTGGGCAATTGCGAATGTTTGTTAAAATAGAAACAGGATTTTATGTGACGAGTTTGGAAAACTTTGAATTTCGTGGACCATGCCGCGTATTAGGATTTTTTCCAATTCGTTTGCACACGTTCGTGCCGGATTTTTCTTAACGAACAAAAACAAATGCTTGTTTATTTGAAAATGTAACTAATCGATGGTCCGGCTTTCTTGAATGCCAACGGCATCGGAGAATTCTCTCAACAAGCTCGGAGTCGATGTGTGAAAGTTTATCCATTTTTTTTTAACGATAAAAATTGGCAAACTATACCCAAAGAGAATTTGACGTTCAAAAGGATGACGAGAAACGAGTCGTCGACATATTGGCAAGTGCCATGAGCCTCGACAGACTGTCCGGCGTAGAATTTGTTCCGAAAATTTTCTATTTTATTCTTCAAGTATTTTTAATTAATTAATTAATTTTTTTAAATAAATTTTTTGGTCGGTCGTGTATTTTGGAATCAGAATAAAAAAATATGAATAAAGTTACAATCTTGGAGTAATTAACGTCACTCTGCATAATTCGCATTTACCATCATTGATTTTTGAAATTGAATAAATATTCATCAGTATTAAATGTTCCGTGGGTCCCAACGACGTGGGCAGTTTTGCGCACAAATTTTCCTCGTTATTTTATTTTTATCGAACTATCAAAATCTCGAGAAATACATGTTTTTTCTCTCCCAAATTTCGTTTTTTCTTTCTGCCAAGAATTAGTGACTGGAAGATTTCGATTTTCCAGAATTCTCGAAATAATGCAAAATTGGGGTTCAGAGTTCGTAGAGGACGAGGATTATAAATCCGCAGGTGAGCTCGAAAAAGTCGTGCTCAATGAGGATGAGGAATGTGCTATATAGTTCCCAGCGTGCATTGAGACGAAATATCTTAAGGATAAGTAGGCTCAAGATATTAAAAGTAAAACACCCTCGGAAGTGTCTACAGCCCTGTGACCCGGACGCTTGTATAATATCGAACGAGGAGCAGGGGGGAAGTAAAAAAAAAAGTTGGCAGAACGTTGGAGGAAAAGTTACTGCCTCTTGTAGCTTAACGTGCAATCCCACGCAGAGTTTCCGGTGGACGTGAGACCTGCCAATAGGAGATTACAGTTTCGTTAGTGTTCCCAAAATTCCAGAGGCTCTGGTCGACAAGTCGTTCGCCACACTTTCGCTCCTCTCTCGGTTTATCCCTGAACGACGAATGGCTGCGACGATAATCCCTGTCGATAGCTCGTTTCTCGATGTTTTGCTTAATAATAACAACAAATTTCCCTCAAAACGATAAAATTCCTTGTCATTTCATTTTCTACCGAATTTTCCGAGTCGCATAGATTCTCGTCGATTGACTCGATTTTATCAGGAACAATTTTGAATCTGCATAAAGACGAAAAGTGGTCGAATTTCGGTCTCAAACATTTTCTGACATCAAAACATCGTGAGAAAAGAATTTCCAATATTTCGTGATGACAAAAAGGAAAAAAAAAACATTAAAAAAAAAACATTAAGAATAGAAAATATATTTTAAAAAATATAAAAAATTAATAAATATAAGAAAATTTAAAAAAAAAATACCACATTTAATCGAAATCCCCAGGTTCGATGGAATGCCGACAACCAAATTGATATCCTACCACCACAGCCTCGTTCTTTTGCGATTCTCAGCATTGTAGGAGCAAATAAAGAGCAAAATAAATTTCCCAACGGCTTTGATTTTGCCGTAGTCGTTTGATACATGGAACTGGATAAGAGAGTTGATAAAAATGATGGAACCTGGTCGGTGAAAGGTTTTGCAATCGGCCAAAGGGTCTTTGTGTATTTCTCGACCCGATGTCTGACTCTCTTTGGCATCGCTACATCCGCTTTTGTTCCCCAGCGTTTTGCATCTCAGCATTATGATAATTTTGGCGAAAGGGTCGAGTCCGCAAACACGTTGTCAGGAACGCGACGATGTATCGCGATTCCTGCATGTTTATCGATCAAGATGCTCGAAAAAATCGACATATTTGTTTTTAATGTCAAACAGCATCGCGTGGAGCAATGACTGCGAAGTATAAAATTTCATGGGTATACGCTTACGCCAGCGTATATTCCGCTTGTAATTCCATTTCCCATGCTGTGCTCGCCATGGGGGGTTGATCAAAGCTGCAATGACGTCTACCTCTCTTGTTGCTGCGAGGACGATATACGGCCTGATGGAATTTCTGGCCATCGTATCGGTTACTCGTTCCCATTTACACGAATTTATCAATTTGTACGTAAACCGGAAGATTCGCTTTGGAAAATATGGTCAACGAAGCATCAATGGAATTCTTTAGAGAGTGCTTAATAATTCTCCTCGTTTGTGTATATCGTTGCCAGGAGGTAATTTTGATAGGACGATCTGGCAAGACTGACTCAAACAAAAATTAGAAGACGAATTGATTTCTTGAGAATTATTTAAGGACGTTGTATAACGACAGCCAAATCGAAATTTTTGTTTTCAGTTTTTTTTACATACAAAATGGTTTGCGAGCCCAAGTTCATTGAAAAAAGTTGTTACAAATTGGCTAAAGAACAACATACTCTGAATCCAAGATTGTCCGAGGTAATCTGTATTTGTTATATAATAAACAAAATTTCGAAAAAAATTTACGACCGATTTTTTTGAAAAACTAAATAAAGCTTCTTCGATGTTGAATAAAAGTGTATGCAAAGTTTTAAGAGGCTTCACCATTTAAAAATCGAAATATTTAATGTTGAAAATTGCAACTTTTAACACACGTTCTTATGAGAAACTACTGAAAATTGTGATTTTTATAAGAAAATATCTCGACTTCTACATGGTGAAACCTCTTAAAATTGTGCGAGCTATTAGACATCACTATCCTTTTTGTGTAGTGCAAATTTAAAGGAATTCTATTGATAGAAAATTTTGTATACAACGTCCTCAAGGTAGTACTATCGGTTTTAGAAATACCATTCAGAATTTAATGAAATTTCATACAGTAGTGATTAGAAAAAGATCCAGTCAAATTTTCAAGCGATTAAAGAGAACCAGAAAAAAAATATATTCGCATTAGTAATTTCATACATTTAAAATTGAGTTTTATGATAAATCTCAGATTTCATTGTATCTTCCAATGAATTCTTATCAATTTTGAGGAGAAATCACAGTTTTCATAGTAAAATACAATGAAATGTATGAAATCAATGTTTAATGTATGTAATTATTAATATGCGAATATCTCTTTTCCGGTTCTCTGTAGCCTGTTGAAAATTTGAATGAATCTTTTCCTAATCATAATCTCCTACTGTACCAAATTTTATTAAATCCTGAACGGTTATTCTAAAACTGACCTTAACGAGCATTACGTGTAAATTGTGAGTCAAAAAAATAACAGAGCTTTTTGCTTTTTTTATTATCAAAGAAATAATTGCAATTTCTTTTTTTTTTTGAACTTATATGTGGAACTCATTTCTTGGGCTTAATTGGCGTTTAACATTATTAGCAATTCTAGCCAATAAATGCTCTATCCAAAGTGATGATCGAAATGATGTCTAAAATCACAAATTTTGACCATTCCATTTTAAATGTGGGGATTAAGGTGATAGCGGCTGCTGGGGTCAAGAAATCACTCCCCACAATGTTTTTGTAAAAGGACTATATATTTAATAATAATAAATTACATAAGTTACGAAAAATCTGAACGCCACACGTGTGGAATTGTACGTGTCATTTTCAATTAAATTTCAAGCCTCAAAGTTGGAATTTTCGTTCACCATTAGATACGCGTGATCCTTCTTAACGAAGTATTAATATTTATTCACGAATTCACGGAGCAATTAATATTACATCCATCAAAGGAGCTGAATCGTTGCTTAACACAATTATTTGTCAATATTTTGATTCAATATTGACTTGGAATTTGTTACTCGACCGACTACAGTTCAACGCTGTAAAAATAATGATTTACCATGAAAAAAATCTTGGAGAAAAGAAATATTTTTCTCTCCTCCTGAACGAATTCGTCTACTCGGTTTTAAAGATCCTGTTGTGGTCACGATTTTTACGACACCCTTTATATTCGTAGTTACGTATTTGTGGTAACGGATGAGAGAGAGAAATTGTGCATGGATCTATGTCCCAACGCTTAAAGTTGGGTGTGTCGTGTTCCTGGTCGTTTTGATTATTGTAGACAAGAGTCGATGGTTTTGCTCTTGTCGTTGCTACGACGACTCATTGTGCTTGCCAGGGATTGTGTGTTCGAGATATACTCAGAGCTTTCTCCTGCTGCTCCTGTATGCCACACTTCTCTGTGGACGAAGTTTCGCTTCGCACTATGATCGACGTCATGGACATATTTATCATGAACAAAATGGTCCGAGTTAAGAGGAAAGAGCAGAATTCAAGCATCGCCAACTCACTGCTGTATCGTGCCTCTCGCTTCTTTCATACTTCCCCAACATCCATCGGTCTCCATCCATCTAATATTCCGATTGTATGAAACAATCGACGAGCCATGTACTTTCGACCTTGCATATTCGTACGACGTATTTTCCATGATAACGAGCCTGAGGTGCTCATTGTTAATGGACCTTTCGATCATTCGTAACAAATCTATCGTTCTGGGGCTCCTCCCCACTTTTTTTTTCTATGTATACACGTATTGATAAGTTTCACCATCTGCAGAAAGCTGCAAATGCGACTACGATTTTCTTTAATTCGTTGTGAATGTTGGTCGGTGACTAAATGTTGTTGGAGGTTTTAACAATTTTCCAAGATTCGTCGAGATTCCTTGGTCGGGATTTAAAAAATGTTGAAAAACGTGCGTCGCTTTGTGGATCACAAGTCGATGATTAGTCGAGGTTACTCAATATTCGATTTTCCAGTTGCTTCGAATTTCAGAAAATTGTGCATTAACGATTTCTTTCCTAAAAGCTTGAATTCTGCTGAACGAATTAGTTTTTTTTTTTTTTGTAAAGAGTAAGAAAATTTGATGTCAGCAGTTTGCTCGTTACTTCGGATTGAAATGTCACTGCGAGTGCGATTCTTTTTATAAAGGGATGCGTATATATTGTATCGATAGCTGCTGTGATTCTGATACGTTGCAAGTGTTCGGGGTCAAAACACGCAGCCACCTCAGCGAGCCTTTGCCTTTTTTCATTCTTGCCTACGGGATTGCGCAGAAAGTTGCATCGCCAGACTCCGTTTTACATGGATAGTTTGAAATAAAGGGCGAACTGCGCGAAAGGCTCTACGTATGTGATAGGAATCTGACGAGCACGAATTGCGTTCTGTCACTTTGTTTCGGTTCAATTTTGCTTGTTTTCTATCCTTGTTCCTCGCATACCGTGTGAAGCTGGAAAATTACGGGTCGGCTGGTCACTCGAATTGTTTGTTTTCAAAGACCAAGGGAGAGGGAGAGAGAGAGAGAGAGAGAGAGAAATAAATTCATCGCGTCTAGTGTGGAGGTCGAGCTTAAAAAACGGTGTCACGTTGTAGATTTTATGGTACAGAGAAAAAGAGAGAGCGAGAGAGAGAGAGATAGAGAAGCGACTATGGTGATTCGTTGCTTGGGAATACTCATGAATATATCGTGCTGTTTGGGATTTTTCGTTATTTTGGAGAATTACAGTGTGAAACGAAAGCACGACAAAGAGAGGGAGAGACGATAAGATTTTCTTACGCGACGCCTGACGCTCGTACCTTCCTGTTTTCTTCTTGCGATATCTTCCCCTGTTATTTCCACCGGAGCAACGAGGAGCTCACCCAACTCAAGCGTGGCTCAGCCCAGTCACATAAATTCATCGGACATATCCCCTTAAATACGTTTTTCGTCTAACCATAGAAAAATAGTAGAAAAATCTGCCAAGCTCTCCCACAAAAACGCACCATCATCCACGAACCTTATTTTTATTTAATGACTTTTATTTCGGTCGCTGCGCGTTACGTCCGCCTTTTTTTTTGTGATAATGTGTTAACGATCTCGTTGCCCGAACCCACAATCCGTTATCGTCCCGAGCCCTCATATTCAGCTGACGAGCTACTCGACCAGCCTATACGGTTCGCCTAGTTCAATATTTCGTGGCAGAGATTATGATGAAAAAAAATAAACCAAATGGTTATGGAGCTTGCCAACACGGTCGCTTATCCTTGCGCATCGGTTGCTGCACTTCTAGCCAATTGTTTGTGCGTGTCGAACTTGAGAAATGTTGCATTTTACTATCGCAATCACTGTCACTGGTCAGAGCTCGAAAAAGTGTTTAAAAAATTGCCAAATACGTGTTGAACATCCAAAATCGTCGTATGCAAGATTTAGATTGATAAATAAATTAATTAATGGTGAATTCGTGGTCACAAGTTCACCGGATTAACGTGGAAGAAAATATAATAAACGTAGACAATTGGGATGCATCGATTAATGAAAATTCAAAGTTTTGGGATTTTAGACTCTCGTCGCCACTTTTGAAAGAGAAATTTGAAATTTCCAAACCATTTTAATTAGTTGTCGCTCATTTTGGTGCTTAAGAAATTTTCTAGAAATTTATCAGGTTGACCTTTTTTCCTCTTGAATTCTCGAATATTTAAAAAAAAGCAAAATTTCAATGAAACATTTTTTTTTGTCCATTAAATACGAACTGTGTTAAAAAAAAAATGGAAGTTGTGAACTCATTTTGGAACTTTCCCGAAGTCCTCGTCGAAAGTCTCTTTTTCACAGTGTAATTGGTTTTTATTTAAATATCATTTGTAGTCGCAGCGAGTGAGATGCGAGCAGAAAAAAAGGCGAAAGGACCCTTTTGTATTCCATTTTGGCAATACGATTCTCTCTTTTTTTTTTCTTCTCTAAAAGAACATTTTCGATGGTTTGTGCAAAAGCCTTTGTGCCGGAAGTGCTCCCCTGTCCACGCCGCTCGGGCTTACCAAGTTTCGCGATCGCGTTTGGATCACGTACCGAGATAGAACCGACTGAATCGGAGCAAACGCTCTTTTTGCCTGTTTCTCTCTCGATATGTGTGTGCAGCGATGGTCCGAGTATAGTTATTCAAACATGGCTGCCATTTTTCCGGGACTCCTATTTCGAAAATACGATTTTAAACGCATTCGGGACTCATTGAAATTAAGTGACTTCCCCAAGGCTCATTCGGTATCGTTTTTACGAGTTGACCCCCAAGAAGAGTGTGCAGCAGACTGCATCGCTCGCGCGAAGTGTGCGAGCAAACAATTTTCATTTATTCATTTATTTTTTTTTGTTTACTTTTTATTTCCTTCGATATTTTTTTGATTTTTTGTGTTCAGTTTTTATTTTATTTTGATTTTTCTTTTTAATTATTGTTACATGACACGTTCGCAGATAATGAACGACGAATCTCTCTTGTTCCTATTCTACGAAGCCACGTGATAAAGTGCAACAAAGTGCATCAGCATTCATCATAATAACAGAAACTCACGCCAACTGAATATTAATTTTGTCCCAGCGATTGTTTTTCCTCTTATACAAATTTATAAATTATTCGTGGTGCACGAAATTATTTCTCAAAAAATTTAATATCCTGTGGCAAGAAACGATGAAATTCATTTGACGAGCTTTTTCATTGTGCAACAGACTCGCTGACGAATTCATGAAAATAATGAAACGACTAAAAAATAGAATTGGTACCAGATGCGATGGCGATGTTCCTGTGAAATTTCAGGGAATTATTGTGGAAAAACGTTGTCGTTTGACATTTTTTCAAAGCTTTCGATTATTTTAATAAATTTCTTTAAAATCCGACATTTTTCGGTTGAAACTTTGAAAATGCAATTTTATAAGTTCAATCGACACGAAAGGAATGGCGAAACGTTTGCAGAATAACATTCGAAACTCAGTTAATATTCTCAGCTGATAACGAATCGATGAATCGATTAAACTTGTGGCTTTTCCATGGAATCGGATGTCATTATTGTGGGGGAGACGACAATAACTTTTCCAGGCTTGCAGTTCCTCGGATTTTTATGTATTCGCCGCACTCTTTTGTATTTTGCTGCATTTACACAGAAAACCGAATTCCGATGGATAAGCTCGATATTGAGTTGAATACGGTGAACCGAACAATTTTTAGATAATAAAAAAAATTGTCATTCCAATCGTAAATTTCGAAATGACAAAAATCGAGTTTTGGATCGACTTTTTTATTTTTAAACAAAATTCGGTTTTCAGTGGAAACTTGAACTATTCGGAGAGGAAAAGGAAAAGTCTTAGGATCAGCATTTATTTTTTTTTTCCGTTTGCATTCTTTTTTTTTATCCCGCATCTCTCGAACTTAATTTCAAATCCGTCATCGCTTTTGTTTCCATGTTCTTGCGACACTCACGAAGTTTTGTGGGCAAACCTTGCACCTTTTTCCCTCCGCAATGCATTCCGTCTCTCTGCGTCTAGTTTCCTTTTTTTTTGCTAACGAAGCTCGCTCGTGAACTCAGGTCGTTCGTTAAAACCCTATCGTCTGAATTTTGCTCGTATGCGTATGTGTGCGAGTCTCTCGAGTTTATACCGCGAGAACACAGAGAGCAAAGTTTCTTTTGCGGTTGATTGTGTCGAGACAGGATTGAGAAAGAGCGAGAGGATGAAGAAATTTGAATAAAACAGGCTCGTACACAAAGTTAGACGCCTTGTCGATTGATCGTGATTACGGAAGCGCCAGCACACGCTTTGCCTCTCTTTTTCCTCGATCTTTCAGATTCGACACAAGTTTTTTCCGCCCCCACAGATTCAATGTCTCTCTAGTTTGCGCTTTCGCTCTGTGGATTCCTACCACTTAAAAAACTGACGTCACATCAGCTCCACGAAACTTTTGCACGTAAATTTTTTCGAGATCGATGAAAAAAAAAAAATTGTCAAGACTTCTAGGAGATTTTCGTAAAGCGGTTTATCGAGCCTTTCTTCTGCAATTTATTGACGATTTATCGCGTGTGGCGCGGAGCTTAAATACATTTTCTTCGCTCCGAGAACTTTCGGCGGTTCGTCAATCTCAGGAATCGCTGAGGTAGAAGCAGTAAGATCGATATATAGAGACAAATGCGTCTACAAATATATGAAATGGTTTGTTACGAACAGTTCAACGTGGAGCTCGAAACGGTCGATCGCTTCGGAAGCTTCAGTGGGGATTTGACAATCTCTAAGTAGTTTGTGGCTGTTTTGCATCTTGGGAGTTTAACCATCGGAACAACGTTCCAGAACGATCGACATCTATCTTGGAGATTGCGAATAGTTCCTGGGAAAACGTTATTTTTCGTAATTCATTCATTTTATGGGAATGGCATGGGAATTTTGAGATTTTTTATCACATGTGCTGGCTGTTGGATCGATGATTGTTGAAAAATGATTATCGGGCGTTTGAAGCCTTGAATTTTTGGAAATCCCTCCGCGGTGAATAGTTCATTTTTTTTAAATTGTGACTGACAAAATTTCGGCTTGAATCCGCGAGCCAGAAGAATGTACATTGGAATTTTTAGTGAAGAGCCTTTCGAAAGAGACGAATTGAACTTCACTCTGCGTTTTGCAACGTCGGATCACAATTTTTTTGTAACATCAATATGTACTTTTGAATTTTGACGTTTTTTTTTGTTTTTTTTTTTTTTTTTTTTTCATATAGCCTCGAGGAAAATGGTTCGTCCGTATTCAACGTGGCGTGTCTAAATAAAAGGTGAATCTGTAGACCTTGACGCGGAAGTCAGAAAGTATGTCGGCGACGTTGAGATATAGTTTTTTATGGGCGATTTTACGAAAAACGTGTAGAATCGCCCAAAACTGCCCTCGAGCTGCTTTACGTCATACTTATCGATCGTGCATTGAGCTTTCCCATCAATCTTATGTCCAGAGAATTATTGAGTCACTTTCAACCTGAAATTCATGGTAAAACTTATCATCGCGATAAATTCAAACGTTGGCACTTTTTTCTGAGTTGTATCGAACAATAAAATTGAGTTTGTAATAGTTTCTGAAAGAAGTATAATTTCTAGAGAAACGATCTGGAAAAAAATTACATGACGCAGTTTGCTTCGTTGACATGGAACTTTTTTCTATTTTTCGAATTTCATTCTATTTTATTCAATTCGTTAGTGATTATTTGAAAAAAGAATAAAATTTTATTTTCAAATAGATATTTATTTTATTTTCCAAATTCTATTTTCAAATAGAATTTAGTTAATTTTTGGCTCTGCTTTCAAAAAATAAAATGAAATTTTATTTCCAAAAATGCTATTTTTGAATAGACTACAAAATTTTATTCTATTAAAATTGTATTTTTGGATAGAATTTTTTTTTTTTTATTATTATGCTTTTTTCAAAAATTATTTTCAAATAGAATTTTAGTCGATGTACTCGAACACGCAGTGTCCGTCCATGAAAGCTATTTGCAAATGAAAATCTGAATGGCAAAGATGAGGCGATGCCTAAAATCTGAAAAAGTGGTGAGTCGATAAATACTTTTTCGTTGGATTCCAACAATGCCAACTGCAATATCATAAAATTACAGGAATAACTTGTTCCGCGTAATATTTCACAATTTTCTCGTAATTTTTGACATTTCCTCACTCCTCCCGTCCCTCCGAACCCTGTTTTGGACCAGGCTGCCTAATAGACAACGAATGAGTGTGAAAAACGAGGAAAAAATACACAGAAACGCTCACGTACATCGCGCGAAACTTGGTGTCGTTCTTTTGCCCTTGGTAAAACAGGGCGGAAAGTTCAATTCAATTTCCGGCCAAGTGATTTTCTCTTCGAGTTTGTGACAAGTACGTCTAGCTGTACGTACCGCAGCATTCACCAGAAAACAACAAATAATCTTGGTTCAAGTATGCTTCGGATTGTGCCACCAGGATGCCCGAGTTTACCTCAGAAAAATGAGCGAATGAGTTTCCTTTTCAATTTCTTTTCTTTTCCGTTTTCCATGTTTTTTTTTCTTCAAATAGTCTCTTCGCGTTGCTTGAGAATGTTCGTTACAAATACTAGAAAATGAAGTAAAACGTTTGTAAGGTCTCTGAAGATTTGTTTTTTTTTTTTTTCATGGAGCGAATAAATGAAAAATAAAGACGATAAGGCGAGGTGCAATGAGTTTTTAACGACCGGGTCGTGGTAATGGAGCCTAATGATTCGTGAGCCTAAATAATTAATTTTTAGGGTAGTAATCGAGGTTAGCAAATTCGTCAGATTTTAATATTGAAGCTAAAGACTACATTTTCATTTTTTTAAGGTAGTGTTCCCGTCAGTTGTGCTACCGAATTTTTTGTAAATTGAATGGAAACTTTGAGAATTTTTTTTATGGGGGACAGTAGAAAAATCCACATTCCACGAAACGACGTAATTTTTAAAATGGAAGTCATTTCATTTTTCACGTTTATCGAAATGCTAATTAAGGGGTTGAAAAAATGAAAATCAAGAGATTCTCGAGTGAATTGAGTGTGCGATTAATTTATAAATAATAATTTATATTTATTGGTGCAAAGAAAATTGAATTGATAAAAAATAATCGAAATTACTGAAAGGAAAATTGACTCAATCGAATTTTAAAAATGGAAATTATTTCATTTCTTACGTTTATCGAAATGCTAATTACGGGGTTGAAAAAATGAATATCCAGAAATTGTCCAGCGAATTGAATGTTCGGTTAATTAAGAAATAATAATTTATAATTATTGGTGCAAAAAATTGAATTGAATTAAAATTAAATAATCGAAATTAATAAAAGGTAAAAATTGACTCGATTGAAATTTTTAAATGGAAATAAATTTTTTTTACGTTTATCGAAATGCCATTTGAAGATTTGAAAAAAAAGGAAAATCAAGAAATTCTCGAGCGAATTGGTGGAAAGGAAATAAAAATTGAGTATGGTGAACGAGGAAGCGACGTATGTATGCGTGACTAAGGTGAAATCTCGTTACCGGTTTCTCAAAAGATCGGGGCATAAGGGAAAGGAGGGGACTGTTTTTCCATTTGTCTCGAACGCACGTATTGAGCGAAGCTCAGAATGTAAACTCGACAGGTTGGGTGCGCTGTAAAACCTGCATCAGGTTTTATCGAGATCGAGAAAGCACGAGGTTCGTTTTTCTCATCGTCTCGCGCATATACTTTTGCCGGTTTTTATTTAGCCGAGAAGGTATTTTTCAGGATATACGATGTGCAGAAAGCACGAGCTCTGTGCAAATCAACGGGGGGCGATACTTTTCTTCGTCTGTTGTTTATTCATTCAGCTTTCCTCTCGTCTTTCCTTTTTGTTTGAATCCTCGCGTCGTTCTTCATCCTTCGCCGTTCTCTGTTCTACGAGGGCACGGGGAGTAGGCATTAGAAAGCATTCTCAATGATTGTTTTCGACAAACTCGAACAGAACGTTCGCTCGCTTTTCGTCGTGCCTCGCAGAACTCAGTAACAATGGAATCGCTTCTTTTTTTTACGATTCTACATTCTTCTTTGTTTATATTCGTTCCTTCTCCTAGGGAAACAAAACTTCTGTAGAAAAAATTTTAAGACCATGTGACGATCGTCGAGTGATTCGCGCCTCTCGAATTTTCATGATGCAGTGTCTTGAGCGATCTCAAGTTTGGTCCACAAAAGATTCATTGAATATTCAATCGTTGTGACGTTTGCCATGTAATCGTGCCCGAGAATCTGGTTTCACGCACCAAAAGGACTCGTATTCGATGCTTTGCATGAAACTGCTGTAAACAATTATTTATGAACAATCAATTTTACAATTTGTTCCTCGATGTCAAACAGAAACTTATGGTTATTTTTTTAAATTTGTTTCTTCACAGCAATTATTCAACAAAAGTGCTTGTGAAAATGAAATTTGTTTAAAACAGTTTTTTCCATCAACAACACCTGCCGGAGCGTCAGGCAATTTAAATTTCATTTAATTAAGAACAATGCACATTTCTTCATCTAAACGTATCGAAGAAAAATGACTCTTTTTACGAAGTTTTTTTTTTCATTATAAATTATTATTTTTACACAGTAAAACTTTAGTGAGTCGATAAACAAATTCTAAGTCAATTGTATCAAGCAATTATCAAGGAAATTGGTCCTTTGACGAGCGTAATATTGATTGCTCCATGAATTGTGAATCAACAGTAGTAAATATTTTCTTTCCTCCAGGATTTTTTTGATGGTAAATAATTATTTTTACACAGTAAAGTTTAGGGAGTCGATAAACAAATTCCAAGTCAATATTGAATCAAAATATTGACAAATAATTATATTAAGTATAACAATAATTTTATAGAGCATTGATTAAGCAAATTCCTAATTTGTTGAGCGCAATATTGATTGCTCCGCGTGAATTTGTGAATAAATCGTAGTCCCTCGTTAATGAGTCATTCCCCACGAAGGTTACAGGATTATCGCAATGAAATGATGGCACTCTGTCAGTAGATAACGATCTCACAGCTCCACGAATATCGATGTCCAAAGACAAGCGTTGCGGGGGCGTGTCCCATAATTCTCAAGGTATTAAGTAGGTAAACCGAGCATGGAGTATAATTAAGTGAAGACACACGGGAGATATCAACGTCGTGGTCCAGTCCGCGCGATCTCAGTGTTTACACAGTCCCTTAACGTCGTAGGAAAATAGTTACACGTTATGGTACATTAAGGTAGTGGTATAAATTATGGGAACTCTATAATTTCATTACAGGAGCATTAGCAAACGTCGGGATTTCTGGGGATTCACCAAACTCTGAGAAACGACTGTCTCATACGGGCGCGAACATTTGTTACTGGCTGTAATTACGATTTGGTGCGACCAAACGAATTTCTCGTTCCTATTATAGAAAATGGTAGGAATTTTTTTTCGACGAACCCGACTGGTCTGTCTGTAAAAAACAATTGAAATCATTCCGATTGCATTAATTCCACACACGACAATCGATGCATCAGCCTTTAGGAGGGTCGGTGGAAGGCTAAATTCAAAATGGCGGCCAAATTCAACCCAGGCGTTAACCGCCATCTCGGTTTTTGGGGATTGAACTTTTTTTTTCCAAAATTTTAAAATTTTGATTTAAATTTGATTTAATTTTACTCAAAATTTTTATTTAAATGTTATTTTAAATTTTGTTTAAATTTGTACTTAAATTTTATTGAAATTTCGGCTTATTTACATTCGAAAAAAATGTGACGAATGAGACTACAATCGAAACTGCAAAAAAATGCTCTAGCTATTTCGTTTATTGCGCATCCTCTCTTTCTTTCCTTCTCTCTCTCTCTCCCTTTCTCTTCTATCGTGAGCCACAAGTGGTTTTAGCAGCGGAGGACCTTTGTTATTAGACGAGCGACTAAACGAACGATAAAAAGTATTTCTGCTCGTTTTTCACGACTATATTTACATCTCGAAATTAAAGTTAAAAGCTTCTTAAGTCGAGGCATAACGCGCGGCGTTGTCATTCTGTAAATTTCTTACCACGCCCATTGATAAATGTGAATAAGTGTGTGTGTGTGTGTGTGTGTGTGTGTGTGTGTGTGTGTGTGTACATTATCAAATGCTTTCCTTAAATACGCGAAAATAAGTGAGTTTCAAAATGTCGCCTTAAACTTTTTTATATTCTCTTGATGCGCTGGAGCAGCTTTCCCGCCAGAATTTATCATCCATTTTGCTTTTATGACGATTTATACGATGCTCGACCTCTTCGTTTTTTCTCTCTGCGGGATTTTATACCCGCGCAAATATATTGCAGATTTGATGGTTTTATTATACGGTGAGACGAAAAAAACGCGAGAGCCGAGCGAAGCGCCGCGTACAATTACTTGTCAGACCTCGCACGTTGCGAGCTTCTGTCATTTTGGCGCATTCTCATATCCTAACGATATCGTTTTCGCCTCGCTCGACTGATGCAACGACCAAACTTTCTCCCGACTTTTCAATCAGCGCTCGAATCCTTAAAGTGCATCGCGTTTATTTCACGTTGAATTCTGCGATTTCTAGCGCACGGGATTCTTGGGTGACGTCCAAATTGCTCCAGGTTCATCAGGACAAAATTTTAATGAAAAAGAAATATAAAGTGCATTCTCGAAATACAGTCCATTCTTCTGCATCGAGGAGTTACGATCGGGCAGACTGAGTTTCATGCAGCAAATTTTACCTAATAATCACGTTAATTAGTCCGAATTAATTTGGTTTTGTTGTGGAATGAAAAAGATTCATAGTTCAGGTGACAATTTTGCATTCTTCGAGAATGTAAGTCTCGAACGTGTGAGTTTATCGTATGTTAACCCTCCGCGGATTTCATGGGTTTCTGTCGACCCAAGCAA
This sequence comes from Hyposoter dolosus, assembly GCA_963921915.1. NCBI lineage: Eukaryota > Metazoa > Arthropoda > Insecta > Hymenoptera > Ichneumonidae > Hyposoter > Hyposoter dolosus. The sequence continues at coordinate 18,951,715 of OY998129.1, read as the reverse complement.
CATTTTTTTTTTTAAATCTCGTTTCTGAAAACGTTTTACTTAAAAATAAAACGAATGCAACGACTATAACAACTACGAAACCTTAAAGTAGAAATGAAAAGTATTCCAGAATTTTTTCATATTTTTTTCTCTCGAAATACGTGAGATATAAGTGGCAGGACGAAAAGGACTCATATGATCCGGGTTGCCATAAAAATCATATGATCTCCGGGAGAGTTAACAATTGACGCTGAGTTTGGTTTCGTTTTTCGGAAATCTCAGTCTCCCTGATGATGGCTTCGTGTTTTTGGGATTATTCGCAACACCAACACCGCAATCCGTAACTATATGCAACTGTTTTCGAGCCTCTATAGTGGGGCACTGTGGAACGCCATGAATTTATAGCGAACCTTAGCCAAGGAAATCCAATTAAATGCTCGGATTGGAAACCGTGATGGAAAGGACGCTGTTATCCTGACAATTGCTTCCATTATATATTGCGTTTCTCTATTCTATCGGTTATTAATCAATTTCCCAGAAAAAATGTGATGAGATTTGTCGGAAAAGCAGTTTTTGAGATGATATTTTTTGTCTTAAGGAGCGAATCAACAAATGGACCCGCTGCGATGTCAATTGCTTGTCAATGTCGTTGTCACTCCATCGGAAATCGTTCGGCAAAACTTTTTTATAGCGCGAACAAGTTTCGTCGATTTTGTCGTGCGGTGGGAATTCCACGATCTTTGAAAAAGTTGGAATTGGAGCTCCGTGCGGTGTGTCACGGAGGAAAATGACGGACGAGAGTTTCCGGAGATTCGGACGAGAAGTCTGTCTACCTTTGTCTATATTTTCATACATCCGTCACGGTGTCTCCTTTTTTTTTTGCTGAGGCACTCAGACTCCGCATATTCCAGAATAAGGGCCACTAAGATCGCCAGGGTCTCCAAGTTCTACGGATGTGATACAAGTTTGACAAACAAGGGCTCCGATGGAGAAAGACACGAGGGGATAGACGAGGCATAGCAATAGAGCCACGAAACGAAACGGAGAGAACGACCTCGAATTCTGTTACGAGGAGCAGCAGGAACTCGGTCGGCAGCGGGTCGTAGCCTCTGACGCTGTTGTTACCATTTACCGTCGTGACTCGACTCCTTATTTTTACTATTATACAAAATAAATATATTTCGTTTAGGAAGATTTTTATAAAATCGTAATTCATTTTCTCGAGGCAATGACGAAAATTGTTGGTTATTCAAAATCTTCGTGTCCAGGAAAATGGAAAAATTACGTAATTCTGTCGTAAAATTATAATTAAAATACATTTTTCTATAATTAATAATTAATTAGACTATATAATTTAATATGATAAATTATTCATTTAATTATAAATTAACAAATTTTATAACTAATTTAATTATATAAATAGATTATGAGTTTCCTTGAATTTGGGAGATTCTTCTTTTTATAAGAACGTCTTGCGGTTGATAATTAAACGTTTATCGGACTTTGGCATAGCCAGAAATATTTAAAGAATTGAAATGATTGTTCGGGAATTGTTGGGAGTTGTGAATGATTAAGTGATAATTCCGAGACTTTATTCATGGACGAACGCTGACGATATGAGCCCCTTAATGCGTTCTTCGATCATGGAATAGGAATCGATTGTGTGCGTATAATAAAATGCCATCTCAATGAATATATACGAACAATATAAGATCGAATGTTTGACTGCTGATGACTTTGACGTGCATTGGAAAAATCCTCGCTTTTCTTCTTGGGTCCCGAGCTTGGAAATACTCACACACGAGTAAGTGCTGGGATAAGGCCATTTTCTTTTTTTTTTTTAGGTCGTTATTTTTCTCCATTCTTCCTCGTACAGCCGAAGGTATAGCGCGTTGTTCGATTAGAATGCACGACAGGTTGATCGAGCGCCCTACCCTATCGTACCTAGACAGACCTTTCCCCTCATAGCTTTTATTTCTTACGATCTCTCCCGGCCCACAAGACCAGACGCTGTCATTGAGATTTTTTTTTTCAATTTACACGATACTCTACGAGACAGACAGGAAAAACGCAACATGCATTGAAGCGACGAGATCGCATTCAACGAGAAAATCGTCCGAGAAGAATTATTTCCGAACGATTGGAAATTTTCTCTTCTTATTTTGTTTTTCTTGCGTTCCAGTGACTTTTGGTCATTTTTTTTTTAAATTTACTTTTTACTCGAAAATTTGGAAATTTTTTTTTCTCATTTTGTTTTTCTTGGGAACCAGCGACTCTTTCGTGAATTTTTCGCTTGATTTTTCCGTGATACTCTCGGTATTTAATTTATTTTTCCTTCTTTCTCTTTGGAAAACCAGGGTCTGGGTGACCCGAGCAAATTCGACGCTCGCACGGGTTGAAAAATCGTTTTCCCGATGAGCAGCAATTCTTTAATCAAAAGTATTCGTTAATTGTGCCTCGCACGTGAAAAAGAACGATGTCTGACCAAACATGACTTTTTCCACTTGCTCTTGAATTCAGAGATTTGTGCGAGACGATGTTTACAAAAAGGTCTCGATATTGCGGGTTTCGAATTATTCAAAAATATTCTTCTCCATGAATCTCCAGACTGTTTGCTGACCTCCTATTTTTTCAACTTAACTCTCCCTCCACATACACATCGTTCTACCTCATTAATTCACAGAAAGATACGTTTTATCAAAAGGATAAAAAAGTACGTTGTAATCGCGCATGCTCATCTTCTAATTACTTGAGCACTTCGTTATACTCGGGAATGAAAAACGTTTGCAAAGGTGAATTTTTCTTTTATAAAGTACAAAAGACGTCAGAGAGAAGGAGAGAGAAAGAGAGAGAGAGAGAGAGAGAGAAAGATAAAGAGAGAATTCATATTTTCTGAAAAAACTCGACCTTTGTAATATAATAAAGCATTTGTGAATGCTTACGCGTAGAACCCCAGCATCCGATGAGTTTCAGAGTTACATGCAATGCAAATGAACCCGAGGGAGGGGGATAGACAAAATCGACCACTTTGTTGATTTTTTGAGATTTTTCGACACAAAACCGTTTTGAATCCGATGAGCGAATATTTTATTACGTTTTCACGAAGTACATCCATTCGATGTACATGCTGAGAGTATATAAGTCATAAGTATCTATATATTCAACAAAGAAAGAGTCGAAAAAGCTCTTCCAGACGCAGGAGAGCCTGAGTGTTGCTCTGTTTTCCTTCACCCACACAATTTCCATTGTTTCGTTGGTATATACGACTCTTAATTTACTCAACCACTAGGAATTGCTATAGTCTGTACAAACACTCTACTAACTAACTCCCGGAGCTAGCCAACTCGCTAAATTATTCGCCCTCACCAACACCAAGTTAGGAAACATCGTGTTCGCATTATTACATCCTTTCCTCTTGACTCAGAGTGTCCGTGTGCTCTTTTCTCTGCTGCATTACACGAACAAACTCTCCGGCTTATCTTACTCTTTACACTTATTCTTCGCTGCCGGAAAGTCGACGATTATTTATTACGCTGGAAATATAATCCGAACGAGCAGGCGAGAATTATTCTGGAAAAATCATTTTCACTGGAAAATCTTTTAACAGCAGGAAAAACTATTGCAATTATATTAATTAAGCAATTAGTAAATCACTCTGTAAATTATTGCAGCAATGTGTTAGAGCACTTGACGAAGTGATACCGCAACATTTTGAAACCATAAAACGACCTGAATATTCAGCTTTAACGTTAATCAATATTTCTCAGTGTCTACGAAGAGTTTTTAAACAAAAACTGATACGAGCAGTTGAGCATTTTCTCATTTCATCAGGGATGGAGGAAAAATTATTTTTAACCTCGATGAATTAACATTTTAAACGTGGAATTCTTTCTGCATTAAAATTACTAACTCGACTGTAATTTCGATAATTCCCCTACCGTTTCATTGGATTTAGCTGGCCACTTTTCGTGCTATCGTTTTTGATAATTGCACGAGATATTCATGAGTCAACAGTCACACAATCAACATTAATATCCAACGTAATTGTCACTTCTGAGGCGAGCAGCAATTTGTCATGCTGTGAGATTTTGTCACAACTTCGCGTGCGACTAGTCGACACTGTGTGTTTGCACTGAGAATCAGACCCTGCAACTCGCACCATTTGCTTTGAACCAAAATATGAAAATCATGACAAAAACCATCGAAACTTTTCGAGCATCAAAGTTTCACTTTTTAACTAAATGACTTAACGATTTGTTGATTTGAATTTTATTTTCGCTCCGAAACATCGTGAATTATTTTTTTTTTAAATCACATTTAAATTCCTAAAAAATCATTAGTGTCGAGGACCCTTAATTAAAATTTAATTCATTAATAATATTATAAAATATATAATATATTTATAAATAATATATAAAGTAAAATTGAATAATTTGAATGAAAAAAACCATGGAATATGCGATTTTGTGAACAATAGTTAGAACCCATGACAACCAATAGGGGCAGAACACTCCATTGACCATCACTCAACACCATACATCGTCACATGACTCCATATACTATCATTTCACACCATAGGCTATGGGATCACATCCTAGACGGCCACATCACACCATGCATTATCAAATAACTCCCCATAACACCATAGGAAACACCATAAAATAAAAATGCGCTCGAAACACCATGCCTATCAAAATTTGATCAACATTTTTCTCAGCATTTGATTTTTTCGTCTCATTATTCATCTCATTCGGCCCTTCAGGCTGTGGCGATATAGAGAACGAAGCGCTTCGAATTCTCGGCGACACGTCCGAGTCCTTGATCCCTTATAAGACAGAGAAAGGGAATTACGAGCCTGCAGATCTCAACCATTTTCATGCTCGAGTGAATCGGACCTATCGAATAACGTTGTAATTCAATCTGGCACGTTTTTTCTCCTTATCGTTTCTGGAAGTAGATTCCGCCTCTTTCCTTGTCCAAGAACAAAAGAGCCACACGCTAGGAATCAGCCACAATCCCCCGGAGGAATTTCATCGAAATTCGCGAGGAAATTCCCCACGAATGGACAGTCAAAGTTGCCTTGGCTAAGCGATACACCCGGACCTAGAAATTGACCTCAAATAATCCGAGACACTGCGATCGGTGATCGATTTTTTCCGGGACCAGTGTTTCCTATGGAAATCCTTCATTTTTTTCTATTTCGTAAATATTTCTTTCATCTGCTGTGGGAGATCAACAAATATTAATCTTTTTTTTTTCGATGTGCAGCTCGAAACTTATTCCTAGAAATTTTATTAGCACTCGAACTCTTAAGCCAGAGTTCCGAATTATCGAGCCCCCTTTGACGTTAATCGTATCTAACGTCTCAGGTGCTTCCCAGAGGCTTTGCCTACATTTTTCCTGCCTCCTCTTGGCCCGTTTTTTCCTTCTAGTGCCATTCCCGTTCTCCACATTCCGTCTTGCAGTTTTTTTCTTCTTTCTTCTTCTTTCTTTTTTTGATCTCGATATTAGGCGATAAGCAACGCCTTTCGAGACGGAATATCCTGCCAGGATCTTTATCCGAACGGACATTTGAAGTAACAGGTGCCTCGACCTACATCCTCCTGGTCTTCTCTAGGCTGCGAGGGTTTCCCGCATTAAACGCCCCGAATTACTCGTCCTCTCATCGTCCTACTTTACTCTCTTCCCTTCAGCAATTCGACTCCAGCGAGATTTTTGTGCCTAAAAATTGAAAAAATTCATAGGCCTTTTTTGAACTCTTAACTAAATGATAATAATTTTTTCCGCCGAGAAAATAAAAAATTTAATAACAATTTCATGCAAATTGTGGAGACGTGAATTTTTCACGACTTGGCGCGGACACAAATGACCCATCGTTACTGTTTGAGGGTTAAAAATCGAATCCGAAAGACATTTTACCGGATCATGGTGCAGATTCTCAGGCAATGTGAAATTTTGGTGTAAATTTGTTTTAGAATTTCTAGCCAGGGCTCCTGTTTCTTATTTCCATTCGCCGTTGATCGAAGTGACAAAGATTCTGATATATTTGGTGGCACCGATTGCACTGAAAAGCAAATTTTTTGGATACGTTCGACTAAACTTTTTTTTTTTTTTAATCCCAAAGTTTTGTCATTGCAGCAAGAAATATTCTACACTGAAAATTAAATTTTGTCAAAAAACGTCGATATTGTATTCAACACGGTAAACTAAATATTTTTGGATCATTTCAAAAATTTTGTAATTTTGATAATATTTTTCATTTCTAACGGAGCTGTCATCGAAATTTACGATTGGAATGACAAAAATTTGCTTTTCGAAGAAACTTTTTACAATATTTCTTGCTGGAATGACAACATTTTTGTGATTTTTCAAAAAAAGTTTAGTCGAACGTATCCAACAAAATTTTCTTTTCAGTGTGAGAATCCAGGACAATAGGGACCACGAATGAGAGTCAGTTGCTACGGTTGTTACGAGGGATCCTTCGGAACACTGTTCCTCAATCAATGCGATCAGATTGATGCGGCATGACAATCAAAGGGCTTGATAGTATTTGCTGGTAAATAAGAAACAGTCGAATTCGTTAAGGAAAAAAGCTTTTGATCAGGAGTTGCTTGTGGAGTGCATAAAGTTTTCGGTTCTTGGCAAGTGGACTTTTTCTTTTTTCTCTCGGGACTCCGGAACTTCAGAGCGTAATGGTTGATCTTCGTTGCATCAGTCCTGCGCCGCGCGTTCTTTTGCAGGTTTATTCGTATGGCAGAGTTCTTGCCAATTGCCATTCCGGCAAGTTACGAATATTTAGTTGCGCGGTGGGAACGAGTTAAAAATAAACGAAAAGTTCTGCGGTCGCGATTGGAATAACGATTATTGCGTGTGGGGCTATTTGTTGGGCAACGGAGTTGGAAATTGTTGGAAAAGTATGGGGTGAATTGTGACGGTGACCCAGATCGAATATTTACATGGCATTTCCGGTTCGACGTGACTGCTTTTTGGAAAAATTGATGCAGCCAATTGCCAGACTATGCGCGGCTGGATCCTTGACTCTCGCGAGAGAAACGGCTCGACACGGATCATTGAGTGCGCGCTCATGGTTTGCACCGTTTAATTGTGTCTTCGATGCAGCCCTTCACTGCGGGTCCTGGACGATTCGCTCGAATCTCGTACCCTCGCTCGCTCTCTAGGGCAGGAAATTTTTTGTGAATGAATTTTTCTGGAAGTCACTCAACCGGATCGCCCCTTTTTTTTTCAATTCGTTCGATCATGGCCCATTTTGTGTTTTTCGTTCAGTCGCACCGAACGTTGGCCGGGAATTCGATTTTTTTTCTCGATTTTGTCGATAAACTCGTGCGATAAAAATTAAAGGTTTTTTTTATTTTTCGGGCAAAAATTACGAGAAGAACCAAAGTTAACGATATTGAAAAAGTAAATAAATTCGATAATTCCAACGTCGAGGGATGGAGGGTAAAAAATGCGAATTATCGGGTGGAGTGAGAGCGATCGGTTTGTAGGTAATTTGCTGGAAATATTGAGCAATGCGAACCAAAAGCCCATTTGTGGTTTGCGGCGAGGCTTAATATACCGTTTAGGATATTTGGGGTTGTTGCAATTGGGGAAAATCTGGTTGATACATAGAGGGCTACGAAATTTCGCGTTTGGGTAATGCAGGATCGAGGCGAATTATAATTGAAAAAGAGGCTGAAAAGGCTGATGACAAGATGGAAACACAGCATCCGAGATTTTCTTCGACAAAGACCCACAATTGGGAGTTGCAGATTTTCAGGAACTTTCATGTAGGAGCTCGAAAAACGCGAAGGACGGAAAGTCGATATCGATGAAAGAACCGCGATCGAAATCGAAGTTAAACTCGTTGTTTGAGCATGGAAAGAATTGCGCGTGTTGGTCTAAGGGAAGTGTGGGAATACCTGTGGGAACAAGGACGTTTGGCATCATCAAGATCTCGCGCGAAAACTCGAGCGAACCTCCTCCGGACTTTACTTCTTCACTCATTAATATTAGATTCAAAGTTTACGTCAAACTCCGGACTCGTGGAGAGGAATGAGAACGAGAGAATGTCGAGTTTGTCCAATAACTCTTTCATAGACGCCCAGCAGCATCGATGCCTTTTTTCCTTTGCCTTTTCTTTATTTTCTCTTATTCCAGCCTCGTTCCTCGATCCCTACGTACTTCGTAATTCGCCAATCGTTTTCGATGTCTCTCACTATCGTTCGTTCCCTTCGCTCGGCCTGATATAAAGTACGGACAAGAATTGGCATGGAATTTAATAAACCTACCCGACAAGAACGTGTCGTCTCTATCTCTCTCTTTCCATCTTTTCATCGAGCCTCACTCTATCGAGAACTTGCAGAGTACATACCGATGTTAAACTATGAGAAAATTCGGACCAATTAATATACCAAGACATTTTTTGCTGATTCAGCGACTGAAAACGGTTCGAAATAAAAATAAGAAAATTAAAAACATTTTGTTCATCCAAATCTGATGGTGAACGAAAATCCCAACTTTGAGGCTGGAAACTTGGAAATAACATAGAAAAATATAGCCGCAATCAGCCCGACAAATAAGTTGCAAATAATTTCAATAATAAAAAAAAAGACTATGTAATAATTTCTTTGATGATGAAAAAAGCAAAAAAGTTCAGTTGCTTTTTTGACTCACAGGTGACACGTGATGCCCTTAATTGCTGTGATCTGGCATGAGAATCGAATGGCCGCTGCCATATTTTTTGTTTTTTTTTTTTGATTCATCGGAAACGACCTTTAGAATTAATTTAAAGGACCAGGAGCAGGAGCTCGCGTTTTGTCTAACGAGACTGAAAAATTTCAACGCTAATTGCTCGATTCTGCTGAGGTACACGGTCTTTGCAAACAACTTTTTCCCCAATTCCCATTTGGTGGGAGTGAATTTTCTTCGTAACTATAATCCCCAAGGAAATTTTCTTCTGGACAATTAATTCACAAGTTTGAAAATTTGTTGATAAATTTATTCACGATCTCGTGCGTGTCCAAACAGCATTCCTATCAGATTCGACGATAAGCTCGACCCTCGTCACACACGATCAAACGCCGTTCTACCCCATTATCGCACCCTTGTCACGCTCGTAGCCTTGGCCACCTGCTGCGATGTCCTTAAGAGTCTCGAGACCTCCCCCTGACAGCGTGACTGACTTATCGCACGAGTGGAATCTTGTTCCTCGCGAATTGTAAAGCCTGACCGACAATTACGAAAGCAGGGTCTTAGAACATTGTTCGTGTCGGGAGGAACCTTCAGGAGGATTCTTTGATGTCAACGATTGCTTTTGATGCGTCATCGGTCCGAACGATCGATACAGTGGAAGGAACCAACAGAAAAATCGTTTTAGGTCGAACTTGCGACTTGAGAATCGCTGCAGGGCGTCAATCTGGAAGGAAATTGAAAGTTTCTCGATACTTTTAGCGCGAGCAACTTCCTCGAGCATTGTTTTTTTGATTCTTTACGAAAATACTGATGTATTTGGCATCTTTGTATGAGATTTGTGTCTTTCGATGTAACGCAATAATCGATCATTGCTAAATAGACAAATATTTGGTTCTGTTCGGTCAACAGACACGCAGGGACTCGGAGGTGAGTGTCAATGATGCCGAGGGCGATCGGGGTGGCTGTTCTTCCTCGAGGCCATCGGCATCGTCGCCCTCCTCGTCGACGTCGCCCAACGGAGCAGTCTGGCCGAGCAAAGAGGCGAGAGAATCGTCAGGGCTTCTCGAGGGAGAATCCAAGTTGACTCCAGGCCGACTTGGCGTTGGCGACGTTGCAAATAACAAAGTCTTCGATGAGGAAGGGAAAAAGGAAGGTGAGAAATTTAACCGTGTCACTGACCCGTGCATCAAGAGCGAGTCCGTCGGAATAACCAGCGGAGAGTCTCGCCAACCTTTTCGCCGGAAGACGGACGTTTGTCTCGGTCATGTGATCCAGACGACAGGTGCCTGCAGCTCCGATTTCTCAACCCCCGATCACCCTCCGAATTCTACCATTTTTTCGTCGACTTCCGGCTCGACCACATCTCCTGGAGAAACCAGGCTAACGGCCAGTATTCTCTTCGATAATCCCGAGCCAAGAGCTGCCCCTGCTGTCGAGTCTGGCGACCAAATGCCTGCGATCTCCAAAGCTCAGATGAAAGGTTTGTGTCTGTCTCACAACTCGATTCACGATAAATCTTAAAAATCGCAATATCTTAAGGATTAACAAGGCTCGTGGCGAACTATTAAGGGTGTGCGGGTTACGGATTGAGGGAAACACATGTTTCGTTCTGCTTTCAGAGTTCGAGGATGCCTTTAATCTCTTCGACAAAGATCGCGATGGCAGCATCACGAAAGAAGAACTTGGAAGGGTCATGCGCGGACTCGGACAATTTGCGAGGACCGAAGAACTGCGAACTATGCTCGAAGAGATTGACACGGATGGTGAGTTCTTTTTTAAATAAATATTCTTCTCTCTGCTTTTGTATCTCGTTGGGCCTGACGTCGGAAGTTTTTTTTTTACGAGCAAGAGTTTTCTTTCTTTGTTTTTTTTTTCTAGGATTTTCTTGTTGTTTTTTTTTCGTGTTTTCACACGGCAATTTCGAGTTCGTGACTGTATTGATTTGCTCACATTGATAGCAATTAGAATCAGGACGATTGCTCTGCATCAAAGAGCTCAAGTTTGTTTTGTATTAATTCTATATGAACTTCAAGTTCGTTCTGAACAAGATTACTGTGAAAAAAGATCGAGGGTGGATTTTGGGTGAGCAAAGTTTTTTCTTCATACCAGGTGCCCTTGACCTTCAGTGTCAAAACATTCACAGCTGCGAGAGGTTCGCGATTTTGATTCGTTTTCCATAAAAATTAAATCGTGTCACTCGCGTTACGGTGAAATTTCGATAATTATTTTTTTCTGAAAAAATACGTGACAATCTTTATTTTAAGGATTCGGACGGAATAAACTTTATTCCTTAGTGAAATTTCCATCATTTTTTCATTATACGTGAAAATCTTTATTTTGAGGAATATCGAGAGAAAAAAGTTTATTCTTAAGACTCAAGAGAAGCGAGTCCGTGGAGAATGATAGATAAGCAAATTAGTTGAAGCGCCTTGAAGGAACAAGAGAGACGAATGACTTGTTTGGATACTCGATTAGAGTTCCAATTGGCATTTGGGCTTCGGTGAAATTGTGAGAAAAGTTATTCATATCTCTCGGGACGATTCTTCCGGAAAAACGGTTTCTCCTTCCGAAGGCATGGACTGTTTTCTTCTGATAAAACGCATTACCCACGGATCATTCTGCGAACTGAGCGATTTTCGATCTTATAATTAAGAGGCTGCAGTTCTTGCATGTTGATAATCCTTTTTTTCCATATGTGTGTGCATCGAGCTGAATTTATTTGTAAAAAAAAACTCTCTTGGGAAAAATACGGTTTAAAAAAAATGAAAAACAATTTTTCAAGGAGCCATTCAACTTTATTTCATCCTCCGCCTTAATTGGCTCGTTATCGTGTGCTCGCTAATAATACGCTAATTAAGCTTTGCTCGTCATTTCTACAATTCTCCGTTTGTCTCGTTGCGCTCTCCGCAATTTTTTTTTTGTTGTATACAAATTGAGGTTTTTGCGATTTAACTTGATCCAATTAAGAAATGGCTGATTAAGCGATCGATCAACTATGACATTTGGAAGCATTTTGCAATTATAAAATCAGTCGCTATTTTGGGCAGGAATTTCTTTCCAAATTAAAACGAATTTTTATAAAAAAAAAAAATTGTCTACGCTGTTGATAATTCTTGTCAAATTTTTTGTGTCAAAAATATTCGAGATTCATAAATTGTCCATAGAAAGCTGGAAGGATTTTTTGACAATTGATATTGGAACTCGACGTCGCGTCCATTTATTATCGGCGTTTCAGGAATTTCGCAACTCGTTTATTAACTTTTCCAATGTTTTTGGTTACAATTACCTCGAGTTTTTTTTTCGCGACTCCCTTCAGCTCCCTTAAACCTCGGACCTTGGGAAATTCCCCGAAAAACATTTTTTCTTTCACGGTTTATCCGAAAAATAATACGCAGTCTCGGTTTTCGTCCATTCACTGCTGCTGATCGGTTTTCCGTGAGCACCAAAGGGACGAAAAACTTTGAAATCCGAAGCGGATATACTAATCGATTTTTTTACCCCTATCGATTCAGCTTGGTTGGTCCATTGAATAATTACGAAATATCGTGTCAAGCTTGTCATCAATGCACGTTCTCTGTATTCATAAGAATCCGGGTTCGATAAAGTCCGAACGAGTTACGAAAATACATTTCCAAGTAGCAATGTATAAAGAAGAGAAATTTCATGGACTGATGCCGACAGCCTCGCGGAGACGTTTGATGGATATCCAGTTCGTCGTCGTGTGATTTATCATTGATACAGATCATGTTTCGAACTTTCCAATGTACTGGCCAGGGTTTTGCTGATTTGTACCGTTTTGTCAATCATTGTCAACGATCAACATGTACTTAAGCCTCCGTGGATAATATGGGTCTTTTAGACCCGAGCGACAATTTTTTTTCGAAAATATAATTTTTTGAAACATTTATTCTGAAATAACACAAATGCAACGACTATAATATTTATGAATCTTTGAAGTAGAATCGATGGAGAGTATTCCAGAATTTTTTCAGATTTTTTGGGTCTTTTTGACCCAAGCGAAAACGTTTTTTTTCGAAAATCTTGTTTTTTGAACAATTGCAACGATTTTAGCAATTATAAACGTGAAAGTAGAATCGATGGAGAATATCCCAGAATTTTTTTTTCCATTTTTTTCTCCATATACGCGAGATATAAGTGGCAGGACGGAAAGGACTCATAAGATCCTTGGAGCCATAAAAAATCCAACGATCCGTGGAAAGTTCACGATGTTTCGTTCCCTTCAGTTTGTTCCTGCTGGTTCAAACTCTCAATTTGTTTCAAAACTCTCCACCGCAAGGTCCTCGTGAACTAATTAATCTCAGTAAACAATAGAATTTTTCACGGCCCTATTTTTATGGATTTTTTATGGGAAAATACAAATAAGCAGTTCAAGACACTGTTAGCAATCGATCAGCCATTGTCAGACATTTATTTTGTATCGTGAGAAAGTTACGAGACCAGAAAAACGTTGAGTTTGGAAAAAAAATGAGGGAGTTCGCGGTGAGAATATTTCTCTCGCGTTTGTACGATATTCTGATGGAATTGTATGCAAAGAGCGAGGAGCAGCGATGCTCAAAAGGCTTTGGCAGAAACTGGCTGACGTGCTCGGTGATAAGATTTCAAAAATATAAAAAATTCCTCGAGTTGGATTAACATACAGGGAAAAGAACATTTCCTCCCTTTTCCGTCCCTTCTCGAATCTTCTTTTCTGTACAAATTTATTTATAATTTTCGGAGGATCGACGAGATCGATGCCCTTATCGATCATACAGAACGAAGAGAAAAAAATAATGCTAAAAAGTACAAATTGTTGGAGAGCTAATAATACCGGATTATGTAAAGAATCCAGGGCCCGATAATCTTGAGATAAAAACGCTCTTTTCTTTTGTACGAAAGCCATTGAGCTTCACAGTCCCTCAGCGTCAACTCTCAGTCGTTTCTTTTCGTTCTCACCCTCGTTTCTTGTACAACGAAGTTCAGCAACTTCGAAGAGAAATTTTTACAAAAATTACCGCGTTTCTGCAAATCTCAATTTTTTTATTCCATTTTTTTAATTTTGTTTGCTAATTTTTGTCAAGTTTGCGTTGATTTCGTATATGTAAAGTTTCATAATTGTTATAGCTGTTGCAAGTGTTTTACTCAAAAATAAAACGTTTCGAAAAACAAGATTTTTGAAAAAAAAAAAAAAAAATTGTCGCTTCGGACGGTAATTACCAATCCGCGGCGGATTAATAGCATTTGGGTATACAAATAATTGAAAAATGTACGAGTATCGCATCGTTGGAAAATTCAACAACGTGGATGGTCGATTAACCGCCGTAGCATCGTGTGAGCGTGATGAAGTGGTGGAAAATAATGAATCGCGTGTGTTCAGTGTAACGCAACCAATCACCGTCGCGATCCTTTCGCCCAAGGTTGTTGTTACAACGGGCCGGAAAATTTGCATATCTATCCCGCAAGCCTAGAATTTCGTATCGTCGTGCCCGAGCGAGAGTATTTCGAGGAATTTGTGCGAGCTGTACTCACTCATCCTTCCTTGTAAATTATAGCCTCAAAATCAACGTGTCATTTTGATCGATTTCCCTGCTGCTTATCTTCACTTCTCGCGCCTCTCGTTCTGACCCACTGATTGCCTACGGTTCCCGATATATTCCGATCCGGTCAATTTGTCTGAACGAGCTAACGATGTTCCATTCATTTCTGCAGACGATTTCAATCTAGAGATTGAAATTATCGTGAAATTATATAAATGACAAAACTCATTAATTTTGCTAATTACGATGAATTTTATTGATGAGAAAATTGAGTCAAGCGGTTACGATGATTTTCAAAAAACTCTTCGTTCGGAAACGATTCCCACGATGATTAGTTTCTTTTGATTAGATTCTAATGAGCGATCACAATTAAAATCGATACATTTTTCTTCCCTTCCCGATCAGTGACGTTTGCGTTCGCTTTTGTTATCGATTTTAAAAATCATTTTTTTTTATTATTTATTTTATTTTTTTATGTTTTTGTCTTAATTTTTATTTATTAATTTTTTTAATTCATAGCTGCTTAATAAATTGACTGGATGATTGAATCGTGTATAGCTCGATTCATTGCGAACCTGATTTGATGGTCTGAGACAATCACAAAAAATGCAGGTACGTGGTTGGCCATTGAATGAGAAGAAAGACGGAGAAAGGGCAACGTGTATAGTTTTTAAAGGTCCTTATCGCAATATGCAGAGAGTCCCTTTGAAGGTGTCGTAACGAGCAGAAAAGCAGGCGCGAGTGACAATTTGTCGTGTAAATACGTTCCGGAGCCACTGCGATCGTTTTTTATTCTCTTATCTTCTGGTTTCTTCATAAATCCACGCTTCAACGGCTGCTGGAGTCCTCGCAGAAATATTGAAGCTCCGTACAAACAGAGAAAGGTCTTGATGTATTTTTTCCAGAACCCAAGACCGAAGGAGCTCCATTTTTTTTTCAGAAGCTAAAATAACTTTGTATAAACTTCATAAAAATACCGAGTTTCGATATTTGTTCGGGATGGTACGTACAGGATACGAGGATTCAAAGGAGCCTACACGAAAATTATAAGATTTTTTTTTTTTAGATCGAAAGCGAATCTGAAGCGAAGCGTGCCCACGCTTGATGATTTTTTTTTTATCATTATCGATCGATTTTAATTCAGCCTAATTTTTTTTTTTAATTATTCAACATACTTTCGTGCTATTTTCAATTGAAATACTTTTAAAAAAGTGCCATGGTCAATTTACATAAGATTTTTATTTACGATTATCCAACGATTTTAATTCAGTTCGATCTTTCTTTGAAATTGACCAACTCATTCCGATGTTATTTTTAATTAAAATACTAAATACAGAGAGACCGCCAACTCACGTAAGATTTTTACGTTTTTTTTTCGGAGACAAACTTCCCTGGTTTCGAACGATTGAGATTAAATTACGAATATTCAAATCGCGAATAAGTCGCGAGGGAATTTAATTTTTTATTATTTGATGCTCCAGAGCGAATCTCAGCGAAGCTACGAAAGTTTTTCTACTTATTTTCTGTAAGAAAAAAGTACAAAACCATAAAGATCGACACCACGAATCGAATTATTCGACAATCGACTTCCCAGTGGCGTTTCAATTTTTTTTGTACCCAGGCTGAAGGTTTTTTTTTTGGAAAATCATGGAAAATTGTGCAATTTTTCAAAAAACCAGGTGCAGAGCTTTTTCGGATCACCCCTTCACATGTAAAGAGAAGGTTCCGCATCATCAAATCCCCATAAGTTCATCTATTTTCTAAGGTTTGTACATAAAAAGTTGCCGGGTGGAAAGTTGAGCTGGAATTCGTGTAATTTGCTAGAAGAAGGATTTGGGCGATCTCTGTTTATTTTATATTCACTGTTTCTTTTACGAGCATCAATTCCCCGGAGATTAGTTTCGTTTTTTTTTGTTGGTTCGTCGATTTTCCTTTGCGGAGCTCGTAGGATAATTGTCACAGGAAATAAGTGAAATGAAAAGTTGTTTGTGTGTTTGTGTGCAAGGAGGAAATATCTATGTGGACACGAGAGGAATTCTATTTGATGGGCAAAGCTGAGGGTTGAAAAGTTTGTACAGTTGGAAATCCTTACGATGGGAATCCCCGTTGAATAAGTATTCCGAGGGTGAGTAAGATCTTGAAACTCTTTCTGAAATATCCGAGCTTGAAGGATACGTGCTGGCCAGGAGGATTGAAGCTAACTGCGTTAAGATTCAGAGGAAACTCTCTGCCACACTGTAACTCTCCCACTAACTTGTCTTCTTCCGCTTCTATCCGTGAGCACAACTTTCTCGAAGAGTATATCAACGAGATCAGAGGCTGTCTCATGAAACGATCGACCGCGTGATGAGAAGAAATTGACTCGATCTGTATCGAGATAAATTTGTATTCGTTTTCACGCGATCAATTCGTTTCAATGTGAATCTCATTTTTTCGAGCTTTACGCTTTCATTTTATACTTTTGCGGTTCTGATGCATGTTTACGTGATTGACGAAAGTTTTCCGAGAAAAAAAAAAAAATGTGAAACGGAGAGTTTTTTAAGTTTATGAAATCGAGACTATTTTTTTTATTAATTAATTTAAGATTTAATTTTTACATTCTTTTCGTAAAGAAAAGTCAACGAAAAGTTTTTTTTGCCGAATAAAAAATGAAAAAACGTTATCAACAGTTTCAAGGCGTAAAATGTTGATAAATACATTCGTTTTTGTTTTGGTGAACTATTAGGAAAAATTCGTGTCTAAGAATTGACACTTTTTCTATTATTTGGGAACATTACGCGCGCTGAAGCGCGCGAGCGGTTTTCTGGTAGCGCTGCAGCGCTCCTTTTATGTATAACAACTTATCGAGATATGGGACAGCGTCTTGGAGCCAATCAATTTTAGAGGAGTTCGATAAGAATTTGGAGCTCTATTCCTTTTTAGCAAAAATCATGGGGTTTTCATTTTGAAAAAGTTAGCGCTGCCACAAGATTTTTTCGTTCTTTTATAGTTTTTTGTACACCACACTTAAGAGTCCCAGAAATGCCTCCAATTCAAACCACTACAAACATCAATTGGTCAAAATTAGCGTTTGTAGTAATCGTCAAGCGTCTTCACAACCGGAGCAATTCAGTCGAAATCACTCCGAAACGAGCTTTATTACTCCACTTGATGACTATGACGAGTTTTCGTAGATGTGGCAATTCTGAGTGATTGAAAAGTCTTCTAGCGAGTACTCGTGAAGAGTTCTAGTCAATCGCGTTCCCGGATAAATTTTTATCCACCATTTTCGGAAAAAATAACTAAAAAAATTTTCAATCCCGAAGCTGAGGCTCCCATACACGTTTTCGTAGATCTGGCAATTCCCAGTGATGGAGAAAGTCTCCCTGCGTGTCCTCGTGAAGAGTTCTAGTTGATTGCGTTTCTGGGCAATTTTTTACCCACCATTTTCGGAAAAAATAAATAAAAAAAGTTTCAATCCCGAAGCTGAGGCTCCATGACGCGTTTTCGTAGATCTGGCAATTCCCCGTGATGGAGAGAGTCTCCCTGCGTGTCCTCGTGAAGAGTTCTAGTCGATTGCGTTTCTGGAAAAATTTTTACCCACCATTTTCGGAAAAAATAAAATAAAAATTTTCACCAATTACTATCGAAAAAAAATTTTCAACAATTACTATCGAAATATATCGTGACCCATGAACTTTTTATTAGGGGATTAATTAATTCAAAAGACAAAATTTCGTTGCCAGAATCCAACAGCGACTCGTGCAACTCTAATCATTTTCATATTTCCCTAATCAATTCAACATCATGTCGTGTCCTCCAAAAGTTTTATGAACCAGGAGACAGAGACCTGAAAACTTTGGCTTAACTCACTTTCGGATTTACTGCATATTGCGACTAAATAGTCAGAGGAAATCGTCAAGATGTATCTCGAAGTGAGAATATCGGGTGAATATTTACACATTTATGATAAATTCTTGGTTCAAGCATTTTTTTCGAGAACTTTGGTTAGTCCTGGCATTTTGACAATCGAGCTAAAATAGCTGCCTCGGTTTAGTCACATTGGTGTCAAATTTTCACGGTAGTTCAATGTAAAGTTTAAAAGACGAGATGAATGGAAAGGGAATCGCTTATGCACGTTGAATGATGTCAACGATGATAAATTTATTCTTCAGAAATCGCTCGATTTTGTTCCTGACGAGGGGCACAACAAATTCCACACTTTGATTTTTTTTTCATCAGCTCCATCGCCGAAATTTTGTAGGAAAACGATTAATCGTAAAAAGAAAAGGATCATAAGCAAATTGAAGTTAATTGAAAATCATCGAGTAAAAAATTATGGATGCAATTTTGAAAAATGGGGATGGAAATGTGAAATCTTGTAATTAGAAATTCGTTGGTTCAGTGATAACGCATCAAATTTATCATGAATAAAATTTTTCTACTGTTAATTAAAAGTATTATTCAATTAAAAACTCGAATCTTTGAATTTTTATTAATTCTGTAATTTCTACTATGTTAATTAATTAACTTGATGAATCAATTTTATTTCTTACCTGTCAATTCTTTTTTCGATCTTTACACATATAAGCGACATCTCATTGGTTAGGATTGCTCGTTCGAATGTTTGCCAAATATTAAGCGATTCTTTCCAGCAAAAAAAAGGGAAAAATCGTTGAAAACATTTTAACAAGAAAAGCGAGTTCTTATCCTTGACCCAGTTTGACTTTTGAAAAGCAAGTCATCAGCTTCTCAGTAGTCTCTTTCTTGCCGGAACAAATCACACATCTTTGCTATTCCAAAAAAAAAAAAAAAAAAAAAAAAAAAAAAAAAATTCGCGTTTATGAGAGAGTAAAAAAAAATCAATAAAAAAAGAAGAAAAAGGATGCAAGAAAAAATTTCGTTCCCACGAACAATCACGCAGGGAGAAGTTTCCAAACGAAAATACATAAAAAAATTTCTCTCATTTTTGAAAAAACAAAAAAAATCGATAGGTTTTTACAAAGATTTGGAATTCGGAAATTCGTTCTCGAACGAGATTTCTTTTTATTTATAAGTCGATCATATCTTGATGGGAGAAGGAACGGTTTTGACAAGAAATTGCGTCCGTACAATCCAATGGGATGTGATCTAGTTTTCAATCGATTTCATGGTGAATTTATTGTTATAAAGTAACAGAAATATTGTCATTCTAATTGCTGGAACTTTAAGGGAAAAAAACCATGGGGTTTGAGAGTAAAATGGCTGGAATGGCGACACAAGCTAGGACGATAAAAAAATTAGGTTCGCGATAATTTTTTTCGGTTACGATTAAACAGCAATAAGATAAAAAGTTGGAAAGCCCATCAGGGTACCGAGATAGGGGCAAACGAATGGTTGAAAAAAGATAAAAATGTTAGATTCAATGGGCCATTATGGTTTGCGTAGATAGGGATGAGTTTGGAACGAGGGAAAACGTTTGGGACGTTGAAGAGCTCGAAGCTTCCCGGAGAGACAAGAAAAAAAAAGGAAAAATAATAATTAGGAAAAAAAAAGAAAAGGGACGCATCGCGGAGAATAAAACGAGCAACGTTTCGAGTTTATCTCATTAGGCTCGCGGTGACTCGTTCGGTAAAATAGCAGTTAATTTGGTAAGAATGAACCAATCAAAAATTCTTATAATTCAAGAACTCTCTATCACGATCTTCAAGTCTTCCGCACAGGGAAACTTGTTGAGAGATAAAAGAGGAAGAAAAAGGAGGAGTTTTTATGAAAGTATGCCCAGCAAGACGTTGACTCTGGAGCACGTATAACGAGCCAGGAGGGGATGAAGATTCCCAGCAACTCGTTGGCTTCTTGAGGCTTCGAGTTCTTCGGCCTCCGGGCGTGTCCACACACGCCCGTGCAAACGTCCCGTGTGGCTTTTACTTTCTCCCAATATACCGCAATATTGTCAATCACGAATTTCTTTGGACTCGCACAACGTTATCGTCATCTGGTGCGAATTTTTTCACTTGTTTTGGGTTAAGTATGGATGACACTAAAGAATTGCACGTTGACTGGCAACGTGATGCGATTGCAGACGATCAAAATATCCAATGAACGGATGCCATGGACGAATAAAAAATTTGAATGAAGAAAAACAGACGCTACGAGATTCTCTGTCTCAGCAAATAGAAAAGGTCGTGTATGGTCAGACGTTCGTTTTTTCCACGGGTAAGGCACAATTAGAGAATATTTTCAATAAAATACCGACTGCACTACTGCTTGGGTCATTCAGACCCCAGTTTTCTATAAATGAGGAAGGGAAAAATATTAAATACCGAGAGTATCGTCAAAAAATAGACAAAAAAAATCATGGGAAAGTCGCTCGAACTTCCCTCGCTCCCTCTCTCTCTCCCTCTCGTTTTTTCTCATGATTGACAGTTTGCTTATCAGAAACATAACCATTTGTCGAAAATCTGTGGTAGTGTTGGGTTAAATCGTGTCGGAAATGTTGCAGAGAAATGGGAACAGATTAGAGGTGAAGAAATTGAGAGAGAGAGAGAGAGAGAGAGAGGAGAGAGGAGAGATCGTCGTCTTCTTTCGTTCCGTTCAACGCGATGATCCGTCCGACACTCTCGGGTCCACGACAGGAGCCTAAGCGGATTTAACCCACGGGAGGATGAGCGGGAGTGTAAACGGGATTTGGAACACGATAATACCATGCGCGTCGCACGTACATATATCTCCGTTGCTTCGCGTTTTCGCGGGTTATTTCTCAGCTCCTATGTATTACTCACCAGTCTAAGAGTAAAGTCGACGACGTGTGAGCGCTCGTCTACATTTATCGAACATTATCTATCTATCTATATCGTCTCTCACTCTCGACTCTCTCTCATCCTTCTCTCCTGGAATTCCCTCGAGAAATATACACAAAACATCGCATCGCTCGTGAAAAAAACAAAAAACCCCATCAAAAAATCAATTTATTTAATTCTGAGCCTCTTTTCGTGAAGAAAAATCGACAAAAAGTTGATTTTTTTTTAAATGAAAAAAGAAGAAAAAAAAATTCAAAAATTTCAAGGCATAAGTTGTTTATAAATACATGGTTCTTTTTTTTTTTTATAAATTATCAGAAAAATTTTGAATTGAAAAATAACAGTTGACAGCGTTGAAAATAAAATTATTCACCACCTTGAATTTTTAGAAAATTTTGCTATATGCAGAATGTCTGAATTTTCATAAAAAAAAGCAAAACAATTTTTCGTATGCGGAATTTTATTTTATTCCCACGAAAATTGACCCTTAACTTGACTAAAAAGCGTTTTGAAAAATAATTGCTTTCCTCAAGTTCCATTATAAGAACAATTTCATAGGAATTTGAATACTGTCAAGTGTTGTGGTTGTTTCTAGTCAATTTCACTGCTGATTTCTCTCATGGGGTAAATAAAAAAACAAAGGATAAAATTTAAACACCGTTAAACTCAATTTATTTTCAATCTCATAATCATTTTCCATTTTTTCATCTGCGAAAAGCTTTTGTCGGTCTTCTGCAAAAATTGTATCGCTTTATCAAATCTATTTCTCGCTCGCTTCACTTGTTTTCTCATCGATGAATACGAACACGAGAATCTTCCCACATATCAGTGTTTTCGAAAAATGTTCGTTTTTTTTTTTTACCATTTTTTAAGCGTGTTAGCGAGACAAGACGAAACACAAGTTAAATCATTTTCGCAAGCTCGATAAACAGAGTTCCAGGATGGACTCGCGATATTTTTTTCCTTCAGATAATTCAAGGAAGTTCTGTTTCCACTTCGAAAGTCGAGCAAGGCTATGGGAAACTCTGTGCCAGGCTTTGCAGCTATCCGGGCTTGGGCGAACCAAATTTTCATGAAAATTCATTTCTCGTTCATAGAAAACAAATTGGCTGCATTAATTACTTATCGAAGTTCACAAATTATTGGAATTTCAATACGGTATACTATTGGAAACTTTTAATTGTTCATTTGCCTGTGTGTCCCAATGCCAAACAATGAATTCTGTTCGTTCGTTACATTGCCAACAATTATTACTAATTTTTTGCTGAGCAGAGGAATAAAGTGGTATCTAAAAAGTTAGAGATAATGTCGAAGAATTTAATTGACTGTGCAGAAAACGCAAAATCTCTACTGCACAATCAAATATTCAGGATAAAAAGAAAATTTAATTACTGGATAGTTTTCCCTAATTTAAAAAATGGCAAAGTACCAAATTCAAACCCAAACATAATTATTCATAATTATTTGTTGAGAACGGGATGTCCAGAGCGATAAAGTCATGTTCAAAAAATTGAAAATAGAATCGGATCGAGAATTGTGCAGAAAATGCAAAATTTGCAAAGCACAATAAAAAATTTACAATAAATAGGAAAATAAATTACTGCTTAGTTTTTGTTACTTTACAAAATTGTAAAAAGAAATGGAGGATTTGCCAAAATTTTGCAGTTGGATTAAATAAAAATGATCTTCGACAAGCTTTCGAGAAAATGATTGAAGCTGCAAATTTGTAATTATCGTGTTCCCAGTAGAAATGAAACAAACTTTTCAATTTGTTATTTCTTTTTAATTTTCCCAGTTTTTTTTTTCACTTTTTTTTAATTTCAAAAAGTGCGAGACCAACTTTGTTAAAATTTTGCAGTCACTTTCGGCCTGTGTTTTCGTATGTCTGGACAAAATTTTACAGAGCTGCGTCCCTTATCAGCTCGAAGTGGAAGCACGTTAATTAATTTCTTTCACTAAGAATCGTGATATCGTCGAGACAATTTTTCTTTATCGCTCTTAGCTTTGTTTACTTTTAATTAAAGATTAAGAAATTATATTATTCGAAAAAACATCGAGCGAGATTTCCATCTCAGTATTTTTCCCATGCAGCTTTCCTGCGCAGTGACAAACACGATGTTTTTCTTGAGATTCAAGAAAAGGTTGACTCGAAGAGATGTCTATGAATATGTGATTTTATTACTTCGACGTGAACAGTTTTGTCAGAGAATTAAAAAAAAAAAAATTTCTTTTTTCAAATCGAAAAAGTACAAGCTATTCCAAATATTCTGTTCGACCTGAAAATTAATTTTTCTTCGTTCAATTTTCCACTGATAATGTTCTTATTTTTTACAGTAATAACGAAAAGTGTCAAAGATTTTTTTTCTCGAAGAGAATGAGAAACAAAAAATTCAATGGTTTTTTTCGTTTTATTGGGAAACGTATCGATCGTGGTCATTCATTAAAATGATAAAAATATTGATTGCTACACATCTCATGCCTGATAAATGTGGATACACTTCAGGCATTTAGATTGTAAATTTCGTTGGGACTCGTCACACGTGTTTTGAGAGTTGAAACACGTAGAACCAAGTTGAAGAGTTTGTCGCTGAGGCTAAGCTCGTTACCTTTAATTCGAGCCAGCCACTTTGTACCTTTCCCTTTAGCCGTGTATCCCGAACGTTGTCGTATCGTGTTGAGCAGAGCTTCGGAGTTTCGAGTCTGTATCTTTTACACTTTACACCATAGCCACTTTAATCATGCTCACAGTTAAAACAAAAAAATGTGTGCGTCGTAAAATTGAGAACGTAACTTCGTACACATTTTTTTATTTATTTAAAAAGCTTTTTCGCCAAAACGAGTTTACCATTTTTCTTCGTCCGGAAGAGACGAAACTTCGTGAATAAAGAAAACTTATTTTTGATGATCGTGAATTTTAATTCGAAACTCAAAATTTGAAAAAATAAAAACACGAATTTGAAAAATCGTAAATGAAGAAAAAATAAACTATAGTGTGACAAATTTTGTAAAAAAAAAAGTAAAATTTATCGTATTTTTTACTTTTTTTTTTACTGTGATCACCGCTTCGAATTGCATTTCAGGTTTCGATTTATTTTATTGAATTTATGTGCATATTTTGAATATTTGGCAGCCACGTTCTCGGTGACAGGGCCCTGATAACTTTTGCAAAAATGGAAAAATTGATACAAAATAAAATTGCATCTGAGGTTTCAAATTTTTTTCTTTTTCGCAATAAAATTCATGCAAATTTCCCGAGAATTTAGCAGCCACATTATTAGTGCCAGGACACTAATGATTTTTACAACAATAGAAAATTCGACGCAAAAAAAAATTGCCCAGGGAAAAATTTTAAAAACATTTCGTTCCGAGGAAAATTCGTCTCCGGAGAATTCGCTTCTCAGGAATCTCTCTCGGAAAATTTACCCCTCAAAAAACTCGTCCCTCCTCCGAGAAAGTTTTCTCTTCAAAAAAGTTCGAGAACGATTCTTTCTATTAGGCAAATTTTATTAGATTAAATTTTTAGTGTCCAATTAAATTTTTTTCACGCTGCAACTGTCTCTGTACTTTTTACATTACCAACTAATGTTTCCCACAGCTTTTTGACGGTCTCGATCGACTCCGAATCGATAAAAAGATACAAGACTCGTGCTAGGTGTGTGAAATTAAACGAAGATCTATAGAGCTTTGCGGAAAGAGAATATGAAAAGATTTTGAATTTAAAACGAAGGGGCAAGGGTCATAGGAAAAATGGGAAATATATGCGGAAAGGATAAAATCATAAAATGACGAAAAGGTATGCAAATGGAGATAACTAATAAATAAGGAAAACGGTGTGTGTTGCGTCTATACACAGCGGTCGTTCGTGCGGTGATGTAAATAACGCGTAACGAAAAAGATGTTTGACGTGAAAGAGAAACTCAGCGGATGAGGAAGGTTCATAAAAATGTATCATACGAGCCCGAGCCAAAATTATATTTTTCCAGACTTCGTAAAACATATTGAACTTTTCACACATTCTCTCTTTCTCTCTCTCTCTTATTCTTCGGTTTAGCATCGGTGAGTTGTATGGAGATTGGAGAGGAAATCCAATAATCCACGCTGGCTCTGTTTTACGTATTCAACAAAACATATCCGAACTGTAACACATGCGTTGTCCTATCTTCGGCGACGACCGCGTTCATCCAGAGCATTCACCGTTCGCCGAACTAGAAAAAAATACAAATCCATGCTGAATATTATTACGATTATAAAATTTTTCAATTAAAACTTTGTTCGTACGTTTTGTGAAGGCAGCATCGAACATTTCCGGCTATTAAAGGTTCTCCATGATTAATTAACGTTGGAAAAATCTTTTGCACGTTACATTGTATTCATTTTTTTTGGTTTGCAGGAGATGGAAATGTCAGCTTAGCCGAGTTCGTCAAAATCGTGAGCAACATCGGGAGCGCGAGCTCCGCTGCAGCTGCTACCGATCTCAGCCAAGAGGAACAGGAAGAGCAAGAACTTCGGGACGCCTTCCGAGTAAGTTACTTTTTTTTTCATCTTCTAAAGGTTTGGAAACGTTCACGCACCATCGTTTCCTTTTACAGTTCCTTTTTTTTATTAAAAACACAAAAAATGAAAGAAAAAAAAAAACAAATTCTGCCAACGCCGAGAGAACTGCTACGTGACCTTGAGGCATTCGTTCCTCTAAACTAGTTCTTTTCATCAGAACAATTGAGTCGAGCTCCAGGGATCCAAATGCTGCGAGCAGAATCTGAAGTGAAAAAATTCCCTCCCTCTCTTCTCTCTCTCTCTCTTCCGTTTGCCTCAGCCAACCATTTCTCTTCGGTCCTTGTATTTGCAGACGAAATATTATTGCCAGGTAAACTTGACGGCACGAAACAAGGACATTCCGAGGATCCTTTGCCCAAGGAGTCCTTCGGGAGCTCCACGCGGAAATGGTGGATTATTTTCCCAAGTGCCACTCACTCTGTGTTGCCGGAGAGGAAAACAAGTGCTCCACTCTCCTGCACATTCTTCTAACATTTTGATAACATATTAGCGAGTCGAATAGCCTGAATAACTACCAAGGGAGGACGAGATTAAGGGTATTTTTCGGTGGAAACGATTTGACGAATTCCCATCGTCGCTCCAAAGTCTTTGCGAACCAGACTTAATACAATGACAAAATTTTTGCTGATTTTTCAAAAAAAGTTTAGTCGAACGTATCCAAAAAAAATTTCTTTTCAGTGTAGTCATCGTTCTACGTATGCTGACAGAGCCTTTTTATTATTAGTCAAACGAGGCTCATTGACTGATCCATCCATTAAATCCAAAAACAGCCAATTAAATTCGTACGTCCAAGATGTTTTGTTTTTTGTTTTTTTTTTTCTTTCAATCCAAGACTCAGGCAGGATGCTCGACAAATGACGTCTCCGGGGAACCGAAAAACTGCAACGAACGTTTTATGTCTCGAGATTTGTGCGTAAATCGCGGTAGATGAGAGAATCCGATTCCGAGACGTCGCTCTTGTTTTTTTTTTTCTCGGTGCTTTTCCTTATTCCCATTTCCCTTGGCCATGCAGTCTCGAAGAAGGAATGATATCTCGGTTGCCTTGTTGTTTTCTTATAATTACTGTTCTCGTTCCTCGCCGTCCTGCAGCCTTAAGATCATTACCCAGCATCCTTTCTTCTTCTCTTATCATCTCGATTCTATAGCATTTGCCGAGGGTGGAGTGCAACTGCAAAAAAGCTCGCTCACTGTGCCAGGACCTTGCTAATTTCCTAGCCCGGCAATGCGACCACTCGCAATCATGGCTGCATGCGAGAATCTAGCGATTTCATTACTGAGGCGCGACTATCCGTAAAATCAGAAAAGTCCATGCGAAAGGCACTCGGAACTCTCCTGCCTCGACTTTATTCGGTCGTCACAGTGAAGTGACTAGTGGACATGGACTTAGGATGCTGGAGACAGGGCCAAGTTTACGAATCACTAATTTTATTGTTTTTTTTTTTTTATTGTTTAATTAAAAAATCTCGACGAAATGAAGTAGAAAAAAATCTCTTCTTGACCTCGAATTCATAATATCGCTGGATTAAACTTCAGGATCGGACCCAAGAGCCTTTTGGAGATCACGAATGATAGTTGGATTCTTGCCTTTTGTCACTTATGAATTTTCCGAAATAGACCATTTTAGCGATTTTTTAAGGCTTCATCTTACAGGCTAATAAATAGTTTTTTTTCCATTAAGCACAAATGATTAAAAAAATGAGAATCGATTTGGAAAAGAACCAAAAAAAAAAAAAATCGTCCGAATTATTTCGATATGGACGAGCTGCAGCCTCATTTATGTATCCGAACATCTAGCGATAAACTCGTCCCCAATTAGAAGTTTGATAGCCTCCTTTTACGAAGCTAAGCGATCCTCGCTAGTTCCGATATTCGTCAAAGGCCATGAAATCGCATGGGGATGGCAAAGCGGACTGATACACGAGGATGTCGTAAAAAATGTAGGAACGCGATTAAAAATATGAGGGGACAAGATGGTAGCATCGAGAACATACACAGCCCATCAAAAAAGTTTGCCCTCGTTGCTCGAGCAATTTCGTGTCTTATTACAAAACGAAAAAGATTAACGAATATTTTCGGGCCGAAAAACTCGAAGGAATTCGGTTAGTTTCGAGATTCTTTATTCGCTGAGCGAATATATATTCGTGAAAAAAAAACGACCACAAAGGGAGACGAGGTGAGCGATTAACAATTACGATTTTCTATGGGAATGTCTATGGTGTAGATCTTCGGACGATCGGACACGTAATTTACGGGTGGATAAATGAATTTTTCATTACCTTTGCCGGTTGAAAACGAATGGCTATCCGGTCTACACATGCCACGTTGGAAAGTGGTTTTTCGCGGTTCCCCAAGAGGAAGGAAAAGCGCGTGCTTGATTTTCCCATAGCTCCATCTCCCATCGGACTTTCATTACATTTTTTTTTCTTCTCTTATTTCTCTTCCTTTCACAGCTTTTTTTTCGGCAGGATCCTTTCTTTTTTGTCATCTCAACGAATGCAATATCCAAGCAAACAACAAATTTGCTTCGAACACAAAGAAAGTTTGCTCTTTTTAATAATCCTCCCAAATTCATTCGGCCGTCGTATTATTTAGGAGCGTGACGGGAACAAAGGAAATGAGGCGATTATAAGAATCAGAACGATACAAGTTTCGAGGGCTCCGAGCAGCTTATTCGCTTTTCGTCTCTGTTTCAACTCCGAGGAAAAAGATTCATTTATCCGGATTTAAAGTGGCACACGAATTTATGTTTTTTTTTTGTATGAAAAGTCAAGATAAGAAACATTAGTTACTGTTCAGGGCTTACCCACCTACAAAGTTATTTCATCCTGCAGCAAAGATGACGATTCCTTCATTTTGCAGTCAAAATTAACGTTTTTTTTGGGACTGAAAGTTTATTAACCCTCCGCGGATCTTGTGGATCTTTTTCGAACCAAGCGACAACTTTTTTCAAAAAACTTGTTTTTTAAAGCGTTTTATTTTGAAATAAAACCAATGCAATGACTGTAAGAATTATGAAACCTCGAAGTAGAATCAATGGAGAGTATTCCAGAATTTTTTCAGATTTTTTGCTCTCCAAATACGTGAGTTATAAGTGGCAGGACGAAAAGGACTCATATGATCCGGAGTGCCATAAAAAATCATATCACGGAGCGTTAATCCCGACAAGTACTCTCAGTGCCTTAAAGACACTATGCTGGTCCCTTGAAGCAAAAAAATGAGTAGTTCAGGGTGAAAAGAGTTGACGAAGGACCTGAATGTATGTCCAGATTCACGAGGAAGATCCCCTTCGATACATTTTTTAAGCCAGTCACTAATTTTCGAAACTCCACGTCAAAGGCGATCATAAAGCTGACAACTTTGTTCTTATGCATTTTCCAGATCCTGAGCTCCTATAACTTTAGACACAGGCATGCATATTTGACATTCTCGTACGTAACAATGATGAAAGTTTAGAAACTTCCTGCCCTGACTTAGTTCACATTTAAATATTTTTTTCGCTCCCATTTGTAAGCGCACACGTTCCTTGAGGAATAGTTTCCTTCGATGTATTTTTCAGTTTGGGTGCTCAATGTCCTTTTAAGTTATGGGAAAACTTCTTCGAAGTCATTTTATGCAGTTGAGTGCGCAACATTGAAATTTCACGATATTGAGACAAATTGAGAGTAAGAAATTATACAAGCTCTCGGCTTTAAAGAAAAAAAATGAAAAAAAAATCGTTGGGATTCGATGGGCCATTGGAAATTATGAACAGAAATTTTACGCGATCCCCTTGATTCACAGTGGAAGAATCAGGACCTCGAGAAATAAGAGATTTCGACTGAGAACCATGAAAAAATGTTTTGAGGAAAAAAGTTTTTCATGAGGATTCAAAAAACTTGTCTCTCGGATCTGAGGGGAGTTTATTGTTTGTCTCCTTCGGATGATCTCTCTCGTAGTCGCAGCTTATTCCTCCTTCACAGGACCAATTTGTGTAATAGTGCTACTGGGAGTCCTTCTCATTCATGTTTTTTTTTCTCCTCGATCCTTGTGGCTCGTATCAACATCCGAGGCCCTGATGTTCCAAACATTAATTTCCACATCCCAAGGGTGAGAAGGAAGAAATGATTTTCTGCATGGAAGACAAACAGTTTTCTCTAATGCTTTCCTGTGCTAGTTAAATATTCTTCGGCCAATTTTTACTTCGGAATTGTTGATCCGCGAATGAGTAGGAAATTGAAGTGAATATTCATTCTTCATATTGTTCCTACGCCGTTGTTATCGTCCGGTCGATTGTTCGTTATAGAAAAACTTAGCAAGCATGACTTCGGTTAATGCTTCATGGTCAACTGGATTGAAATCAACTCGTTTCTGATTTTTTAATGCGGGAAAATTCGCCAGACATCAGGAATTCGTAAAAAAATTCTACTCCAGAAACGATTTTTCTCATCTCTCAAAATTGATACCTTTTTGGAAACGTGTTCTTCGCTACATTTTTTTTTTTCCAAAAGTACGATATGTAGAGAGCATCGTATATAAATTTTAGGTAAAAATATCAAAATTTCGCGAAGTTGTGATTTTTTTAGTGAAAAAAATTGTTTTTCGAGTTTTTATGGTTTTCGGGGTAAAAACTGACTGGGGGGAATTGACCCTGGTATGGCTACGAACTGTGAATTGGCATAGGAAAATAACCATTAATAAATTTCAATCGTTTATTTTGACGGAGAATCTTTTTGAAATTATTCAAAATGCACGTAAATTATTTTTCTAACAAATAAATATAAATTATTGTTGTTATTCAATTGATGCATGCTAAAGAAATTTCTGTCATTTCATCAGTACATTTGAGTTTTTATTATTATTTCAAAATATTAAGTTGACCATATTCGACAGAATTATCGATCTTTTTCGAGAAAAAAAGGTTCCCAGTGTTCACTGTATTTAGTTTTTTGAGTTCAAACCTTTTTGTTAGTGTGGCTCCGAGATAATTTTATCTCATGATTTTCTACCGTCGAATTCATGACCCATTTTTTTTTCCTTCGAACTCACTAACTAGCTCACGATTTTTTATCGATTGCAAAATCGTTGCTCTGGAGATTAAAATTCCACAATAATCGAATTTGGCTCTTCGTTCATTCTCTTCGTTTTCTAATAAAAATTAAGACAATGCCGAGCAGTACGAAAAAGTAGTTTTGATGTTACAATTGAATAAAAAATTTGTTCCAATGTCGTCAATTTTATTTTAAGCAAAAAAAAAAGCGAATCGTTTCAGTATTTTCATACTTTCGTGTCTACAGTCTCGATTTAATTTCGTATCCATTTCGCTCTGAATGAGAATGTTTATGTATATGGAAGGAGCTACAACAGGTGATCCAGTGCATGCGGAAGTGGACCATCGGGAATAGTACAGCAGAGCAAAAGCGAAGAAGCTCTGTGCTCCACTTTGCCAGCAGAGAATTTGCCTCGAGTCTTTGAAATACTCGAACGAGTTCTTAAAGCATTATGCCACGTTGCTATCTACTCTCTAGCAGAAAGCACGGTGCCTTTAAATTGTCTTGCATTTCCATCCAGCTCGCATCACCGTGACTAGACTCATTTCCACTGGAAAAAAAGGCGAGACTAACATTCGCATTCGATCCAATAGCGTCAATTTTTTGTTTTCACGCGATTGATTTGAAATTTTTTGTACTTCGTCGAGCTGGTGTGAGTTAATAATTTATAAATATAATAAATAATAAATAATAACAAAATTAATGAATAATAATGAAAAAATTAAGAAAATATAATAAATAAAATATTACATTAAAAAAAATAATAATTTAAAAAAACTATAATGAATAGAAAAGTGGATAAAAAAATAATACCATAAATTATAATTCAATGGGCTCAAATTAAGTGGAAAAACGTTTAGAATAATTTGACTGGATCATGATAAAAAAAATTCGGAATATCTGGACGACATTCTCGTTTTATTTGTTTCTTTCGGTCCTAAACCTTTTTCGTTCTCTTTTTATTTTCCCTTCGCGACTAGTTCAAGACGTTAATTGGTTCACGAGGGGCGAGTGCACTCTCTAACCTCGCGATTGGTTGACATCTAGCGAACCTCGGAGCCTTTTTCTCTTTGTCGCAAAAGTCTAAAGCGCTTAAAGCTCTCCGACTCAACATTTAGAGCTGCAATGAACGGAAAGAAGAAAAGTGCGATTTAACTGCATGCAGAATTATTAACATCACGTCCACGTCCATTATAATCATCCGGTAAATTCCAAAGACACAAGTGCTTACGAGGAAAGCAATAAAATTTTCATGTAGGTGGATCGATTGTGGATAAATAAATAAAAAAAACATTAAAAAGGAAGAAATCATTGAACGAGGGAAAGATTTTTGTTTTTTTTTTTCCATCAAGTTGAAGAAATTGCACGTGACTCCAAGTGTCGCGTCATTAGGAAACCTCAGAAATAGTGAGATCGTGATTAATTATGTATTGAATGGCAGGAATGGTCGCACGCTTGAGAAACTTTAACGAGCTGCTGGCGTTTAGCGACCACGAAATATATTTTGCATCATTAGCAGGAGCCTAAAGATGAGAAAATTGGAGGCTCGTCGATAAAGTTTGCGTCAATCCAGTGGACTCGTATTCCTATCGAACTGGCAAATAAACCGTCGTCCTCACTTTTACGCTAGTTACGAATCGTCGCGTGTTTTCTGTCGAATCGAGAAATTGTGGAAAAACGAATTTGGTAAAAAAAAAAAGGAAACTGTAGATATTTACGAAATTTTTTGCAAAATCATTCGACGATTCTTATTTGCGCTTAATATTCAGGTATCGTGGAAATTGAAAAAAAAACAATCATAAAAATGATGTGGAAAACGATTTGAATTTTCATCATCGTGTGTTTCGTTTTTTTTTATAATTTATTAATTTTCATCAACACTGAGAAATTTATATCACTGATGATTTTTTTTTGCTCGGTTGTTGTCGATATTGAAAAAACGAGAAAACAGTTGTCAGGTGTAGTATGTCACGTATTTACATGCTCAAGATTCAAGAGGTGTGTGTATTGAATGGAAGAGCAGGGTAGAATTATAATCTCTTGAGACGTGGGATAGTAGTACATAAGGAAGAGGAAAATCTGGTGAAAAAGGAGAGAGAGAGAGAAAATGTTGTGGGTTTATCGGTGGTTGTTTGAGCCAATGTCTCTCTGAGATAGAACGCTGCTGACTTGCTGCTGCTTCGAAGAATAAGAGAGTCATTAGAATGTATTGTGGAGCAAGGGTTTGACAGGCTTTCTCTATATACGTTCCCCATTTCAGACTCTTCTTGTTTTAACCCCGAGGCTGTTTCCAACCACCTTATCGAATATATACAGTCTTCCTGTCTCCCTCTCTCTCTCTCTCTCTCTCTCTCACTCATTGTCTTTCTCTCTCGTTCGCCGAATCTTTCTATAAGCAATGATACAAACACGTGGGCTCTTTCGTGTAATACAATGAAATAGTCGCGACTGAGAATACGTGGAAGAAATATAAAGCAAATCGAAGAATGGCCAACATGGATAAATATGCGGATAGAAGTTCTGGAAGGTTAACGCACTTCGCATATCACACTTACTTGAAACCCACAATAAACGATTCTGCAACTTTTTTCAACTTGACAATTTCCAAAGCTAATTACTTCGACTTCCGGAAGTAAATGGTAAAACATCAAGAATTCTTGATCTTTTCAGTTTGTTAACGTGTTGCAGTTTTTTTTTACATTCTGCTCATGCAGACGAACTGTTTTCTTCACATGTCCTCGAATTCACACAAAGACGAGCACGTGTTATATGAGGAACTAGTCTGGATGTAGCAATGTGTAGGGAACATCGTTCAGGTGGTTCGATCGTACGCTGGAGTAGATCCATACAAGGCATTTTCTCATGGATGGCAAGTTAAACGTCAGGATTTCCTGTGAGCATTCGTACGAACTATCGTCGTTGCCGTTGTCATGGTCGTTGTCGTTGCTGAATGAAGAAAACCCTCGTGGCATGGTTTCGAGAGAAGCTTTTGAGAAAAAGGACACGAGGATTCGTTCCGCATCGTTTGCATGGAGGCCAGTAGTCGCGTTTTTCTCCAGCACCGAGGCATGCTCATCGACTCCACTGATTCCCAAGTCCTCAAACATAAAAACCTTTTGCCATCTCCATTCCTCCCTCTCTCTCTCTCTCTCTCTCTCTCTCTCTCTCTCTCTCTCTCTCTCTCTCGTGTCTGATTCTTTGCTGCTGGATGCATGACACACTACAAACTCGCGTAAAAACGGTCGATGAACGATTCTGTTAAATGTGACACAGACAAAGAAGGAACGAGGCTCGTTCTATTCTTTTTTCACTGTCGCTACTTTGTTTCGGTTTAGCCATTTCTGCCATCGTTCTTCCACTACTTTCCTTTTATTTTTATTCTTTTCTCCCTCCTCCCTATTCATGCTGAACTAGTTTTATAGAGAGACACGTGAGCCAAAGTAAACTTACTTCAACGATTGTTTCCTATACTAACGATTTCCTATATCATATGCAATTCCTTCTTGCGAAGAAAATATTTCGTAACGTTAACCTCCGCCTCGTTTTTCATACCGAACTGGAGCGATAGAAACGATAGAAACTTCTTCATCTCTTCTATTATTCCAACTAGACGAATGTGCAAGCCAAATGAGAAAAAATAAACGACAATTTCGATTAAAACGAGAGGATGGAGGAAAAAAATTAGAAAGCAAATGGAATTTTCGTGGACGATGTAATTTTCGAGTCTCCAATTACATCCCAAAGATGAGAAAGTGATTGAATTTGAAGGGATTTGCTGCCTCGAACCTCCAGCCTCGGTCCAGCATGTGCAAGCTTCCTATAGATCGGCCGATACGAGATTTTCAAGAATTGCACGTTGATGGACCAGAGTCTCGATTAAACGACCAGGAGCTACTGGCAAAAGAGAAAATATGAGTTCATATACAAAGTCTTCATGTGCAAAACATATGGCAAGTTCTCACTAAACTCCCAAGGGTCTCCAAGACCCCGCAACATTTTTTATTCCAATAAATATTTGGAATATCATCTTTCTCTTCCACTGAAAAAAGCACTTGTGATTTATTGCAGTTTTTCGCTCCCATACCTCTCAGATGTATGAACTTTTATCCTCGAGTTTAGCCACCACCATTTGTAATTCGTTCTCGCTTATCCCACAATACTTCCGCCACTTACATCATCATTCATTCAACAACTTTTCGTTACGTCATTTCCTTCTGTAATTGATAGATTTCCTAGGAAATGCCGGTCAAGGCTTTTTTTTTTATTATTTTTTAATACAAATTCGAAAACATCACGTTATACATTGGAAAAATAGATTTGCAAGTATTCTTGATCAATATTTAAAAAATAACAAAATGAAATAAATTGAAAAATAAGTTTTTAAATTTAATTCAATTTTAAAATAATTGGGAAAAATTTAATATTTTTTGAATTTTTTCACGGTTTTTTTTGACAGGAACAATTATTTGGCGGGTGAGAATTATTTACTGAGAACATCGGGGGGAAAAAAATACGATTATTAATATCAATATTGGCCGAAACATATCGCTTGTGTTTATTTTTCTAGGAATCGCCGTTGTCCAAGATAAAAAAAAGGGAATTAATCTTGAGTTCATTTTTTCCGAAGTGAAAAATATTGAAGAACAGAAATTCGATACGATCGTTGCATTTTTATCGAGAAGCGTTTTCGAGAGTGCGGGAAGTTGGCGCTCACATTTATTTGGATTTGTTTCAAAAAAATATGAGGGACAGGTTAATGTTTTTATTGGCGCGGTTTTGGACCAACTTGAGAAGTATTTTTGGGATAAATATCGAGGCGATCGTCGCCTGTGGAAAATTTGGAAAGCTCATTCGACCGAAAGGATTCCGATCGTGTCAAATTTTATTTAGCTGAAAAAAGTTTGGTGGGTAATCATTGTAACTCGAGGAAGAATTCCTCCTATGTATTTAAGGAGTTGCGGCGAGGGGAAGGGTCGGAAATCGAAAATTGGATCGACGAACGTGTCGGGCCGGAAGTTGGCGGTAATGTATCGTTCATGCGAGAAACGAGCCATCGTTCGGTGTTCCTCGTTCCCATCCTCGAGAAACCCCATCGCGACGAAGAAACTTGTTTCTTGAGACAACCTTGTCACCGCGTTTTCTAACAACCCTCTTTTCACTCGTACACGAAACCGAGACTCAAATTCTTGTCCATGCCTGTTCGATCACGCTTTCGGCTTTTGTTTTATTTTTCCTCCATTCCAACAGTCTAAATCGAATCGTTTACGAAGAAGAGTTCTGGCTCTTGAATTATGAAGACGTTCGGTGCATTTTGACAGGAAAGAAATAGAATCGATGACCTAATTATCATTGAGGAACACTCAATGAACAATTTCTTGGCAGATTATGAGAAAGTTCATTTTTATGCAAAAAATCGCGCGAAGATTGAAACAACAAAGCTTCACTTCCGTTGAACTTTGTTATTAGCAACGATACTAATAATGATGCATGTCGCATCAAAGTTAAAGAGGATCGCGAAGGAGGCTATGTGAACGAAAATTCTAACTTTGAGGTTTGAAATTTGGAAATAACAGAAATATATTATTATTAACAGAAAAGAATTATTTTTGAATCCACCCGGGCGCAACTTGCCTTGTCGGTTCGAACATTTCTTTTTAATACTTGGCGTCAAGACGCTGCCGCGTCTCTAAATAACGGACAAAGCATTAGCAATCTCTCTCTCTCTGGATCATATGTTACTTATTATAAACGTTCCTATTTGCCTAAACTCGTTTTTATGCTTATCGAACTGCTCCAAAATAGGTTGGCTTCAAGACGCTGTCGCATATCTCGATAAGTAATTATTCATAAAAGGAGCGCTGCAGCGCCACCAGAAAACCGTTCGCGCGCTTCAGCGCGCGTGATGGGCTCGTTAAAAGTCTCATTTAATCGTATCGAGAAACTCATTGGCTTGAAATTTACAGGGCGATGTTGATTGATTAACAAGTGAATATTGGAATTGCTGAATACAGCATCTTGTTTGCGGTATATTGTGCACACTTCCGATCTATTGGTTGTTAATTACTGAGGAGGAAGTAAAGTTTGTTGTGCGATCGTAGGCAACGCGCGTTCTTGTTCCTTCGTCGATTCGTCTAAGTCCCGATACGTCAAGGCGGTGCGTTCCAATCCTCTCGGGCATTCAATCGTCAAATTAATTAGTTGCTTTCCTAGTGCTTTTCATTTTCAAACGTCACACTGTGCAGACAGCAGCCGAAAGGTTCTTGCATGAAAGTAAATTGAAAAATTACGTCACTCGCGTCTTTTTCTCGCCTCCAATGCCGCCTGGTGCGCTAACACATCGAAGTGCACCTGATGATCTAAAAAATATTAATCGAGCACGTGCCATAGGCCCTGTTCAGCAGGTTACGGTTCAGCTTCAGAAAACGATGCCTTTTAGGGTCCTGATCAGTTCCCTATGCATGGATCCTGTTTGAACATTTTATCGCAACTCACTGCATATTTGTTCTATTTATTATTTGGTAAATTTTCAAAAGCCCGGCAAGTTTTTGAATCGCAAAAGTCGATCCTTTTGATGTCCTGACCAAGTACTGAGCACGAATGATGAGCTTTGCTGAAGAAAAAACAGGACTTCGTTGCATTCTACCGATGCAGACTTCGACACACCGAAAAAAATGGATCAAAGCTTTTGGAGATCGTCATCTACTTAATGCGAATAACTCATCCACTTAATGGGAGCTCTTTTCAAAAAATTACATCAGAACGAATGATGATATGACTCCATAAGCTTCGTTCAGACTTTTTCCAAGATCCTGTGATGTTTTCTTGCTCTACTTCTCGATAATCATACGTGAGAACGAGCCCAAAGAGCTCCCCTTGATATTTCGACTCCTACGATCTTTCTCTTTTGAAGGGAAGCACAAGGGCTCGTATAATATTTGGCCCGTTTCCGTTGCCAGTTCATTCAGACATTGCCTGCGATGTATAGACTGGGATGTTCAATTTTCAGGCCATTTCTCATCGGCAGGCTCTGAATTCCCACATCATGTTTCTCCAATGTTCTCTCCATGTTTTGAATTACTTCGAAGATTCATGATTATGTCTATGAAAAGCGATCACTGCTTTTGATCTCGTCCTAAAAAGTGCTGGCTCTGTGTTTTCAAGATTTTCCCAAGTACCATGATCCACGGAGTGGATTCACGCGAATACGTGCGAACCAGATCTCTCCGATACCTACATCATTGAGCTCGTAGTCAGGGACTTAAAACAACGTTTTTCTGGGAACCGTTTTCTCTCAGACTTTTTACACTTTTTTTTCGTTCAAATTCGTGAACCTTCGATTCTATGATTGCCAAGTACATTTTTCACCCTGAGGAGCAATATTTCGTTACAATTTCTGTCCTTCCGCCCTTCACCCAGCATTGCACGTAAAGAGGCAGAGGGAAAGTAAAAAATTAAAAAAAATAAAATGAGCGAACGAGAGAAACGAAATGGAAAAGTTCGTATTGCAAAAATGCAGGTTCACTGCGGGATCATCGCATTTTTATCTTCGTCATATTTCCCTTTAGAATTTCATACAGCGCGATTATACTCGCACAAGCCATTCCTCACACACACAAACACACACACACACAACACAACATAACACAGACACATTCATAAATCTCGAGTCTCATGGCCAAAGCTTTCATGTGTTTCGTTATATCATTACAATGCAACTCCGTACAGACTACCGATTTTGCTTCAATTAAATTACCCTTTTATAAAGAACTCTCGAGAGATTGCGGATGTACGAGAGACCGATAACAAATTCAATCATACGTATTCCGGGCTCGCTGGATGCAAGTTTGAGCATAAATAGACTTGGTCAAAATCAACGTAAATGGACACGAATAAATATTCAGAATAAGCAGCTGAGAAATTAAATGAAAAATTAGAAAAATAAAACTTTGTTTCACTATTGTAAAAATACTTCGGGGTGTTGGAATTTTTCTTGAGTAGAAGACGGCGTGATGGATGAATAAAAATATTTGGAAGAAACGTATCTGGAATATTGAAATTTTAGCGGAAAACAGAATGTAGGTTTTTTCAATTCGTTCGTATTTTATGATCCAGTTCGATGAGGAATCGTGGAAACACAAAACGAAACGGAAACGCGAGTGAAAGCGTCGCTTGCAGACTTTTCGTCGTGTTTGGCTTGCACGATATTGGAAAAAATGGCCAGCTATTTGTAAGGGACTTGCGAGTCTGTTAGCCAAAAAATATTCGCCGATAAAATCAATATCCAAAAGTCAATGTATTCGAACGGAAGTTCTGGAGGTTCGAAAAAGAAAAGGAATAGGAAACGCTACGATCGTGAAAAGTTTGGTGAGCAGCAAGAACAATAAAGGGAAGGAAGCCGAGCAGTAGTGTGTCAAGCTCGCTTAGTAGGCTTGGCAAGGGACGAGGTGTAACCGAACAATACCTGGGCCCGGACAATCTTATACGGAAATAACTTACCCCTATAGTTACCGAGTCGATATTTTAATCACCGCGACCTGGTGGTCGTGCTGCCAGCGACGTTGGATTGTGTCTGTCACGCCGGATGGGATTGTGAGAGAGAAAGCCTGAGAAAAACAGACAGACGGACAGATAGAAAGAGAAAGAGAAACGGTGAGAAAAAAAGTGAACTAAATGAAGGAAAAAATGGGAATAGGCATGAGGGAGAGCGGAAGAAAAGCGACAGCAGTTGACGACGTTGTCGAGAAGAAAAATAAAGCGAGGGAGAAAAGCTTGCCATTCAATGTTGGTTCTGCTGCGTTTAGGGTGAACGCGAGTCCACCCTTGTGATTTGCTATGTAGACGGGCAGTCCTGGTAGCCGAACCGCAATGTTCATACGACCCTCCTGCACGTTTTCTCCATCACGAAGTCATAATGATCGTAATAACGAATGGAGCAGCAACGAGCATTGACCTAATTCTCTCTGTACATCGATCTTTCCCATTTCTTTGCTTCTTATCGTCATACACCATTCGGCCGTTCATCTTGCCGATTTCTTCCTCACATCCGAAGGCTCCAGCCGAATTTTAAGTCCAGTAAACAAAGAGACAAATTTCCCACGTGTTTGGATGCCCATCAACGTTTCATTTCTCAAAGCTTTCCCTCCTTCCGTCACTGCCTTTGACCGCTTCGTGCGGATTCGAGGATGTGGATGTTGGACCAAATCATTCTGAGAAACACTCTTCATAGTCGCTTGCTTCGAACTTAGTTTAATAAAGTGTATGATTCGATCTTCCATCCGAATAAACACGCGGAACATGCCGAATCCCATGTTATGAACGTACGTGCAGCAAATTGTTTGATTGTACAAATTTACCCAGTTTCCGGAGGAAGGGCGTACGTCCAACTGTTCTGGATGTAAAGTAACGCGCGTCAGACACTTTCATTCATGCGAATTTCTCGTATTCCAACGCCCACAGACTCTCTTGTCCATACTCATGTGTACATAGAACCCGAAACATCTATAACTTACGTTGAATAGTTGTCATCGCTAAGGAGAGCAGCCCAAAGTTTAGTCAAATACACGGTAGAGAAGCTCGAGAGCTGTTCACCCGTCGG
Organism: Hyposoter dolosus; assembly: GCA_963921915.1. NCBI lineage: Eukaryota > Metazoa > Arthropoda > Insecta > Hymenoptera > Ichneumonidae > Hyposoter > Hyposoter dolosus. The sequence continues at coordinate 18,911,577 of OY998129.1, read as the reverse complement.
AAAGTGAGAAACAATAAACTGTCGTGATGAGGAGCCATACCAGCGGAGAGTACAGCTGATAATTAACAGCTGCTGGCTCTTATCCCAGAAGGTTAATCATCAGCTAACTCTTAAGTCGGAGATACTCTCGTACTAAACGGTAGATGGAATAACCTGCTTTCTTACGCATCCGTTCCTTCGTCAAGATGTAACTACTTTGGTTGGAATTTACTTCTTTCGGCAAAATTCAATCAGTCGTCTTGGTATTAATTGGCTTGTAAGGAAAGCCATTTTTTCTGCAGACGGAAAAAACATTTTTACATAATTTTCCTGCACTATGCCACGCTTGATTGGAATTAAACATCCAGGCCGAATTAGGCAAACCAATTAGGCAAACCTTCCCGAACATCAACATATTTTATTTCCAGTTATTCTGAACCAACTCCAATAGTTCCTTCCTGCGTTGATATGAAAAGCCTATTCATCATTTCCCCCAGCAACTCTTATTGTCACAAAATAATGGAAGGCGTGATTTATGAATTGTTCGGATGGCAACCACACGATCCAAACATTAAACATACTTTTTCTTCACGTTCTCCTCTGTGTTTCGCAGAACTGAAACAATTTTTTTTGACCATTGAATTTTAGGCAAATTGACATGATCCCATGGTCAGTTTGTAGTAACTTTTTAGGGTCGATCCTTCGGCGATGGAAAATGCCCAGGTTAATTAAAATGTTGATCATTCGGACCAAAGGAGCACGATCTTTTGATAAGCGTTTTATGAACGAATCATTTTCCTGAATGAGGATGAAGATGCATGTCTGGACGAGAGTGCAAACCGAAAATGCCAACAAATGATGAAAGATACCTCATTATTTCGTTCTTTTTGCAGAACATCAGGTTCTCAAGTTTCACTAATTTGAGGTAGTCGTCATTATAGGGAAGTCGTAATCAGCAGTCTGGAGGCAAAACGGCATTTCAGTCAAAACGGAGGACAATCAGCAAGAAGAATAAAATTCTTGCAGGATTAAGATTACTTTCAAATATAAGACCGACATGGTGTACTTTAGAGTTGATAGGAACTATGCTAAGACTTTCCAAAGCAAGTATATAAATACGATTAAAAATAAAATAAAATTGAATGGATGTAGGAGAGGGGATTATAATTCTGGAAAAGAAATTCTGCAATGCCATCAATATGTACGTACAGTTGAGGGTAAATCGGGTCTCATTTCCTGGTAGTCCTATTCGTTTTCTTTTCCCAAGCTCGTTTCGTTCATCTTGATCGGAATTCGTTGATGCTTCATTCTGATATGCTTGCACTACTATTCCACATAATCCCGATGATTTTACTGCAGCAATTTATTCGCTAAGCTCTCTCCCAAGGACTCAACAAAATGAACAGGCATAAAAATTGAAAGGAGAAGACTTCGAAATGTAAAAAAAAAAAAAAAAGAAACGGCATCTGGATTATGATTTTGGCAACTAAAAATTGGCACAGCTATCTATGAAAATTCATAAAAAAGGATTGACCCTCCATGCACACGTAGTCCCACACACATACACCCACACACACAGGAATAGAAATATGATGGAAAATAATATTGGTGACAGGTGTCGATCGACTTTGTATGAAAATAGTTCAGTCGCTGCATGTTCGGAAGCCACACGAGCGCTTACCCCAAAGTGCATCATCCGGACAGATAAACGCGTTTTACTGCAAAACGAGCCCGTCACGATATCAAGTGGTGCGTGCAAAAGAGACAGGGAAAGGACGAGAGAGACGGATCGAATGAGATGTGGATGGAGCTTGCGAATGTGCGTAATTGACGAAATAATCGATCCTATGGTCAACCGGTAAATCGTTCCATAATTACGTTGCTCCCATGCTCGATTGCAATTCGCTATTTGTAATCGTTAACGTCAAACTAGCCTAAAGGAGCTTTCCAATCTACCAACGTTTGTTGCTAATTGATAAATACATTTTTCATAAACCATCGGCAAAAAAAGCTCGTCGCGGATTTTTCATTTTCGATCCTTTTTTTTCGGACATTAACTCCTCGAGACAAAGGCCATTTTTTCCATTCGAGAGTATCGTCGAATTTTGCTGGTTCCTTACAAAACTTCGCCAATCAATGCCTAACGGAGTGGAGCTTTCCATTCCATCGGAAAAGTCTGCTCAATTTTTCACATTTTCCAACATCAACTTTTTGGTTTTGTTGTAAGTGAACACGACGTTGACTTCCGGGGCTGTAAGAATTGTGGAATTTTGAAAATTTCGGGACGTAAACTTTAGAGGCAGTAAGAATTGTGGAATTTTGAAAATTCTGGATACCCAAACTGCTCGGTGCTCCGTTTTGCGAAACTCTCACATTGAAAATGCTCTTTCGACGAAAATATTACCAGGTGCATTCTACAAGGAACGCATTCATTTGCTCGCTTAATACTGAAGCGAAGATAGAACATAAAGTTATCAAGTTATGTAAAATCTTTGGAAAACGGAAGCCCGAATGAATAATGCATAAATAATTACATCCAGGCTGCCAACGATCCTATAGTCTTACTTCTCCATCCTCTTTTAAATGTTTACATACTGAATACTGAATACAATGTAGATTAAGGCGAATCCTTGGACAAGAGAATGGAAAGAAGTTCCTGAACGCAGGAATTTTTTCCTCGTTAAAAATTCTGCCAAGTTTTTTTTTTTTTTTTATCCAGAAAAAAACGACTGTAACTTTTTTCCTTGGACGGTTCACATTATTTCACTATTTTCCGAGCAGTCGATTAATAATTCGTTGGACTAGACTTTCCAGGCTAATCAGAGTTATCCTCGAGGACATGGTCAGGAAAAATTGATTGTATTTTTATGACTCAACCTTTTGAGCCATATACAATTTCCCTCTCGTGCAATTTAAAAAAAAAAAAAAACTACCTAACGAAAAATTTCTAAAAAATTGAGTGACATTTGTTGAAGCATTGTGAGTTTGTGAAAAATTTTCTATTCCAATCTACGTGGGAGTTCAGTTGGAAATGACAAATTCGAGTTTCGATTTGCAATTTACCTTCTTTGGACGATTCTTTGGACGATTCTTTTTTCTTGGATGGTTTACAACATTCTTTTCGTATTTTCCGAGCTGTCGATTAATTATTCATTCGACTTTCCAGGCCAATCACACTTAGAATTAGCGTTTTTTTCATTTCGTTCGATCGTCGTTATCGCGTATTCGGATTCCTCGATAGAGACCAATTCATTTCCGGTCTAGCCTGCTGCTGTCTCAGGACTCGTCCGGTCGAGTGGATCGCTAGGGTTTTATTCGTTCTTGAAGGAGTAGCTGCGGGCTACCCTATATATAGCTCGTACGTGCAGAATAACTCTCCCGCGCATGTAGTTTGTTGCAATATTCCAATTTACCATAGCAAGAAGTTGCTCCGCCGCAAAACGACGAGTGTAGTTTCGCGTATCGAATTCGCAAGCGTGTTCACGAAACACAGAGCATATTATACTCTATGAATACGAAATAGAGTGGAGAATTTATACCATCGCGAGAGAGATAATATATCTATGTGGAGGATATGGCATCACATAACCAGGGAAAAATTTATCCCATGAGCCAGCATGGTCCGTTCCGAAGTTTTGAATGACGCATCGGGCAATCCGCTCTTTTACAATTTTTATTAGTTCCGATAAATAAAATTGTTCGTGTTTACACACGGGACATGAAACTTTGTCCACGTCGTATTGTTGGTATTACAATTGTGCTGGCAGCCCATTCGAATCGCATGCTGCAATTGAAAAGATAGGAAAATTGAAAAAGAAAAGAAAATGGAGAATAAATGTGAAATTTTTTCTGGAAAACAATCGGAAGGAAATTTGTTTCTTTTTGGATAATGCTGACAACTCAAAACACAGTACTCCTTAATAGAAAACAAAAAGTTTTTTTAGTCAAAGTTAAAAATCATTATTTCAATAGGAACAATAATAATAAACATTGTTTTGAACAAATCGTCGAATATGTTCAGTCATTTTGGATGCACATTGACGTAACGAGAACTGAAAATCAAGGCAAAAAGGTCATTTTATCAGTTTAAGTCAAACTCATGGTGTCCATGCCTGGCCAGGACATTACTCCGATGTCGTTTGGGCCAATCTGTTACGTGCAGTGGCCACGTGAATCCATAACTCGATTACAAAACAAACATCAAAGTTTCGATGCCCCAATCAATCTGATTACGTTCTATTGCCAGGATCTCGTAGCCTTTCGTATTGTTCGGATTCCCCAGGAATAACGAAGGAAAAAAATAGTTTTCTGTACGTAACTGAAAATATTTTATTCAGCCTTGTGGATTAAAAACAATAAAATCGTAATTGGTCAATCCTTGTCAGGCATTCATAAGTCCAACAAGTTTTTACATCAGTGATAATTAGTCAAAACTTTTGATAATTACAGTCACTAATGAGAGTTGATCAAGCTCAACTGGACTCAACATATTTTTATCAAACGAGGTTCTGATCGATTTGAATATCTGCTCGTGTCGTAATTTCCGGAATTTCCTTGCAATATATAATCGTTCATAATGCATCCAAACGAATCATTCGAACCAATCACATGAAAGTGAATTGAAAATCGAACTGCAACTATTAATATAAAAAATAACAATAATAATTATGAAAATGAAACGTTGATTTTTTCTTCACGCGATTTATGTGTTTCAGGTTTTTGACAAACACAATCGAGGCTACATCACAGCATCCGATCTGCGAGCAGTGCTTCAATGTCTCGGAGAAGATTTGTCTGAAGAGGAAAGTGAGTATATACGAAATTGTTATTGTTGTTTTAAACTTTTACACAGCTCATATATTTTCATCATTCTCCACTATTTCTGAGAAGGAGGAGGGAGGGAGGGGAAGGGAATAAGCTACACGAATGTTTTCGTCTTGAATTGAGAGGAAAACGAGAAATCCTGTGAAACGTTTCAGAAAAATGTGTGACTTGGCGACAAGCTTATCCGTGATATGTTCGTTTTCGCAGCCACTTTTTTTTTCGGTTTTACGTTTCCTTTTCTCCGGTTTTTCTCGCGCGAAGCTCGGCTCCTGAAAAGTGGACACTTATATCCGTGCGTGTGACATTTGAGATCTTCTGTGATTCGAGCTCCAACGGAAATTTTATTGTTCCTACTAGAAACAATGAGAAAGTCCAACGAGAACATTCTGGAAGCGATTTTTTTGTCGCATTGTTTTGGCGGGCTCTTAAAGTCCTAGAGCCGCGAGTTCTTCTCAATATAACGAAAGGCACACTAGACATTTTTGGCTATACAAGGAGACACTATTGATGGTCGATCCTCAATACGCAGCGCATCCGATCGATCTAGATCCGTGCGTCATTCTTCACAGCCAATAGATTCTGCGGAAAGAGAGAGGGAGAGAGAGAAAGAGAGCGGGAGAGAGAGAGAGAGAGAGAGAGAGAGAGAGAGAGAGAGAGAGAGAGAGAGAGAGAGAGAGAGAGAGAGAGAGAGAGAGAGAGAGAGAGAGAGAGAGAGAGAGAGAGAGAGAGAGAGAGAGAGAGAGAGAGAGAGAGAGAGAGAGAGAGAGAGAGAGAGAGAGAGAGAGAGAGAGAGAGAGAGAGAGAGAGAGAGAGAGAGAGAGAGAGAGAGAGAGAGAGAGAGAGAATCCCACAGACCTGGAGAAAACGCCGTGCAGTGTAATCGGAAACGCAATTACGGGAGCGAGCGACAAAGAGAGCGAGAGGGAGACGGTTGCCGCGGGCAAAGCGAGAGATATATATTCCAGAGCCACGTGCACAACGTTCTTGTCGAGCCGCCCCGATCTACCTTCGCGATCCTCCCTCTTCCACGTCTGGCTCGCTTTCCTACGGGAGAATAGGGATTTGCATAATTATTCCTGACCATTCTTCAGAAAACACAATAGTTTATAGAAATAGATCTCAATTGAATCATCCACGATCTTTATCAATTGCTGTAACCGCCGTCGAAAAAGCCAAATACAATAAATTATTGATGGTCTCATCTCTATTCTGAATGGAGTGAAAAAGGCCACTGAGTTTTTGCAGAATAATATTTGCGCTATAGCTTTTTTTCATTCATTCTCGCGCGTTTTCATTCTCGGACGAATTCTGGATTTCACGATATGAAAAAAACAAAAAATTCAATATTTTGTCCGTGAGACTCGATCGTTACATTTTAGTTTCTGTCACGCGCTAATAATACGATTTCAAACAATCAAATCCATTCACTTTTCATAATAATAAAATTATTCAATTTTGTTGACACGTAATCAACTTTTATCAATATCCTGAAAATAGTTAATGATTCCTCATCCGATTTTCCATACTTTTTAAAATGATTAATTATCAATTAATTGTCATTCCATTTATTATTGGTTCATTAATTTTTATTCATTTTTTAAATGATTGATTTTCATAAATTCTAAATATATAGTGAATTTTTATTTAAAAAGTCTACAAAAATGTGTTTTTATCATTTGGCTTTTTTTTTCTTTTTACATTCTTCTTGTTTCGAGGTTCTCATTGTTGTAGAACATTTTTTTTGATCGTTTTGTTTCAAATTCGTTTGTCTACATTTTCGATATAATAATCAAGCCGAAAGATTTTATTTTTATCCGGACGCGGATCGGGAGGATTTCCGAGCGTATATCAAAATCGGCAATTGGCCAATTAGGATGGTCTCGTTCTGAATATATGTATATTACGTGTTATCGGTGCATCCCGACCAGCAAATTCGATATGTCGATTTGTGCATATCCGTCGCTTCAATGGAGCATTCCCTCTCTTCTTCACTTCTGTATGCTCTCCCTTGCTTCCTCTCGCTTGCTCCAAGTAAAATATTCCATAGACGAGATTCTGGCGATATCGGAGGATAATACCGAAACGAGAACGTTTTTCAAAAATACAATTTGAATGTTTAGGACACATCGTGTCAAGTGCACAACTTTTTTTTTTCTCTCCACGCAAATTCAATCGGAATCTCTATCATTTTTCTTTCAGTTTCCATAAAAGCTCATTCGTGTGTCAATATCGAGTGTTCAATCATTTTACATTACACCACACAAAACGTTGTCGAATGGAGGAGACTCGTGGGTTTGGCATTACTTTCTGAAAATGAGTTGTTTCCCAAAACTATTTAATCTGGAGATCGAGTTTTCACATCACACCAACCAGGACCCTCGTCAGCTGACGATGTTTTGAGCAACCCTTAAAGTCAATGACGAGTCGTTCGTTTCTTTGGCTTATTCCATGATTTTAAAACTTTTGAAAAAATCGGAAAAAATTCATGAGCCTCTTTTGAACACTTGACTAACTGATAATAATATTTTCCAACTGAATTTTTTTCTTTAAATAATGATTTTATGCAAAATATGAAGACGTGAATTTTTCACGACTTTGCCCGGAGAAGAATGATTCATTGCTAACGTTTGAGGGTTAATCGGGATCGAGGGACAGCCTGAAAAAAACACTCCGAGCAGTTATTTTCTCAATTGGTATCATTTCTGGATTCTCGGGACCGTCGAGAAAATTAGTTTAAAAAATATGAACCAAAGAGTTCGAGTTCAAGAATTTGACTTTTTTGTGACTCCCGGTGCCTCTGAATTCGAGTAAAAAAAATTATTGTATAAAGTGTCCGAGATGGTATGGACTCGCAAATTCGATAAATCAACGGATGATCGCAAGGCCGTTCTGTTATGTTTTTTGTTTGTTTTATTATTTGTATAATTTTTTCTGATTAATTTATTTCCGCTATTCTGAACGTGCTGGGCTTGAGAAAATACGCATTTGAGCTGCTGCTGCCGCTGCTGCTGCTGCCTCATTTCGGCGTCTCTTGCGCGCCAAAGACTTTCTACGGCTAGAAAATTACGCGTAGACGTAATACGTGAGAATAATGAGGGCGTGATAATTTTAGAATTATAGAGCTTGAGTATTATACGAGTGGAAAACACACTTGTACGCTCTCGGCAAGGGAGAGAGAGAGAGAGAGAGAGAGAGAGAGAGAGAGAGAGAGAGAGAGAGAGAGAGAGAAAGAGACCGAACGGCGTAATGGCACCGACGCCAACTTCTCTTCATCTTCATTATTGCCCGAAAGTTTTAGCAAACGGCTTACACTTTCTGTGGAATTTTCGGAAGCACGTCCATGTACGCACGTTCATATTCGCAACTTTTCGTCTTGCGAGCCAAATGTATGAATCGAAACAATTCAGCGAACATGAAGAAGAAGAAATTATTAAAATCTGCTCGACTTCCAAAAAAAATTCTTGTTCCGGATTTAACGATTTTTCTCGTCAAGAATTAATGAGTTTGCTAATCATTTTTTTCTTGATCTACAGTCGAGGACATGATAAAGGAAGTCGACGAAGATGGCGACGGTCGAATTGACTTTTATGGTAAGAACTGCAATATCATGAAAAATTTTGACATTTTTTTTCGCGATGAATTTTTGCCTTTTTCGACAAAAATAAAAAGTTAATTTTTGTACCTGGCTCTGGCGAGACTCTCAAGTTGAACGTTGAATCTTTTTATTTGGAAAAATTGGCGAATAAAAAGAAAGTTGCCAGCGAATTATAAAAAACAAGATTTCGTCTGGTGCTTTCAGAGTTTGCACGTTCTCTCGTTGAGCCTGGAACTGACGACGAGGACGAGGAGGAGGACGACGAAGAAATTCCTCAATCACCTCTCTTCTAAGATTCTCATCTTTTCGCACAAAACTTGACTATTTTTTCGCAATAGTTAGAATAACAACGTTATATATTGTCATAAGAATGAAAATATTTGGGAAAATGTGCACGAATAATGAGCAGAAAAAGAGAAGAAAGAAAAAAAAGTAAATTATAACGATAATTATGCACAATTAATAATTCCATTCTTCTCACTATCAAATTCGTCATTGCTCGAATTCCTTTCATGAAATCAAATCGACGTGTGTCACCGCAAACGAGGAGTCGTTCGCGACGGAGTGTATCTATATGTGTAAATCTATAACGTACCTTGTTCACTTTTTCTGCTTACGATTTTTCTCTACACATTGCGATCGAATTTTATCGATTATTTTTTGCATCGAATACGACCATTTACAGTCCAAACGATGTTCACTGATTCAAACAATCTCCATGTTTTATTCATTACGTAAACTACGATTACGAACTGTATACAGGAAAAGTTTCTTAAGTCTTCGAACGGTAACTTGGCCAATTTTTGAAAATAGACAAAAATGCTTTGAGAATAGAGTTTCTGGTTTTTGGCTTAGAAAAAAACTGGGTCGATCTTCATTCCTTTTTTTGTAAGCAAGTCATTTTTGATTTTTCCCTTTATCCATCTATTTCGTCAGGAAAACTTTCTCTCTCTCGTGCAATTAACTGAATTTTTTTAAAAATACAAATGACCTGACGAAAAATTTCGAAAAAATTCAATAACATTCCTTGAAGTATTTTCAGTTTGTCAAAAAATTGCTATTTCGATTTCCGCAGTAGTTTAGTTGGAAATGACTGTTGAAAAAAACTTACGAAATTCGACTTGTGATTTACAAAAATTTGTATTATTTGCAATTGACGAATAGTGACCGTTTATTTATTTATTTATTTTATGGATCGACGAATTCTTTAGGGACGATGTGAAATTAAACTTCAATCTCGATATCGGTTATTTAAATTGTGGTTTACTAACTATTATGGCTCGAAAGAGAAAGCGATGACGAGTAGCTTTCTAAAAAAATGAAATAATCAACGTCGTATTTATTTTTTCCTTTTGTCCAATTTTTCAATTTTATTAGTCAAACGCGACCAGTCTAATAATATTTTTTTACATCTTCTGCTAATTGGTCAAGTTATTAGTTTGGACTTTGTTGGTAATTAATCCTGTGTATATAAATATTATGTAAGAACTATAATTAAGACAAGGTTTTCGTGGGAAAAAAAATGGCGACAAAAAATTCGCGTTTCACAATCAAAAAGTAACTTTCCCGATGGAAACTTTTGCACGATGTAATTTTTTTTTCCTCTCACGAATTGTCCTTAACGATTGTTTTCCTGAAAAGTTTTCTAGTAGAAAAAAGTGTGATTTTGAGTTGTTCGTACGATTTCCGTCAAATAACACGATAAAGAAAAAAAAAATATCCTTTTCGACGAAGATCTAGAAAGCTGAGGTCAAATGTTTCCATCATTGATTAGATAAATTTGAAACTATGAAAATCTAAATGACATATCTGCAAAATATCGCTTTAATTATAGATGAAAAAAAATAAAAAACGAAAAATTATCTCAATATTTCGTAGGTTAATTAGACATATTACAAATTTATGAAATTGACAAAACTGTTCAACGTATTGGACAGTGGACAACATTCATCGAGATGAAATAAAAATAAAAACAATTATCAAAATAATGTTCCGCACGAGATTTTCGTTGGAGCAACGATGAGAAACGAATTTTTCGAACCGATGCCAATATCTTTGTCCCAATCGTTTTTTCAGTTTCCTCCAAATTAAAAAAAAAAAAATTGAGCCATCGAGTACAAATACAAATTTACGACAAAAATAAACTTCCTTAAAGTTTCCGAGCCGAATAAATGAAAAGTAATTTTGGAAATTTGAAATTTGGAAATATTGAAATTGCAAATTTTGAAATTCGAAATCTGTGCTGCAGTTTAGCGTCGTTGCTTCAATGTAATTTCGGTTTTCCCGTCTCCGTGTGTACTTATACATGTGTATAATCATATTGAGTAAAAAAGGGATGAAATTTGACACAATTGCTAAGACCAAATGAATTGATATCTTCTGAAAGCTTCGAACAAAATCAAGACAAGCGTGCAAAAGGCATGACTCCTTCTATAATCTGACGTCTTTAAGAATTTTGAAACGAAGAAAACAGTAAAATTTGAATGAACGGAATATTCTCTCGCTTTTCGTCGATCAATCACGCACCAGGGCATTTAAGAATCCCGTCTATTTAGAAAATAAAATACTAGACAGCAAACAGAAACCTGCAGAATTGAAATTTTCTATTAACTCGATGGGTCACCTCGTTATGGGTTGATGGACAAGAAGAAAACTTGAAAAGGCAAACGCGAACTTCTATATAAGTCGAGTTGAGCGAGGAATTGACAATTTCAATAGTCGCACAACGCACGGACGCGAAAAAACATAAAAATTATCGGTTGTCGGTAACTTACCGACCGAGTTCAAAAATCATATTTTTGACAGAAAATCTCGTGCCGGTGGTGTACGACTCAATGGTTTCTCCCGCACGTTCAGACGCATCGGAGGTACTTCAAATGATCGAAGCAAATCTGCTGCCCAATGATAACTATAATTTCTGTTTCGTTTTTTTTTTGTAAAATCGAAACGGATTTTAATAATCTTTCATTTTTTCATTCTCACGCCTCCATCCCTGTTTGCAACTGTAATACTTCGCGGAGCTTTGTATGAATAACATGAAAATAAAAATTTCATTGTCAACGCTAATGGCGAACATGTATGCGCTGTTCCAAACCATTTTAAATATTCAATAAAAATTATTAACAAAACTCACGAAAAGCCCTGATTTATTCCCTTGGTTCGTTTCGTAGAATCGAAGGAAACATTTTTTAAGGGAAAAAAATCCTGCAGTCAGCGTTTTTTTGTTTTTATACATTCGTTTTTCAATTTTATTAGCGATAAATAAACTTACACCTCTTTACAATATGTAACAATTCATTCTCATATGACTGTCAGAAAAAAATATATATTTATATTTATTATATTGTTTCAATACGTCCGTCCATTATTATTATTTTTCATACGACAAACAACACACTGTTGCGATATATAATAATCTATGGTCTACGATTTTCACCAACTCAGCGTCTCGAGAGCACGACGAGAAATTCCAACTTTTTGAATCTTTGGGAAAATAAAAAAATTGGGAATATTGATCAAAATCTTGATGACGAAGCCACCAGCTGATTGTGCAGTTACCAATGAGACATTCGTCGATTTCAGTCGACTGAGAATAATTTGCTGTATTTCATTGTATTTATAAAACATCAATTTTTTCTTCATATCATTGTGAATGAGATTTTTTCCAAAATTTCACATCATTTTTCCGCACATTCCGACATGCTTGAATTATTCTCATAGTTATAAAATCATATCACCGAGAGTTTGCTCAACGATGTCTCATTTCTTGTTGCTTTTTTTTCGTACTATTTTTCGTAAAGCTCTCGAGAGGGACGACGAGAAAAACACGTATTTTCTACGGTAAACGAAACTTTGGATCATCACGTTCACAAACGGTCAATTTCCACGTTGGACATCGACGCACAAAAAAAAAAAAATAATCAATTTACATTCGTTATTTGAAACCGGTTCATCAAAAATGTAAATTGTTGTTAACTTGCAAGACGAGTGCTCGCAAAATCATCCTCTGGACAGTCGTATCATTGACATTCGTACATTAGTGGCATAACTTCTATGAAAAAACTCTATTGTTCATGCGTTTCTGATTTATTCATCATCACTCTTGAACAATTTCTCTCCCTCTCTCTCTCTCTCTCTCTCTCTCTCTCTCTCTCTCTCTCTCTCTCTCTCTCTCTCTCTCTCTCTCTCTCTCTCTCTCTCTCTCTCTCTCTCTCTCTCTCTCTCTCTCTCTCTCTCTCTCTCTCTCTAGAAGTGAAAAAACGAAAGATTATTTTTTCATTTTCTTGTTGTACAAAAAGCAACGTTTTCAAATTGTTTTTCCATCAAACGTATCATTCGAGTGAGGCAGAGAGAGAGAGAGAGAGAGAGAGAGAAAGAGAGAGAGAGAGAGAGAGAGAGAGAGAGAGAGAGAGAGAGAGAGAGAGAGAGAGAGAGAAAGAGAGAAAGAGAGCGGAATCCTCGTGACCGTGACAAACCGAGAAAAGACTCGACGTCTGGATTCTAATGAAATTTATTAGGGACCAGAATTTTCTTGGCTCTCCAGATATTTCTATTTGTCACAAGCTCCTGCTTCGTTCTGAAGAATTCGTTGGATCCAAAAAAAGTCCTGTTCTCGGTTCTAAAATAATGGAATGATCTCGGCGAAGATCGTTCCATGGAAAAAGGTTGACGAGGGACGTGGATGGCTGCGAGTTCAAATCGTTGTTTTTGTACTTTGAAGTCAATTTGTTATTTACAATAGTTATGAATTAATTTGTTTTTCGAAAGACAAAGGAGAGCGTCGAGCTCGACGTGAAATCGTCCATCAACACGTTCCACGTCCATCCTTTCATTAACTATGCCCAGTTGATGGGCCCAGACCGTAGAAGAATCAATAATGGACACAGAGGATCAAATACATTTAGCGAGGGGAAATGTAAATGCGCATACATATGTATCAAGCTGGCTGGACAAATATGTAATCGCTTTTACATGGATGTAGAAAGACGAACGACACCCAAAAGTATCTGTTCTAAACGATCATACAGAGAAATTCATTGATATTTACATTTTTCGATGGCAAAGCGTTTGACACCATGATAGACTTTGAGGAAGTTGACATAGTGGCCTTTGCAGTGTCAACACTCCGTGTTGGACTTCCTTGCCGGTTGCCCAATGAACAAAAAAATCTTCCAATGGTCCAGACAGACTCTAGTGCTGCCGAGACTTTTCCGCAAATAGTCTTCTGGCGCCAGACAATGATGTCAAAAGTAATCGCAACAATGAAGAATTAGGATTTCGTTTAAGCAACTCTGCTCCTTATGCTATGACTATAAGTACATATGGCGACTCTTGGCAACGCTAGAAATGGACCAGACAGCATAGTGTTTTGCATTGGATCGGATCAAGCGACGCTTTTTATTTGACCGCAATAAAAAGTGTTGCTTGTTGGACCAAGATTGGATGATGTCCGGAGGCGGACATGTCGATCGCGAAAAGAAAATTCTCATGATTTTCCGTCCTTGATGGACTATTGACGCGGTCTTCTGTGTCATCTGAAGAATGACACAGACCCTCAAATAACCGGCTCTTCATCCGTCTGACTGTCATCCAGTTCTTGCGAAGTAGCGATCAAGGGAACGGTTGGACAGGATGGACTTAATCTGGACTTGAGTTTGTGTTTCTGTCGGTGGAGCTGTTGATGGCCGGGAGTGTTGCCGACCGTACCGCGTGCCAGGATCAATGGCTTGAGGGCCATCCGCAGCGAAGAGTAAAGTCGTGGGTAAGCGCGTTCCTGTTGCGTCATCATTTCCCTGTTTTTCTGCGATTTCTGTGGTGGAGATAAAACATTTTGGGTGAATTATTTGTTGACTGGAGTTCTGGGATTTTGGTTAATCGGAAGTTGGTCAATTTACCTGGGCAGCGATCTCTTCGCAGGCGTTACAGGCAACTCTCAAGACCGGCAACTTCTTCTCTTCGATGAATTGGCGCAGAGCTCGTTCCCTGACGTACACGAAAGGCCTGGTGACCCTGAGATCATATTCCCTGACATAGTAATGGGCCTTCATGGTCTTCAGCTTGCCGGTATAAAAGAGAGAAGCGAGGAAGCCTTCGGCAAGGTCGTCCAAATGTTGGCCAAGTGCTAAGACGTTGTAGCCGTATCTTTTGGCAACCGCGTACAGTCGTTTTCTGGTATTGACGCCATCGCGTCCACAGACGGTGCAAAACCGTCCGGTAAAGTCCGCTTTAGCCTCGGCTGCCGTCTCCGAAGCAGCAGTTGCCGGAGGCTCGATCAAGGCAGTTTGCTCCTCAGCTTCCTCGTAGAAATATGGCACTTGAAGCGCCTTCAGATAACTCATAGATTCCATGGGATCGTAGGAACTACCGGCGTCTATGGTGATGGCACCAATATCGAAGTCGATACCTTTGGATCTCGCGTAAAAGCGATACTGGTGCAGCGTGTGGAGCAGGGCAAGAGAAAACTTTCCAGCTGCTAGTCCAATGCCCATCACCGAAGCTGGAAGACAAACGAGGATCCGATCTTTGTCCCTTATCATGTCGAATTCATGGATGGCTTCGACAGTTGCTTTCCAAACGTTTCTTGGTGGACTATGCCATTGTGGTCCACAGATTTCTCCGCTACTTCCAACCGCCACCACATCCTGTTGCTTCTTCACGATCTTCTGCACAGCTTCGTCCTCGTCATCGGAGCTCAGGACAGGCTCTTCCCTCATGATCTCATCCTCGGACAGATCATGTGGCAGCCTTTCATCGCGACTGCGTCTCCCACTTGGCAAACCAAACGAGGTCCTTGATTTCCTGCTGTTCGAATGGGTTCCGTAGGATTCAGCGCTACTGCTTCCGCTGCTGCTGCTGCTACTGCCACTTCGTCCAAGTTCGCTTATCGACCTGACGTCGCTCTCATGGAATGAAAGATTTATCCCGCTATCCTGGGAGCTAACGGAATTGACTGCTGAGTAGATTTCCGGAAGTTTCACTTTCGTCCCACTGGTTTTCAACGGTTCAGCTACACTCGGTGACTTGTGAGGCTGATCCTCTTCCTCGTCCTCATCGTCCTCGCCCTCGTCCGATGTTTTGGCTCGGTCGTGGACCACGCTCGTTGATGCTCTCGGGCCCACCACGTATATCACAGTCTCGTCCGACGAGCATTCACTTGACATTTTGCTGTCTTGTTGAGCCAGCAACAGTTCGCTCAATTTGCCGGATTTAGCGGGTTTGTGCTGATGCACCAATGGTGGCGATGGCAACGCGCCGGAGCCCCGCCTTTCCGGGGTCCCGTGACTGTTAAACGGCTTGTCCAAACTCGCGGATGCACCAGCTAGATCAGGCGAGAATCTACCGAGACCATCTACCGCGTTCACCATACACCTGTCCATAAAGAAAATCACAATTGAAACATTTCGTACTCGATCCAAAATATTCCGGAGCCTGAGTCGGCAGCATACTGTTCTATATCCTTACCTGATTTCGGACTTGACTTCACTCGCCATTTCCTTGGAGAACTCCATAAGATACTCGGCGATTTCACTTGCGGAGAACGAGTCTTCCGGCCTCTCGTTGCTCGTTGAAGAAGTTCGTTGCGGATGATGTTGCGGGGTGCCCATTTCCGAGGAATTGCTCTCCGAGAGTACATCATCAACTTTGGATATGACTTCTCGGATTTCTGATTTGATTTCCGTGGCCAGTTCCTTGGTAACTTCCTTGAGGTAAGCGCGGAGATCATCCTCGGTGCTTTGACTCATTTGAGGTAGAACCGGTGAGCATCTTCCTAGACGGGATGTAGTGCACCGTGGGGATGTTTCACCAGCGTCCCCATGGACGCTCGCAGCGGCATTGTGATGATGATGATGATGATGGTGACTGTGTTTGTTGTTATTGATGTTATTATGCTGCTGAGGATTGTGGGAGTTGAGGGGAGTGTAAGAATAGAGATAAGGCGATGGGGATGAGGAGGACGTCGGTGAGGATGTCGTGGACGACAGAGGCGATGATCTGATGAGGCTGTCCGTTGTGATGTCGTAGTCCAGGGAACATGAGAGATCAGCGTGGCTGCTGCAGCTGCAATTGCGATTACCTCGCGACAATAAATTCCCTGAGGAATTTGCAATGCCGAGACTGGCGAGAGTTTGAGGGCTCAACGGGATAGGAACAGGTGGAGATTTCCCCGTTGCGCTGCTACCCAGAGAATTGCAACGAGCTCTTCCCACTCGGGAACCAGCGGCTCCGAAACTCATTGAACCCATGCTGTGCTCACCCGCCATGAGCCTAGCGCCTGCCGGTGTGGTTCCCAGGATCATGGAACTCGTGACAGCTTCCCCGAGGGCAAATTTAACGGGTGGCATCGGCGATTCTGGTCTGGAAGACGCTGATGAGGAGACGCTACGTGGTGAACCATGCATCGTGGCTTCACGTGGACCAGCTGCCTCCTTTCCATCTTGTTCGTCGCTCGCCGAACCCTCAAGAACTATGGAAGGTGCGTGTTCATTTTTATCTTCGAACCTTTTTGCAGCATGTGTCGTGGTGGCTGGGATATTGGTTGTGCTGATACTCAGTGCTGGGAGACTGTGATGTCTCGGCGAAGAGGGTAACATAACCGGGGTCGTAGCCGTCCGTGGAATATCGCTGTTCAATCGTCGTATCGATTGACCCGGGTTGCCATGACTCGTCGGCGAAGAGGTCACCGCGTCATTTCTGTGCAGCTTCCGCTTCCGCAACATCGGATCAAATGGCAGATCTTGCTTGACGTTGTGCGAATTTCCAAGAAGAAGATCCTGCGCTTCGGCAGGCAAAATGAACCAACGGAGCGATTCATTGGTCTTGGTGAAGCAGACGCTGCGATCGATCTGCAGCGGATATCTGTGCGCCATCTTCCTCGCTCTGTTGAAAATGTTCCTCGCAGTCTGGAGGCAGTCCGCATAGCTCTGGGGAAATATTCCACCAGCTCCTGATATTCTGCGCTCTGAAGTCATCATTTTCCCATCCGTGTACCTTATGGAGCCCAACCATTTTCGCTCCTTGAATACACTGTTCGTGTGATGTCGCCATTCTCCGGTGTCCGGATTCAGCACATACTGGGGTAACAATTTCCAGCCTTCGGTAGCCACCATCTTCAGTGCCTCAAGAACAAATGCCAGCTCGGTCTCAGACATGAAGTAGGGCAATGATAAACTCGCGAATCCAGGTCGCAATGATTCCGTATCGGAATTCTCCCGGGTGATGTTTTGTTTACTGTGGAACATTGCAATTCGAATAATGAGGAGGATGTCATGGAGGCATTGCTTCTCATTGATTTTATTGCATATCGCAGCATTAATCATTTTTTCAATTGTTTGCATCCCAACTTTAAGTACTTCCACATCAATTTGATTATGCAAACTTAACTGAATTCGCTTCTGACACGGATTGTCAAGAAAGCAGCAGTGAACAACGTTTTTTTCGGATGCTTGCCCATGGAATTTGGTCAGATCCGGAAGATCAATATATCAAGAAGAATAATAAAAAATAGTGAGTTTTGATGGATTATGAATTTACCTTTGAAGAAGCACCTGCTCGTAGGATTTGGCAAGTTCCTCATCGATTCCCATGAGATCGTGAGCATACCGACCAGCGCATGCGCAGCCACCACGGGCTTGAACCCCGAAAACGTCATTGAGAATGGCGCAGACGAAATTGTGATGAAGGAAAGTGCCACGGGGATGTCGAACCATGAACGAAAACACAGGCAATCGCTTGACGTTCTGTGACGAATTGCCGAGAAGTATGAGCTCGGGAATGGTCCGCACATGGGCGAAAACTTGCCTAGAAATAGAAAGGATGTTGCGATGATCAGCGATAAGAGGAAGTCTATAAAAATGGAACTGATGAAGCAAAAGATAATTCGCATAAAAATTCACGATAAGGTAGATTTAGTTACTGACGATCCCTCGCAAGTTGCCGAGGTTGACGCATTTTACGTAATCATTTTCCGTTAGGAAAAAAAAAAAATTTCCATCTTTGCCGAAGGCGTTTCGTTTTTTAGATTGAAAAAAAACCTTGATTTGACCTTGAGAAAAAAAAAAAGATTTCAGAGACGGGATCTCACTTGCAAATTTTGTCCTGACGAGCAATTATCGACTGCGTCGTTACATTCTCTTTGAGCTGAACAGCCAGGCCACATCTGATCGTTTCGACGACTCTCGCAGTTCCGCTCTCTTCTCTCAACTCAGGATCACGAAGATAGCGATGAGAGTCTCGTATGTCTTCGCGACCGATATCGTCGCGAAGTAACGACCTTTTGACGACGAGGACACCCGGAGATTGTGCACCACCCATGAACTTGTGGCCGCTGAATATTATGGCGTCCTTGTGAACGGCCGTCTCGCCCACGCCTGGCAAGTGCGGATTCATGTCCATTTGGACGAAGGGCGCTGTATAAATAAACGGTCAACAGCGTGAGCTCGAGCGAACCTTCCGTCTGCATGGACTCTCAAGGCTAAGAATTCTCCTGTTCTTTTCCTTATTTTGATATTTAGAACTTTGCGTTGAGATTGTATGATTGTATACATGAGCAAACTATTATGCATAAAAAAATCAACGCGAATGCGATATCCATGCGGCACTTGGCCTTCTGAGCCAAGACTATCAAATGGTTTATGAGTTATTAAGTTGCCTCGACGATTTTATTGCTTCCAATGGATTGTCATGACATACGTGCGAGTCTCCGATCGACGTAAGAAATGAAATGCGATCGGAAAACGTGGATCGAATAAACAAAATACGAAAATTTACAAACACGGAAAAGTGGCTATGAAAAATGAAAAGTTATCGATGCCATTCGAAGAAAAACAAAATGCCTGAACAGCGAATTAAAAATTCATGATTATCATTAGCGGAGCAACAGCTACGAAATTTATTTTTCGTCTCACCGGCTGATGTATAATCCCAAACGCTCAGGGCCCCATGTTGATGTAGCAGTAAAGTCGTGGCGACGTCATCAGCCAGGACGCCGGTGATGCAGCTAGCAGCGCTGAAGCAGCCAACGAGGAGTGGCTGCGTGACGCCATCGACGGATCTTTCCTCGACGAGCTTACGGTCGAGATCATTCAGGTCCAGAAAACCGTCGCGGGTCTCTGCTATTCTGACCACCTGCGAACGTTCGAAAATCACATTTTTTTTCTTCATATTTTCAAAGAATAGGCGCCGGAGAGTCGCCGCTTTTGCTTATTTTGTCTGGATCGTTTTGCTGATTGAATTTTTCATCGCACGATAAAAAGTCGGACATTCACATTTTTGGGAGATTGCAATTTTTTAAAAATAATGTTTGATAGATTTGTGTTTGAAAAAGATGGAGATTCCGGTGTGAGGTGGTTGTTGGCAATACGAAGAACGATTCAACAGTTAAGTAAAGATCTTATCGCGTCTCTAAGAAGAAGAAGAAGACGAGGACAAAGTTCTGCTAAGTCACAAGTTATTCGCGCTGGTTGGCGATATCTCTGACAGCGAGGAGGGATCGTGTTAGTGTTGAAAACACACACAGCAGTGTTGGTCTATTCATAGCAAAGTTAACAAACGTTGAAACGAGGAAACAAGCTTCAGCACGCGGCGACACAAATTTGTAACGAAACGATGAGAAGAATTCGGAGGAGGAAAGCTTTTTCAGTAATTTTCCTTAGCGGTTTAGTTTCGCCTTTTGACTACCTTGGGGAAATTCTCATAAGCGAGAAGTGATTGACTTTAACGATGTTTGTTTGCTCGGTGCGTCGTTCTCGTTCGATTATTGGCACTAGTTTTGGTCGGTGGTACTTATTCGTTTAGAGAGTCATATTGTAGGCACAATGGGACGTGCACCTTTGAGAGCCAGCCAAATTTGTCGTGGCGTATGCGACGCCGTTTCTCTGGCCAGGAATCAAGTACAAGTCGATCCTTAGATTGAAAAAAGAATTTTGGCAACTGCCCACGTTGCTCTTTAGTGCTTTTGCTGCCTCGTTACGTTTATCGAGACCCGATATCACCGTTTAACGTTTTGGGTACGAGGAGAAAAAGATTCTGAACTTTTAGGCCATTTTTTCGGATTTTTAACACGAAAAATGGAGAAAGATTTTTTTTTTTTATTTTAAGAAGTTTTCAATTAGTTTTCTTGGACAATTGGGATGATTGAGAATTTTCCACGGATCTGGCAACTGCGTGAAATGTTGTCGAGGCCTCGGGCCAATGTACAGAATATTCCTGTATCGGAATCGCGATCTTGGAAATAACTCGGGCATTGAAATAAATATAATCTCGGAGTTTATAAATAGAGTAATGAGCGGTGCTTTATAGAGTGAGATCTCGAGGTGATATATGCGACGAACCTTGGTTCCATGCTCTCGCCATGGTCTCAGATTGGCGTGGTGCTCGAAGGGGCCAACGAAGACGACCATTGGCCTCCTGGGGAGGTCAAGATGGCGTAGAAGAGTCCGTAAAGCGTCGTCGGTACCATGACCCGTAAAGAGAACAGCATCTTGCTCACCGGCAGCGACCGCATGCCTTACGATGTCTCTGGCCTCGTGCCTGTAACATACGATCGAACGAACGACCCATTGGTTAACTTTGCTATATGCAGCCTCTCATTAGAGATGACACGAACAAATTACGAATAATTCTGGAAAAAAATGCAAAGAAAAGCTACAAAATTGATATTATAAAAAAAAAAAAAAAAAATTGTAGGTGCAAAATTTCGACATGATACATTTCGAAAATTTGGATTAATTTTCGAAAATTGGAAAAAGCGATAAAATTAATGTTTCGAAAAACAAACTGTTGATACAAAATTTTGATGTGATAGATTTTGAAAACCGTCGAAAATCTCTTGAATCTGTGATTGACGTTTATGGGTTTCAACGATTTTTTCGATTTTTATGCAACGATGATGATCAATTTTTTTTTTTTTTTTTTTTTTAATTACAAGTGATTCGGCGTTGCGGAATCGAAATGTTCAAACATTGGATTTATAATCGTAATTCTTGATAGCCAAAAAATGGTTTAACCGTGTTTCCTACGCGAGAACATAGTTGACGCGGACTTAAATGGTAACGTGGCGAGTTTTGCCTCGATGTCCCGATATCTTGATATTACGGTAAATGCAGGTTGCTCGTCGCGAAACCCACTGACTCTCATTTTATTTATCGCACTCTGCGGGACGTCGGACTCGTGGGTTCCTAGACCTGCTTGCTGCCACAGCAGAGTGGACGCGTTATACATATTCGAGCTGATCGCTTCGAGGGAAATTCTCAGATGCAACTCGCGAGGCCTCCCAACGATCTATCCATCACGTAATTCTTGAAACTCTTTCTCATCTCCCCCTCGCGCGATGCATTTATGTATGAAAGTTTTCGTGCGTCTATGTCACTCGATGTTTTGTATACTATTGGCCAAAAGTTTCTTCCTCTACGAAAAGATAAATTTCTTGAAAGATTGGGCGTGAGTGAGAGAAAAAAAAATTAAAAACTAAATTGGCACGATTTTTCAAAAATTATTGCAAAATTTTGCGATAAAACTACAGATACAAGAGAATTTCCAAAAAGTGAATTTGTTTTCACAGCGTTTCTGGAAAAAACTTCGTACGCGGGTTTTTCGTTTTCTTCGCTCGAGAATCGATGAAAGGTCGAAAAATCATGTTTTTATTCAAGAATTGAATTAGCTTATTTTTTCCATGGGACTTTTCGGTTTCGATCTCTTTTTTAATTTCCAGACCATCCTCGAGCCTCGTCCGGAGACGAAACTGACGTGAGAATTTGGTAAAATTGATAAATACGTTTCGAATGATTCTGTTGACATTTGCAATGTACTTTTGACCTGCAACGTTAATTCTAGATGACGTTTCGTGATCGAGACTGTGTGTACTTATGGTCATATAGGTTAGACGCTGAGCGTCGGACTTTGGGTTCCGAGAAAGGCGACTGTCGAGATGCGAGCCCGTTATTCGACGGGTGAAGTGAATTACTCGAAATATAAAGCAAGTCGAATTATAAACATAGATATGTGAACGAATGTGATGACGTTGGTGATATCTGGAAATTGTGGTTGATGAAAAAAAATCGAACATTTCTCGAGCGCCCAGTTTGAAAAATAAAACTGAACCAGATTTTCCTTTTCCTGTGACGAGAAAAGATTGAGAGCCCCTCAAAAAAGTTGGTGAGAAAAATAAAAAATTTCAAAAAAATAAACAAAAATTCTGAACCTTTTCGTGATCTTGTTGGTGATTTAGCGACCAAAGAAAATCGTACTCGAAATATCCATCATTCCCGCGGAGGAGATTGATGAATCGGCGTCATAATTTATTTCGAAAATATTTTGAAGACACGGTGACGGCGTCGCGCTTCGCTAATAAAGCGCCGATGCGTCGAGCGTCGCCGACGATCAACGTGTCTCGTTCTTTTGCCTTATTCAGCATTAACTACTTTTAGTCCTTTATTTATTTTCATTCTTCAATTTTTTTTTTTCATTTACAGCGCCAAGTCACGTTGTTTTGCGTTTGTCGAGCTGCCTGCTCGGATGACGTTTTTAATTTGTGAGAAAAATAAATACTTCCGGTCACTCGCGACCATCCTTTCAATTATTTTTTCATTAGCATTAAAATTGAAAACAACGAGACGCTTTTTGGTTCCGTAGAAAGCAAATCCTTGGAATATTTGACGAACAATTTTCACGCGATCTTTTTTTTTCAGCTACCTGCTTAATTATCTTTCGGCCATATATTTTCCATGTAGGAAAATAACGCGAGCAGCATGAGTACGTGAGAAAACGCACTTCCGGTCATTTTTTCTTTCCACCACATTGTCTAATTAATTTTGATAAACTATTTTTAACACGCGAAAGAAAAAATATCGTGAACTGTCGAATGAAAATGCGAAGGCAGGACGTTGCGATGGAAAAATTGTTTTACCGCTGTTTATATTTTTATTCCTCCAAGTTTATTGAAATCTTTTCGCCCGAAAAATCATTCCTGTTCCGAGTTTTTGACGAAGGAGGAATACAAAAATTCCAAAGGTCGATCGCCACGGAGTTATGAGGACGAACGTCGTAAAAGAGTTTTTGTCCCTCCAGTAGAAAGCTTTATACTTTTGTATGCACTCGAGTGCAATTTGTGTTGGGCTCACACATGTAATTATTCTTAGCCTTGACCCTTCCTGCACCTCGGACCAGTTGGCTCCGATTCTTTGCTTTCGCGACATCAAAGCTCCAGCTGCTGGGGGGAGACGAAAAAATACTCCAAAATCTAGAAATCAGCGTTGGAGTCGCGACGAACTTTTTTTCGCCCACGCATGCGTTTCGAAGCGCCTTTCTCGTGATTTTTCTTGCAGTCCCTCCTCGCGGGAGTGTCTTTTATTTTCTCCTTCGTAGGTTTATTACATTTTTCGCCTTGGTTCGCTCTTGCAGATTCGACAAGGCAACAGGAACGCTCGTACGATTTTTTTTTATCGTCGAGACTCTGGATCGCTCGTAAAAAAATATTCGTGAAGGCAAAAAGATTCAAAGATAAAGAGAAACGTGAAAAACTGACGTGTCTTCCAAACTGGTTTTTCACTTTTACTGCATAATGTTCTCCCAAGTCTCGCCCCGTTTCTTTGTTTTTTGCCACGTTGTGTCTCCACTTTACAGTCCTTCCAGGGAGCAAATCTTGAGGTTGTTACATCGTCGTGACTTCGCTTGTGGGTCAAGACGATCAAATCGCTTACAAAATGAGAAAAAAGCAATTTAGAAACTGCAATTTCCGGTGTTCGGTCGGTATCCCTGAAAATGAAGGAATTGAAGAAAAAAAAATGTTCACGCGTGTGGATAAGACTTCCGAATCGGAGCTTGAAAAAACCCAAACGTATACCTCTTTTCAGAGCGTTTCGGTGCGGGAGCTTCGTCGAGTGATATTTTCTGACGAATACAAAAGTTTCCATTTGGAAAGTTCTGATCAGCTGTGCACTACAAAGTCCTGGGCATTCTATCGAAAATAGAATTGGAGCTTTCTCAAGAGAAATGCAAGTTTCTCCAAGAATAATATTTAACTGGCATATAGAAGCAGACGATGAATTACGAAACGAGGTTTTGTTCGATGAGACATTGGTACAAAGTATTTTTTCACTGCGGACATCCCGATGATTCAAAAGCAAAACTCAACGAGCTATTTTCTTGCTCTTCGCTCCATTTCCCCCATCCCCGTTTTTTCCACTTCATTTTTTATCTCTCTTTGTCTTTTCGCTTCTCGTTTCGTTCGCGTGGGATTCGTTGTCGTCTTTGTATGGCCTGCAAGCACGAAGACCGCATCCGGCGTCGTTTTCCTCGTCGAACACACTCTATTTCGGAAGCTCTTAGGAGAGCCACGCGAGAACAGAGACGGGCACACCCGCATGTTACCGACGCAGTCACCAAAAAGCAATAAACACGAAACTTTGTGCTGGCTCGTCAGAAAAAATCAACTTTTACCCGGAAGAGAATTGCCGAATATCCAACAATATGGCTTGAGCCAAGAAATTCAATCAAAAAGTCGATTGGCCATTTTAGAATGAAAGAAAAACGAAAAAATACGTCATAGTACCTTAATATGGTGATTATGAAACTTCGTGTACACACGATATGACGAAAACTCTTTTTGTGGTTCAGGAAAAATGTCCAAAAGACTTTGTCTTCGATTTTAATTAATGAGATTAATTAGAATTTTAATTAATGAAATTTACCATGGGATGGGAGTCGAAAATTCTCTCTTGCTCAACTCCCCAGCTCATGGGAATACCCGGAGTTATTTATACACGAGTATTCCCATAGACGTACATATGGGACTTCAGCGATTGATGCTGCGAGCAGCGATTTCCATATGCACAAAGATTTTATCACCTAAAGTACCGATTTTACGTCTCACGAATCTCTCCAGTGTGTGTAATGGTAAAAAACATTGGAACCAAACTGAATAGTGAATATCTCCGATTCTTTACGTTGCTTTTGTGCGAGCTGGGAAACGACATTTGGAAGTTTCTCTTGAATCAGCTGATCTGGTAGGTTCCTCGATATGTCATCAATGGCTCGAGAACGTTTTGAACGTACTTGAGTGAACTTGGCACACGAGTTTCTGTGTATAATGGCCTCTGTTATTGGCCATGAAGAGTTATACTCGGAGACGGAGTCTCTTGGGCTCAGGACAAATGAAAAACGACTCTTGGGACTTGGCGAAATTTCTCGTTGCGATTTATTTATATTTTTTCGTCGAAATCCATTTTTCGAATTAATTTTGACGAAAAATTGCATCAACATTTTTTATCTCTGAATTTTTTTTTTTACTGACTTCGTATGTTTTTACGAGAATATTCCATGACGCTGGCCGCCCTTACTTGGTCATTTATTTTTTACTGCCATTCGCTAACTCGAGGTGGAAAAAAAATGTCAGCTTTGTTCTGCTCGACACACTTTTTAATGGGATGATGTGCGTAACAGGCGTGGAGATTGGATAGCATGCAAATTTGCCAAGTTTCCAAGACTATATACGAGCTCGATACGTTAATCCACATTAAGCATATAGAGATAGACGATGAGTTTTGCTCGAGAGTCGTCGTACACACTTTCCTTCCTAACTTTCTATTCTCGCTGCTCTGTACTGGCTTCGCTATCAGATGTGTGTACCTAATCGCGTTCGTTTCATTCCCCATTAGCTTGTCAACGATTCGCTTCTACTCTAAACGTGTACACACGCATTTGCACGTCCTCGGCACGCTGGGTACGCGTAAGTTCGTACAAGCAGATTCAATCCAACGTGCTATAATTCACACCTTGCATTTCCTGTTCCTGCATACATTTTCCCACGTCCTGGTCCGCGTTGCAACTTTTCAATCTCCTTGATCTTCATTCCCGATTAATTAGAATTTTTTTTCCAATGTAATTCTTGGGCAAATTTTTGGCTGAAGAATTGGGCAAATGCGAACGACCGCGATATCGAAATCTTGCAAATATATAGATTTACAGTCGGCGGACCTTGGTTAAAGCTTAACAGCGACTGGATCAGCTGGGCAGCTCGCTTGTAGGCACGGCACGTTGTGGACGCTTGAACTTTCTGATTCTGCCTTTCGTGAAAACTTATTGGAACTTATGAAATGATAATTACATTTGTTTTTTTAATTAAAATTTTTTAAATAAAAAGTTTCGATTGATTTAAATTGATAATCAAAGTAAATAGAACATTTATAAGTTTACGAAAGTCATTACTTTACATGCAGAAACGTTGTGACGTTAATGAATTAAATATAATTTGTAAATTTTTGATTAAGCAGTAAAAATAATGAAAATGATCGAAAATTATGTTTTTTCGACAAATTTCGACACCCGTGAGTCTGATAGAAAATCGTCAGGAATCAATCTGATAGGGAATTGAATTTTCTACAAGAATGTTCCCGGACGATTTTTTCCTAAATTGCTATTTATCGAAATATCCTTGAAACATTGATATAGGACCTTTATTTTCAAGATGGCGGCGAAATGGGCCATCCTCGACGCCAGAAGCTCAGTTTCACCATCAAGGTCGACTCCCTAACACGATAAATGAAGAAAATCGTAATTCATTGGTCAACGACTTTATCACGAGACTCGCTTATCATATTAAATCGACGATGTTTATCTTTCGTTATCCATTCGACATTTTTTGTCAATGCTTCCATTGAACATAAAATGCCAAGCGATCTGCTCAGCATGAGAAAAACATCGGGTAATATTTTATTTATACAAAAGCAAGGCAGACAGCACGAACGTCATAAAAATGTGAAAACGTGTGTTCCAGACTGTTTCGGGCTGTTGGGTTTGTTGCTCTCGCGAACAACAAAGCCCCGATCGTTCATTTCTGATGGTTTTTTTTTCTGTCGTGCCTCCGTCTGAGGAGCCTAGAGTTCTGTTTTCAACGAATGTCCTTCTTGGAACGCCAATATTGCCGCGAACCGTTCGTAACTGCTCATCCCAAGATTCACCTCTATTATCGTAATAATCGTCATATTCGCTTATCTCTCTATTTTTACTTCAATTAAACGATCCCCAGCCATTTCTTTCCTATCAAACTGACAACTTGCTGGAAACAAATAATACTATCGCGATCAATGGGCTCGAAAAAAATATTAATGAGATTGTAAAAAAAAATATGACGCACATTTACATGTGGCCCTGACCCAAATATCCTCAACGATCCTATGCTTTTGCCGCTTCCTTCTCACGTGTGTCTTTTCCAGGAAAGAGTTCTAGCGCCTGCATACATGTGAGTGTGTGCCAAACACATCCGTTATGTACCTGCATAATAGACTCGCGGTGTCCTCGAGAATGCTGGCTCCTCGTAACACCAGAAAAATACTCCACTTCCGAGTACCCTGGACAAGTTTTACGACTCTGTAGCTCGATTGCACAGAAAAGTTAGTAAACTCGCGTGTCCGGAGTATGCAAGGAATTCCGTACAGAATTAAAAAGTCCTGAACTATACACAAAGTTTTCGAGAATTACAAGCAAAACGAACCTGCGATTTCCGGTTGCATTTTTTTTTCTACCTCGGAATTTTTGTTTCTTTTTAAATGTTTCTGCCGTCGAAATTTTTAATGGATTCTCGAACTTCCCTGTGCCACGTGAAGTTTCCTTTGCAATAATCTACCAAAGGACTCGAGCGATTTCATGCTCGTTAGAAATAAACAACTGTTTCTCTTTTTACTAGCGATGGTTATCAAACAAACGTGCGCGGTTTGTGAGTCACGAAAGACACGACGATTCGTGGGAAACCCTTTGATACAGCGTTTTTGCGAATGCTTCGAGTGTTGAATTAATCCAAAGCGTGGGAGTCTTGTTTTTCTCTCTTCAGACTTGCGCAATTGCACTCAGAATAAAAATACAATAACGACAATTATTGCGACTCCCATTTATATCTTTTCTTCTTAATTTCCATATTGTACCGCACAGAGAACATAAAAATAGAAAGTTTACCGTAAGATAAGAAAAATTAGGCATGACCTTGAATCTCGGCCGATTTTTCCTGCCTAGATTCTTCGCTTCCATGCAAAATGACAAACGTTTTTCATAAATTATTCAAACATTTCCATCCCGTAGAAATTTCCAAAAATTCACGATCATTTTTGAAATTTTCGAGTACGATTCTCTCCTGGAGTAATGGAGGGTCCTTTCCGCTGGATCGATTACATTCCGTTGAAAAAATGGTGAAAGAAAAATGTGATGATCGAAAGTGAGAAGGGAAATTATAATGACATAAAAGTGCGTACGACGTGTCATGATTCATACACGTACACAGAGCTCTCTCGAAATAAACTCGTGACCCAAATGCCACGACCTGGATAACCTAGTTTCCTCTATTCTGGCCTATATATCGGAATCAATGGATTCTCCGCTTCTCCTGTCTCTCGTACTCTTTCTGTGCATTGCACTCGACGCTCCAACCCCACGAGAAGTGCACACATGCATACACACACCTACGAAGATCGAAGGCGAGCATTTTCTGAATGAACACCGATCCTCGTCTCAGCTTTGTGTCCAACGAGGTGCATACGTGCGGGAAACAGATAACCTCGGATATGAATATTCCATCTATAAACTTCAGGGCTTTGTCGGTAGAAATAACGAGTATAATAATTTCTATAGTCGTTTCAGGGTCGAGCGTCGACGTTTTTTTCTTTCACGTATGAAATAACTTATAGGAGGTCGATAAATCGTGCGCTCAGTCCAAAGAGTTTTACGTCATTCGCGTCAGACAATTGTCAAGTTAGCCTACGAGGAAATGCAAACTCCTTTTAAAGACTTTGGGAAAGTTTGAAATGGGTTTGTTCGTTGGTCACAGTTTTAGCTGTAACTTTAGGTCGATCGAGATTCTTAATTAACTTTTTGTTGTTGTTGTGATTTTTGTGAAATTGAATGAAGAAAAATTGCGAATCCGCTTTCTATGAAGTTTTTCAGACTTTTCGTACGCGACAAATGTTACACGATCCCATTGATAACATCACTAAACTCTCTCCCCAATCTGTTTATCGGTGGATTATTATTTACATACAGAAACTGGGATTTTTATTGGAGAGTCTGCGACTCATGCTGAGAATTTCATTTCCAGTTGCGCGAGCGTGCGAGCAATAAATGGCAAATGTATGAAATCTAATCGGCAACACGTTCCGCTCGTATGAATCCTCTGATAGTAACAGCTCGAAAATCGAGAGCATAGTTAATCGTAAGGGAATACGCTAATTCAATGTAACCGAGTCGAAATATGCGGCAGCAGCATGACTTTCGTTCAAATCACAAAGATCGCTCTGAAATAACAATCCGCGGTGAAAGTGAAAGTTTCCCTCCTCGTGTGTGTACGACATGCCGTGCAATGCTTTTATTTCCTCGATCCTCCTCTCTCGCCCAACTCGCCTATGTAATCCACAACAAATGCATGACAAAAATAATGTGCACGCGGAGAACACACGTTGCTTTTGAGTTTGACTTTGATATAGAAAGCTCGTAAATCTTGTGCATTGTCGCGATCGTTGCGGAAACATTTCAACAAGAATCTTGCTGCAACGTTTCCATTATTTATTAACCTCTTAAATTTTACGTGATGTTTTCGATATTTTGAAACTTTGCGACTCATCCTTTTGTTGGGTTCTTCGACGATTTTCCAGATTTTATCAAAATGATATGGTGAATCGAAAATTTGGTTGACGAACTGCCCATCAAAATGGCGAATCGTTTCCTTTCAAATTGAAAAATCGAATTTCGAATTGGATTTTTCGATTTATTAGCGAATTTAAAAAAAATATCTGCAACGTGATTCTCAAAAACGCGATTATTTTTGCGTGGAACGAGATTCAAAGCGAACATTTTTATGAACTGTTGATCAGTGCCGATGTGTATGAAGGGATAAGAACGATTTCTTGCGGTGGCGCGGTAGGGGATCAGCTCATACGCAGAGGGAGCAGCGCGCGCTGTTTTGCTAAGTTGGATATTGATCTGGGCCACGGTAGAGCTCGAGCCACACCGCGAGAGGGTGAGATTCTTCGTAAAACGTGCTTTCTGCTCCGTGGATTCTGTTGCCCTACATTGTGCGATCGTCTGTGTGCGAGCGAATTCCCTTTATGCTTATGCTTGTCAACGTATAAGGGCGACGTTTTTGGGTAAAACAATTTGCAGGCACGTGGCTCAATTGAGTGGAGAAACGAACGAGGAAGAAAAAAAAATAGCATTTTTTTTTCTCGCGTACTTTTTAGGGATTTTCAGAATTTTTAGGTTTTTAATCAACAAAAAAGTATCGATCGATATGGTAATCGCGACGACTATTTTCTCTGGCAAACGAAGGATTTTCTATAAATTTGAAAAAAATTCACAAAAATTTACGAATTTGTTGAAAAATTCGTAAAATGGTTATTTCTAACACGAAAACGAGATCTTTAAGTTCGAAGAATAATTGCTCGGATTCTGTGCCAAATTTCATGACGCGCGTTGGTTTTCAAATGAAAAAAATATTAATTTTTGGCACTCGTCTAACAAACATTAACGCCCACGCAGCTGCTGGAATGTTTCCCAAATACGACTTTTTACAATTCGAAATTCCGGACCCACGCCATTTTTGTGAGAAGCGACAAAATTGAAAAAAAAAAAAAAAAAAAAAATAGGAAAACGATTTTCTTATTTAGACACTTTACCTGAAGAGCGAGGACTGGAGGCTGCATATGGTGGTCGAGGCTTTTGTGTCTCCCAGACAAGGAAGTACTTCTCGGGTTATATATTCTTCGAGAAACTGCAAAGATCGTCCCGATGCCGAGTAATCACAATAGACGACTGTAAAAATAAAAAAGAGAAAGAAAGATGAAAATAACGTGAGTAAATAATGTTAACGATCAGCGCAGTGGATCGAGTAACGAATTAATTAGAATTGGAGAATTCGTTACTGGGTTTAGTATCTTTTGATTATTCTGCGGAATAATATATTCGAGGCTGAATAATTTTCAGCGTGCGATTTGAAATCGTGAAGATCGTGACGACGCGGAATAGCGCTGTGGATAGGAGAACCCGGTGCGACTAAAAGTTGCTCCCTCGTGTGTAGAAATTCAGCTCGTACACGTATAAATATTGAAATGTACATACATATTGGTAATCGCATGAAGCAACGTTCACCTTTTAACTTTCGCTCGACATAGAAGCGAAAAAGTGCGCGAGATGTAAAGGCTCTTGCCTCGTGTATCGTCGTCGTCGTTGTCGTCGTTGTCGTGCGGACCTTGTACACAACATCGCGAGTTTAAGTTTGCTTAGGCTCTCTCGCTCTTTAACTTTGGTCGCCTAGCAAAAAGCAGAAATCATGCTTTATCTCGTAGTCATATTGCTCGTACGACCCCGATTCAAAATACGAAAATAACAAATCGATTTCTCTTCGTTCCTATACTAGCTCTCCCCCCTCCTCCGCCTACTTTTCGTCCTTTTTTTCTTTTTGTCATCGTTTTTTATCCGCTCGGAATCTCCCACGTGGAATCCTACCACGAAAACTCTAATCTCACTCGCGAAATAAACTTGTCCCTCTTAATAATTCGAATAGTGAGAGTGCCTGTCTAGATATGGGCACGAAGCCAACCGTAACCAACACTCCTATCTTTCCTCCTCTCTCCTTCGCTCTTTTCTCACGCAGCTTCTCATTGACCACTTTTGAAATCTCCTCGTATCAGCTGATGACTGGCTAATCGCTTTTTAATCGCCATTTCATCATCTTTTGAGTACGTGCATTTTCTTCTTGATTCAAATCTCTATATTCGCGGTGGGAGTGCCCATTTATTTCATTTTTTCTGTTACGTGTACTCGGGAGTTTCTTCAGGCGATCTCTCGGGATGAAAAAAATCGTTTTGGCATTTTTTTTGCCATTCAAAAAACAAAAATACCAGTTTGGAAAGATTGAACTTTTTTGACTTGAAAAAAAAACGTGCGACTTGCTGGGATGGTTCGATGTTATAAAAAAAAAATTTTGTCAATTTCTGATGCTGTGACGTTCAAATTTAATGCGGAATTCGACATTGAGCTTCGTCGGAAAGATTTGATTCGAGTTTTGGAAATAAAATCAATGCGAACTGAATTGCGTCGCGATCAGGAACAACGTGAATGAAAAAATGTTATTAAAGAGAAATCTCGTGGAATTATCTCGAGGAATTTAGAGAAATTATTTTATCCTCACAAATGAGCAACGGTTCTCGGCGTAAATTTGAGTATCGCGGATATTATTTGTG
This sequence comes from Hyposoter dolosus, assembly GCA_963921915.1. NCBI lineage: Eukaryota > Metazoa > Arthropoda > Insecta > Hymenoptera > Ichneumonidae > Hyposoter > Hyposoter dolosus. The sequence continues at coordinate 18,878,964 of OY998129.1, read as the reverse complement.
AAATTTAATTACGAATGGACCGCCGGAGGAGAAAAGGGAGTTGGTACGAGTCGGTCAGGTGACCAGCCTCCTCAGGGTTTGATGGACAGTTTCGGGTCACGGACGTGTAAGCCACGAATATTTTTGCAAGTGGGCGCAGACACCTGGGCTTTTGTTAAATCATCATGTTGGCGACTGTTGTTTCTTGGATCGTTTCGTAAAATACAAATGTGAGTTCTGAGAAATATTCATTTTGATTGACAATCAAGAATCAATTTTATTTCGTCGATCGCTCGATGCTGTACACGGAGAATTCAAATTCTTCCATGGACTCGAATCGTCGAATTGACAAATTCCATTTTTCTCGCTGCATTTTGTTGGCTAATTAAATTTTTTTCCTCTATGTAATCAATACGACGCATCGTGACGCGAAAAAAGTAAATGGAAGATGCTATTTCCGTGTGAGAAAAAATACATCAAAGTAATAAATATTAATTAAGGCAGCACCGTTAGCGTCCAACTCTCATTACACGGATGATTGCTAGTTTTTTGCTGGAAACCATGCGGCAAGCTTGTTCAATTAATTTGGTTCAATTGATCGTGACGATGCGTAGAAACTTGAGAGACACGTGTGCATCGCAAACGGCGCGCGTTGATTTTAGAATCGAGCAGACAGTCGTGAAAGGCTCGGGAGATGATTTATGAACTGATAATGCGATTGAGCGATAAGAGGAATGAAGAAGCTGCGAGAGACGTTGGAGGGATTTCCCAAACGTTAGAATTCAACGTGAGACTTTGATTTCCATCGAGTTTTTTTTTTCCAATCATTCGAATACCATTTGAGATTGGAGTCTATAGAAGTTGAAGATAATTCGGAATGATTATTGTTAATTGCGTTGTTGAGCAGTTATCCAATTGACCGCACGAGCAGAAAACTCTTTGATCTCGACTCGCTTCGATATTTTGGCTCTCTCGTCTGTTTGTCGCGTGATTGAAATTGTCCAGCAATATATTCATGAAAGTTGGCGTGCTAAGTCCGTCACTTACGACGGATGTGACGCGTGGATCGATTCCATTTCCACTCGATCATGATTAAACGGCGTCAAATTTTTAAAGTAGTATATTGGATGAATCAACATAAAAGAAATCGAATATCATTTATCGAAATTGCATTTTCATACACAAAAGAGAAGAGACGATCGAAATGAATTGGAAAAAATCGAAAATAATTGAGAAAAATAAAAAAAATAAAAAATTGTCAATATTCAAAAAAAAATCTAAGAAAATTGAAGACAATTAAAAAAATTGTAATAATTGAAAATAATTGAATAAATGGAAAATTCGTAATTCATTGTTCATTATGAAAATGGACAATCGAATCGCGTGGCACGTGTGCGTTGGAAATGTTAACGGTACGTGAGTTCAGGAGCTTGACGAGTTCCTCTTAGGACTGAGACGCACGTCGATGGGTTTTTCTTATTCCTCTCTCCTGCTCCTTCGTCGTCTCTTTCTCTTGCTTGTCGTAGCGTCTGTCTAAACATCAGTGTCTCACGCAGAACGAACTGGATGAAAATAGACGATGAAATTGGGCCGAGGCGGCGGCGTTTAATTCGCGGAAAGATCCCGATACTTTGGCGGGCTCGAGGTCGATGCGCGCAGCATCAACAGCAACCGACTAATACACGTTGATCCTCATTCGCATCACTTGTGCCAATCTGTATCATTTCGCTGCTAATTCCTACACGTTTCAACGAAATATTTGTTTAGTTCCATTCCGAACTACGCTTTGTCATTCCGACCTCGCTTTTCGCAACGATTTTATCGAAATTTTTCAAATTCGAACAGTTTTTGAGTTTTTATTTTTTTTTGTCGATGCAGGAATTTCATTTGTTGCAGTTTTCACATTCAATGTTTCAAGGGAAGCTGACGATCGTTGAGAATCGAGTATCGATCGTACCGAGTGTATAGTTGCCCCTGGAGTTTGTTTTTTTCGCTACATTTTTGTGAGACTCGTAAAAAGTACGCGAAACAAATAGATCCGACGATTTAAATTCATTCTCGGAAGTATGTGATAAATTGCAAGCCACAGATGGTCGTGGAAGACTTTGGGTTTTTTTTCACGCTCAATAATTCGAAGCAACTGTCGCTGCTTCCTCGATTAATGAATCAAGCGTTTGGAGCACGTCACGGATCTAAACATTTTCTCCGAATTCCGTTTCGCTCGTATTTTTTAAATTTTTGTAGTAATTGCCTTACTACGATCTTCAACGCAGTCGAACTTTTGTTCATTTAACCGTTGACCTCGTAAATTGAACGTTTTCCCTATAAAAAAATGATAGACTTTTCATTTTAATGGAAACGAAGATCGGCTTAAATTCTTATTTTCACTGAACAAATTGAATTTATAGCACAGTGTGACCTAAACCCGCACTTTACGCACGCTTTTCCGTGACCTAAGTAGCTCTTTTTTACACCGTGCGAAAATGGAAAAACTAACTTCAGAGGAGCAATATAAACAAGAGAAAATACGTTGAAACGTCATTTTACACTTGAAAATTTCGAGCAGATAAACGTCAAAGGAGCGATAGGTTAGCATTTTGCCCAAAAACAGTTTCATGGTGTCGAAAAAATGACAACAGAAATTTACACAAAACGCTAACCCACAGTCGGTAATTACTGAATTACGATGTTTATTCGATGATTAAATGCTCTGAGGGAGAATTGGGCGACAATGATATCATTGGAATTATCTTAATTGCCAGAAGAAATTTAACAAAATGTGTTTTTCTCAATTTGTTGCTTAATTATTCGAAAAAATTATGGACAATAGTAATCAACTTCTTCAAGAAACAGCGTTAAGAAAATAAATAAAATCAAGGTGAATAAAATTTATCTGAACAAGTGATATTATCAATATGCAAAAAATATATTTCCTGAGGTTTGAACACTTGGGAAATGGAATTTTTCATTATTTGTTCAAATAAGTTTTCAGGAACATTATTAAGGATGTTGAGTATCTATGAAACCTGTTAATGTTAATCGTTCACTGGAAAGCGTCTTAATCGTCGTGAAATTTGTACACGACTTCCTGAATACTTCATGTAAAAATAGACGAAATTGTAAAAATTCTATCATCGTTACTTTAACCACACTAAGGGTTGAAATAAAAAGTAATAAGAAATTTCTGAAAATTTAGCAAGTTTTTGTATGAAGTATTTAAGATTTCGTGTTGAAATTTCACAATGATTTGGGAGCTCGTTATCAAAACATTTAAATTTTGTTAATATAAATTTTTTAAACAAATTCAAAAAATATTCATCAATAAACTTCGTTCCGTTGCCTTCGACTTTAGTATATTGTAGATATTCAAAAATTGAGGGATCGAAAAAAAAAACTTGCCAAGTTTTACCAGTTTCCATAAGACTCCATTCGGCAATATTTAATTTATTAATGTTAATTGTTCCATAACGAGCGTCCTAATGGTCGTAAAAATTTTACACGATCCCTTAAATACTTTATACAAAAACATACCGAATTTTCACAATTTTCTTATCATTTGCGATTTGGGACTCAACATCCTTAAATAAACGTCCATGGCTTGATACGACGTATCATATTGGTCTGGTGTACCAATTTTTTAATTGTTTTTTTTTAGAGTTTGCCCTGCAGTCTGTATTGGAATTCTCTGTGATTCCAATACATTAATGATACTTTTAAAACACTAATCGCAGCCCTCGGGGGGGGCTCCGCCCCCCCCGAACCCCCCCTCTTTGGTGCGCTCGCCCCCGCCGCTCGTCCGGGGCGGGTTTATGTCACAAGTGCTATAAAATAGTATACGATACTCGTGTCCTAAGTTGCCTATTAATGCACGGCGTTTAGCGCCCTCGCTGCGCTCGGGCGCTAACTTCACGCCGTGCAATAATAGGCAACTTAGGTCACACGTATCGTAATATACTATTGCTACTCTCCACGAATTTTTATTTGCCCAAATCTCGAAAAATTGATCATTTCGATGAGATTTTGGGTTTATTGATCCAAGAAAATGAACTTTTTTCTCGCTTCTGTTTCTTTGTAATCCTCGGGACGCATGGATTCCTTTAGCAAAGAAACAGAGCGATATTCTCCACCCGAGCGAAATATTTCGCTCGAGGCAAAAATTGCTTGGACGGTCCGGTACATTTGGCGCGTCAGCAAATTAGGATTTAAATAGCGTCGCATATCTGGCCCGATATTGACGCAATTATTGTACAAAAAATACATGTATATTTCTTGAATAAAATAAATCAGACTCGTGAGCATCGAGACGAGACGAAAATGATCGGGAGATCGCGATGACGTTGGTGTTTCATTCAGAAGAAAAATAAATAAATAAATTAGTTGAGCAATGAAGAAACTTTGGAGGGTTTCTTCGTGCCGAGCGAACGAAGAGCTTTTGCGTCGAGAACTTAGTGAGAGAGAAAGCACTTCACAGGATTTTCGCGGATGGTTAATTACTCCGGAAGCCCCAGAGAAGCGTTGGAAATTTTGTTTGCTTCGTAAAACGGGCGATTTTACGCCGACGAGTTTTTTCCAATTGTAATTACGTCGTTATGTAATTAATTTTTACTACTTTTTTTTTTTTAATGGAATTTACTGGGCGATTATCCAATTATATTGGAAATCTCTTCGGTTTGCTGTGCCTTATGTGCTCGTGCTTGGTAGCAGCTGCATAAATCTATTTCCGGTTGAATTATCAGGCCGTTAAATGATGCAGTCGCGGTTGCTGGCAAGTACTCGTGCGTGGCTCTTTCCTCCTTTTTATTTAACTCTATTTCTCTTTCATCATTTTTTCATCTCCCCCGCTCTGCTCTCCACTTCCTCCTTTCCCGCTAGTCTAATTTATGATTGTGTAGTTCCGGCGTGTATATATCTTCGTGTCGTCGAATTAATAAGGTAACCGGAGATTAGGTTTACGACGATGCACGCCTGCACTAACGTATGGGAAACACACTGCGAGCTATAGAAACAGAAAAGGAGAGTGAACGAGAGCCAATGACTATTCTCTGGTCAATGAAGCTCTGTGGACTTTCCACACGGAGCCGATTCATCTCACAGGCCTGTTGACCTACTTTTCTCTACAGGGAGACACACAGTGATATTTAAATTACCGGCGCTCGATTTTTCTCAGGCCAAAACTTTTTTGGACTATTTCCAATTTTCCTTTTCGACTGCCACGAAGATTTTTTACGAATTTGGCGTCCTTTTGGGTTTTATATTTTACATAAAAAAAAAATAATAGAGTTTATCTTTTTTTTTTTGGATATCCGATGGGATTGCGAGTCCCTCGCACTCGGAAAACTTGAAATTTAAACGTCACGATTTGCGTCTGTCCTGATTTTGGAAATATCGTAATGTTACGACCGTGTATGGGGATTCGAGAATTTTTTTTTGAGGTTGCCAAAGACATTTGCAATCTTTTGTAACTTGGAAAAATAGAATTTGGTGGAAATTGAATAATGAAAATAAATGGGTACGAACAAATGGTGTTTATCAAAAGATTCGAGACACTGGGAATTCGCATCTGGCAGAGTGTCAACTTCAAATGGAATACACATGTACTCACATGTCTGCAGTATGGCCACAATAATAGAAATTTGCAATTTTGAATATTTCGATTTTCCAGTGGCGTATAGATTGGCTCCTCATTTCATGTTTTTTAAAATGGAAAATGAAAAGTAAAATCCGAAAACCAATTTTTAGGTCTTTCTATAAAATTCAAAAAAAAAAAAAAATTCGTTCGGAGAGTTTTTCAAATCACGAAAATCGTAATAAATCCTTTTTTTTTTGCTTATCGCGATTTTTCGCGTTCCCAAGCAACGTAAGCAAATAATAATTGTGCTGGAATAATTCGGACCATGGGAATCGACGTAATTTTAATTTCGTACCAATTGCAATGGCGCATTGGGCCAATTAATTGCAGTTTGCATGAGTGTCATGCCTGCGTGAGAGAAAACTGAGAAAATGGTGATTCGTGCAAGCGAGCATTGCCCTCGATTTGACGGGGGCGATGTGTTCAGGAAAGCTGATTCATTTTTAGTTATATGTCCGACCGCCATCACGGCATTTGACAAAAACAAGTGATAGAAAATACTACTACCTACAGAAAGAGTTTCAATAATTTTTATTGTACGAATCACCGTTCGCGAGATATTTGCAAAAATAACAAACAAAGTTTTTAAATGACCTATAACTCGAAAAATATCAACAATGGAGAAAAATGTTTCATATAAAAGTGATAGAAAATATTATTATCTACAAAAAACATCTCTACAATTTTCATCGTGCGAAGCATCGTTCGCGAGATATTGGCAAAAACGCGTTTACAAAAATGGCGGCCAGCCCCGTTACATATTCCAATTGAAAAATCAATTATCAGGATTTTTAGCGTAGTGACCCTATTTTGGGTGCTAAAATTCCTGGACAATTTGTAGTTCGAAATAAACGAAGACAAAGCGAAATACACATTTGCGTGTAAAATGGTCAAAGTACGTCCTTTTGTTCATAAATTGTGATGGATAAACGCGACGAGGTAGTTGAGGTCATAACCTACGACCTACAATATAAACTTCCGCAATATCGATCGGCGTATTGCACCAGAGTGAAAATCCCATGCGAACGAAGCCTCAGGTAAATTGTTTCGAGGTTTTCGTCTTTACGCAAGAGTTCGTTGGACTCTAGCTCAAAGCAAACGTTCGATTTTGCTCTATTTTTAAACCTGCTTTTTCTCCTGCTTGTCTTCACAGTCTGCGCTTCTAAATAAACCAGACTTCCCGATTCTATTTCGCGAAATCCTTGTCTCTCCGGACGCCCTCGGTTTTCGTAATTTAATTTTTTCACTTAAAACGTTGGTAAACGAAACCCATAAATTTTTAAATTACTCCAAGGAACTGGCTTGCGGAAACTCCAGTGATTTTTCCTGAAAGGCCATTCAATTTTAAATGGAAACCTCGAAAATCACGACAACGACCAATTTTTCGGTTTTGACACTTTTTCACAAATTAAGTATTCGATGAGCAAAATTCCTGCAAAGATAATTATTCATCGCAAGCTCTGTGTGGTGAATGGAACGAATTACAGGGGTTTTCCTCATTGCTTACGATCTCTGGACTGCATACACGAATGTTCGGAGAATCAGGAGGAAATGCTGGAAGTTCTCATCGTCGATTGAGCTAATCGGCTCTTATTCTCTTAATTGCAATCTTGAACGAGCTTGCAATGACGGATTAGAATTAAGCGAGTACGAAGTGTTAAGGAGTCTCCACTAGTTTTCATTCGAGCTCTAGTCCCTTAATGATCCAGTTATTCGAGAAACCAACACGATGCTTCTCACCCTGACAAGTCAATCAAAAGTGTTGACTCGTGGAATCAGCTTAATGATTCTTGACGGATTCCCCGTTTCGTATTACTTGATTTTGTTGATTTTGGATTCGACCCATTTTTGACAATTTTTTTTTTCAATTTTCTCTCAAGTTGCGAGAAACAGTTCCGATCGAAGTTTGTCTAGAAAAATGGGGAATTCCGAGCATTTAATTCCGGAAACACTATGAAGCAGACCCTCCATACAAAGATCGTGATTTCTCGATCTCTCAACTTGACGTTAACCATTTTTTCTCAAAGTTTTATACTTGACATGATTGGTCCCTAAATTATTTCAAGCTTCCAAACACCAAGTCCGAAGCCACAGAATTCCAACGTGATTGTGGCTGACGCGTCTCCTTGTATAATAAAAAAAAGTGTAAATATTTCATTTTTGTGAATTTTTCGGAAGATTTACACGAAAAAGTGAAACGAAGTTTCAACTGCTAGAGCTTAATTAACATAAACATTTATTTATTCGTTGGATTGAACAATATATTCGGGAATATCGGAGTATCGTTTTGTCTAGAGATGATCTGAGTTTTTACATTCGAACGCGATGTCCCTATTAACGAGCCTTGTTTCTCACACCGTATAAAGTTCGGTTATGAATAATTCAATCGCATTTCCATACACTTTGCTCCCGGAACGTTTATACCTGAGAGAAACGGAGTATAAATATGTGTAAGCAATAATATTGTGTGCTCACATGAAGAACGAGTGTCATTGTTGTGAATCGAAGAGCTTAATTTTCATTGGAGATTCCCTCGTCTGTCGTGAATGCCTTTGCGAGTAGCCGGATCACGTGGCCTCATTAATGCATAATGTTCGACCTTTCTGACGGTTGGATGGCTCAACAACATTCGATACCGGATGATACGACGCGAACGAGCTTTTCACTCGACCTAATTCGGACACGTTCTTTATACTCGATCCCAATGAATGATGTTGATATGTGACTATGTGGGGAATGACGAAGAGAGCTCCATAGAAAATACATAATCGTCAAAGACTTTGCTCTCTTTGCGATATCGAATTCGAGGCTCGTGCGTTGCTGATATTTCTCGAGGCCATTGCCCGGCGGAGCTTGTTTGTTTCGCTTTTACATTTCAACTTTTTTTTCTCTTCCGTACTTTATTTTTATTTTATTTCTTTTCTGCATACTCAGGAATTCTTCGTTGATTTTCTTTTGTGAAAAATTATTTATTTGTATTTAGTTTTTTTTGTTTATTGTTAATAATTTTCTGATTGAATTTTCGAGGATTGGGTCCAATTTATTAAAAAAATATTTATGTTTGTTTAGTTTACTTATTTTTAATAATTTTCTCATTGAATTTTATGGGGATTGGGTTCGATTTATAGCTGCAGTTTCGATTCGTCGAGGTTGCTCGCGAAAATTCTCAAAGCTGCAAAGATTTATAGGGATTTAAAAATATAATTTTTTCCAAGTCAGAAATTGTGGCGATGTTTTTTTTTTTTAGTTTAAAGAATTCGAGGAATCGGGGATTCAGCTAATGTTGAAATAAAAATAGCGCACGACTTGGCAGTTGCTTCGACACGAGTCGTCAACCAGAAATTCATCTTGGTCATTATTTTACCTGGCAGTAAAAAAAGACTGGCAGGAGTAGAGAATAAGAGAGAAACGTGTAATTATGCTCTTGTCGATTTCATGTAATCGTAAGTGCTTAGAGAATTTTCTTAGCGACTTGTATGCACGCAGAACCGAAGTATGCATACCTTAGTGACGTTCGACTGCAATTTTTATGCCGTGCATAAATCCATAATTGTTGGATCGCAAAGAGTACGTGCCAGACACACCGCTCGAAGAAAATGGGTGGGGGAGCGATGAATAAATCCGAAAGGCGTTGGTAATCGGTAAGCGTCAGCTTGCAAAAACGTTTTCGTGAAAACAATGAAAAACGAAAAAAACAAAAATATAAAAACTCATTAAAATGTCAGATTCTATTAGTTTATTTCTATATATATTCGTCGATTCTTTGATATTCGTGACTTCGACTTAAATTATGCTCGTCGTACTTTTCCACTGCACAACATTGTCCGTACATTGTGTTTTCTGCCTTCGATCGTTGTCTCGATGCAAAAAATTCCTCGCGAGTATGCACTCGCAGCATAAAGTTTCATTCGATCGGAATTTCATTACTTCGCTTTACGAGAATCTCAAAAAAAAAAGGAAATATGTCGGAGATGCAAAAACATTGCACTTCAAATTGGTCGATACGAGAAATTATTTTATTAATAACGGAATAGCGTTTTGCACACTTTTCATGGCTCTCTCACGATGCGAACTGAGATATTTTTATTTCTTTGATTAAAAAATTTAAATCATTCATTTTCTCAACTTTTTTCATAGTATTTATTTTATCGAGTTTGTGTTTATTTTATTTATTTTTTGCTTTTATTTTTTATTTTTTATCATTTGATCATATTTTGGTAAAGGGAAATGGTTTGGCTACTGCGCTCGATCTGTTTTCTCAGCCCTGCGAATGTTGTTACAAAAAAGTCTCTTATTGAGCTCCCATTCGATCAGATGCATCGAAGATGGTCGCCCGGAGAGCGAATACGTGTTATGCATTCGATGCATAACGTCTGACCGACTGCGTGCATATAATACTCATCGTTTCCGCCCACGTTCTTCGATAGACAGAGAGAAAGATAGAGAAAACTCGCGGTTACGTAATGGCAAGAACGTGAGTTGACTCTTGCTTTGCGTTAGACCAGGACGCGGCTGTGCGCTGGAAAAATAACGTTTGAAAAATGACTGTCAAAATCTCGGCGAAGGAAGGACACTACGGAATTCTTAGGATTCTTTCTGAACTACAATTGTAACTCTGCGAGTCATGACAAAAAAATATTTCTTGTTTACTGCTTCCAAATTCCTTCGTAAACAAAATATATGTTTTTTTTTTTCATTTCAAGTTGCATGACAATGAAACAACAACAACAACGAAAAAAAATGATTTTCGGAATTTCGAGTTCAATTTTTATAGTTGCAGAATTTTAAATAAAATAGTTCTTTATTGTTCGAAATTTAAAAATGGATGAAAATTGAAGTAAAAATTTACTGCAAATCTGTCGATCTAGTATTTTTATTCAAACTGCACGAAATTAAAAAATTTTACGATCCTTTGTTTTTTCAAGTTCGTAAAAAGTAATGGATGCAATTTTTATACTCGGCAGAGTTGGAACTCAAATTTCTTCTAAACAAATGCAAGATTTCCAATGCCTAACGTTATTCTTTCTTTTTCCTACTTTTTTACGTACAGGCAATTTAAAAAATTCATTAGTCTAACTTTTTGACGAGATTCGTAAATGCCCGTCAAAAAAATTGAGCTCATTGACGATAGTAAATAAAACGAGACCGGAAGTGCAAGTTGTACAGGGGGAAAGCTCGAATAACACGTGACATTGTCGATTGTTTTTTGCATATTAAAACGACACACATAAATATAAGGCAGAGAAAACGAGAACAAAAGCGAAATACTTGGTCCTTAAGCTCGTGAGTTCACTGGGGATCGCGGGTGGTGCTGATGTCGTAGCAAAATATATTTTTTTTCCTTCAGGTGCATGCTGTTTCTTGGTCTACGTTGAAATATATTGCTACGAATGCAAATGACTGCATTGGTGTTTGCACGATCGGCCTGGCTAGCCTCACGATCTGCTCAATAAATTCGGAGTCGAGTCTCGCTCTTTTCTTTCTTTCATTTTAATCGCTTTGGCAAATCGTACGAGCAACTTTTTTCAAAACAGGAAAAAAATTGCAGAATTTATGCAAATGAAACTCCATCGGGATCGTAATTATTCATTCGGTTTTTCTGCTGCTAATTATCCGAAGAATCATTAATAACCACGATACATCACACTCAACCTATCGATCAAAATGTCAAAATATTTATGACTGAATTCCTACCATTTGTTCGATCGAACAAATATTTGTTGCCCAGTTTTTTCACAAGAATAATAAATAAATAATTAAATAAAAAAGAAATCGCGAGGGTCGAAATTTTCTCGTTTCATCTTTCGAGGTCAATGTCAATGTCAATGGCCACTTCGGGTCGATTCCAGTAAAATATTGCAAAACATACTTCGAACATCGTAGAAGTCGTGGCAAAAATTTATTCACAAAGAATCGAATGCCAAGGTGTTGAAAAAAATTCCAAAAGCTGGGAAATCGTCAAAAATCTAGTTTTTTGCTTAATTTTCATTATTTTTTCTTCAAATTTGCACCGGATACTCCTCAGACCTAGTGCTTGTAGAAAAAAATAACAGTCTCGTGCAATCCCTAAAAAACATGTCAATTTCGGGATGTGAAGTTGATGAATTTTGCAGAGAAGAATAAAGTTTTGTCCACCCGACAGATGACGAGTACAGTCCCATTCAAAGTCTAGAAACCATTGAGTACTTACACTAAAAGTTGGCCGACGGGGCAACTTGACCCGCCACAACCCCAAAGGATTGAATAAACCTGCAAATTTGTTTATGAGGACGTTTTGCAGAAGGAAAAAGTCCTCCAGGCTTCGTCAATCATCCGAACGTCGATAACGTGCCATTTGTTTTTGGAAATTGAGTTTCTCACATTTTCGTGACAAGTGGAACAGGCGAAATCTTCGCATAATCAAACGTGTGTGTGGTCGCGATTGGTAAAGGCGTAGGAGGTCCTAGAAAATTGTGGGAAGGATCGAATAAAAACGGAAACGTGTGTATGTGGAAAGAAACGAATTAGATTCGCAGCAACCGGTCTAGCACGCAATGTATCCATAAAGATGTTTACTTCCTGGCGAGCATTCGCTGCTAATGTATGAAGCTAACGACGCGAGTATGGTTGGCTAGAGTGAGCTTAGGAAAAAAAAAAACGAAAAAGTGTATAAATAACGAAGCCCTCGAGTCCGCTGGTTTTTTAGGCATCAGAATAAACAGTCAGGTTTCGTGTTTCCGTTCAGTGAGGCACAGTGTATAGCTGGTCCGAAGGAATAAAGTGGAAGAAAAAGGACGGAGAACGTTGCTAGAAATTGGCAGGACTGTTTGGCGATCTAGTAATAAGCGAGTGAAAGAAATTTAATGGACGTCGGCGAACGACTTGTTGTTTAATGAGCCTCAAGGTCAATGGATTTTTAACGAGCTCGTTACTTTTTATTAATATTGCAAGAAGCCATCAACTCCTACACAATTTAATTTTCCGAAGAAGCTCGAAGCCCGAGACTGGAACACGCAGCAACGTTTTTTCTTTGATAATCATTAAAATAACGTTCTCTTGATTATCTTTTTGTAGCATGTTTGATCTCGCGAGATCATTATATTCGAAGGATGTTTTGATCGTGACCGGGACATCCTGCATATCGCATTTCCGAGCCTGCTCCCTCCTTCTCCCTCAGTTTTCATTCAATTCAATTCAATACGCGTCATTCATTCGCATGTGAGGATGTTTGTTCTCTATAGAGACTAACCGAGACGACGCGGACATCCTCGTGTACCCATCAAGCTTACAGCATGGCTCGCAGGTTTGTTTGCCAAATAGAATCGATGTTTGTCGTTCTGGTTTCGATGGTGCGGAAGAAGGGACGGTAAACCGTAAAATAATACGCCACGAAGTAGTGGAGTTGGCCGGCTGGAGAAATGCCGAGGGGAGCGAGAACCTTCTCGGAATAAGTGTTTTTCATTTTTTTTAATTTTATCCACAATCTGCGATCCTTTGGCCTTCACATTTGCACACGTGACTCATGAAAAAATGATTCTTAGAAGTGCATCGCGACTGCATTAATAAACAGTGATTTTAGCTCAATTGAATTTTTATTTCATTTTAAATAAATTTTTATTTATTTAATTTTCGTTTTTTAATTTTATTCTAGTTTTTCCATTTTTATAAAATTTAATTTATAATTTTCAATTTTTAATTAGCAATTTTTAATCATAATTTTTTTATTTTTAATAACACAAAAAAAAACAAACAAATAACTACTTCAAAATCTTGGAATATTCAGCGACAAACGTAATTTTCCTTTTGACCCCCAGAAGAAGCAGTTTCTGGAAAAGTAATGCGACAAAAAATACAGAAAAGAAACTCGAAGAATGCAGCTTTGCTGTTTTTTTCAACGCGAACATCCCGTTGTCTCGAAATTTCTCCTGCTGGTCGCCCGAAATGGCGAAGCGTTTGGGAGAAGATTTTTGAACACACTAGCTGAACCGGTTTTTGGGCTCCCATCTCGAGCACCTAATAACAGACGTGCGCAACTCACGATCTCCGAGTTTTTGCTTTACTCGTATATACGAGTAAGCCTTGTGCAAGTTTATCTCGAATCGCGTGATTCTCGAATAAACATATTCCACGTTAAAAAAAAAAAGGAATAAAATCGAGGCATGGAAACGAGTCGTATATTTGTGGATATAAATATACATCAAACGTGCCAAGAGCTTCGAGCATGAAAACGTAAAAATTAAAAAACACACACGAATACGTAAATAAGAGAGAAAATCTTGAGATACGTTGATGTTGAAGTTTTCATCGCTGCAACGCAACCGAATCCATTGTTAGATTTTATTTTTTTCAAAGCAGTACCAAAAATTTACATGCAGCGTTCGTCTGTGAAAATTATTTGCAAATGAAAATCTGAATGTTAAAAAAAAATTGAGGTGATTCGGAAAATAAAAAAAAATGGTAAATGAATAAAATATATTTAAAAAAATTTTATTCTATTTTTTGAACGCGATGCCAGAAATTTACACGCAGCGTTCGTCCATGAAAATTATTTGCAAATGAAAAACTGAATGTCAAAGAAAAATTGAGGTCTTTCCGAAAATCTAAAAAAGTATATGAAATATTATTTTTGTTGGTCTCCAACGATGCGAACTTCAATGTCGTTGAGATACGTTAAGGTTTGAAATTTTATACACAGCTCCGACCAACACTTGAGCTTACGTTTATATTCTCGTATGTGTAGGCCACGTGGATAAAGAAAATGGAGAACCGGCAGCAAGAAACGAACCAATGGTTGCACAAGTTTGATCACAGCAGCGTGGTTTTCTGAGCATCTCGCGTACACGTGGTTGTCTCCCGAGAGAGCTTGGAGGTCACAGAATGTGGTGCCCAAGACTGTATATGGATCAGTGGCACATGCGCTTTACCGATTTGCATCTGGCAAAGGAGCCTACGCAATGGTACGGAGTAGAGAACTCCGGGGTCGTTTGGAACGCGAAGGCGCGAAGTCACTTGACAACGTCGAACGCGAAAATCAAGTCTCATTTTTTTTCGTACTTCGTTTTTTGCTCTGGTATTCGTCCTGATGGCAAAAGGTTATTGAAAAAAATGACAATCCCGAGGAACTCGTGCCGATGGATACTCATGATTGAGGGGATGGCAGGAAAAGCGGAAAATCCCTTTAAAAAAACGGAGAATTTTTTTTTTCTTAGTTTTTTTAAATTTTTAAAAATTCTGCGTGGAAAGAAGTTTTAATTAATAAATTGAGAAATTTGTCTAGTAATTTATATGAAAAAATGTCTTCGAGGTGCTTAAAAAATTCTGGGACAATGTTTTTTTTGGATGGGAAAGGTTTGGGATCGATTGATTGCGAAGTATATTTGTTGAACGATGTCGATACACACCCACGATCAATATTTATCTGAATGTCAGTAAAAAAAAAGAAAGAAATTGAGTTGAATTCCCGAGGAAAAAAAATATTATCTTCATTGTTGTTGTTGTGTTGGAATCGTATCGCGCGTTTATATTTTGGGGAAGAGGTTCGATGTATAATTCACGATGATGTCATCATCGAGACGCGGATCGTTCGCACATGTTCCGAGGAGGAGGTAGACAGCGTCTTTTATCGTACGACTGCTCGCGAGCATGTGCACGGTCTCGTACGTACCCACGTCTGTGTGCTCGCGAGTTCGTGGTCGTGGCCGATGGCAAAAACACTTAATACTGTTTCTAACAAATCGAACTGTCGTGAGAGCAACGAGGAAGGAGAGAGAGGGAGAGAGAGAGAGAGAGAGAGAGAGAGAGAGAGAGAGAGAAATTATTAATGGCAGTTTGTTCCAAGAGATGACGTCACACTTGCTATTTATGAGAGTGAACTGTGCCATAACGGCTCACAGAAAGCACGAAAGGATGAAAACATTCGTGTTCCCCATGATGTCCATTATTTGGGAATTTTTTTTTGACGCAGTAATTTAAAACAAAATTGGAGAAAAAATGATTGGAGGTGATAAGCATGAATCGAAACATGCGCCACTATTTTTCATTCGGGCTACTATAATATTTATTTCTTCATTCAGATACATGGCGAATTAATATTTTGTCAACAATGACGAATCGTTGCTCGAGCCTCAATTCGATAGGAAGCAAAATATTTTCATTGCACTGGAGGAAATTCAAATGTCATCGTCGCCAATTTTTTTTCTTTCAATTCATAGCGGAATTGTTTAAAAAAATATACGACCTTGCATTTGTATAATAAAAATGAAAGAATACGGGTTGAAGTTTAAATCACCAAAAGTTTCGTAACGACACGAAACTTGATAAGAATATCAAGTTTGAGTTGGCAGAACGCTGCAAGTGTTGCTCGCCGAATTAGCATGAAACTAACGATACGACTGATAAGAATTCTCGATGAAAAAAAAACACTCGTATAAATGTTTTCATCAATATTCAGTTGCTTAAAGTTTTGGATAACACCTGGAATGGCAATAACTCGACAGGCTTGTGAGAATTTTGTATTCGAGGGGAGAGGGGCGACAGAAAAATGCGACGATTAGTTGCCTCTCTGTGCCAAGGTCGAGACTCCACACATTTTACTGCGCTCTTTACTTCGTGTTATTGTTTAAAATGAAAAATGATTTTCTATAAACAAAAAATGATTCATTCCCTCGTTAAATAAATCAGCAAACAATCGTAAGAAAAATAAATAAATAAAATAAAAACGAATAGAAAAATGCAAAAAAAAAAAAAAATTCATCCGCTCGTTAAATAAATCGACAAACAATCGTAAGAAAAAAAAAATACAATAAAATGAAATAGAACAAAATCAAAATAAATAGAAAAACGAAATGAAAAAAATTTTGAAAAAAAATGAGTGTTTCGCTCGTTAAATAAATCGACGAACAATCGTGAGAAAAAAATTAATAAAATAAAAGGAAAAATATTTCAATGCAGTTTGTGCGAAGTTGCTCCGGTGAATTTGAAAATTTCCATACAGCGTTTGTCAGACTTTATGTGTGACTAACCGGTCGTTATCGATGCAGCTGGTTCGCACTGGAAAATGGAGAATCGAACGAGTGCAATAACAATATATCGTATCTCTTGGGGGAGCTATTGGTATCGTTGTTTGTCACTAGGAAGGTCCGTGCAACGAGGCCAAACGTATTCTCCATAGACCGTTCATTTGTTCCTCTTGTTGCATTCGAATAGGTGATCACCGCGCATCACGATATTGCCTTCTCGATCGCACACTCGCACACGCAAATCAACTTTATCTCGAATTTTTTTTCTCGAGAACAAACTCCACCGAGTCGCGCAACTCTTGGTCATTAACCTCGAGTGTGAATCACGCGAATTTCAAACAGAGATTTAAAAAAAAAACACACAGACACAAACGGATGACGATTGGGATCGCTTGAAAATATATTCCGACTACTGTATTTCTTGGCTCTCATATTTTACACACGAACTTATTTCTGTATTGCCGTGTCTTTCGTAGAGAACTTTTCAAACCATATTTCATCAGGTACGCAGTTGATTTTAATCGACTGACAATTTATTCAGAATCTTTGATTCTACGAAAAAAAAAATCTAATCAATTTTCGAGGGAGACGAATGAAAATTTTGTTGATTAGCGTTGCAGCTTTTTTTTTTTTATAAACAGAAAAAAAATGTGACGGACCTTTTAATGGAAAATTCGTAACGGTCGTTCGTCTAGTTTGGAACTGAATTTGTTGGCTAGACAAAAAAAAGTTCCTCGATTTTTTTTTTTTTTAAGTTTAAATGAAAAAATAGTTATCAGTCATTTTGTTATCTTTTGGTATTTTTTCACTCGAAATAAAATGAGGAATACGAGTGGAACACTTCTGGAAAAACGGTTCAATTTGTTCAAGAGATCTTTATCAGTTTAGACAGGCTGGGAGGAACAATGGAGCTGCAGAGACGTAAAAAGAAATATCAATTGAAAAAGATATCCGTCTTTTCTTGTCACGCGGTGATACTGGAGCAAAACATTTGTCAGAAATTATTCTCATTCTTAAAACTTCGGGTACACAAGTAAAATACATAAAGAACTTTTTTTTTTATTTACCGATCGAAAAGGGCAGGTTAGTACCTTGAAAAAAATGTCCTCCCACTCTACTTTGGGAAATTGCATGTAGCACTTGTGACTTATGATTTTGACTTATTCCCGATGCGGAATCCTTAACCCTAACCAAAAATTACTGGGTCCAACGGACTGCGAGCGACACTAAATCTTCATCTTAATTTTCCAGGATGAACCAATTTTTTGTCGGCTTTGCTAATTACATTTCCGCGTTGCTGAGAGTTCGACGTTTCGATTTCACTATGAATAAGTCTTAATCGATGCATAAGTAACAAAGTTACAGAGCGATAAAGATCGTCGGTCCACCAGACCGAGAGTGAATAAATAAGGTGGGAAAAATGTTTGTCCGTAGTTAAGGCCAGATAAATTTTTTTTGAGCAAGTGTGGGCAATCGTCTCAATTGAGACTCCTCGCAGTTGGTTTTTATCAATGATTTGAACATTTAACATTTTTTTTATCATGCATTCGTCGCTTAAATATATGTAAGTGAAGAAATGTTTGAAAAAATTCACGGCAGCGCGATATGAAACGTAAACAAAGCCATACAGAAATATTTGATTAATCTCCCGACTTATTTGCCAGTTGCGTATAGTTTGAGGAATTCCAAAAATTGTGATAATCATAATCGTCATTTTTTTGTGTGATCGTTATGAGTCGGTCGCGCGCATCGTTCGTATGGAGAACAAACGCGTATCGCGCAAGTCTCGCTCACGTTTATCGACTCTTCTCGATTGCGGTGACGGCGTTACGGGCTATTGAATGAAATTATTGTATGTTGCCGGAGCCAAGTGAGAGAATTTTCAATTGTGGGTCAAGGGAAACCACTTGAATCTAATCAAACCATGCAAAACTGGTTCAATTCGAACTTTGTCGCTCGAGCGACTGTCCGATTAAAACTTTAATAGTAATGAACAGATTTATAAACTGAGCGAACTGTTTTTTCCAGGATTTTCAATACTTTCCCTTCATTTTCAAGCTGACGGCGGGGACGCTGTGAATTTGTATAACGAACGATGCAAAAAAGCGAGATAAAATTATGCAGATTTGCATTGGAGATTTCTTGGATTCGAGCGAACGAATAATAAATATGACGTTGAAGTTTGCATCGTTAAAATGCAACGGAATTTTATATTTTATTATATTTTTTTCAAAACAGAACCAAAAATTAACACGCAGTGTCCGTTTGTGAAAATTTTTACAAATGAAAAACTGAATGTCAAAGAAAAATTGAGCTGATTCCGAAAATCTAAAAAATGGAGAGTCGATAAAATATTTTTCGTTGGAAACCAACGATGCGAAACTTTAATATGGTTATAATTTTTTTTCCTCAAATTTCCGAAGTGACATGTGGAACGTATCGATACAGATTTATTCTTTTAATCAGAGCAGCTCGCAGCGTTTTATTGACAGTCGAATTGATCGCAATCTTCAATCCGACGTGCTGCGGTTACGAAAGCCCAAGTTTCAATTTATCTCTCTCATATATTGGCTAGCGAGTCTCTCTTTTCTGTCTGTGTGTTTCTCATGCGAACATGAATCGTATGAATATCTTGAGGCAGCTAGTGCGGAAGGGGAGCTCGAGGTAAGAAGGAAAAAGTGTCGAAGCTTCGTGCGATAGGAAAACAGAAGTGACATCATTGGTTGGTGCGGAGGCGCCGAACAGTCTACCGGAACTGTTGGCACTTGTTATTTGTCTCTGAAAAGAGCCCAGACGAGCATACGATTCGGTCGATTATGCCCGAGACTCTCGTCGTCATATTTTCCATGAATTTGCTATTTATTTTTTTTGCTCAATTTTCCATGCTGGTTGGTTGATTCAAATGACGCGATGAAAACGCACAATAGCGACGAATTAATTGGCAACGTATTTGCACTATGCGAATCATCGGGTATAATGAACGTCGTTAATTACAGAAGCGTCCCAACTGTCTGTATTGTCGTGAGCCGCACGTAATTTTCCGCTCGGCCGTTAAAACAAGCGAGAAGCGCGAACAAGTGGGAATGAATCAACGTCCAATAAGAAAACGTCTTTTGCTCGAGCCGCTTGGTGCCGCACAGTCTACCGAGTCTCTCTTTCTCTTCTTGTCACGACAGCTGATCTCCTCGTGGATGCGAGAATCCCCCGCGCTCTAGAGTTACGCTGCACGTTTGTGTGCCATGCGATCGCGGTTTTACTGACACGAAAAGCATCACTACTCTGTCATTATCCCGCGGTTACCTAACTAAATTATAACATTTCAGTACAAGCCAAAATAATAACAATAACGATCATTATAAGAATAGCAGAAAATAGCAGAATTTTTTCGTCACTGTTACCAGCGAATTTTGCACATACGCGAAAAATAAAATGATCCGGAAAAATCTGTCATCGGTTCTCCAAAATTAGAGCAGCACAAAAATTCGATTGTTTATAGAAAATGTCAAATCTACTATGCCTACGAACTAAATATTCTGAATACATAGAAAAATAGCTCAGTCCTCGTAGTTTTTGTAAACATGTTTCGAAAAATTGGATCCAAAATGGATAAAGTTTGGTGCGATCTGCTAAGAAAATTATCTTGGCTAGAAAATTTTTCTTACGCACTGGGTTCCGGTCCAGAAATTCCTTCAATAGTTTATCGTGTTGATTGATTATTGTTATTATGTATTATTGTTGTTATTATAATTTATTTTATTTCTGATTAGTATTTATTATTTATTACTATTTATTATTTTCGATATTTTCAACAATAGCTAGAAGAATCTATTTCGGAAAGATTTTTTTTTTTCACGGTCCATCGTCCCGATTTTTTAATATATTCGTAACAATAGTCTTGAAATTAACTAAAAAAACTTACCCTTGCGGCGACCGAAGGGTCCGAAAAACGTGCCATTTTTCCCGATGATATTGTCATCGATATATTTGAGTAGTTTGGTGGTATCTTCGCCCTTTTTCGCAGCGATCGATTTAGCGGATCGAGGTCCTGAATGTGGAGGGTTAATGGGTTGATGAAAAGTTTGATGGGGATTATGCAAGTTGTTGGTAGTCGAGGGGGTCGATTGGTTGGTGAGAAGGTTGGATCCTGACGAAGGAGTTTGCTGGCCCGAATAACCGGGCGCTGTTTCCTCGGGCAACGAGACGATTCGCCTTTGGGAGCCACTCCAGCTCTTCCCGCTCGAAATCTTGACTGAGCAGCTCATCCTCTCATAGTGTACGACCGATGGTTAGCCACGTTCCTAAACTTTTCCCGAGGATCAATAATTTAAATCGAAAAAAAAAAAATCACTTTTCACTCCATTTGCAATTACGCGCTGAACTTTAAGTCTGTTTCATCAGTTGGCACGATTATTATAATTAATGAAACAGAAAAAAACCGTTGGAGAACTTAAACACTTTTGAGAATTCAAGAGGCTTTTATCTTCTCAATCTCCGCGCCTTTATTTATTCAACTTTCTATTTTTTTTTATGCCTGGCTCCGAAAAATACTTGAAAAAATGGTCGCTTCGTTGCGTCCAGGATTTCTCGACATTGGTGGCCTCGAGATAAGGCAACGCAGGATAAGGAGACAATGAGAACCAACGAAAAAGCACCGAACAAGAGAATCGTCACAAAGACCTTTATTTCTCCACGAAAAAACGTTTTTTTTTTCTTCTGTTCCTTCCTCACGCACTATTCGCTGAGGTGTTTATCTGAATGAATTATATTTTTCACGAGCGATATCACGAAAAGTTTACTTTGTGAAAAACGCCACGAAAGCCTCGGCACCAACTATCTTTCTCCTCTTATCGAATACCTCGGCTCATGTAGGAATCACGTGGTACGCGATGGTGGCGGTTTTCCACTTGCGTCAGGCCTACGAGAGTGCAAGTCGATAGCTAAATGCACTTTGAAGACTCGTGATTCGTAGTTCCAATAGACGAAATCCTTTTCTCTCTGCTCTCGTCTGGCAGAGACACATTCGCGTTGCTCGAAGCACCTTGACGCAGTTTCAGTATTTCATTAATCAACACTCGTTTATTTTTAAAATAGCGAGCCCAGAAAGCCTAAGCATCGATTCTCTAACTGTCACTCAACACTAATCGCGTAAGAAAGTAAAAAAAAAATCACTCGATCGTTTGGTTCCGATAAAAATGCTGCGTCTGGCTATGGACGACTGTGACTACTGCGTACGTCGAAGCAGCGTGTTCGGTCAATTTCCATTTATCTTTATCGCAGATATTTCGAGCTTTTTGTAAAAAAAAGTTGGTCAGCAAGATTGTTTATTTCTTGAGGAATCTCTCATTCGTGTAGACTCTTCGACGATCTGTAGGAGCACTCGAAATTGAAAAAAGAAAACAGTATTCTTATCGGAGATCTTGGCACGTGTTGGTACGACGAGCTGGTGACTTTATTCTTGAACGTTCAAGATGTTTTTTTTCTGTTTCTCTCGCCTCTCGAGATTATCTACTCACGGGCTTATAAGGACAAGGAGCATCTGCTCTTCGTTCTCATTTTGAAAACATTCGATTGAGTAACTTCACGATAAAATTCGTGCTACACTTTTTTATCTTTTTTTTTGAGTCTCATTCGTTTTTTCTTGCTATTCACTGTTTCGTGGGTTTTTTAATCTTTACGACCCGCGAACGTCTACCCCGCGGTCTGTCTCGCGCTGGACGTTACTACTTGACTAAACAGTCACTCGAGCGGCTCGGGGCTTAGTAGCGCGCGCGCTTGGTCCGACGTATCGGTGGCGTTTCGAAGCTTCGCCACCGATGGCTTTCAATGTGTATTACGTTTATGCTCGGGTTGGTAGCGCAGTGGGCAAGGAAGGGGCAAACCTGAAAACACTATCTCTCGCAATGTTTGATGACTCTTAGAGCTCGCGTACAAACTCGAGTATGTCTACGAACCAAGCTAATATTCACTGTTCGAGCTACACCGCGAGACTGAGTGTCTGGCACGGTTGACGTTGCCCAGCATGCCTCACTTCTCCTTCTCTCTCTCTCCCCCTTTTCTTCCCTTTCTGTTTTTCTATCTATCGCTATTTTTCCCTCACTCTCTCGCCCTTTTTCTTGATATTGAGTTATCGTTCTCTTGGCCTTTGTGAGTAAAGAGCTCGTCTCGAGGAACGAGCTCGCAGCTCGCAAATCCCGGACCGCGCGGCTTCCTTCAATATCGGGTGACGTCACCTGCTCGCTCTTTCTCTCTTTTTTCTCTGGATTCTCTGATTGCGCAAGCGCGAGTTCTATCGCACACATATCTTGCTCACCCGATTCTCTTCAAACTCTTCCAACCAATCGGCGCTCGTTGCTCATCCTCTCTCACAGTTCTATTGTTCAGTAATTTACACTTTTTCCTTTTTTTCTTATTAAAAAAAACTTGATATTTCGGTCGAAATGATGGAAACAAGTTGCGCGCGGAGAAAGCATATTTTTCAGCTTGTGCGGGAGCGAAACTTTGCAGTCAAACAGTTTCAAGGTCGGACCTCGAACAGTTATATTCGTATCTCCACTTGGAATGAAAAAAACACGACGTTCCGAACAGATGCTAACCGAAAATGTACACAAACTGTTCACCAAAACTTTTCAATGGACATCGTCACGTAATATTGTTTTTTATGCACGATACAAAATTGTTAATATCAATTAATCTTTGAACTTTTGACGAGAGGGATATTTTGTCTGTTTTGCCTTCTCGTTAATTATTTGTTAGTTGCATAAATATTGGACGAAATACAAATAAAAATAGACAAAATTCTAAAAATTACTGATCTAGTAGAAAAATCGAGATGGCGTAATTTTTTTTTTAAACTCTTCGAGAAATTTTTTAAAATTGTTTCACTATTTCAAAGAAATGAAGGTTGATTGTGCACTGGAGTCAAATTGACAAACGGAAAAAATTTGGAAATTCGCAGTTCACGATTGAGAATGAATGAAATTTTCATGGAAATTTCGTGGTCAATTGGAAATTACTATAATTTGCTTGAAAAATCGAATTTAAAATAATAGATCAAGATATTCTTTACGGCATATTTTAACTAAATGTCTGCAGCGAAAAAAAATGATTTTATAGAAAGGACAGATAAATAGGAAGACCGTGACTCTGTATAAACTGTAAAATTTCTAATGCCCACACTAAAATATGAAGAAGAGCTCTAGGAAAAGAAATGACACTCAACAATTTTTCGTATTTTTGAAAATTGTATAAAAAATCGGAAGATATTGATGAAAAATTATTACTGTAGCATGGATGAGAATTATTTACTACGATTTTTGCGAAAAATGTTATGGTCACAAATTTAAAAATGATCATGTCCCCATAAAAAATTTAAAAACGAGCTGCCCAATGTGCTATTGTTTTTTCTTTGTCGTCAGTTTCCACAGTAATAGATTTTTGAACCAAAATCGAAAAAATCAATTTCGCAGACCAATATTTTGCAGTAGGCAATTTTTTACAGCGTTCGACGCAGTGAAAATTCTTTTGATGAGTTGTTAAAACGTAATTTGTTCAATTAGTATGTGACGATGAAAAAATTATTCAAATTACATTTTTAATTGCCAGGAATATTGATTTTTTGACCCTCCGGAAGGCGGAGCTGACCGAAGAAGCAGTAAAGCTTGCAGCGAGCAGAGAGAAACTGTAACTTATCGATTCAGAGAGTATATCGAATACGAACTAATTTTTTTTTACGAATTTTTTTTTACTAAATACGAACTAAAATGACGATATTCCTAGACAAATTGTATTCTTTCGAAAAAACTATAGAAAGAGTTGGAGAAAAAATCGGAACGTTTTTTCAATTTTTGCTGAAATTATCGATTTTTTGATAATTCTGTTAAGAAAACGAGGATGAAGTTTGTCACTCAGTAATAAATACCATAAAATCCCATAAAAACAAAACTTCGTCAAAATCAATCAAACAATATTTGGATTGTCATTGGAGTTGTCAGGAAGTGTGAAATATAATGCTTAGATATTAAATTTATGGATAAATGATGAACGATTTGAGCGAATCTTTAAGGTACGTGTATCCCAACGGATCGTATCGAGCCAGAGAGAGATTCATTGCGCTTGTATATATGCCGTCAACGTCTATTCGTGGCTGAGCGTTTGGCTTATGCAATCGAAGTAAAAACGTAATGTACTGACCTGGGTCACTCTGGTTACGATAGGCTCGAGGTTTTACGAAACCTTCATACCTTCGCGTTTGCTCTTTGTAACTTTACGCTTCGCTGGCGAGATCTGCGCTACAACCGACGATTTTGAATCTCTTTTCGATTTTCCACGCGCCAATTAAAATATAGTCGAAAAGTGGATCCCAAGCATTTTTTTCTTCAGAAAAAAAAAAATATTTTCGGGAAAAATGAAAATAAAAAAAATGTGAAAAGATCGTTTTCCAAAAATGATTCTAAAAATTTCGTCGTTACCTTCTTTAAATATATTTTTCGACCTTTTTTGCTAGTCAAAAACGTGTTTTAAATCAGTGTAGACTTTTTGGTATTTTTTTGGTCTTTTCGAAGTTTTCTCAAAGTTGATCAGCAATTTCTCGTAATAGCTGGAGTGAAAATAGCAACGTGTTTACAGAGACGAATATAAATTTTCGTGAACGTTATAAAGATTCTGGTGGCGAAGTTCGTTTGATTTCGAAACGCGGTAGAGGCAGCGCGGCTCCAAATTCGCTGCTACTCAGAAACCTCGCGTATACCAAAAGCTCGAAATTAATGGTCGATGCACCGAGGAATTTGCAACGACAGCAAACTCCACGAATAAACGATTTCGTTGGCAAAGTAAAAGGAAATCGTTCACGTGATGGCTCGAGGGAGTGACGCGAGTTTGCGTTTCGGACGATTTTATAAAGCGAGTGTGAAATGTTGCATTACTAATGAGACGTCCTGCTGCGGAAGGAGGAAAAATGAAGGATGGCGATGGGAAAGAGAGAAACTGAGAACGAGGGAGAAGGAGGATAAGCGAGTGAAATGCACAAACGAAATCGCTGCGTCTCGCCACTTTGAGCGACGACAAAATACCGTGCGATCGGTTAGCACCGGCTCACCGTTAAATATACACATAGTACGTGTCGTTGTTGGAATACTCTGATCGTGACGCACGACGAGGCTGACCTTGAACTTCAAGACGCGATAACTTACAACTGGATCGCGGTCGAAACGATCCTCATCGCGGGCTCCGTTTATTTTCTCATACGTCGCAATAAAATCCTGTCCCATCGATCCATTCGCGCCATAAGTCTTGACAGGACCAGTGGAAACTGGTTTCGTCGAATATCCATACGCGACGACAAATTTTGCTTTCCCCAAACAATTCATAGAGTGTCTCTTCGCAAGTCTCTGGTTAAGGAAATTGCGAAGGACCTGGAGGGAGGTTGGCTGTTTCTACTTTAGTCAAAAAGACACAAAGTTTTTTGCATTTTCGTTCGTTTACCTTTTTGGGACGGCGTTACTTTTTTGTTTTCCTTTGGAGACGAGATTTCTTCTCGTAGAAAAACAGTCGGAAAGAAAGAATGTTGCGCACTACCGTTCATATTCTTTTGAATCTTTTCCGAACCAGGGCCATCGAGCTGCATCGAAAGCTGAAAAGAACGTTTCACAATCGACTCTGTGAATCGCGATTGTTTCTAAGGCGAAGCCAGCACGTTCTCGCAGCTTTGGACGCCACACGAAGAAACGACGTGCATTGAGCTAATTTTAGTCGCAATAACGAAATCCAGTCGCTCGAACACGATGGAGAACAGACTCCGTATTGTGGATCGATCTGCGCATACAAAATTTTCATTATCCTCGTGAAATACGTGATTTCCATTACGTCGATATTCTTTTCTTCTCTCTCTGTTTGTGACTGTCGAATATTTTCAGGCAAAAACTCATCATTGAGCTCTCGAGGACGTCGCTTCTTCAAAGTGCACTGTCGCGAATTTACTCGAACAATGCCTTCACTGTCTCCCTCCGAGAATCATATCAAACGCGGATACGTAACGAAATACTCGCGGGTGCGATGAGATAACGAGCGGAGAGAGACTCTCGCCCGCGTATGGCGATTTATCTGCAGCTTGCAGCTTCCATCCTGCATCTTTCTTTCTTTCTTTCTCTCTGTATCTCACTCTCGCTTTCCGGAAGGTCATGCACGTCATAGTGTGACAAACCACGCACCGGTCGAATCCGCAATGTTGTCTGCATGTGTCGTACGACCCTGAACTTCAAACGCGCCTATCGCTCTCGTGGATTATCGCGCTAACCGTGATTTTTTTCTTCTCCTCGCGAAATCAACACCCGCGATTGCACATCAACAATCATTTCTTTATTTCTCCATTGACGTTCACTGCTTCTTTTCCTTTTTTTATTTTCTGAGACTTCTCGAGAGGTATTAAGCGGAGCGATAATAAATTTTGTTATAAAATTCTTCGTTGTTATCGCCACGCGTTGTCACTGTATTCCATCTGGAAAGTTTTACGACGTACCGTGACAAAATTCAATCGTATTCAAGCTCGTAATACGTAGTGTGGAAACTTTGTGTTTTTTAGGAAAATTTGGATCAGTGATTTTTTGGAATTTTGTACTAAATTTCGGGCAACAAGTAAATGTTTGAATTTGTAAAAACGAATTTTTTTTTTTGTAAATTACGATGAAAAATTGAAATTTTTTTGGTGCGAAAATTTGCGGGGGATAGAGAGGGAAATTAAAGAAAGAAATTTAATGGTTTGGACTTTTTTTTGTTTACGGACTTTTTTTTTTGCATTTTGATCTTTTTGGGTTCGGAAAAATTCGTGCGAAGGATAATTGATAATTGATCAATTATTAGAAAAACTAGTGGAACAGAATTGAACGATCTGAATTATTCCAGATAAACTTTGAGCTTCGTAATTCGACGATTGTTTGGAAATATTTATGTGTAAATTAGTGAACATGGCTGTACGTGACTCAATCGGGGAGTCGATAATAAAGCGAGTGGAGATCGCGTTCGCGAAAAGCGTCCGTTGCACATACGCTTAATCACGAACGTGACAATTGTACTCAACATAGTCTTGAAGGCGTCTCGGCGTTTCTGCGTTCTTTGTGAAACACAAAAACGCCGAGTCTCTCTCTCTCCCTCTCTATTATTCTGTATTGCCATCACTTTTGATTATAAAATGTAGACGGGATAATTATCCATCGTGAGCCGACGATGCGTGACCTTAAAGAAACGTTTTCTACGTTTGTCTTGATTGTCTGTGTTTTATAAATATTTTCATGGATACAGAGAAGCCATTTTGCTTCGATCATTAACGAATGCACCAACGACTGTGGCCGATAAAGTCAATACGTTCCGGACGAGCACGATATAATATAGTAAAAACAAATTTTCACGAATTCTAAATCGCCAGTGACATCCAAGAAAGTTAAGTCGAGCGATCATATCCAAAAAATTAGTTTCTACGGGAGACAGGAACATCGTCGAGTTTTTCAGCGAACACACGATGTTTGTCTTTTTAGTAATTTCCGGCACCTGATCGTTTTAGAACTTGGCAAGTACCTGGTTCGATACTTCGAGAAGCAATTTCGAGTTTTCCAACAAATTCTTAAACAAAGAAATACTTAGACAAAGAAATTTATTTCTTGAAGCCATGATAATGAGACTAAGCTAACTGATAAATTAACGTTCGACTCGTTTGCGTAAATGGCATCGAATTTTCCAAATTTCTTGTTTTCTCGACTATTTTGTTGCTCGCGAAATTTCATGGGGATTTCTCCATAAAAATTGTTATTACCATGAAATTTCTATGGAATATTGAGTTTCTAATAATCTTGTTTCAAAGATTGAGAAAATCTGGGCAGACCAGAAAAACCCCATAGCCAAAAAACCCCATAACCGGAAAACACCATGACTGAAAAACCCCATAACCGAACGACCACGCACTTTTGTAGTGCGTCGCCCATATAGAACATCAGAACAACTGTGATCCACAATTGAGTGCATATGAGAAAAAAAAAGGAAAAAAAAAAAAATTATTCTCCTCGTAAAATTATTTTTGCTTAAACGTTCAGCGTCGGGCGGAGGATGGTTAATTAATTGGAATCTTTGGGAGGAATTCGAGAAGAGGGTATTCGTGAATAAACTTCGGATGTTTCTATACACATGCAGAGTACTCGTTGATATCGATTAGCTGTTGAGTTCACGTGTCTGCTTACAACGCCCAACTCCCTTGCCCGTTTCTCCCTGTTATCTCGTTTTATCATGTTGCCCATCGTGTTAGGCCCATTGATTCTAATATTCTATGGCTCGCTTGTCACTCCTCGCCAGAGGCTTCTTTCCTACTCGTTTTTTTTTTCGTATATATACGCCGTATCAAATTTCCTCTTATCCCTTTAACAGCTAGACCCATTTCTTCATGCCAACGGTTCTTCCCACTGTGAGTATCGATCGGCTCGTAAAATGTCCCACCACGAGTCTCTCGATTTTTATTTTCTGTTCCGTACTTCGTTCCACCCTCCCACTTGTTTCCTCCTGCACTCCTCGCTGCTTCTTGTATTTTACTGCGGGGATCCCTCACACTAGGAGAAACCGCTTCGAGACTAAATCCAAACTTTCCATGGTAACGGACCCTTGGAAAATATTGTTGTAGCCATGAACGAGACGAGGACGTATTAGTCGCACGAAGCAACGTATGGAGACGAGGAACATTTGCGTCTCGAGATATCGCTCCTTCGAAACGACCACTGAGTTCTGGTGGCGCGAATTACGTCGTAAGAAATTCTTCTCCCCTCTAGTGAGTGTTTTGTTGGAATGTCACGTTTGCATAATATCTGGAGAATTTTTCAACGTTGAATTTTCAACACTTGATTTTGAAATGGAAACATTTCGCGGCATTTATTACAGTTGAACCATTTTTTGTTATTTTCTTCGCAAAAGCTCATTGAGGTCACTTGCCGAAGTGACCATTTTGAAAGTTGAGGCTTCGAAGGGTTTTTGAAAGTTTGATTCGAGTAAACCCGAAGTTTTGGGTTTGGGGGAAACTACTGTAAGGGTTTGGACCTCGTATCGCTGTAT
This sequence comes from Hyposoter dolosus, assembly GCA_963921915.1. NCBI lineage: Eukaryota > Metazoa > Arthropoda > Insecta > Hymenoptera > Ichneumonidae > Hyposoter > Hyposoter dolosus. The sequence continues at coordinate 18,849,279 of OY998129.1, read as the reverse complement.
CTCTAGAAATGGGCCGTCAAAATTATTCATTTTTGTGGAAAACCTTCGTAATATGTTCCTATGGAATTGACCGAAAGGAGAAAAAAATCTGTCGAAAAGTTTCGGAGTTATTCCGTGGAATGGAAATTTTTCAATGGGACCTCTATTTTCGTAACAGCGACCAGACAAACTCCACGTGTCACCTACAGATATGGAACGTTGCGCACGCTTTGGGAAATCGATTAGAGGGGGAGCGTCCCTCAATATTACGCAAATAGAGGTCTGATCCATTTTTGCGAGACTATTGCCTTAAGAATGAGAAAAAAAATGGAAGAAAGTGTTACATGTTTTTGTGAACCGTGGAACGTTTTGTAGAAATAATTTCGAATGATCGATTGACTCATCTGGCTCGAGATTACAATGCACTCGTTTATCGCAAGAATGTTTGCCGCAAATTATTGATTTCCATGCTCGAGTAACAGGACGCCAGGAAGGAGATTCTGAAACTTTGCGAATTTCCGGTTGTTTAATGCCAAAAATCGATCAACTTCAGAGCAAACTCATTTTTTTTGGCAGATCGAGTAACTTCAGAGGCTTTTTCGATTGTCAGTCGTTTCCGGTGTTCCACAAACAAACTCTTTGCTCACTCGCAGCTCGCGTCAAAAGTCTAACGTGACGTTCGGATTCGATTTCCTCGAGCATTCCGTTCGAACTATCTTTCGAATTTACCTTCCGGAGCTTTTTTCCTCTCGCACTGAATCGAGGGTTTGTTTTTTTTTTTACATTTCCACCCTCTCGGCTCTAACTTCCCATCTTTCCTTTTCCGGATCGTTCGTCGCTGGCACGTGCTTTTCGCTGGCCTTGCGGAAGGACAAACGGACGTGTCAAACGCGAAGGGAAGCGAGTTCAAGAGCATCGGACCATTCCTCGTGACGCTTCGTGTACTGAACTGAAATCGTGGGAGGGACGCCATGCTCAAGTTCCAGCTAGCCACCCCTGAGGATCTCAAGGTCGCCGCGACTATCGAACGGAAACGTCGGATAGAGGAAGCCCGAAAGGCTCGCATCTTCGATCCACGTTCCAGGCGAATAGGGGTGAGTTTTTCCTCTTCTCCTCGCAACATTTCTTCGTTATCCAATACTTAAAAAATTGCGCTAAACCTAGTTGAGCGTAGCAACCTCTATTAGCGTAACAATCGATTATTCAACAGCCCATGAAAAATACAAGTTTTAAACTATAAAAATTTCATCATTCATTCCGAAAAATAAAGCAAAACCCGGCAAAACCTCGCGAAGCACCGAAGGCGATATTTGACATTCCATTTTTGTTACCAAATTCATTAGCTGCCTCTAAGACACGGAACATCGATTCCCAGACGCATTTCCCCATATTTCGAGAGGCATAAATTATTAGCAATTACCAGTAAATCATCATCGCTTGAAAAACACTTCAACCTCATCAGTAAGACCCTCTGTTTTTGCATGGCATTACGAACGCTCGTTCCCCAGCATGAATTCGAAATTTAAATTCATCAAATGCAATTTTCCAATCGTCACAATTTTGCCAAACGGTTCTTCACCATCAACTTCGACAAGTGCAAACCGTTCCAGCGCACCTTCGATAATGTTTGAAAATTAACGCTGAGAAAATGTTTACGTAAGATCTTCGTAGTGAAGAACTTCGAATTAGTACGATTTTGTGTAAATTATGAATAAAGTAATCAAGAGAAGGAGAGAGCTCTCGAGACGCGAAGGGGTTAGTTAGTTCGTGGGTGAAATTCCCCTGAAGCTGTGTTAAGTGTACTTGAGGCATAACGGAACACTAACGGCTAACGAGTCGTTTCTTCAATCAAATATTTAATCGGTAGCTCGCAAATTTCCCACGCGTGCAATGAAGACGGTGAACTTTTCGCGTAAATGAAATTATCATGACCGAAATATATGGAGAACAAAAAAACCAGACAAATACATTATTGCGCATGAGGCGTAATGTCGCATAAATTATACATCGCTTGTTACTTCGATCGACGGCCCGTTACGTGGTCCGATCCGAATTTTATCGCACAATCCGTCATCATTATTAAGCAGGTACAAAAAGAATATAAGCCATAATTTATTGTTCACGTTTAGAGCTCAGTGAACTCTTGGTAATTTCCGCAAATTCGTGGAGGGTTCGTTGCATGGGCTCTCAAAAGTTCAGTCAAACTGTCGATTTCGGTCCCTTAGTGTGTCGGGTCGTCGACGGTGAGTGTGTAACCGTGTTCCCGGGCCCTGGGGAGTCATCTTACCACAGTTTCGAAAACAGGGGTGCAATACGTTTTTTAGGATATCTCCACAACTGTGAATCTCACAGAAAATCGTTAAGGACCATTGTTGTAGGAAATTAAATTTGCTACAACAATGCTTCAACATGATTTCCAATCAGAGCCACGGATTAACCAAAAAACAAGAAATTCGACTGCTTGAAAATTTCATACTTCGAAAAAGGAATCTGGGCACTAATTTTCCGAAAAACTGACACATATTGCCATCCTGAGTGTATTTTTCCTCCTAGGCTGCGATATTTTTCATAATTTTCGGCGTCGAAGATCCCCGTGGCGCATAACTCGTTACTCATCACGACAAGATGGACCACACTATGTGGAGAAAAGCTGAAAACAATAAAGGGTTTGAGCAAATATAGAATATCGATCGCAGCTTTATATAAACCCAGTTGTAACGATTCATTGGTCGATGGACAGCCGTGGGCTTTGGCACGGACACAAACCATAAGAAAGTAAAAAAAAAAAAAAAACATAAAACGAAGATGCGACGCGAAAGCTTTTCCCTCTCATAATAAAATCGCCGCGGTTACACACCGCTGACATGCATTTCTGTCCACGAGAGGCACACTGACTTCTCCGCTTTGCAGATAGACAAAGAATTCTTGGACAAACAAATCGAAGAGAAAGAAACGCAGCGTCAGCTGGAACGGGCCGAAGAATGCCGGATGGACGAGGCGCTGGTGCGCAGCAGCATTTTCGCGATTAGGAACGAGAAACGAGAGGAAGAGGTGAGATATTATTACGTATGCGTGTCTGAATATTTATATACACATGAGAAGCGTAATAATAGACCTAAGGCACGTTAAAACCGATAAAGCTATTAACTCAGTTTACACCCTCGGAGCTGAGAAAGTGATAAGTCTTGTGTGCCGTGGTTCGTGTACGTGGCATCAGATCCAGACAGAATTTTGTGACGCAGTATATCGTCGGTACAGAGATTCGACTACACATTAATCGCGAATCACTCACTTGTCTTTGCAATTGCGACGAAAAACCGTTGGATTTATTCTCTGTACGAAAAAGAAAAATGATTCGCTAAACTTTTGGTCGATTTTTAAAAATTTATAAACTTTTAGTAAATTTTACAATCCAGGACTGTAAATCAGTTATTTTGCTGTGAGTCCCATCGAAGATCAATAAGTTTAACATGTTTTTTATATTCCAAACAATTATGGACGATTTTTCGAATTGCAAAGAATTAAAAAAAAAAATAATAATTTAACGAAAATGACAGAAAAATCAACCGCAATAGTTTTTATTAATATTCAAAATTGTGAAAAATGTTGAAGAATATTCATAAATAATTGGTATTAGAATAAATTGAATTAATTCGGTAGGACCTTGAAAAAATTTTTTTGTAATTACAATAAAAGAGAAATTCTAGTCTCTCCGGAAAATAGTTGAAAAAATAAACTGCAAAATCGACAATGCCTCCGAGGCCACAGTTTGCATTGTAATTTCTTCCAAAATGCAGATAAAAATTGGACACTACGAAACGTAGTTTGTTTTTACATTTTACTGCTTCAAACTGAAAAAAAGTGTTTTTGGGTCAGCAAAATCGATGTTTAAAAAAAAAAACTATTTTCAATGATCCGGATTTTTATTTTCAATTAGAAAAAAGATCGATCGCTTACTTTTCTGGGATTCTTGATGAAAAAAAAGTGGAAATCTCACAGACTTAATTTTCGATGTGTAATTAAGGGTGAAAATTTGTACAGGAACGACGAAAAATAAATGCAGAAATTAACGCGTTCCGTCGGGTGTATCAACGGCCGGAAGATCGTCGCGATTACGATCTCTACGATCCGGATCGATTGAAAAAATCGTTACCGGCTCGTACGAGCGACGAGGATCCAAGACTCGGACCAGCGTCGGCTCAAAAGTATGAAAAATCCATTGAATTGTATTTTCCGAAAAGTTTTAATGACTCGCAGTGATAAGATTATAAGATGCTGGGATTGGGCAGGTTCGAAGGCGAAGATTGGAATTTCGCAGAACGTACGAGAATCCAAAGAGAGCAGATGCAATCGTGGCTGTATCAGCAAATGGCAGAGCGTCGCGCGGCGGAGCAGGAGCGTCGGGACGCGGAGAGAGCTTATCAGGAGGCGGTGTGTTCGCGTGACAAACGTGCGCTCGCGCTCGACCGCATGTCGGAAGAGTGTCGGCGACGATTGAACGAAGCAACATCAAGATTCAATCGTGCTTTGGTGAGTTATTCCCATCGCGGCACTTGTTTCCTCTTTTTCCGAGAGATTAGATCGTTAGGAGCAAAAGTTGTTCGAGTTTTCCTGTCGATCGCTTTGTCCTGCGGAGCTCGTCGATGGGACACTGCGTGAATTATTGCTGAGTGATTGTTTTAATTTTTTTTTTTTTTTACAAGGCCGGGACGTCGAGTATTGAATTACAAATAAGAACACAAAGAAGATTACGTCAATCATTGTTAATACCGCGAAAGAGGATTTTCTAACGTTATTCTGTGAAAAAATTAAAAAATAAAAAAAAATCACTCTTAGCACCTGCGGTCGAAAGTTCCGGGAGGGATTCGCGATCCCGTGCAATTTTCCCCGGAAATTATAGAGTTTTCCGCCATTTTGGTTTTTTTACGCTCAATATGACTGGACGATTTTTTTTGTGTCTCATTCTTAGAGTTTATCCGTCACGCTTCACGTTGTCGTTTTACGTAATCAAAGCTAACGCGCACGTATATGTACCTACGGATTCGATTGCAGTATGAAATCACTTGTTTTTTTGTTTTTTATTTGTTTTTTTTTCGTACTCACTACCCACCCGACCGAATTGGCTGAAAGGTCGAGGAACAGGATCATCGGAAACGATGCGAAGCTCTCCAAGAGGAAGAAGACAAACGTGCGGAAATTTACAATCACGTGACCGGAGATTTTTTGACCGAGGCAAAAGAACAGGCTGAGAGTAATCGCGGTCCCAATAAGCCACTGGCCTCACGTTACAAGGGCATGACGTCCGATCAGCTCAAGGTCTTCCGGGACGAGCAAGCTCGCCAAATGGAGGAGATCGAGGCGAGTTATTTTTATATACTTGAGTGTCTCTGCCATTTCGCTTTTTCTCGTTTTATCTGCTTTTTCACACTCTCGACTATTTTTCGCCACTGTAGAAAATGAAACGAGATGAAAAACGCCGGAGTGTTGAGTGGGACCAATTAATGACTGGCAACGCGAAAACCGCGGAAAAATATCACCGGCAATTAGCGCGTCAAAAAGGGTAAGGAAATTCATTCGAAACTTGGACATAAAAAAGCGAATCGCCAAATTCTCCAATATTATCCCCAAAATCTTCGAGGAATTCTCATTATTTATTTATTCTTTTCGTAAATTTTAAATTTAACAGATTACTTAATAAACAAATTGCTGAGGAAAATCTTCAACTGGCTCACCAACAAAAATGCCAGCAAGAATACCTCAAGAAAGTCGTCTACAAGAACAAACCAGATCCACAATTTTTCGAACAATTTAACAAAAGCACTCGCTGAGCATATCGTGCCTTAATCGAAAAACTCACGAGCCCAATTACGTGTGATTTGCTTTGCCCGAATTAATTTTTAATACGGCACAAATTTTGAAAAATCGAAATAAAAAAATTTGGAAACCATCGTATTGCCTCAATTGATTTTTTTCACGAATATTCGATGGACACAGCAGTTTTGCTGTGAGCTGCATCACTGAAAACCAGATAAATGGATGCCCGAACATTTGCGTATGAATATTATGACAAAAGCCTGTCATTTGCACGACGTGTGTAACTTTTATTGGTACAACCACATTTGAAGCTACGATACCTGCGATGGTCACAGTAAATCGCAATCTTTTCGCGCCCTGGTAATTTGATTACCGATCGCCAGTATCGCCGAGTCACCCCTTACCGACGGTCGGTAAGTTATCGACCGGTAAAAACTTGCTCGTAATGAAAATTCTTCAGCAGAGATGTCCGGACGAGTATTTTACGCGATTATCGCACGTACACGTTGCTACAGTCTGAGGACAAAATGAATGGGAATTAGTTTCGAGATCAGCAACCTGTGGGTCAGTTTCAGCTGCGGCTCGTGAGTTGCCAGTGTGTAACCATGGCCTCGTCTGCATTGGTTCGCACTAAAATCGGTGAGTCTTTCTGGAAAAAATAATAACAGCGCATTTAACGAACAAACATCAAAGTTTTTATTTCTTGATGATAGAAATATTCCATAAGCTCGAGATCTATCGACCCAGAGATCACTCTGTACAGTCTATTAGAAAAGTACAGTACTTCTGACCCTTCATACAGCCATTGATCGTTTTATTTATTAAGTCACGAATATATATTGTCAGGGATTGCATAACAAAGTTTTTGGACAATATTTTACGTCGCACTGGATTTTCTCTCGAAATTTATTTGGAATAATTTATTCGTGTCATACATCCAATATTTGTCGCGTGCTATTCTGAAATGTTATCCAAACACTCTCATAACTAATTACCACTGCCCTAGGCCAGCCATTTGAAATTTCGAACAAGTCAAATAACACGAAACTATTCTTGGTATCACGTATGTTGAATCATTATGAATTTTAGCTCGAAGATATTTACCATAGCAAAATAATCAATCTGGGGAAAAGAAACATTTTTTATTGTTAATTATGTTTATCAACATCTTTCCTCTCTTTCATTTTCTGCGATTCGTCGTAGTCTTTGACTCTCTTTTGACCTTCTGTCGATAAAGAGGAACCTTCGAACGCACTGTAGGATTATAGTCCACATTCGTGAACTTTGGACTCACTGATCGTTCGTACACGACGCTGTTCGAAAGCTCAACCACATTTTGTTGAATTTAGTACGAGCGTGTAGAAAATTAGCGTTTAATTGTTTACAACTCAATAAATTAAACTTTTACTGATTGTTTACCTTTTTGGGAACAATAACATCGAACTAAACTCTTTGGAGAAATGATGGAAAACTTATTTTGGGATCTTGCATGATTTTAATGAAGAACTAGACAAAAAATGTCGTAGAGAAATGAATTATTCTGGAATTGGCCAATTTTGGGATTGACGAGGGTCAATCTTGAGTAGCCACAAACCCAAAGGTAGTTGTGATTGATCCGCTTGACATTTATCGAAGGATTACGAAAACAAGACTTTCCCCTGTTTTCAACGAGGGAGGCAGAGGTTAATTAAATTGACTAAATATCGAGACTTCCATGGGGTCAAAGTTGAACTGAAACATAAATTGAGTAGAGACGGGAATTCTTATGGTGAAAAATTAGTTTGTAGCTTGCTCGCCATTTTCGAAGATTAAAAACGATTTGTCACATGGTACCAGAATCGTTAGGAATGACATTCAGACGCGATCTTCTCGAAAAAAATTTCTGAAACACAGAAATGATAAAAATGACACGTTTTTTGGTTTTAATTGTTGGCAATAGTTCAGAGACTGCAGGAAGCATCACGACGGGCTTATTCCGAAGCAGCTTATCCAAAGATCACAACGCATTACTCTGTAGTGCCAAGAGAGAGTGATCCAAGATGGAAGGATGTGAATATGGAGAGATTCGTGGACGAAACTGATATCCTGATAGTCGGTGGAGGACCAGCCGGTATGTCAGCTGCGATACAAGCGAAAAGATTGGCTGAAAAACATGGCAAAGACTTGAGGGTAACTCTGGTGGAAAAAGCATCGAACGTTGGTGGTCACATTCTAAGTGGAGCCTGTATCGATCCTGTTGCTCTCAATGAATTATTTCCGAACTGGAAAGAATTGGGTGCTCCTCTCAACACTCCCGTTACCGAAGACAAGTTTGCTCTTCTTACGGAAAAAGGCAGAATCCCAGTTCCCATTGTCAAGGGCATGCCGATGTATAATCATGGCAATTACATCGTCAGGTTAGTCGATCTAGAACCTCAAGAAATCCACATTCGGAACATCCATTTGTCTTACTAGCCAGATAGGGGAAGTGGGAAAATTGTTGGCATCAAATGTCAGGCTTATAGGTTTTGAAATCAATTGTTTCCCAGGAACTGGTTCCTAAGATAGGCATCAGGGTCATTGAATGTCACAATTGAGAATTCTAGAAGAATTGTTGCTCGGAATTTTGTTCATCTTTCCAGGAACATTCAAGCAACAGGTGAATTTTAATTCAATTCTTTGTTGATGAAAAAAATGTAGATTAGGCCATGTGGTCGCCTGGTTGGGTGAGCAGGCCGAAACTGCTGGTGTAGAAGTCTATGCTGGCTATGCAGCTTCCGAAATACTTTATCACGAGGATGGTTCGGTCAAGGGTATCGCTACCAACGACGTTGGAATAGCCAAGGATGGCTCCCCCAAGGAAACTTTCGAAAGAGGTATGGAGCTTCACGCTAAATGCACCATATTCGCTGAAGGTTGCCATGGTCATCTGACCAAACAAGTTTCGAGAAGATTGAACCTCAGGGCGGAGTGTGAGCCCCAGAGTTACGGCATCGGGTTGAAGGAGGTAAGTTCAGGGGTGGATGAAGGTCATGTGGGATTGTGCATTTACATAGACGATGCCAGGACAACTGGGATCACCGGAAACTTCGACTGGGATTGAAATTGTAACGAATTTTGCATTTTCCAAAAAGTTACAGCACCTGAAACTTAATTTTGGACGTAAAATCCATGTTGGAGACCCACAGGGGCAGCAGCATCCTGAATGATAACTCGATATATCGTATTGAAAGTACAAAATTGGCATTTCCAGATTTGGGAAATCCAACCAGAACAACACAGACCCGGAGCAGTGGAGCATACGATCGGTTGGCCTTTGAACAAAGATACCTATGGAGGTTCCTTCCTTTATCATCTCAAAGAAGAGACTCCCCTGGTAGCTGTTGGCTTCGTCATTGGACTCGACTACAGTAATCCTTATTTACATCCTTTCAAAGAGTTCCAGAGATTCAAGAATCATCCGGCAATCAGGCCTACCTTTGAAGGCGGAAAGAGGCAGGTTTCCATAAATTTTAGTTTCTCAAATGGAAGCACCACAAAAATTCAGAAAAAATCAGTTATTTATTGAAAAATGGATTCTCTCTGCCATATGAAGTGGAAATTCCCAATGGGTTGATTGATTTTTCGTTTAGACATGCTTAATAAATCTTTCATGGCAGTTCCATGATTTCGAGAGAACAAAAGCAAACGTAGAAGGTTGCACAGTCACTAATGGAAATTAACCATTTTCCAAACACACGAAATAAATTCTCTTCGTGGCTGTGATGAGATATCCACCTTAAGATTCATGTTTTTAATGACGTTTACAGGATAGCGTACGGAGCTAGAGCCCTGGTGGAGGGTGGTTTCCAGTGCATTCCGAAGCTGCAATTCCCAGGAGGTTGTTTGGTCGGATGTACAGCAGGTTTTTTGAACGTGCCAAAGATCAAAGGTGTGCACAATGCAATGAAGAGTGGGATGTTGGCGGCTGAGAGTGTCGTCGAAGCGATCGTTGATTCCGAGGCCAATGCCCAAACGACCCAAGGCCTGGAGCCTAAATCTTATACGGAAAAGATACAAAACAGTTGGATTTACAAAGAATTGAAATCTGTTAGAAATTTTCGACCAAGTTTCCATTCTGGACTGGGCATGTACGGCGGCCTCGTTTATTCGGGATTCTCAATGTTGGTTGGCGGTCGTGAACCTTGGACTTTGTCCCATGGTGGTGAGTGACTCTTCGCACATCATTTTTTTCAACATCCACTCGAGTGGTTGAAATTTCTTGAGAATGTTTTCGTTTTACGTTGTTCAGGCGCCGATCACACGAAATTAAAACCGGCTTCGGAGTGCCTACCGATCGTTTATCCGAAACCTGACAACGAAGTCACGTTTGATCTTCTCTCTTCGGTCGCACTCACTGGCACCAACCACGAGGGTGATCAGCCACCACATCTAACTCTTGCCGATGACAGCGTACCGGTCAAAAGAAACTTGACGGTTTTCGATGGTCCCGAAGGTCGTTTTTGTCCTGCTGGTGAGTCCTTGATTCCTTGAAACTAGAGATAAGCCTTCGGCCGAATATTTCGGATGATCCGAAACTTGCAGCCTCGCGAGAATCCAAAATTCGAAAGTGAACGATTCGCTTAATTTCCGAAAACTTTGGATATATGTTGCGGAATGATTTAAAAATATAAAGAAACAATGACCTTGAAAGTCTATTTTTCATGATGGCCAATCTCCGAAAACTAGTGGCCGAAATTATTAAATTTTTTTTCTACAAACTTTGTCATATTTTCCTCAGAATTGAGAGAAAATGGGACGAAGATTTTTCGTGAAGTTTCGGAGCTATTTTGTGAAATATAAATTCTTCTACTTCTCTCCATAAGAATGCCTAGAGACTGAACAATCTTTGAATACCAGTATCTGGAATTTGCGATGAAAAATTCCTTCGTGATGTGACATGGTGGCTGCCATGAAAATTTTCTCAAAATTTGAAAAAAAAAAAAAAATGGCAAAACTCTCCGTGAAGGACCCAAGTTTTAATTTTATTTCGTGAGCATCGCAGGAAAATCAACCGAAATGAAAGAAAATCAAAATTTCGTCAGCACGGCATGTTTTTTTTCCCTAAAAATCATTTTTTCAAAATTTTTGTAAAATCGATGAAAAAATTTCGATCGAAATTTTACAAGAAAATAGAGATAAATACTGATTAGTTGAACCTAATCAGACCTCCAGCATTAATTACGATTCAACATATTTATTATAATCGAGGGTACGAGACAGAAATGCAGAAAAATGCATTGTGGAAAAAATGCATTTGTGTTTGGAGAAAGCAAAAAGGGGCAAATTGCAATAAAACGTCACAAAGCTTTGTGCATGGCTGTCGACAATTTCTTTGTTCGTAAAAGCGTCGTTTTTTGTGATTATAGAAATGAAATGAAAATAAGGGTCAGTAAGATATAGAAAGGCAAGGAAGTTTTGCACTCGTACTTTCTTCCTCAGTGCTTTCTCGTAATAATTGCGATGAGAATTTTCCCTTGAAACAGAAAATCGACGGGCTTGAGTGGCGGAGAAACTTTGGTAAGCACAAATAACAATGAAACACAAACGGAGTCTGACGTTTGCTCGTTGAGTGGCAAATTTTCAGGATTCTCAGAACCCCAATCAACTCGCTGTAAAGACAAAAAAAACTTTGAATGTACCAGAATATCTTGGTCTTTTTGACTCATTAAAAAAAGTGACTCTTTCCATTGAATGTCAGCGAAAAATTGTTTCATCATAGAAGAAAAAGAATTCGTCTAGTTTGTCACTCTCTTGGTCACATTATCCATGTGGGAATCGAATAATTAAGGTGGGACGACGAAAAAAAAGAAAAATCAAAAAATTACCATATCCCGTAACAGTCTCAGAGCGCAAGCTCAAAATTTGGGTAAAAATTTTACAAAATTCAAGGTCATCTCCAGATTTTATTCTCTGGTGATAATTAAGTCGGTTTTTTGTTCCCTCCTCGATGTCTGGATGCCAAAAAGGTAGAAAGCGTCAATAGGAAAAGTTTTTAATTCTTTCGCACCTAATGAGATCGAAAAGATTTCTATCTGCCGCCACAAGAGTTTGGCAGTCGAGCAGAAAATAAAGAGAAACCCTTATCAATCTCGCTTTTTTAATTTTCGTTTTTTTTTCGTGTTTCTGATTCCATAGACGTTTCTCGAAGCTGTACAGCGGGAGGGAAGTTCTTTAGCAAAGAAAAAGAAAGTTATTCCACGAATTCTGGCAAAGCAACCCTCGTCGCGAGCCCCGAAACTCCCTTCGACGAATCCACTTCCTCCTTGCGTTCTTTCACCCCTGCCATCGACCCTGGCGTCGTTGGCGAGTCACGGACCGACGCTCGCATAGAGATTCCCCACCAACTAAATTTCCTATGTACTTTGTTCATATATAAATGTCACGTTGGTTTCCAATGAAAAGGGCGCAACGATCTGGCTCGAGAATCAAACTCACGCCCTTGTGTTCGCTCTATTCGAGAATGTGGCTATCTCTCTTTTTCCTGGTTCCCGACACCGGAGTATCGACCGCCGTGTCCTTGAACCTGAGCCGCCATCCGGACGAAACCCTCCGCGCCCGGCTAGACTGCCCCCCGAACAAACTCGCAACCCCCGGACTCAAAGGGCTCCCTGCATCTCGCGCAACTCACGATCTTTCCTCTCTCTCTCTCTCTCTCTCTCTCTCTCTCTCTCTCTCTCTCTCTCTCTCTCTCTCTCTCTCTCTCTCTCTCTCTCTCTCTCTCTCTCTCTCTCTCTCTCTCTCTCTCTCTCTCTCTCTCTCTCTCTCTTTCGTGCTCTCTTTCTCTCTTTGCTTTCCCTGAACGTTCATCTCTCTATCCCTTCCCTATTCGTGCCCAAAATCGCGCCTTCGCTGCACTTGGAAAATTCACGTCGTCTCATCATTTTATTCTCCTCTCGTCATTCATTTTTGTGCCAAGTAATTCGGCCACGCACTCTCGCGGTGTTTATAACGAAAAATCGCAATTTTATGTCCAACATTTCCGCAATTCCATCCTCAATCCTGGAAATCTCATTGTTTGAATTTTCTACTGAGTATCTTTTGTCTATGCGTTTGAAAAGGCTCTGGAAGCAATTGCCAAAGGCCGAAAAGGTCGTCTTGAGTATTTTGTACAGATGGTTCGTATTGAGGGATCCAGTGGCTCATTCCATTTGTGAAAATAATTAGTAGAAATTTTGATAATGAGGAAAAAATTTTGGTCCGGGAAGCTTTATGGGAATTGGAGAGAAAAAAAATTGATAAAAAGGGAAAATTTTAAATGAAATTTGAAATTTAAATTTAAAACTAGTTTTGATAAATTTTTTAGAGACTTCATTTATAGAGAATCGAAGATAATGAAGCGAAGAAGCTTCCGGAATATTTCGAGTTTCTGCGACCGTGTCCTGTGAGTTAAATCAATAAACATTCGTTGGTGAATTTGTTGGTTTATTTTCAATATTCCGAGATGAATCATTGGGCACTAAAGTCCATGTGAAAATTGTGTTTTACGAGGAGGCAAAAAATCGTCTGGGAATTCGAGAGGACCAAGCGAAATCTTGGGAGATGAAAAAAAAGTGGAGAAAACGATATCGAGGGCTTGGCTGCCAGACAGTTGATAACCCACAGCTTAGCTCTCTTTTTTCTCACTCTCCTGCCTCTTCCTCTCACTTTTGTTGGTATATAGAAGTCTCGCCGGACTTGCCGCAGGGGAAACCACCCTCTGGGCTCGACCTCATACCCTTGCCGACCCGCGAGACGCGGGGTGCCGACTGGTTTCTGTGCATGCCCTCTCTCAGATTCGACGGTCCTCCCTTCCTCTCGCGCTTCGTCCTCCTCCCTCTCTCTCTCCCTCTCTCCTCCTCTTTCTGTCCTTTCCTACGTCTGCCTCTTTCTCGCTTTCGTACTTCCGCTTCCAAAGGGTAAATGCAAGCTCCGGATAAGAGGGTCTCGGCAAACACAACGGAAAGTATCAACTGCCGGGGAGTGAGAGAATTCAGTGAAAAAGCTGTAGACATTTGTGAACGAAGAGAAGAGAGAGAGAAAGAGAGAGAGAGAGAGAGAGAGAGAGAGAGAGAGAGAGAGAGAGAGAGAGAGAGAGAGAGAGAGAGAGAGAGAGAGAGAGAGAGAGAGAGAGAGAGAGAGAGAGAGAGAGAGAGAGAGAGAGAGCAAAAGTGGAAAAAGGAAGATGAAGAAGAGGTTCTGGGATTGGTCTAATAAAACGCGGAAGAAGGAAAAATCCTGTGTCGAATAATTTTGACTGCTTCGCAAGCCTCTTGTTCCCGCAAAGCTTTCTTGCCTTTTTTTTCGTAAGAAACGAAACATCTCTTCTTTCCGCATTCACTAATCTTCCCTAGGACGTCCAGGAGAACAATAAGAACGATGATAATAAAATGAAAAAGGATAAGACGTAATGAATGTACTTGAGGATTAATGACAGCTCTCGGTGGCGAAAAGCCTTCTTCTTATTTTCCTCGTTTCATCATTTATTTACGAGAATCTGTTCTCTACATTGCTCCTTTAGTATTTTCCACCCTCGCACAAGTTCAAATTTTGACGGTTTTTCAAAATCCTCTGCGCACCTGCGTTGCTGCAAAAAGTTGCGGAATTTCCTTTCAGACTCCGTCAAAGTTTTTTCCACAATCTTCTTTATAAACTTGATTTTTATTTATTTTGAAAGTTTTTTTTTTATTGGCCACCGTTTCTCGTAAAGTATCGCGAGTTAATTATTCCATACGATCGAGTCGACATCTAATTTTTCTTGAGCCAATAAAAATCCCTCGATATCTATTTTTATTCGACAAGACAAATCCATCGAATAATGGAAATCACGTGCTAAGTTATTTATGGGGTGGAAATAAAGTTACGAGACACATTTTAGCCACAAGTGCAACGACACCTCGCGCGCCAGTGGAAATGGCTGCGCGTTTACTCTTCTCGCTACCCGGCCACGCGCAGTGGAAACAAATATTGATGGTCAGACGTATAAATAGTGGATGCGGTCGGTGCTTTAGTCAGCCGTGCAAAAGGGCAATACGCAACCAACCAAATGATGCTATCACAACCAATAATTTCCGAATGGCAATTTACGATCATATGATTTTCAATTCGATTGGCAAAATTTGGAGATCGTTGCTCGAGTCTCAAAAATCCTATTTTCTTTTTTTTTAAGAAATCCTTACCGTTCCTGGGCGATCGATTTTATTAATTCCTGTGAATCACTGTTAAATTTTAATTTTTCAATCAATTGCCCGGCAATCTTTGAAAATGGAAAAAAAAACTATGCACATTTTGCAGTTTTGTTTTCGAATTTTTACTGGGCACAAGACAAATTTTTATTTTTGACTGTAATTATTTTTGAAATAATTATATTTGTAATTTATTTTAATTAAAATTTTTCATCCGTACGCTTGACTTTTTTTTACGGTTTAAAAAAAAATGTCATTTAAAAAAAATGTTATAAATGCTCAGAAACTTCAGTTTGCAGCATTTCGTGTGGAAAACTTATGAAGAAGCATTTTTTTGAAAGGCATTTCCTCCATTTCCGGCACTGTTGTATCCACTTGCGTTAGTCCTCGTCAGTTTTCTTTTATCGCCAGAGTTCAGCCGCTTCGATTCCATTCCAACGAATGGGAATTTTTCTTTTCAAACAAACAAAAGGATGTAATGGTTTCGAGTACTGAAAAAAAATCGTCGGTGCATCATTTTTTTAGGAAGTCCTGAAAAACTATTATTCTCGATCGTCCCTGTCGATTGCATGTTTTTGTTTTTTTTTTTGCATTATTTATTATTCATTTGAATTATAACAAAAGGTTTTGTATTTTCTTTTTTAACAATTCGTTTATCTTTTTCCAAATGAATTCGGAAAAGGTTTTTGTTGGGCGTGACAAATATTTGGAAGTTATTTGTCGAACCTTGAAACTCGCGTGTTTAAATAAATTCTTTCGAATTATGTGCTTTTTGAGAGCTTTATCCACCTCCTTTTCGACCTCCTGGTCCTCCTATTTTTCTCGTACATGTCACGCAGAAAGTCCTTATTTATCTGACAAAGGACAGCTCACAGCCCCGTGAAACGAGAGGAAGGCTCGCGGGAAAAACGAGTGGCACGCGATAACGTCGGCTTTAGAATCCATCGCACGTGGATTTTTTCATTCCTCGCGACCGCCCACAGCAGCTTCTTACGTTTCCATCTCTTTTTCCCTGTTTCAGGCTTGTTGGAAGCGCGACAAAGATTAATTCCGTCTGGGGTTTCTTATTCCCTCGTTCGCCAAACCTTCCTCGTGTACTCGAACGAAATTCCACTAAATTTGAGAAAAATTTGTTGTCGAAAAAAAATTACTTATGAATCTATACACTGAGCTTTTCTCATATCGGTCGATACACTTGACCTCGCCAAAGCATTTTCCGATAAAAACTTCTTCAAAACTTTAAGGGGACAGTGTGGTATGATTTTTTCAATTTTGAGGGCTCTCCACAAAACCATCTTGACTCTAAAGGTTAAAATACTTTGTCTCCCCTTAAAAAAGACGATTTGCTGAAAAAATAATAATAAAAAATTCATAAATTTAATTGCTGCATGAATTTGTTTGTTTCAGGCGTTTACGAGTTTGTTCCATTGGAACAAGGAGAAGGACAGAGGCTCCAAATAAATGCGCAAAATTGTATTCACTGTAAAACGTGCGATATTAAAGATCCAAGCCAAAATATAAATTGGGTCGTACCTGAAGGTGGCGGTGGACCCGCATACAACGGAATGTAAAGAATCGCGTTAAATCGATCGTCACTGGAATTTATATGCAGGAAAAAAATTGTTCTTCGTTTTTTCATTTTTTTTTTTTTCATTTTTTTTTGTTTTTCAATGTAATGAAAATGCAAAATTATTTTTTATACGGATCATGCTATTTTATATGTAAATGATATTCCGGGTCTTCCATAAGAAAATCATGAGCAAACTCGTGATAATTATCAGACTTAATGTACATTTTCTAGGCTAAACTATTCGATTATTTCTTTGGGATTTTCCAATCGCAAGCAAATCAATGCAAAACTGTAGACAAAAATGCTGGTTATGTGAAATCCTTCAGGAGACACGAAATGCCATGCTTTTAATATTGTAATTAACTGTGCCTCCTTAAAATTATTATTTCCTTTTTTACGTGTACATAATTCGTGATTTATGAGGAGCAGGTAGAAATAATTTCCAAAAAATACTTAAGAGGTTGATCCTCGTGAGGGGCTGAAAAATGTTCGTATTCCACAATTTTTTTTTGAGGGAAAAGGAGCATGTCAAGATTTTTGAGATTTTAGTAGTGTTTTTTATTGAAAAAATTTAATTGGAAAGAACTTCACGTTTTAAAACTGAAATTAAAAATTTTTGAGGACATTTTTTTTTTTGTTGTTGGGAAGAAATATTTTTTTGATCGATCGGATGAAACGATTTGATTTCAAGAGAAGACGGTGATCGTCCACTTGTGTGCCACATTTTATAAAAATTGGTTAAAATCGTTTTTGCATGAATTCTAATACAAAACGGGGACAAAGTTTCTTTTTATGGAAAGATTCAATAATTATAATATAAACGACTGATTTTAAGGGTGTGTGATGAACCTTTAGCTTATGGGAAATATGATTTTCCTCGGTCCGCTGATTCGTCACTGCCCGGCGAAAAAAAAATGGATTTTGTAAAAACGTTCATGGAACCCCTTGAGATCATTGTCTCTGAGAACGTAAAATATAAACACGAACTTGTCCACATAATTCTTAAGCGGAATGTTTTGCTGAGTCCGAAATTTCGTGTATAAAAATGTCTTTTTTTTTAAATAATAAAACATACTTTGTTGTTATCAGAAACAATTCAACCTGATTTTTTTATTCTTTTCTATTTTCTATTAATTTTCTAATTTTTTCTATTTCGAGATCGACAAACGGTTTGTATAATTTTTTTTACTTAGATAAATTTCATGAGCCATTTGTTTTCTGCAAATGGTCCATTTCATTGTTGGTCGAAATAATCCGATCGATCGGATGTTTTTGTGCCTAAAACTGATGGAAAATTCCTTAAAGAGAAATCGACAGATTTGGAACATTGTCAGGAAAAAAAAAATTGATTGGAGGATTCTTAGAAATAAATACGTTCACTCATACCTAGAGATCCCTTGATGAATCAAGAAGAATTAATCGTAAGATAGTGTTGTTCAGATGTGACAATAAATGTGGTGGGATTTGGCGAATTGGTCAGAGCTCTCGTTCACGTTCGTTCAATCATATAGTCCTAGCTGCTAAGTCTCCGAGAGAATGACCTCTTGTCCTTTTTCTGTCGGTGTACACAGCTCCAAGGAGCGCCAAGGATTGGTAAAGGTTTAGTCCTGATTGAACAGGAGGTTCCTGCGCGTCTTAACGTCATGTCCAGAATTGCGTATTGTCTCTAGGGCTTAGGAATCTCTCTGGAGGCTGGAACTTCTGGATGATGATAAGCACGATTCGACGATCCAGCAAACCGTGAGGGTCTCGCCATGACTGACGTATCATCGTGACTCATATATAATAAATAATCGTTGCACGTTTTGTTGTTTTTTGATAATCAAGTTGATTGAATCATGTTCAGGGATCATGGAATTCTTTATTCAAGTATTTCCGTCTGCTGTTCAGTATTTTTTCGATATTTCGATATTTTTTAGTGCCAAATTATCTGACGATGATGTCGAATTAGCTGAGGAAACAGTTTCTATGGGAGTAAAGATACTTCCACGGTTTTTTCGACGTAAAACAAAATTGCTTTCTATCTGCTAATTTCATTTTGCTGAAAGATTTTTCCAGCTTACGATTTTTCGAGCCTCCTAAAGTACCATAACATTGTTATTCATGGGACACCATGGGTCATTGAATTACACCATACAGCATCACCAAACACCATAAAAAATCATGGTATTCCACCATGTTGACCTCTGTGACTTTGTACATATGACATTCGATCGATTATCCCATCCATCTGAGCAATAAAAATAAAATAAAAAGATTTTTTGAGCCTCCAAACGCAGTGGCTAACCTTGAGCAAACTTTTTCAAAGAATTTATTTAATTTTGAAACTGATACTTTGCTTTCTTCTTTTGTATGATGTTCCACAACATGGCCACATACTATTATGGTCTGTGTAACCAAAAATGCCATATAAAATGTCGAGAGACAGGGCAGTCATAGCTCATGTTGTGAAGGGCAGATCTAGAAAATCATAAAGCAGAGCGAAGAGCGAAATAAGGGCATCAAAAGCGAGTGGAGAATACACATATTCGTATAACGTGGGGAGACCGAACGCGCACCATGTAATTTCATCCGCGTCAAGATCCATTTGTATCAACATGGGAAAAAGAGTATGGGAAAGTAATCAAGCGTAATGGTTTCTTCTCTTATTCGTACATTTACTACGAATATATATACAAACTATGCTTCCAGAGAATACATCGTGATTAGCTCGTGCCTGATAGGGTCCGATAGCCCTTCGCTATGCACTATGGGGTTCCCATGGGAATACTTTGTCGAAAAAGCATCGATACTCTGTCCTTTTTCTCTGATAAAAAAGAATTTAAAAACGTTCATATTTGATGAAAGAAAAAAAAGGAGGAAGTTCTCGACAAATTTCGGTTTTTATTAAATTTGTCAATTTGTTGTTAATTGAGTGATGGCAAAATATTCAAAGTAAAAATAATAAAAACCGTGGTTTTCAGCTGAAATTCCATCGAGGATTCCATGATTTTTTTTGTGCGATTTGAATGCCAAGAAAACAACATATACGAAAGCGATACACTTCGACGATTTTGAAGATTTTTTTCAATGTTTACAAGGGTCCTAAGCTCATATTTTTCTTGCATTCGAATGATAAATATTTTTGTTCCATCGTCATACAAAAATAAAAGCAGGAACGTCGTTCATGAAATTTTAACTTGTTCCTTTATTTTTTTTCGATTGAACGTTCCAACTATTCCAAACAAAAGTTGTTCGTTGCCGACAAAACTATGGAGCGTCGCAGTGATTTTTTTTTTGAACGGGAAACAGCTACTCTGGGGGTGACTAAAATGTCTTTCGATTCTCTGGACAAGACAATTTCAAGATCACAGCAAAGTTTGAATGCGAATAATAACGTCGATTGCGAATGAATTTAAAATGAACGTGTCTTTTCATTTAGGGCCCTGATCTGACCCCTTATTCGGTAAATAGCAAAAACAATGCCAAAGCAAATCGTCACGGAAATAAAATCTAGACTCGGCACGATAAATCGAACCGAAGAATATTCACGCAACTTGTAGATCAATGAAATTCTGTCACAAATGATTGATACTTTTGTGCAAAGGAACTGTAGCGTATTGTGGACAATTGGATTTGATTTTGTTGCTTCCCTTATTGTTCTCGCAGAGTCATTCACCGAGGGATGAAACGATGACGAGTGTGGATAAGTATGTTTTATTACTCGATATTAATAGCTCGAAATTGAGGAGGATTCACGAGGAGATTTTATTTTGGAAATCCATTGGATTTTGGGTGGATGGTTTTGGTGGTTCGAGAAGAAAGAACGAGGATGAGGGGCAAAGCGATGGGCCATGCTCGTACGCTGGAGCTCGTAGGCTTAGCATGTTGTTGGGGGAGTTTGTACGTACAGATGCCACAATTCGCACCGACCCCATGCACCCTGCTCTCATCCAGAGGGATGAATCGTCCGATTATCCAAAGGGGATGGACCTGGCACATATAGAGAGACGAGATGTGTGTGCTGCCCCTCGGGTATAAGAGGATTACCCATTCTTCGATATCGACGTGCACACCCACCCACACATGCGCCAAATTACACAAGAGAATTCGTTCTCTTGCTCCACACACTCGTGGGTTGATGATGAACGATTCATATTGGTTCAGCAGCCCCTCTGGCGATGTGACTCATCATACTTTCCAGAATTTTCCACTGTTGCCTCAGATCGTGCAATCTCAAGGTTATCCTTTGTTTGGTGCCTGGATAAATGATTCTCTCGATCCTGCGCGTTCGATGGTGTTTTGATCCTGCAGGATATTTACGTTTTGTAGGGATCTGTAGAATTTATCGGTGCAGGGGGCATGAGGATTCGTTGCAGACTGCTCGATCGTAAGGAAATGTTATAATTGTCCGAGGTCAGGCAACTTTTGCACTTAAAGTTAGTGGCTTGATTGGAAATTTGAAGGTTTTGGGTTAACCCTCCGTGGATCATATGAATTTTCATGGGCCCCCGAATTATATGGGGCTTTTTGGTCTCGCCACTTATATCTCGAGTATTTGGAGAGAAAAAATCTGTGAAAATTCTGAAATACTCGCTAGTGGCTCTACTTCAAAGTTCCATATTTGTTAAAGTCGTTGAATTTGTTTATTTTTAAATAAAACGTTTGAAAAAACAAGATTTTCGAAAAAAGTTATCGTTTGGGTCGAAAGAGAAGCAAAGAATGGGAAAAAATTCTGGAATACTCTCCATTGATTTTGCTTTAACGTTATAATCGTGACAGTCCTTGCATTTGTTTTATTTTTGAATGAAACGTTTTTAAAAAACGAGATTTTGGAAAAAAAATTGTCGCTTGAGTCGAAAAAGACCCATAAGATCTGCAGAGGGTTGATTATTTGCATGGATCGATGCTCGTTCGTCATCGAAGGATTAGAACAACGTTTTCCCAGCGAAAACAACGATCGAGTCAGATGTTCAAGACATTCGATGTGTAACACGATTTACTCAGCTGGTCCGACAACAGCTGACCATTTCTCCTGCTGAATCGACCACCCAAGGCGATTTCCAATATAAACCAACTTTACATCCAACAACAGCAGCCTTCGGAGTTTTTCTCGTCAAAACATCGGATCAACGTGAGTCCACGAAGTCCCGGAAACAATTTAGTACCCCCTGTTTTTATAGGGTTGCTTACAAAACCTCAGCAAACTATCGAATCCAATGATGAACTGGCAACACCGGATAAACTCTCTTCTGCGCTTTCATCCCTTTACCCGAGAGTATAACTCGATGGGGCAGACTCTTGGAGTTGTCGAATTCCGCAGTGGAGATCCGCATCTAGATGGGGAACACGAAAGGATTGTCATTGAAATCCAATCAAACCAAAATGCACATTCGTGCACCGAAATGAACGAATGAACACTTTCCTGATCGATGGTCACATCGACCATCAAGGAGTTTGCTTCCAAAAATTAAAAATCAGTAAACAATGATCCTGAGGGAAGAAATGACTGGAATTTTTTTTTTTTAAACGTATTCGGTGCATTTAATAAACAAGAGTGAACATTTATCGACGTGTAACTAATAATGCGTCAGGATGAACCACTATACAGGGCTCGAGCGATTTTTACGAAAATTCATTTTCAACGATAAACATATTATGTGGAGAAAAATTTTACAGAAACGACGAGATTGTATCGTAAGCATGGCTTTAAGGAGGTTCGATCACGAAATCACGATAATTAAAATTTGATCAAATTTGGTGATAACATCCTTTGACATCAAGTATAGAAACACAAGATTTTTCGAAATTTTTGACCACATATGGTTATCGAATGATTGAGAGTTAAATCGAATTTCTCATGCACGAGATGTAGACCTGATATATATATATGTAAACTCTATGCTTATACACGTGAACTTTAGTGTTCAATTACTCGAGTACTACGGGGTGAAACAATCTGAAAAAATTTGTATTGTCATACATATTATTAAAGAATATATTTACCAAATTTTATTAAATTCTTATCTTTTTGAAATTTTTCATGATTTAAACATGGTTTAGCGTGGCAACATTGTATCGTCGTGATTCAACCTCCTTAAAGAGCTGAAATGTCCGGCTCGATACAGAGAGAAATTGTAGGTTAATATTTCAAAAATCAGTCCCATGTTACATGATTGTGAAGCATCTCGTTGGTAGACAAAGATTGTCCAGAAGTTTTGTGACTTCTTGAAGGAAACGGGAAGAGAAAGAAAGGCAAAAAGAGAGGAAGAAGTTGAAGAACATTGGAAAAGATGAATAAGGGCAGGAAGATGTTTTCTAGTTTTCTCCCACTCAAGTTTCCTGCGTTTCGAGTAATTTTGTTCCAGATCTATGGTTATCTAATTCATCATTTTGCCAGGGGATACCGCGGTCGTCATTACTCTTGATGCTTAATGAGAATAAATGGCATGCATCGAATAATATGAAAGTTAGACCGATGGTCTTTGTACTCTTGACTCGTCGAAACGGTGGATCTTGCTGATAAAACGTGTCTGACATATTGTAGGCGAGGGTTAAGGGAGAACTGTTTCTCTTTGTTCCTGCGGTCATGCATTCGATCTAATTCGTTTTTCCTTCCTCTCTCTCTCTCTCTCTCTCTCTTCCTCTCCCTCTGACATGGTTGGGCGCTAACCTCGAATATTCTATCGAACTCTGTCCCTTTCACTATATGGAGAACCCTCTCTCGTCAGCATCCCTTTTTCGAACTGGCATTCTGCCTCTCGGGGCGTATACATCTATAGAGATTGCTTCGTCGGAGTCTGCTCACCCTCTCGACAAAACCGTCGAGGACTTCCCGGGTCGCGATGCGTCGTCATGGTAACCAGAGGCCAGGAGCAATCCAGTGGGGTGCATTCGTACGTGCGTTTACCCCCGTAAACTTGCTAGCTCTTCCTCCTCTTCACTCCGCTCTCGTCTCCTCTCTTGCCCTCCCTCTTTCAGACACGCTCCCTATGGCCCCCGTAGAGAGGACACACTGTTGCTCGCCGCGCGCTACGATCCACCAAAGTTGCACACGTAAAAATATCCTCGTGTGTACCAACCACACACATACACACACACACGAGAGGACCAACTTTTTCGATCGCTTCACTCGCACACCATCACATTTCTATTGATTCTTTTAACCGTATCATTCCCCCATAACCTTTTCCTTTCTGTGTGTTTTATGGCTCGAGCAACCCAAAGCTTTTTGTTTCTTTTTTAATTGCCATCGCGAAAATTGAATTGGTTTTTTTCTGAAGTAGACGAACAAAGGATCTGGCTCCAAAATGGCGGAATTCTAGTCGCGAATTGATAACTTTTTACACCGAATCAAAACCTGACACGTTTTTAATTTATTCGTAGATTCTTTATTGTATATGTGGGAGGCACTTGATCGACTCCTTTCAATTTGCATTGACATCAACAAAAGTCGACTGTCTGTTTTTTGACTGACTCTGGAAATTGGAAAGTTACATTAAAAAATAACGATCTTTGATCTTTTTGTCATTTTGGATCCTCCGATAGAGCTTCCGGTGAATCTTTGTGGCTCTAGTCCCAGTTCCAATTATTGTTATTTTTATTGTGAGAAAATGCAGGAAAATGCATCAATTGCGACGAGAAATGACGTTGGATTCGCTCAGAATGAAACGACTGGCCATCGAGGGTGCGACCAACTACGTAAAGAGTCGTGTGCTCCTCATCAGGGGGAGAAATGCAATTCTGGAAGCTCGAGCTAAAATTGAGTGTAGAGGCAGAGGGTCGGTCTTGCGTAGCGTAGCAACTCCAGAGCGCACCCAATTCTAGCGCAATTTGCATCTGAACGGCGAAGCTATGAATAGGCCAATGTAAAGCTGACTATTAAACGGCCGAGAGGTCGCGCCGAGGTGACGAGGATCTTTCACGCTTATGTGTTGTTGCTACGTGTCTAGCTTCGATCTCAACAACTGCAGAACCTGAAGAGATCGATATAGCGAGCGACTTCGTGAGTTCGATAATCATCGTCACGACGATGGAGCATTTTTTAACCGGAAAACCATCTCCGCAAAGTTTTTTTTGCACGTTAGGTCGTATAACAGAAATGGCAGCTAATAAACGCTTCAGAATGAATAGCGAACACGATTGCGAACTCTGAAGCTATAATCAGTTCCCCCGAGCTCAGTCATTTCGTTTTAGGGAAAATGAAATTTCATTTTTTTGGATTCTCGTGTCCTGACATAAAAAGACAAACAAATGCTTAATCAGCTTCCATTTGAAGACTGTTTTATATGTTCATAAATTTATAAATGTTATTATGATTTTTTGTTATTTTTTCTTATTTATAATTATTTATAATTATTTATAAATAATAGTCAAATTTATCTGATTTTTAGAAAATAAATTTTATGAATTTTATAAATTTATAAATTTATGAACTACGATAAGGACATGAGAAAAATCATTGCAGGTTCATTGGACGAAAGTTCGATTTCCGAATTAAAGTTTTTTTTTTTATTTGAGCCAACTGGACAAAAGGAATGGTGTCCGGTGAACGAGCCTCGATGGTTTACCACGAGGAAAACATTCTAACCAGTGTCTCCATGTATTTGGTGGACCAGAGGTTCAAATTTATTTGTTGATACAGAGTAATAAGTTTTTTCACATTTGTCTGGATTTCTTCCTGTCCAAATATACGGATCCACGTGGATAGGGATTTATAGAAATATTCTTAGCTGTTCGTGGTAGAACACGTGATCATCGGAGAGATGTGCAAACATTGTCGAATCTGTTGAGCTGCCTGCGTTTTTTTTTGGTCTTCTCCCCCACGAAGAAGAACAAAAAACACGAAATGTAGATGTTTCTTTCTCTCTTTCTCTCTCTCTCTCTCTCTCTCTCTTGGCCATTGTCCTGAGCAGGGATAACGACAGATGTGTGTTGGGGTCCGTCGTCTGCACTAAACACTCGACATTATCGATTGCCTCTGCTGTGTAACCCACCGACTGGTTTCATATCACACGGCTCTGTTCGGTTGGGTTCGAGTCTAAAACGCACGGTGGCGTGACCGTGAAGAATCCTCACATCTGCGCTTTCATTGCTCATTTTATGTGACGATCCGGGAAATCTGTGCTACACAAAATTTTCCCACTAAACATACGAAATTTGACACGCACCACGAGCATCGATACTCAACGTTTATACGCTCGATTATCATTTTTATTTCCTCCAACGCTTAGTTTGCACTCGTATTACGAAAATAATGAGTAAATAAATAAAAAAAAAAAAAAATCATTTTCATTCGACCCTTCATTCAAGATACTGGGCCGATTGATAGTCCTAATCAAATTAAATAGGAATTTGATGTCAAAAAGCTTCAAAAAGTTGCTCCAAAATAGTAGCAAAGAAAAAAATCTATCCGCAGAAGAAAAGTCAAAAATGTGTATTAATTGATTTTCAATCGTTCGCCCGGACTTACTGGAAAAAGTTGTGGACAGCGTTGCCTATTAATTGCAACTTTTATTTCTTCACTTTCTGGAATATTTAGATTTGGTTAGTAGAGCAAAAATGATATTTAAAAAAATTCAAAAAAATGATTTTTCACTGTTTCGTCAGTTTTAATTAAGTTTCCATTAAGTCGGAGTTTGAAGTCAAACAGGTTTGATCATGTTGGGTTGACTACGTACTGTAGAAAATTGCGATCGCAATGTTTTTTATTCCAAATTTTTGTTTCTCCATTTTCTCGAAAATTCGATTTTTATTTGTACAGCAAAGCAATTCTTTAAATAAATTGAAATGACGATTTTTTTCGACTTTCGATCAATGTGACTGGATCGCTCACGATTCCCAATAAAATTCAGTTGGAGTTTGATGTTTAAAAAGGATTGTCAATGGTTCACCACTTCCTGGAGAATTTTGTGATAACATTGTTGATCAATTTCGAACAAAGTTTCTCGTCAATCGACGTACAGTTTTGTGTGTGTGTTTCAAAAGGTTTTATCGATCTCCCGAGGCTCGTTTCAATTTTAAAATTCCGCATCGTTGATATTCGCCAATGTCCTGATGTTTTCATCAACTTTTCATACGACTGCAAGTTTCTTTTTGTAGCAGTGAAAAAAAAAAACGATGCTATGTACCGAAATCTCGCTTTGATCCGGATCGCAGTTAGCAATTTTGGAGGGTGCTCTTGACCATCGGAAAGCACCGATGTGTCTAGTAGCAAGAAGAGTTTTAATACTCATCGTCAAACATTTTGACGCTATAGGCAAAAGCTACATTTGTGAATTGCCGGATTGATGTTGAATGGCGAAACTAGGGCAATGTTTTCATGGGAAAACCTGCTGGACCAAAGAGAGAGAGAGAGAGAGAGAGAGAGAGAGAGAGATTTTAACTAAACAGATCTGTGTTTTCTAAATGCGTGACCACTGAGCGATTTTATGGAAGAGTCGAGTTTTGGGAGAATTATTTTTTCGTGCGCAGTTTTTGAGTTGCAACTTTGAGAGTAATGGAAAAAAAACCATCGTTTTTCGTTCGGTTAATGCAATTTCAAGAGGAACAAAAATGACAATGATTTTCCATCAGTTAATGCAAATTTGAGAGAAAACGCAAAAAAAGATTTATTTTTTTGGTTAATTTTGCTTGAAAAAAATCTAAACGTCGCTGGCAAGTGGTTTAGACTTTGTTCGAAATATTTTTGATAAAGCTACTTGAATCGAATTTTCAAATATCTTATTCGCGTTTATTCTGAGGTGAATGATCAGGAAAACTTGGCCAAAGTGTAATCAATTTGAGTTGCGACATTTTTTAAAAATGACTTTTTTCATTTATTTCCAAATTTTCCTACAACGTTCAGAAGAATCGTCAATTATTTGAACACACTTTAAGGACATAAATAAATTAATACTGACACGCGCCAAGGACAAGGGCAATAAATGAAATTTATTGGGGATACTGAATTCCTTTATCTACAATCTTTTTTTTTTGGCAGCTCACGTGGATCGTTCATAGTTTTTTTGAGGGTCAATGGACGACGATCATGCTACGCCCCGGAGAATATCGCCACGTGGCAAGTGTCCCGTTCTCCTTCGCCATCCTTTACAGCCAGTTGATCGCTTTATCCGTCCCCGTTGCGAAGCTCTTCGTTCCTTCTTCTTTTCTCTTCTTCCCCATTCAATTTTCCTTCCACCCTTCCCTTTCCTCATCGTTTGTGAGGGATGCTAATTTTCATGTACCCCCAAAATTGCTGGAAACATGTGCGCTGGACGAAGCTTTGTTAGGCTTCGCCTGCTCCGAGAGCCCAGCAATCTGTCCTCGGCGACATTCGCTTATGAGACACTTTCCTCCAGCACCAACAGGATGTCTCCGGTATCTCGTCGCTCCACCATAAACATTTCGATATGCGCACGAATGTAATGGAAGGTGGAGTACGTCAAGTGTCTTCATTGTGAGCTAGTGACTCGATATTAGAAGCTGCGCCTTTTCGAGCAAACTTTTCGGAAGCTAATCAAATTTGTGTCACGTTTCTCAACCAAATCTGGAACTTGACGAGGTTCAGGGGAATTTTTGGAGTAAAAACAAAAACTGGGATGATCGGAGGATCAAAAAATTCTGTCGTGAACTATTTTTTTATTGTTTCTTGGCTTCCTGGTTCCTTTTTCATGGCCACTCCATGGGAGTTCCATGGGGGTTGGATATGTAATGGAGAAAAAAGAAAACAAAAACACAATTTCTTGTATTTCTCACGAATCGATCTTGATGTTCCCCCGAAACGTTCAAGAATCGTTTCGTCTTATTTTGTATTGTTTATCCTAAGAAAATTGAATGGAAAAAATAATGAAAAAGCTTTCGTCTCCCGGATTTTTTAATTTTTTTTGCAAATTTTTTCACGTACTTCTCAATTGGGCAACACTTTTCCGATATTTATTAAAAAGCACGAACAAGTCGGCTGGAGCAGAGGAGCGTTCGAGCTTGAAACGTTCAAGATTTTATGCAGTAATCAAAATTTAGGCAAAATGACGTATTCATCTCTGTAATTTAATTCATCATATCGTTAATTTCATTAAATTCATTTCAGTCAAATTTCCGTTTGTATTTCTAGTCTCTCGGTATATTATTTAATGTAATTAATGTTATTATGTCAATATTTTGATTATTATTGTTACAATTATTTGTTTCTGTGCATTCGTTTTCGCGTGTTTGTGTTTGTAATGCTGGTATCATCGATATTACTGTATATATGATGATTGGTCGTATATATGTATAGAAAACAGCACACAGCAGATGGCACGGGCCAGGGCGGGTCTGCGGCAGCTGCCGAAAAACCGATGTAGCGTGCTGCGTGCTCCGCTTATACATACGACAATAATGGTATATATCCCAGGAATGCACACATATGCACGTTTATTTGTATTCTTGCTGTACCGGTCTTTTCTCTCTCTCTCTCTCTCTCTCTCTCTCTCTCTCTCTCTCTCTCTCTCTCTCTCTCTCTCTCTCTCTCCCTTTCTCGCGCTTTTATTTTTTCTCCGACAACTTGACATTTTTTTTCGATCGTCGCCATTCAAACAAATAATAAATAAATAACGGAATTATTTCAGTTTCTGTCACGGATTGTCTGTTCGATCGTGTCAACGATAAAAAAAAAAAAAAAAAAGCAATCATGCCTATAGTAAAAGGACTTGCGGGGCATGTGCGAGGGGACGAGAACCGAAATGTGTAAAAAAATGGCCTATTAGTACTAGTACCATATGAACCTAACCTGTTGACGAACGTCATTCAGGCGAGAGGATTCCAAGCAATTTCCGATAGTAATGAGTGGTTGCTATGTCCTTGAAAACACCCTCCCCATACCGGATAAGTGCTCATTCGATCAAAACGATCAACTTTTTGATCGATCCACGTCCTTTTTTCTGGTTCAAAAAAAAAAAATTAATTTTAAAATGGTGTGGACAAAATTTGATAGAATTGTTCATGAAAATGGTGAAGTTTTTTGGGGAATTTTGCATCGAACCGTCGGAGCAATAAATAATTTGCAACTGCAAGAATTTTAGCAGATTTTACGAAACGAGGGATTTATAAAAAATTGGAAAGAGACTCGGTGTTTAATTTCCATGACGTCACGAGTCATTCTTAATTATGCATGATATTCAAATGACTTTTGCATAATTGATGCACACCCCTCGAGCTCGAGCTTCGTCTTAATTCGACGGTTTTTTTTTTTAGTGGCGAGACAAATGTGACTTTCGTAATTAGAGTTTCCTGTTGGTGATGAAACTGGAAGAGCAGAGACTGTGAAAACTATTCGATTCTTGTTCGCCACGTGTTGTACGTTACGAAGAAGAAAATGTTGCTGAGCTCTATCGTCTCTATCGCATCGTTCTGTGGCTCTCGGTGGCTGCGGCAGCTGCGAAATACTCGAATCGACGAGCAGCCACAGCTGTCTCAATTTCAACCTTGCCCCACACTCCTTGCTCGATCCTGTTCTCCGTTCCTCTCTACCTCTCTCTCTCTCCCTCGTTCTTGGCCAATTCATTTCTGGGTTGAATGTAGCAACGATCGCGTTACATTAGCGAGAGTCATCCGAATGAATTATGACACTATTTTGTCTCAATAAAAAATCGAGACTAAATTTAGAAAAAAGCGAATCATCGAATCACCTTAATTTTCGATGATAAAAATGGGGGAAAAAATATAGTGACACGGTTGAGGAAAGCTGCGAATACTACGGATCGTTTGTGAGGAATTTCCAGTTTCCTAATCGGCGTTGAAAAAAAATTAAGTTATCAGCAAAAAATTGACATTTCGACGAGATCCAATTAGAACGTTCTTTTTTAATTTTCCACAGCAACGAACAGGCTGAGGGAACAATAAGTGCAACAGAACCGGTTAAAATGAGATGCTGGAGCGTGTGGATGAGGGATAAAGAATGTAGCGATCACTGGCGAAGATTAAGGGCCAGTTTTTTGTACTAGACAGAACAGTATTCAGCGGGAGATTCGATCGAATGGGCTGCGGAGAGTTTGAATATGAAACAAGCAAGCATGTCTATTGTTCGTAGTCCCGAAGGCGGGCAAGAGCCAGAAATGTCGAGGCGGTCGTGGCAGCAGAGGGGATGACAGAAGGGGAGGATTTTGCGAGACTCTTGCAAATTGGCTGGCAAAAAAAAGGAGAGAAAAAAAATTACATTGGCCAAAGGATAGAAACGATTCAATGTTATTGTCCGTAGCAAAATCGACAATAGCTCGTGCCACGCAGCTGTTGCAAATATTCGATATCACCCCTCGTCCTTATTCTTTTCCTTCTCTCTCTCTCTCTCTCTCTCTCTCTCTCTCTCTCTCTCTCTCTCTCTCTCTCTCTCTCTCTCTCGCTCTTTCTCTCTCTCTCTCTCGTGGATGCATATATGGCATCCAGCGTTTCGTCTATTCTCTTCTATTCTTGGTATCTCGCTTCCTCACATGGTTTGGTCGGTAGAGGGATTGATCAAAAGGGAGTCGTACCCGTAGGGGTCGTGCCATGAGCACCATGAAGTTTCCATCTCGTTTTTTTCACGACTCTCCAGCTTTCTCTCACTCTCTCTGCCTCTCTTTCATTATTTTCTATCGAAATATTAAATAACGAGAGCTAGCGAGAATAAAACGGCAAGGCCGAGGGAGAGAGAGAAGAGAAGGGAGAGGGGGAGGTTAGCAACAATAGGCCTGCTGCAGCCACGTGCCAGTTATGGGAATAATACACCA
Source organism: Hyposoter dolosus (assembly GCA_963921915.1). Lineage (NCBI taxonomy): Eukaryota > Metazoa > Arthropoda > Insecta > Hymenoptera > Ichneumonidae > Hyposoter > Hyposoter dolosus. The sequence continues at coordinate 18,818,032 of OY998129.1, read as the reverse complement.
ACGGTCACGTGCCTAACACGCACGGGGCTGTGTCCGTGGTTAAGGGTCTCTCTTTTTCAAACAGCAACTGGCATCGTAGGCTCCATCACGTTTTTTTCAATATTATAATCATCGTCATTATTATTATTATTATTGTCATAATAACTTTTTTCTATGCTCTATCTTTATGGGATTTTCTATGGACCTCATCTCTCTTCATTGGAACTGCGGGGGGTCGGAATTTTCGAATGTGAGAAAGAAACGGAAACTTTGAAGACAAAAAACTACAAATTCGCTGTTAAATGAAATTCGTTTATTTTCCAAGGCTCATCATTGGGTGCTGCGTCGAGAATTAAGCTCTCCGTGTAATTCTTACTTTGTACTTGCGAAGCTCCTACACTTTTAGTCGCGTTGGCGCTTTAATCGGCTGGCAGAACGAGCGGGGAATTAAACGTGTGCATGGAAGCAGCGATGCAGAGAATCTGCCATCTTATTCGCTCTTTTTAATCCTCCCTCTACTTTTGCCTTCTCTCTCCTGCTCCCACTGGCAGCCCGGCCGTAAGCCTCCGGCGTTTAGATTCTATAAGAGATCGTAACGCCGTGCTCAAAAATGGAGTCTCAGATCGTGAACAATCGTGTGATTATGCGACACGGTGTACAAAGGAGAACGAGAGAGAGAGAGAGAGAGAGAGGAAGAGAGAGAGAGAGAGAGAAAATCTCAGGAGCCTCCGGGGATATTCTCGCTACAGTCTGTATTTCCGCACCCCAAGCTTCAGAATCGTAGTCTATGGTAACGGTGCAGCATCAATTCCCTACCCTTTATTCATGCCACCGCAGAGCCAATATAATACTTTTCCGCAGCGCAGTAATCGAATTGGGTGTCGCAGAGAGGAGCCTCCGATCGATATTCACTCGTAAGAAGAAGTGAAATCTCTTCCGGATAAAAAAGACTGTTCACTCGTCTCCGTTACGCTTCATCGGTCTACTCTATCTTGGGAAGACATGAGAATTTTCGCAGCTGATAATGATAAGACGTTAGACACGAAGAAAAAACAATTTTTTTTTTTTGTAATTTACGTTTTTTTTTTTTAATTTTCCAAAAAATTTCTTGGGCGATTTTTCAAAAACGTTCGAAAAACCTGCACAAAAACGTGCAATGAAAATCGTACAAATTATTTTTTTTCGTTGAGCAATAGAAATTTTGTCGTTTTTTCGTGTGAAATCGAGACGGAAAACGCTGAGCTCTTACGTACTGGAGAAAAAGAATTTGAAATTTCAATCGACTGGTTTTATGGTCCGCTCATCCAGCGCCAATCTTTTCATTTATATATACGCAGAGCTCTGGAAATGTCGCTGTGAGATTGCATTCGTTGCAGTTTCTCTGGATTCTGTGGAAGTTGATGTTTCTCTCGTTGCATCGCACAGATAAAAACAAAGTTCAGAATTGCACCAACACATCGTATTCCCTGTAAGAAATTTCCTCCCCGTTGTAGGGAATGTACAAACAACCGTGACTGGGCTGGATCTGCGAAAAAAGATTCAAGGAATGAAATTGTGCGATGGCAAAAAATCCCAAAAAAATTGTTTCACGTTTTAACAAATTAATTTAAAATTATCGAGGATCAAATTAAAAATTAAATGCCAAAAAAATTCGATCGACACGAATCACGCTTCATGATGTGGCGTGAAATATAAATTTTTTAGAAATTTCTCATTCCCTCGGCAATTTGTTGATGAGATAAACAATTAATCAACAGAAATCACTTCACATACTTTTCCTATGGCAGGTACTCCGTTGCGGTGACATCGACCGACGTACAAAACTTCGCCCGACGACGTTCGTCCAGCTTCTACCGCGCCAGGCTGTACTTGACCGTGTCTCGATGGGACCCATTTGAATTCCGCCGGCATAAGGATCTTTGGAAAGAAGAAACATAAACACTCAGCGAAATCACGTATAGGAAAGATTCGATAGAATTAAGAAGCGGGCAAAGTGGAACATGCCCTAAAAAACGTGGAATTTCCATTTTGTTTCAATCACCAAATAATAAATTTCTTCAATTAAAATCTCATCCAAATGATCGAATCTTAGAAATTCGAGAAAACAATCATTCCACTTTTTTGGGGAAGGGTTTCCCTCTGGCCATCCACCGTTGCAGCCCCTAAAGTTTATGGTGATGAACATGGGAAAAAAAAATTTGATAAAGTATTTCAAAGTACCTCGAAATCATGTTTCGCGTGTTCTTGGCCCCCATAAGCGACATAGGCGATTCCATTTTCGGGTTTAGCTTTAGCAGGAAGTAAATCACCGTGATGATGGGCTCGTCCAACGACGATATTCGAGCCATCGTGATCTCTGCCAACGATGATCATGCCAGGAGAACAGTATCGAGCACCGGTAAACCTGACCCATTTGTATCCTGTGGACAAACGAATAAACTGCATGGGATTGTTTCACCTCGCGGTGTGCACGAAGTCTGTTCCAACTGCGAGTTAAATTACTCGGTGGCGTGTTGAATACGGAACTAGCGTTGTGGAGTAATGCTCTCAGTCTGCCTAACATCAACAGTTGCTCGGAGGATGCATGCGTTGCACGGACGTACAGAGGCTCATGAGTTCTCTGCTATTTATACAAACATTTACGTCTGTTTGTACGTGTAACATATATGCGAATGGAGCAGAGTGCGAGGATGGAAACAATGCTGGGACGAATGCTTGGACCACCAACGAACGACATTCTGGCCAAGCAGTTTAACCTCATGGTTTTACTTCCATTCTAATTTACCACTAGATTCCCAATGTAATTACCGTTAATACTGGAAACAATTGTTGCGATTCCTGACCAGCAAACATTTGAGATTTAAACATCGAATTATGATGCTTTTGGCAACTTCTGATGATATTGATATTTACTTTTTTTTAAATTAATATTGTAATGATTTGTCATCAGTGAGTAAATTTCTTTTAGTCAATTTGACGGAATAATTTTTTTCTTCAAATATTTCTGATATTATTTTAGACACTGACAATGGTTTACTTCGAAATCTTCAAGGCTTATCGATAAGCTTCTTTCTTATCTGCACTAACAAGTCGTCACATCTTTTTTTTCGAGATATCGATGAATCAAGTGTAACACAGATATCTGTACTCGAGGGCCAAAATATTTTATAAATTTTGTGAATTTCGTATTTTTTTTTTTTTTCTATCAGAGCGAGGAGACGATTGCTTCTGGTTTGGAATCGAATTGTCACTGTGACAGCTGTCACTTGTCAATGGGACTGAATGTTCCTCGCGATAAATGTAAAAAATGACGAATTAATTGATGGAAATCGAGATTTTCGAATTTTCATTACTGCAGAACGATCATTTTGTTTGCAATTGATTTTTAATGACAATGGAACGAATCGAAAACGTCATCCATGGGGAGGAGCTCGACAAAAAGTTGTTCGACCAAGTTTTTTAAACGATAAACTCACCTGGCATGATTAACGAAAAAGAGTTGATACTCCGAGACCTAGAGGTGTCTGACTGATGGAAAAAAAGCCGATGAGTCTTTTTCAACGTCGATGATACGCCCATCGTGACGCATCGTGTTGATAAAACTCTCCAGCAAGTTCGTTTCGCATCGGATAAGCGCGATAAATCGTGTTGCAAGTTTGTCGCGTTGTCATTCATCTAGGAATTTGGAATCGTACCACGAAAAGATAAACTATTTGATTATTATGGATCAAGAGATCATTGAACATTAAGAATGTTGTTGCTGAATCGTCGTATCAAGCCAGACATGTTGATGAAGATTTCTAGCAAGAAATATCACGAAAAAAAAACAAAATGGTCTCAAATTTTTTAATATTTCATTTATTTATTTCACTTAAATTATTGTTAATCTGAATTTTCAAGTCTGGCCGAGACAGATTCTTGACGGCAAAAACTGGAGAAAAAGAAAAATGCAGATAACAGCCTATTCGTGTTTTTTTTTCTGTCCTGAAGTCATTGGCACGAAGAAAATTCGATTTTGCATCATGAAAACGATTTTTTAGAATTTTCGTCCCTGCTTGAATGCCCTTTTAAAAATTTCGGTTATGATGGAAAGTGGAAACCTTCTATTCATCGATTTGACGTTACTGCATGGAGAGGCTTTAACCTGCTAGCGATCACGCAACTTACTCTTTAAACATTCGTCACGCGATGAGTCATTGTTTCACATCTATAATTTTAAGTTTGCGATGTGATAAAAATAAGAACTTGACAACGATTCCGATACAGTAATTGGCAATTAAAAAATCGTATCATCTTTAAACCAAAAATTTCAAAATGAGCCATAAAAAAAATGGAAAAACGCAGAAAAACCTCAATTTTTTTCAACTTTTCTTTGCAAAAGAAATGAAAATGAATTTTCCGGAGGCACAAAAAATTCCACGTGCTCCTCCCATTCGGAATATCCGATCGATCATCATTTTTTGTGAAAGTGTAAAAATGAATATTCGTAGAGAGAACATTTTGATGGGTTGACTTTTTCCCTTGGATGAAAAAAAGTCTCAAGCGATTCGCATCGCCATTAAATAATCATGTGGTCCTTATTCTTCCCATCGAATTTGCATGGACTGGCGGTGTTCGGGCACGTCGAGAGGGTTGCCCGTGATGCGTCCTTAATCTTAACATTTCTTGCTGCTCGTATAGAAGAAAGCTGGTGAACCGACTAGAGGGTTGACCGTCGGCAGGGGGCTACATAATTATAGAACAGCATGAATCGCCAGGATTCTTTATGGACGTAGGATACCGCAATGCGACGTACGTATACTACGGAGCAAATGAAAGGCCATGATGGCAGGACGCACACACTTAGACGTCGTGTATGAGTCGCACAAATCTCTCATTTACATTTTCTTCTTAAAAATAATTTCTATAGAATTTTGTTTATAAAAGTAAGAACAACCTTTGAGACGAAATTAAATTTGTTGAAAAACGAAGAGCAGAAAATATTTTCCAGAATTTTGTTCTGGAAACTCCAAATTGGTCCAAATTCATGATGCTGGAAGAATTTCCATGGGGAAATAAAAATAATTAATTATTCTTTGAGCGATTATGACTAAGTCCATTTTTATTGAAAAACGTGTCGATTCGGATCTCCCGAATCCTCGTCATCGTAGTCGAACGCCGAGGGGCAGAAATTTTATGGAAAACTCTATATTTTTGTTGTTTTTATTTTTATTTTGCTGCTCTCTCAGCCAGAATATCGCGTAAGGATCTGCGTTCGACTGCAGGAAACATTCTCCAGGAAAAAGATTCATACACTACGATTTATATGACAGTTGAGACGAATTGCTCTTCTTGAGGCTTGAATATTTTTTTCTCAAGAAATGTGCGAAGAATTTGATTTTGCTTGTCGCATTATGAATGAAATTTAAATTGAAAAGTGCGTTCCTAGACGAAGTATTGATCAACAAACGATACGAAAGAAAAAGAACATTTGTAAAAATTATTTTTCTCTCCACGTCCATGTGTAAAAAAAAGACGTTCTTACAAAAAATGTTCCAGACACTGGGGTGGACGTTAAGGCATTTTTTTAGAAACCTGTAGGTGCGAAAATTGCACTTTGGTAAGAGGAAATTAAATGTCAGACTTCTTGACATTAAATGCCATAGAAATCTTTTGGAATAAAAATAGAACTGCATTACAATTTAATTTTCAACGACATGCACGAGCTCAACATTTTTTATTGACTTTTTGGATGTTCAAAACCCACCAAGTGTCTGGTGCAGGATTTTGTAGATGACATCCAAAATAGAACATTCAGACGGTTTTTTCAAACTTCCGTAAATTGGTATACAATTATTGGTCAAATCAATTATTACGTAAACAGAAAGGCTCTTTGCGAAGAGAGGGAGAGGGAGAGAGAGAGAGGTGCTGGAGCGGCTAGTACATTGGGGTAAAGTGTAGTGCGAGCATAGTATAGAAACGTGTGGAGTCCAGGAATCATTTAATTGGAAGGTCAACCAAACACGTAGCTGAGGTTCATGGTAACTTTGAGCACGAGTCCAATTAAACTTTGTCACCAAACCCTTTGAAATATCCGTTTAAAATGTGTCTCTGATAGCCACGTCGTTTATTCAGACTCTCTATGCGCTTGAGTCCATTTTACAGCGACACGAAACCATCAGCTGAGCGTTTTTCAATGGCACTTCATGGCATCATGTTGACATTTGCAGACAAACGTTAGCAAATAATTTTCATAGCTAAAGTAAACAGCGACTCGTTTCCATGGATACTTTGCCTGGTTCTCATAATTATGCAGCAGGATTTACAGCATATTTTTGAACCTTAAGGTGGTCCGTCCTGGTGGTGTCTTTTGATGCTGTGAATGTCGTCTCGGGTATGGAGACTTTGATCAAATATCGTGACGTCCCAGGTGCGTGATGAGAATGCAAAATGCTTCGTGAAAGTCGTTTGATCCTCGACTAACTTCGTATTTGTAGCTTATCATTCAACTGTTGACTCGCGCGGGTTAAAGAGACTCTGCAATTATTAATCACCACGGGGGATAGATTCGATTCGGGCCAACTGTTTTCCATTATTTACGAAAAGGACTATAGCAGCTTCATTTCCAAAGTTAGTCTCAAGATTGGGCCGCGCTTCTCGGACGACGATTAACTCTTATCGGATCTACTGGCTCCATTATCTCTTGCTGCTTATTCTCATGGAGCATGAACTACCTCTAAAAGCGACTCGTGGATATTAAGCTGTAGAAAGGAATCCTCTTCGGAATACTGGACGAGCCATCGTGGAACAAATTTCTTATTTGTAATATCGTAATAAGATTGAAATGGTCTGAGAAGAAAATTTTGATGTCACACTGGAACCTCTATTTTCGTAACATCAACGAGATTGGCTGCTTATCGTATTTGCTGATGTAGAACGTCGCGCACACTTCGTCTTTTGGTTTGTGTGCATTTTTTGTGAAACCTGATTCAAGTCAAGAACTTCTCGCTAACGCAGGCCGATCGATATTGCGTTAACAGAGGTTACGAAAACAGAGGTTTTATTGTGTTTTTCTGTATTATCAAAATCCCTGACTTTTTCCTGCAATGGCCTACTGAATATTATTGGAAATTCTTCGATGGTCGATCAAATTGATATCGACTCTCCCTACTTTCGCAATAGCGTCCTTGTTTCACCCTCTTATCGAAAAATCTGCACAAAATCTTTCATTTCGCGTGGTTTCTCACGAATTTCATACAAAAAAGGGTTTCCACGGTACAAAAACTATTGTGATTATCGATTCACGTAATTTCATCTAATAAAAATAACCAAACAACCTGGTTCGTAAAAAATGAAAAGTAGTGTCGATGGAAAATTTCCAATCCATAAAAAACTTCCGTCACGTTTTTTAAAAGATAAAACTATCCGGATACCGTGGACTGGAGTAACTCCAGAGTCTTCCGGTTCTGTGGTTAGACGCCTTCTTTGCCAACACATATTATATGAACTGTCGCTTGTCACGCGGTCTACAATCGTGAACCTATCAACCGGAAATTCGTGGTCGACTTTACAGCAGACACGGAAATCCGATTTGACTCGATTTCATCGTTTTACTTTGTCTCTAATGACATACTTTCGTCGATTCTCCTACCACGCTACGGCATTCCTTTCAGCTCTTTCATCGACCTCGCTTTTGTTGATTCCCGCTAGCCTCTTATTGATTCGAAATTAATTACAATTAAAAGCATGAAGTCTAAAGTCTTAACTGCAGGTCCAAAAAAATGGTTCAGAAAGCAATGACGTTTTTTTTTCAATTTTATAATAATAATTACGGATATAGCAATTAGACAATATTCATCATTATTCGTTATTAGTTATTTCTGATAAATGAGGCTCTCATAAGAGAAGAGTTATGCGGTGATAATTAGTAAATATGTTTTATTAATATAGTTTGCGAAAAACAATGACCACGAATAGCATCAATTATTGATCAGTGTCAACAGAAGTAAAATAGCACGAGCTTTGAGCATTGTTATGAAATTAATAAAAGCTTCTCGCTACACTGATTAAACTCCTATATTACAATAATTACGAATGCGATCCAATTTAATCGCGAGTATCGTGCTGCGTAATGCAGTAAATTGACGATAAACAGAATTCAAACGTCAAAAAGTATTGTTTAACATTTTTCATTCAATTTTATATAAACGGAATCTTTATAAACAGGAATTTTCCTTCTCTCACCAAATATTTCCAGCAATTTTTATTTCTTCTACTTTTCGGACGGGTGATGTGATAATTTTGTGTGCGCCCAGCTAATTGTTCGCGCATAACGCCAGAGGTCTACGGTTTAGGCGAACGGGACAATCAGGCAGAACGATTCGTCGTTTGCCAATGCATAATCAGGGAGAGCCTGTGTGTTTGCGGAGTAATTGAATGGCTCGTAATCCAATCCGAAGAAAATAAGTGCTTCGACTGTCATTATAGGATGCAAATTCATATCGTTCGTTACCATCGATCGCTTGTTAATCGATTTTAAACGAATTCTACATTTTTCATTCAGTGAAATCTCTCTCTCTCTCTTTCATTCTCTTTTGTTCTCTTTCTCTATCACCAGATAATTATTATTCAGCTGATTCAATCGCACAAAGAACATGGATTAATTAATTAATTATCGATCACAATTAAGTGTTCCAAAATGTCGATGAAAACATGGCGAGTTCGAAAGACTCTGAGGCGACGTTTTACTTTAATGCAATCAACGTCTGATGTTGACTAATGAAAAGGATTCCGGATCGTGATGCACCCACAACATGGAATAATATTGCATTGGGAGAGGGTCTATGGGATTTATCATTTCTTTCTGCCTCCCTTTGCTTTCTCATCACATTTGAAACTAGCGGATAGAAAACGAGAGCATTATATTTTGAGCTCACAGGCTGCAAGGGAGAGGACAAAGCTGAACAATTTGGAGTGAACTTTCAGCATAATTTATGCACCCCATGAAAATTTGTCATTGTTAAGCTTTCGGACGCCAGTTGCGCCCGCGTGAGTGTCAATCTTAATGCATGCAAAAAATAGAGTACGCTGGATATGAAAGAGAACAGCCCCATTTTTATTTCGGTTCTCCATCATTTTATCGCTCATCGAAATCCCAACGATCATCCTTTTCTTCATCATAAGAACTTTGTTTTATGACTTTTCTGCAATGTGGAGTTTTATTTGTTTCGGAATATTTGGTGAAACTTTTTACAATAATTCCATGTGGAATTTTTCGAGAAATTCCTTTCGAGAATAATTCTAAAACATCGGAGCAAACGAAATCTATGTTAAAATTGAATAACTCTTGATGTCAGTTGTTGAATCGTGATGCCAGATAAACAGTTTGCAGTTTTTTTTTCTATTGAGCCAATGTGAACTACCAGGAGTTAATTTCCAGAGGACAAAAAGGAAGAATGAAGTTATGCACCTGCTTCTGCAGGTATTGGCGGCAGTCTAAAAAATTTACAGGGTGACTACTGAGCATGCAAGGACGTGGGAGTGAGTGGATGGATATTTTTTGCTGGCTGGTCCATTCGCTGGAGCTTTTATAACGTCCGAAGCATGCATGAAGAATGAATCTCACACTTTTTTATCCGCTCTATGCCATTATCTTTGAGAGCATATTCCCTCGGGGCAAACAGCCATGAGACGGTTATAGGTCAGAGTGTCACTTTGGCTTTAGAAGCCTGATAATGCGCTGCCCTTTTTTCAGGTCTAAACAGTGTGCTGGATCGTCAATTCGCGTCTACCGTTACCTCTAGTCTGTGATATGAAGGAAAGGTCGAAAAAGTATGATCTTTACTCGTGAACTTTGATTCTGCAAAGTTGCAAAAATCGCAAATTTTTATCGCCGAGAATTAAAGCGAAGAGATGCAGGCAAGATGTCACTTCTTCTTCGTGGCATTCTTAATGGACACGAGGCTGAAGAATTTTTTCAGCAACAAGATTTTTATACGTGAATATAATAATTAATTAATATTAATCGAATTATAATTATTAATTATGTTTATTATTGCATAATTAACAAGAATTATTTATACAAAAATTAAAGTATGTTACATAGTTAATAATTAGTTTATGATAATAACAATATAATATTTATCTGATTATTTATTTATAATAATTTATATGATTTATTAAAAATAATTATTAATTATTAATGATATTATATTTGTTATAAAATAATAAATATTAATAATACAAATCAAAGTTAATATTTTATTATGTAAAAATGTTAATATATTCCCACAGGACTGGGTCGACGACTAAAAATTTGTTCGGCACTTTACTCGCTTTTTGTGGAGTGCATCAAGCGCCAAGTGACATCTGTTCCTTCTTCCACACCCTCATCCGGGTTATAACGAGTTCCAAAAGCCATGGATGAGTTATCTTCGAGTGGCTCTATGTTGGTTTACTTCTGACAGAGACGGAGTTTTCGGAGACGATCATGGGGAACATCTCACCAAACACCCTCGCGGTCTTGACGCAGATTTTCGTTCAATTCAGATTATTACGGTCTGGAAGCAAGGCTCTCTTCAAGATGAAGGATTGCGAGAAAATTGTTATCATTTCTATGGATATGAACGCCCAGGATTAGCAGCAGAAAGCCCAGAGGGTGACGAATAATTGCTTCGCTGCTTCGAAAAGCCGTTCAATCGAGCGGTCTCGTTCTTGTTGCAGTCAGCGATAGAGTTCTGGGCAAGCTTGAGTCCTCCGCTTCAACGGACTCACACAAACTATATATTCTCTCCTAGTTTTCCTTCTCTTTCTCAGCACAGACTCAGCTTTCCTCCGCTCGTTTCCTTCCTGACAAAGCAAGATTGTTTGCATGTCCTCTTGGACCTTGGCTATCCGGCTTACCCCTAATCAAACAATTTCGTATATAGAGATGTACAGCGCTATGCTCCGAGCCAACTACCTTTACAGGTCACTGAATCCAGTCGATCTGCTATTTTCGCTGCTACGGTTTTCGAAAAATTCGCAAATTCACGTTTTGTAGTTTATATTTAAACTCCATCATGAACAATCCGATTTTTCACAAAATAAAACCAAAGAACGACCTACAAGCTCGAGAAACTTTTATTGTGAGATTTCTTCAATTTTTTAATAAAAGTTCACATTTTTCATTTCCGTACCAGAAATTTGTCGATTTTATTGAGAACCATCAGTTGATCGAGGCTGCACTAGAATGGGCAATAGTTGGAAGGGATTGTGAGCAGAAAAAAGAAAAAACCCAGGGAACTGGCAGAAACAATAATAATAACTGCAAAAAAGTTTGAGGAACTTTTTGCAATGCGTTGGTACTTTTTGGATGTATTCGTTGAGTATAGGGTTCCGATCGAGTGACAGTAGCAGAATTTCTTAATTGATTTCTGTTTTGGAGATCACGGAGTTTAAACTATCGGAGGCCATGAGAGCAACTCGTTCATTAAGTACAAAGCCTCGTTGCAAATTCGATTATAAGTTGAAAACAATTTCCAAAGTGGTTCGACGTAAATAAGCCATTAACCGCGCTGTCTCCCTTGAAACTTGACGCATTGGTCTTTGGGGAATGTTATCGAGTTAGCCCGGACTTTCCGATGCTCTCTTCATTGTTGGAATTATGCTGTTGGTTAATATTGAGGAAGTCATTAATTTTTGTTCTCGTAGTAGATGTAGAATTATCATGAACTTCGACTTTTCATCAAGATAAGAAATTTATCTTGTGGAAAGTTTGTAAATGGAAAAGTTTTTTATCTCATGACTCTTTCGAGGCTTGGCTGATGTCTTTTCAAATATTGGGAACGAAAAGAAAGTCGGATCATTGCAATTTCGTCAGGAGACATCCGATAAGAAATATTTATATAGACTGTGTCAGTGGACAATTGTCGAATGACCTGAATGACGTGAGCAGATGTCAGCTGCTGATCAGGCTCAAGTGAGGTTTGCCTGAAATAACGATCGTCCTTCGGGACCGAGTCAGGAATTCTACCGATGGAAATAATCCAAGTATGGCAATATTTACTTGATGAGAATTCAGTCAGATCGATGCTGATCAGCAAATGAACGGAGATAAAATATATTGAAGTCAGCGAAAATTCGTCTGAGCGAAATTTGCTTGAAGGCAGTACCGAGTGACCAGAAATGAAAAACTTTCAGCTATTGTCCACCTGATTCGGAAGTTCTGATCAGGGCCTGACGAGGATTTTATGATGTGGTCAAAAAGTGGGAAATTATTCAAAAGTCTTAATAAAATGATCGCGAGCCAAGGGTTTGATGGAAGGGTCAAATATGCAGATAGGCAAAAGACAATATAATTCATGAAACTGGTGGCAAACGAAGCGGTTGACTGGATGAGATTCCAGATGTGGAATGAGGAGGGTCAGGAGATATGAATCTCCGGAATCGACATGACCCTCTCGCAAGAGACATGTCAGGAGTTTGCGCTCAACAATACATTCCCGCTCAATCGAATCTTCTCCACCTCGAGAGTAATTGCATTCGATAGTCTTTAGCACAGATAAGTACGTCGAGGCATATTTCTCACAATATGGTGGAATATAGAGGCTTATACGGCGCAGACCGTCGTAGTACATGGAACTGAGACTCGACCTCGTAAAGCTCATTCAGTATGTATAGACCAGATATGAGAACGTATATCAGGATGAGATCTAAGTAGGTATTCGTAGGTAGCATAGAAGGACCAGTCAACAGGGTAGGTCGCGCACATAGATGCTCGCAGCAGTTCGTTCATCTATAGTGATGCATATCTGGTGGGTAATGTACCGATTGCCAACGGTATACATACGAGAGAGCTAGCTACTCGAATATAACGTTGAGCTAGGTCACTTGTTGCTGCTACTTCGATGTCCCGACCTCCTACGTTTTCCCGATTAAAAATGCAGGCCCATTCCCACGCTCGATTGTTCTACTCATGATTCTTATCGATACACAGGCTTATTATCGCTCCTTCTGTCTGCTTCCCTTTCATGCACCCTCTCTCTCTCACTTTCTGTCTACTTTTCCGTGGACATTATATTCGAAGCACATTTTCCTCGTGTATCATCAACTCTGGATGCATCTAGTTTGAAAAATCTCGATAATTCTGTCCCATGGCAGTCGCTTCCGACGTCCATCACGCGATGAAGAATCAGGCCATCGGCCGTGTTCCGGAATTATTCTCAACCGGATGGAACAATCGAAAGAATTTAATGGTTTTTTTTTGGAATTCTGACGTTTTGCCTGATAAGCAAAAAGTTTTCTGTAATTAAAACAAAACGATCTATATATTTCGAGAGGTCCTTGACCAGGATCAAAAAGTCCTTCATGATTATTCGTTTATTCATCGATCAAAAAATCATTCCGTCTTATGGATCTCAACGGATTTATTTCAACAACGAAACGTATAATTTCTTGGAGACTGTTCATAATCATAAAAGGAATAATGAGGCTGATACTGCAACGTGGATACGAGGCTATACATCGATCAAAGAAACATGAAGAATCTCGTCGTCGAGTAATCGCGATTCCGGTACAATCGAGTGTGGCACACGATTAACCGGTTCGCGAACAACTTTCACTCAGGTTGGCTGTTAGTTTGGCTGGTCGATTTAACGCGCACCCACCACTCGATCGCGATAGGCTGAGCTGCACATGGAGTACGGGGAATGTATGTGTATATAAATGAGAATACACGCAAGTATGTACACTCGATGCATTTGGCGGGCGCATCCCTGTGCGACGATGCGCACGTAACACTGGCGTCTGTGCGCTCCGATATTGCCATAAATGTGATAACCTTAATGAATTTAAATTCATATTCGAGGCGCGTACACGAGAAATTCGTCATATGCCCGTTCGAGTGTGACGGAAATCACGTGCTAATCAGGTTATTTGGACAAGACGTAAAAATCATTTAAAGTGTTCCCGGAAATTTTACTTGAAATTCCCATTCCTGTTGATAGATCCATTGACGTCCATTCGCGATGATAACGATCACGTGAGGGGACATCGTAATGGGGTGTGTGTCACATTTTTCCAGAGCTTTTCGATATTTTCGTATCGATGTCCCGTTCGATTGAAATGTGGAACTTTTCATTCTATTTCGACGAAACGAGACAAAAAAATATGAAAATCACCTTCACATGCCAATGTTTACGTAATTTTTTTTTCATTACTGCCATGGAATGACAATTAACAATGGACAAATTATAGTTGAGCTTGAAAAATGAAATTCCGTTGGAAATTTCATGGCAGGGCCACGATGCAGCGATCTGGGCGAGACCACACCACTTTGGTCTTAATCGATATATAACAATTCCACAACGCCTGCAACACGGTTGTTATCTATATGGCTTGACCGAGGGTCCCCGCTCGATCGATCGTAATAACATCCATGCACTTTCCCATCGCTCGTGTCCTGCGGCAATAAAAAAATACGATACACTCCACTCCACAAATCCAGCACTTCTCGCAGCCTCCCGTTACATTATTTCCCATTTTTCGTCTCTCCCTATTGCTCCATCTCTCCGGCTCTCCCGTTTACCAATAATTCAGCATTAATTCGATGCAACGCGATCGGATAAAATGCCTCAGCTGTGTCGTCCTGTAGATTCATTTCAGTCGAATAATACATCTGATAATTGTGCCATACGCCTCAATTTATTCTCGTCACGATCCAACAATTTTATTGTCCGCTTAATTAATCACTGCCGATTGAAACGAATTTTCACTAAACATTCCTCCACGTGGTTACTATACATTTTCAATTTATCACTTCACGAGAAATTTGATGGAAAAATGAAAAAAGTTATGAAAATCCATTGAAAAATTGACTTGGGCACTCTTAGAAAAATTTAATTACGTGCAATCGGCTTTTGTATCGGAATTCATATAGATTTTCGTATTATTCAGATATTTAGAATTTACGGATCCAAGCTTTTTTCAAGTTCAGCTCAAAAGGAACGTTTTTCATTATCAATTCTGTGTGAATAAAACGGCCGACGATGGGAACGTTTTCGAATTGGCAAATTCTATAATTTTTTTTGCCATAAAAAAAGCCAGGACAGTAATTCAGAACCGAATAAATTTTTATGAAGTTGCTTTGAGTGAATTTGAGGTTAATCGTGCGTCGAATTCGCAGTCGATATCCACGAAGGTTCAGGAAAAAAATTGTGGAAAATACGCGAAATGCCTCTTTCTCGCTGTACAGTGAAAGCAACGCAACGAATTTTTTATAACCCACACGTTTAGGACTGTGGTCGTAAAAGACCCAAATAACATTGGTAGACATTTTATGGTTGCTATGGTCCTTCGACTTCTTCTCTCATTTCCGGTTGCCGTCTGGTCAGTATTCGCGCTAGAACCCTTGCTGGAAATTCCTACGAGAGTTGTGTTCGAGGAGAAAATCCGTAAACATGTCCAGAGGAGTGAAGCCTAACGGATCACGAACTGGAGAGATCAGCGTCGATATACTTTCTAGAGCTCAATGGGAGTTTCGATGGTTTCCATGATGATCGAAAAAAAAATTTTTCGACGTTTCTTCTCCACGTCATAAAATTCGAGCAACAAATCATTTGCAAAATCCTCCACTCTGACGAACCGATTCTTATGGCTCCGAACATCCGGTTGCGAACAAATTGTTTATAAGGATCGAGAACATCCATTGCTTTAGGGATACAAGAAAAATCGAAGCGAAAACTTGAGCCAAAAATTGTATCAACGTTTTTGCCTCTAGCTGCCAATTTGGGTAACGAAGAAGTATTTTTGTATCTTCACGAGAATTGGCCAATATTTTTTTCTTCTAGAAAACTTTTTAATAACATTTTTAGGCAAAAATACGAGAGCGTTACGGATTTTGTAATTAAATTCAAAATTCTTATGAGTATCAAAGCTACGGATGTCGATGACGATACATTTTTTTTTTTAGTCATTTTTTATCTTTGTTCCCGAAAGATAAAATGGCAAATAAAAACAAGAGAATATCCTGATGCAAGAAACATATTGTTCCCTCCTGATTGGGACATCGACGTGTTTTTATAAGGAACAATGTTGAGCGATGGAACGAATGATATTTGTGTCTTGTTGATAAACGTCTCCAGAAAACGTGCGAGATCAAAGTGTCGTCCGGCCTGTATAACGGCTGCTGCAACTGGTGTACGATAATGGAAGGGTGCCGAGGGAATTTCGAGGTTGGATGCTGTCTCTCACGAGGTTTAATCCGATTGTGGTTTCGCGGATGCGGTGACGTTGCGCATTGTATGCATTATCTAAGCATGCAATCAGCACAGTGTCTCCCGAGAAGCTTGGGTCTTCTAGTCGCCGTTATATCTAGCGACCACGAGGGAATCCATCGTGTACAGTAATACGGCGTGTTACAACATCTACTCTAAAATTGACGGATCGTTCGGGTCGTATGAATGGATCAGATTGGCCAATGTAGCAACTCAATATCGTCGTGTGGTCACAACTATGATGAAGTGTAACCACGGAATACAAATAAAGAAGATGTGCATTTGTGTGAATTCGGAAACAGGGCTGGAACGCGGACCTTATCAGGGCCTGATCAGGGAACGTAAACGCTTCGATTTCTTCCGATTAAACTCGGAAAATGTTCTTTTAATTCGACTGGATTTCTCATGGACTGTCGTTGGAGACCCGAGGCCGAGAGTATTTGCCCCTGAGCGTGACTTTAATTTTAATAGAAAGTTGTAATCGAATTCCTTTGATTTTTGTGTGAAACAAACTTCCACGATCCTACAATAACTCTCACTTCAACTTATTGAGCCTGATTCAGCTTTTGCCTGATGCGATATTTCCATTGTGACGGAAATATTTACATGAATGTATCAATCATGCACACACGTGTATATGAAATTGATTTGGACTGGATAACGTAAATGTTGATTGTGTTTTTAGATGTGAAAACAAAAAAAAGTGTTATGGGCTTTGAAAAAAAATACTGAAACACTGAACCCATAAAGTTCCAGCGAGGTCAAGCTATTTTTTGTCTTTTTTGCATTTGCTACCTTAATAAAACGTCTCCCTCATTTCGTGCCCTTTCTATTGCTTATTTTCTCTACTGTTCAGTTCCAGCCTTCGTTCCTCGCAACTGGCTGTTGTTACATTTACGTTCGTCATCACGATAGTCTGTCTCGGACGTCCGGGCAACTTGGGAAGATTGTGGGACTAGAAATACAAACTCTTTCCTCCGCTTCTCTCTTCCTGACAGACACGAACTTTTTCGTTTCTTCCTCTCTGCTTTCTCGCCCTGTTAAGTCTCTCATTTCCCACTCCAATTTGCACAATCTTAATTTACCTTCATTTTTCCTTGACCCGGAAAATCCTATCGGTAAATTAAAAGAAGAAGGAGAAAATAACAAGAATATCAACTTTTGCTCTCCCATATCGCCTTTTTTTACGTTTGCCAACTTTCGTTATTAAAATTCGTCGGAAAAAAACTGTTACACAAATGGTTTAACGATTTTTTGCCGTAACAAGGATTTTTAATGTAAATTACGAAATTGAAAGGAAATTCAAAAAAATCCCATATTTATTGATAATCGATAAAACAGTGATAATTTCTAGCATTTCTTAGAATAAAAAATCCTGAAAATACACTTCAGTTTCTCTCTGATTACTTCCGCCGAATAAAAATCGTATACATTTGAGAAAATGCTGGAGATGCAATTGACTTATTTTTCATACAGGTTCACAAGAAAGTTCTGTCCCGAATACGAAACGTTGGTGGAAAACTCTGGAAAGAATATCTCAGAAGTAAAAAGTGTTTCCTGAGGAGAAAACTCGTCTCCTCAAAGCACAAAAGAGCAGAAAAAATATCAGGCACAACTTATTTTGCTCGTACGTGGTTCACACGAGGTAAAGAAGATACAATGGAATTTTCTCACTTGAGGATGAAATTCTCAGTTGGGGAGAATCGCGATGTTAATAATACATAACACGCTCCTTCAGCCTCGTCGAAATCCACGAGCGCTCGAAGCATAAGTGTGAGGAACACGAGCAAACCAGAGAGTCGATGAGAATGGCCACTCCTGAATAAAATATTCTTGCTCTACAATGAACTCATGGACGTGGAAAATGATGGTAAACATTTCACTGCCATGGTAATTTAATTTTAAGAGCCCTTAACGTTACCTGCAGCTTTTTTTCTGCAGACGTTTAAATACTGTGTCTGTGGTGGGCCCTTAAGGATATGAATCAAACCTCGGATTGGAATTGAAAGTGTGGGCCGAAACATTTATTTTCTCACAAATAATCGAACAGTATGGGAGAAATTCATTTTCAAAAACGCGGGATCGACAGGAGCGTTCGATCTAGGCCCTTAAAGCGGATCTAGGTCCTTAAGGACACCTCGATGAATTTTATGGGGTTCGCCTGACGTCTTTTGAAATAACCTGCTGATCGCTGTACGGATCTGACGTAACTAGAGACGATTTATCGTTTTATACCTGTAAAACCTTTTTTTTGCAAACCCCTCTTTTCGCAAA
This sequence comes from Hyposoter dolosus, assembly GCA_963921915.1. NCBI lineage: Eukaryota > Metazoa > Arthropoda > Insecta > Hymenoptera > Ichneumonidae > Hyposoter > Hyposoter dolosus. The sequence goes on along the minus strand of OY998129.1, from coordinate 18,799,547 downwards.
ATCCTGTTTTTTTCGACCTGCTGATAAAAAATTCAATCTCCCAAAACTCTAGAAGTTGAGGAATGAGTTCAAGGGGTTATGCAACTCTGTTGAAATTGATCTTTCGGTGCTCGCCTTTCACTGGTCTTCGACGGTCCCAAGAGCTCCAAAAAGATCGAGAGTCAGATTTCAACGATTCGTCAACCAACTAAATAGTCTTGGCTTCATCTTCCCGTTATAATCATGAGATAGGCTTCTCAAAAAACAGCCTTGGCAACTCAAAATTCGAAAGTTAATCCGGACGCAGTATTTTTTCTACGAAATAAAAAATCTTAAGGAAAATCCTTGAAAAATCGTAAAGTCAAAAAATCCATGAGCAGAGTAGTTTGATATGAAATTTTAGATCCGAAAATTATGATCTTAGAATTTCATCAAAAATAAAAATTCAATTAAAGCATTTTTTTTGCTCAATGAATAAATATCGAAAACCCCTCTTTTCGAAATTCGAGGATTTTTTAATCAAACGAGTAATTAAAATGATAAGTAAAGTGCTGTTCTCTGGGGCAAACACGTGAAAGGATCTCCCCGCAGGATTTCTGTAATGCTCGCTGTAATGTGATTAAAAAAGTAAGTGCTTGTTTGGAGAAAACCCCAAAGGTATTGCATCCATCGCAGGAATGAGCTGTTTTATTTTCATAACTCTCTACTTTCGTAGCACGTATACAAAATAAATATTTAGCGAACGTGGTGCATCCAGAACGTTTGCAAACGTGAGATAACTGCGATGGAACAAGACAAGAAATCCCTCTGGTGGAGCAGGATATTCACTCGATACGAGATAGTCCAGACAAAATTGAGTGCATAAAGAAGCGACTTTTTTGCCTGGACTTATTTACCGTCTCCTCGTAGCAAGTGGACAACTTTCTTCTCTTCCGGTATTTTTCATCTTCTCCATTTCTTCTTGTTCTTCTTGACGAGGTTTGAGACTCGAGACACTCGTAGCTGCTTCGATAAGTGTCCAGGGAGCCTCTTTGGAGAAAGGGAAGAAATTTCTTCGCGTCCAATGTTTACGCTATACAACGATATCCTTTGCAATAGACGCTTCATCACGTATATCGTGCCTTGATCCCCCTTTCATCAATTCCTGGCTACGTACGGTTATGGGGTTTCGAGACTAGATCGAATGCACTTTTCTCTTCAGAAAACATCGTCGATGATAAAATGAAAACTTTATTTCCATCTTTTCTTGCGCAAGAGTCCGTGGGTTTTCGATTGAGGATTCTCTATCGATAAATTATAGTGGGAGACAGAAAAGATTGCATGTGGAATGCAGATTCGAGTCAAAGGGAAACACCATGACGGATAAGTGATTCATTCCTTCGGCTAAACCTTTTTTTTCTAGAATACCAACCAACCTTCTTGAATCCGCTTCGATCTGAGAAACTTTTACAACTCCCTGAAGAACTTTATCTCTTCTATGTGCGCTCGTGAATGGTTGAGCTAGGAAACCGTCGCATTGACGTTCTCCCAGCAAGTCCATGCAGCAGATGAGCTCAGCCTGGCAACCGAGGCAACGAACCTTCCACCACGATCCCCTTCGAGATCTGCTCCATTTTCTTAATCTCCAAAGCTGGTCAGCCGAGAAAAAAAAAAAACGTTTAATAAAAAACTGAAGAAATAATCTGATTCTTGAAAAATCGAAATTTGATCGAATGGCCGAACCAGCTGGTCTCCTGACATTTAAATTATTTTCTTAAATGTCGATCGCTGTGATTAAACTGAGTTTTTTCCTCGTCGTTCTCTTCATTGGGCTCTCCCGAATATTTCCTAAGCCACTTTCTCATAAAATCAGGATTAAGAACCGAGTTCCAAGTTCGTGGGTCCGTTGACTCGGCAAATTGCGCTTTGATACGTGTAAGCGATCGTCCGTTATGGGAGATCAACTTTACACTCTCGCTATGGCAGCGGGTTTATCGCAGACTCGATTCTAACTTTGGTGGAGCTTCTTCTCCGTTGGAACTTCATGCTTTCCCATTTCGGGGAGAGCCTGCCTTGTGTATGCGTTTTCAGAACGCTGTCCTGGAGCAAACACACACGAGAATTTAGTCTCATGCACATAAACGTGGCGCAATGCGATCTCAACCGCTGCGGCTGTGCTATGAGCAGCAGTGCATGCTAAAGGGGTTACAGCGATGCGGTGGTCACCCAATTCCTGAATATTGCAGCACACGTAGCTTTCGTCTTCCACCTCCTTTTGCCCTGGTCCACTGCTCTGTTTGCGATGTCCTTAATATTCTCGCTACTAACGCAGAAATTTCGTTGCCTCGTGTATGAATATTTTGTTTCCTACTCAGGGGGAAGTAGAAACGATTGAGCTGGCTGTGTCGTACCTTCCGATCAGGAACTCGTAGCAGGTTTTATTGACATTTTAATTCGTATTTTGTTTTTTAATTATGTTTAATCCTTGACCTTGGAAATTGAATTCATATTTCGAAATGGTTTGGACAAAAATCAACTCGACCGTGAGGAATGGAGAGGCAGATATGAATAAACTTGAACGTTTGGAATGACGAGCAAAACATTTTAAAAAAATTATTTATTTGATGAAACGAACAAAAAAGTAATTAATGACAAATTCATGTTGCTGATTTTTTTTTTATCGATCCATCAAGAACAGTTGATCCTTATAATTCGATTTTGAACGTGTTTCCATTTGCTCATTAGCAACTTGTTTTTGAATTCGAACTAAAAAATGGGAAGCTGCGTCGGCACCGGGAAAACGACGAAAGTAAGTTCCTCGTTTGCTTCCGGAGCATATACGAGGGTGCAGCATTAACCGCGAGCTAAAAAGCAAGCTTGGCTGGTTTGCGTAATAATTAAATTCGAATCCGGTTAAAATCTGAGCATCCGGATAGATTTTCTCGGAAAAAGCCAAGTTTATCAGGTCACGACGAGGGTAAACATGAGTTTGGAGTAAGAAAAGTAACCACTTGAAAATCATTCTAACGGCGCTGACGTCAAGACACTGCGTTTCTTCAGGGAAAAGCAAAGGTACGCAGGGTGAAGTGCAGAATGAGAGGGAACACGAGAGAAAGAGAAATATGCTAAGAGAACAGAGAGTGAAGGAAATTGCGAGGAATAAACCGAGGGAGAAGGACGGAGAGACGAAAATTCGAGTGAGACGAAACGCAGATGAAACACCACGAAGTAGCGCGGAAGGGTGATAGAGAAGCTAATGCATTTTAAATGGAACGTGAACCGAGTAGATTGCATCTTGTCGATGTGTACAGTAACAGCCACGAGGTCAAGTGTTGTGCGGAAAAAGATAAGACGAGCTGGAAAAATAAAAACAACAGACAAAATCCACAAAAAATTCAAGATTTATGTCACTGACAAGACGACGATCCATGTAAACTGGATTCTCATGTGTGTGCAGATTGTATTCACGTCCAGAGTTACGATGCTTATTGCCAGATGACCGCTTTAACCTGGAAAGGCGGACTGGGAAGCGAAAAACTTCATCAATTTCCAGCTGACGATTTTTTCTATTTTAAATCTCATCGTAAATAAAATCACTGACAAAAAGTTTTTTTTTCAACTCATTAACGCTGTTGGAATTGAGAATATTTATATTTTCTGTTTTACAGTAAATACCCCCGTTACCTTCGATTTTGTCAAAACTTCTCCCTAAATTGTCACTAGCAAACAGCTAATTTGGTTACCCCGTGAAACCCCTTAATTCCCCTCGTATTAAAGCTCAGGTTTCATTATCGACTGCAACGACATTTAATCGTCACCTCGGAGATCGAGAATTCCAATAGAACTGAATGCTTCATTGTTTCCTGGAACTATAAGTCGTAGTTGCGAAAGACGACGAACGCCAGACGTACGAAGAAGTAAGTAGTTTTGAGCTGAATTACTTTAAGATACAAGAAACTGAGTAATTACGCTGTAGCGATTCACAGTATTGATGCCAACATCAACCCTTTGCAACGACTTGCAATTCCAACACTTGAGGCTCATGCGCAATAACACAGAAGCCGTGAAATCGCTCGAAAGGGACGAGACATAATAATTCGAACAATTTAAGTTACTGGAGGTATTCGATGCTCAGTAAATACTAAGCAGACTTTAAGTTAGTTTTAAATCAGAGATTGCCATTCACTTGGATGCGAAAATGATCGCTTTAATGTTTTTTTTTTACTTTGAATTAATGGTGAGAAATGGAAAATAAAAATCATATTTTGTTTTGTACGATCCGATAGTACAGGGATACCGTTGAATTTTCGGAATCGCTTTTTTTCATTGAAAACTGGAAAACTGACATTGAAAACTGGAAAAAAAATGTCCACTGAATGATTTTTCAACCAGTCATACCACATTGATCGATTGAACGTTGGAATATGTTTGGCATTTGCAGTCATTCGAGTTCCATGTTTGTTCGAGTTCGATCAACGCGGATAGAAAATCTTTGTAAGTGTCATAAAATCTGCCGCGATCATGAAAAATAATCAAACGAGTAGAAAAATGGTGTAGAGACAAGGAGCAACGACGATTGCCATGATTTGTGTTGAGTTTGACGATTTATCATGGAACTTTGTCCAGATAGAGATTTGTATCGTTGAACCCGATGGACAGGGATATCCTTTGATCCGAAAATGTATCATTGAGCCGAATTTGGTGGAGTATTTCGGCATAAAAATCAGGCAGGATCTCGGAAACGTTACAGTGAACTTCCGGCATTTTGTGAAATATGGAATCTGATACGAAAATCGTAAAATACAGACGTACACAGCAAACCTATCTTCGCAATGAATGTTTGAACGCGACAGCGATCTGGTTGGGTCGTGCATTAAGTTGGTCATAAATTTGGATCTTGATAAACATGGCCGCTAATGATGGCTTCAATCTGGATTTGATAACTGCCAAAGATTCGCCACGTTCTGATGGGAACAAAGGCGGTTTCTGGAGAATTGCTTGGCGACTCTCGAGCCTACTGGCTGTTGCTTCGATGAGGGTTGGAATGTACGTTCCACGTTATTGTCGATGCGTGTTGACTGTAACGTTCGCTCTGGGCTCCTCGGGCATAATTTCAATGGAATTCCTATCCAGTCGAGTTTGAACGTTCAACGAACTCTGGCTCAAAGCAAAATCCTTGCGGGAGTCGCGTCGAGCAACATTTATAATAATTGCGAGAAAAAAAAAGTGGTAAATATTTTATGAGAGATAGAGAGAGAGAGAGCGAGAGACAGCATTAATGATGATAGAAAATACGAGAGACTGTTGAGAACTGACGATGAAGAAGAAATGCGAGGGTGTAAATAAAATGGCGAAAGCGCAAGCTGAAATACTGAAAAGAGAAAAAAAAGATTGAAAGCGAGAAGAGAGCGAAAGTGTGAAAGACACTGGCATGGGAAATTTTGTAGAAGAAAGAGCTCGCCGGATATTCACGAGGAATGGATGACGAATAGGGCTGCTGGAGGGGAGTCTGCTTGAGGATACAAGAGCGATAGAGAGAGAAGGTATCAGCACGAGGGAGATTGACTATATATACGTGGGTAACCCCCATGTATTGCGGGCCAGCCTCCCCCATAACACGACCCCTTGGGGCTGTATCGATCCATCCTCCCGCTGCTGGTATACGCTTCAGCCCCTCCACAACAAACCGCACCAAGCGCGAGCGTCGCTACCAACGTGTATTGCCGCCATTACCACCAGCCGAGCTACAACCAAGAACGTCCGAGAGGACGAGCGTCACACGGGGAAACCCCATGAGTTGAACGCACAAAGGAAAACGGCAGCCAACCGTCTCCGCCGTTGACAAAGGGCCAAGTCTTTCCAGGCCGGCTTGACGTTCTTCTATGTCTTAATATTGCCACGGGCAGCCCTTCGATATCTCTCAGCGTTTTTTCACATCCACTATTGCCATAGCATCGTCTTCTGGGTCTCTGAGACCCTAATAATGCTCTGTCTGATTGCATGATTCATCTTGAAGGTCAAACCGTGTTCTCCAATGAGAAAAAACCAAAAGATCCTTCAGGGAGTGGAAAAACCTGACAAGGTCGATCGTGACCTTTTGGCCGAGACCACCTCAGACTTATAAAAATAACGACACGATCGAAGATTAGTAAAAAACAAAATATATAAATATAAATTCCTATGTAATGAGCCGGAGCATTTAGAAACTAGAAAATACGGTACACAGCATGGAAAATATACGGGACAAAGAACTGGGGCTGCACGTTGGAGGGATGTAGAACGATGAGGTCGAGAGCTTGGGGTTTGATGTTGCCAGAATATACGGTCGGGTTACGCGCTCAGTTCGCATACGAATACTTACTCATTCCGCAATTTTTATCGTTATGTATTCTGCTCCACGAAGTCTTGAGCTATTCGTTCTCTATACAGTTAAAAACTGCCATTCCCACGCAAATACTACGGATTTGTACTGCATCCCTTCCGCCGATCAGAAGAGTTACGAATAATGTATTGGGGCTCCGCTAACTGCTGCTAACATCGATGCAAATAATTCTCTACCGTTTTAATCAAAAATCTATACACAGTCCCGTGTTCCGGATGAATGGAGTATTTCTGTAATGGCTCCACTGATAAAAGAGAAAGAGAGAGATTTATTGAAAAAAACAGTTGGAAAAATCTGATTGGTGAAAATCAAATATTACGTTCGGAGCAGTGCCGTTGATTTCTGATGGAGATTGGCTCGTATCCACGTCTCCTTAGTAAATCAGAAATACGTAAAAAATCGTAAATCGTAACAATCCCTCATAATGCTTGTCCGACGCATTGATCCTCCAGCAACGTTTTCCAATTTTTTAACCCACCTAGATTTTGATTTTCATTCTTGAATATGATTCCTTAAGGTACTAGACTAAAAGCTCGTCTCGTAAATGTCAAATTGTCTCATTATGATTGATATTTATTTTCGAATATTATTCCTAAAGGTACCAGACTAAAAGTTCGTCTCGAAAAAGTAAAAAATAATGACACTTTTTTGTTATACGAAAATAAAGGAAATATGGTGACATCAAAAATCCTGGGGAGACGAATATCAAGGCGTTTATAATCGACGATTGGACAGGGTTTCAATTTGATATGAGGAGGTGATCGAGCGAGAGTTAAGGGGTATTGTTCGCTCGAATCAATCGAGATTACGTTGCACGGTAAGCGCATGGGTCAGCTCACGCATATAGGACGTACGTGTCCGTCCTGCCATGTGTAGCTGTGCATTCATGTTCCCTGGCGAGTTCTACACGCTCTGCAGTCTCGCCCTTATTTCGCTCCTCGTCAAACAAACGCCTTCCATGCGAGCCTCAATGTCAGGCGCAAAATGTGCGTCAATCAACTTACGACGGTGGCTGAAATGGTGCATCGCATCAACGACTGCACACCGATCCCTCGGAAATATTGAAAATCACGACATATTTCTACAGCATCAATGTCAAGAGAATCTCAAAATGTTTGAAAAAATTTGACCGATTTATTTTTTTCCCAGCCAGTTGAAAATTCACGAAACTCGGAGTGAACAAATTTTTTTTAATCTGAATTTATGCAGAGGAATCGAGATGATTAGTTTGAGAGATCCTTCGGAAAAAATGAGGTAGAGAAAGATTTTAAAATGGAAAAATAGACTGGAGCTCATGAAGTTACGAAGTTTCCAGCAAACTTTTTATCTTGGCGAGTAAACACATGTGGACGAGAGTGAAGAGTATCTGCATCGGAGCAATTTGCAAACTTTCCTTTGTAAACTTGTCTGCGAGCACTAATCATCTTTCCAGGCTCGTGCAAAAAGCGTTGCTTACAGCGAATGCTCTGAAGTAATGGAGAACCATGAAAAAAAGGAAGAAACAGTTGCTAAGATGGAAAGATATAGACGGAGGAAAAGAGTGAAGAAATAAACAAAACAGAGTGAGTGATAATGCTGCACATTTCAGAAGGGAAATTGCTTCGCCAACTTTGTATGATCGTCATAAAATTTCACAAAGTATGAAGCCAGCTTTTTCAGTGCTGTTTGTTCCCAACGAAACACTCACATTCATCATCTGCATTCCAGGCTGATGGCTGCTCTTTGTTACAAATTTCATGCTCAAGTAAAATCGAAACTTGTTTCAATGGGAATGTAACCATAGAAAATATAATGAGCCTTTGTAAATTGCTTAGAAAATGGACCACGTATTGGTTCGGAACAGCTAAAAAGCTTAGGAATCATCAAGAGGAACATTAAGTTGTTTTATTCATTTTTATTGGCGAATTTATTTTAATACTGTTTTAAAACTTTCATTCCTTCGTAATGCCTGTGGGCTTCTGTGGGAACAAACAAATTCATTTGATGCTCGAGGCTAATGGTTGAGAAAATTACAGATTTTAACCACCGACCCTTGTAATTGAATAAAGTTGTAAATAAATACAATTTTTTGCACTGGATTTGAAATTTTGAAGCTGTCAAATTTGGGTGATTTAAAAAATTCATTTTAAAAGTGGGAAAATATCGCCTTATTCGAAAATTACGATAAATTCTGGATTGTTGGTGAATATTTAAAAAACAAATAGAGAAAAAACATGTCTGCCTATATTTCTGATGTTAGTCATCATGGAAGTATGAAAATGCGCTAATTAATTCCAAGAAATTTGTTGAAAATTTGCCACGTGAAATAATTAAAAAAAAAAAAATTGAACAAAAGAAACAGAGATGGGAAATTGATAGAGCGACGTTGATAAGAGGCAAGGAACGGTGAAATTGAAAAATGTTAATGATCGACATGCTCTACGCAAACATACATGGAGGATCCTCCGGAAAACCTTTCTCAGCTGTCCAATCGTTCAGTCTCTCTCTCTCTCTGTCTTTCTGAAAGAGCGGAAGTATGGCGTGCAACGGTCTACCGAGTTGCTAATTTCTCGGGTGGCGAAGCCGGAAGAGAGCCGCGAGAAAAGCTGCAAAAATTGCGCGTTTTCCCTGTCCCTCTTAAGAGGAGTACGTCACGGGTCAGAAGTTGTCTGCCACGGTCTTGAACTATCCTCTTCCTGAAGTGCTAAAGGAATTTCTGTTTCGACGCACAACATTATTCACTGTAATATGTAAATAAAAATGAATACATTTTTTTTTTAAATCCCAATAGTTTTCGTCCGCTACTTTCTAAAATCCTTTTTTGTTCTTCAACGACGTGTCGCTTCGATGTACGGACAAACGCGAATGAGCGAGAGATTGCAATGAAAAAAAATTCGCCCAGTTTTATATTCAATTCGATATTTTAAAAAATGAGCTGTTCGAAAAATCGACGTTCGATGCAGAAATAATTTTTTGAGTTCAGCGACGATCGTGCGGTTACCTCTTTTCCTATCCATGGTTATTGAATTATCGACTGAATAAATAGCTGCTCGTTATGACGCTTGTCATGCGTGGCATTTCCATTAACGAGAGCAATTTTCTTACAGATTCGAATATGCTGTAGATCGTGGCAGAGCTATAGGTATTGAAGGGAAATGAAGGAAAAGCGAGAGAAGGAGAGAGGGGGATGTAATGGAAAGTTGGAATGAGACAGTCGAGCTTGATGTATAAGGATAAATGGCGACGGCAGTTCGCGTCGTCGTGGCTCTTTGGTGAACGGCGCCGTCGTTCTATATCACCTCGGACGTCGTTTTGTCGCTCGCGCACGTTAGGGGTAGTAGTCACAGCGTTAAACAGCTTGGACCATCCGTGTCTTCGGATAATTTCATGCCCGAGGCTCGCTCTACTCGTATCTCTAGTAAAAAAAAAATCCGCGTGACCTTTTCGGGCCAGTGTTGCCTCTGCAGGTGTGAAAAAATGACAGTAAAAGCGAGAGAGAGAGAGAGAGAGAGAGAGAGAGAGAGAGAGAGAGAGAGAGAGAGAGAGAGAGAGAGAGAGGGAGGGAGTTTTCCCCATTTACGACGGAGCGTGTATGCATGCAGCGCTGGTGCTTATTCCAGTGTCATAGGGGTCGAAAGGTTCGTTCGCCTCGTTGACCTACGTCAACCAGTAGTGGCCGCAGTTATAACAAGAACATTGCATGTACGTATTTTGCCTCCTCGACAAGTCTGTGGTGTCTCGTTCGTGTTGACAAGAAAAAGAAAAAGCTGCTGAAAAGAAATCATTTCGCTGCATTAGGACCGATGCACGATCATCAATTTCACAATTTTCCTGAATGAGAATTTGTATATGCAGTAATGATGAGTAAAACCTTACAATTTCAAAAAGCTCCAAGATTGAAAATTTCCAAGTTGAACGATTGAAAAACTCCAAGGAAGAGAAATTGTACTTGCAGGTTTGAGATTTTTATTTTGAAAAATAAATTAATAATTGAAAAAATAAAAAATAAGTCAAGCTATACAGAGATAAAGGGAAAAGTGTGCGAGGAGAAAAATTTACGAAGAGGACGAGAAAGAGAAAGAATTATGGCTCCCCATAATTTTTGCTGCTCGCTTTACTCGCTGGGATTGTGCTTGGTGCGAAGATCCTTGTTGTTTATGTCCATGAAGTCTGTGCACGATAAGGTATACACTCTGGGTCTGCACTAGCAGATAAACAAACACGTACACACAAAAGTCAACATCATGAAAGTCCTGGAACAACTCTAAAAGTTACCAGTTCCATCAAACATTCCTACACACATCAATTACAATTAATCGAATCATTAATGAATTTTTTTTGGACCAACGAAATTCTATAGGTCATCTACCATATTTAAAAAATATTTAAATACATTTTTTGTTCAGGATCAATGACACCAAGGTGTTGACTCTTTTCCTCATTAAAAGTGCAGCAATAATAATTGAATGTTTAGTTATTGCATGTGCATTGGATTCTTAATCAATTAACTTCCTATAATTTCGAGGATAAAGGCACGTCGGCATTTTTAGATCATCCAGGGATTTATATTTCAAAGAAATTTATTGTATTTCGAGATTTACGTTTTCAAAAAACTTAATTTTCGATATCGCGGACGTGGAATCCGTTTTTTTTTCTATTCACATCTGAAAACATTTTCATAATTCCGAGGATATTTCGTCATTTCGTAATTTTCAGATAATCCAGTGATTAAAATTTCAAAGAAATTTATTTTATTTCATTCATTTCGAGATTAACGTTTTTGAAAAAAAAAAAGTTGATATTCGATACTAAGGAAGTGGAATACGTATTTTCTATTTACATCTGAAACAACATTTTCGAATGCGGAATGAAAGATGAAAGATCGAAAACGTTGACACGCATTAGAGCGGAAAATCCCATTTTAAAAGCTCTCGTTCTGCTCTGAATTGATCTTCGATGGAATAGCAAGTTTAACCATGCAATCTCTTGTTGAGTTATGTTTGCAACAGTATACACACCATTAATATTATATCTGGTACAGAGGGCTTAGTCCATGTGGGTGTAAGTCTGTGTGCAGCCAAGTATATTGATAGTTATGATCCTGGCTCGGTAAATACCTGAGCGGCGAATATATACGACGCATAAATATCGTCGTGGATCGTTGTGAACCGAGTGCACGGTGTGTATACACGAATATTCCCAGGAAGGAGACTCAACGGGGCACGGAAAAGTATTAGCTCCGTGCATCGGGCGTCGAGGTGGCGGAGCGAGAGACGCAGCGCTCCTGGTGTGCCTTTCCGGCGAAATTTGGACGTGAGTTTGATGCCAGTAACCATTGCGAGGATCGTGGTGAATAATTTAATCCGAAGAATTAATAAAATAAAATAAAAAATACCGGAAATGTTTATCGGATGCAGCCCCATATGTATTTCTTGGTGCTGGACACAAAGAATGTGGACAAAATACGTGGATCAGCAGGATTGAAGAAAAAACAACATGGTGGTTTGTTAAATTCTGACCTCATCGCTATGGGAACGATTGTCGAGCAATCAACTTGAGAATGATAAAATAACGAAATGACAAAATCTTACTAAAAAAAATTTAACATCAATGAACCAGGACCGTCTTTCTGAGAGTGAAATTTGGAAATTGCCATTAGCGTAGTAGAAGAATTACAAGTTATTTCAGGATTTGAAAGGATATTGTATGGTGCCTCGTAGTCTCGTAGACATTCTGGTGGTTTAGCTTATTTTCACAAAAGTCGTAAGTTTCTTACAAGTTAGGAAGGCCTTGGGGAAGCCCATAAACCTTGTTGCCATCGACCATCTATCCATTTTATTTGTCCCGTCACCCACGTGTGTTTTTTTTTTATCTTCCGACGCCTCGTTTTTTCTCTCAGGACAAACGTATGCCTTCAGAATATCTTTGGAAGAACTATGGCAGTCTCGCTCGGTGTCCTTCGTTTGGATGTTTATACGGAGGTGTCTAGGATCACGGTTCGCACAAATTTCTCCACCAAATCGTCAAAATCTTTATTATTCATGCTCCGGACCATGAAGCAGCGTACTGAACGGTCCAGACGCAGACGAAGATGTTCGTGTGTCTAACAGAAAGCTTTGCCAGTCGCCAGTCAAGGATAAAGTCATAAAAAATCTAATATGCATGTCCCTGTGTCTTTGAAATTGGGTAGGAAATAGAAAATTTCAAATGTGTGGTTAAGGTTCGATGAAAAGCTCGTCCGAACAACAAAAATCGAATGAATAAGTTTGAGAAAAGGGATTCGGAACTGTCACTAAAACTTGGGCACGCGAGAGACGTCTCCAGGGACGCGAAGTAATTCTCTGCTACTCAGGAATCACGAAGTCGAGGGAAGGCAGCTGAACAGAGGACGGAAATATTCAGTTAGGACTCGCAGAGTTTGGTTTATCATGAAATTCTGTACAGGCAAGAAATATTGATGAATCTCTGATCGTCAATCCGCTGCTTCCTGAAAAACTGAGAAATCAGTGATGAAGCTATTGCAAAGCTGGATGCAGGATCCTGGCTCTCTCGAGGTCATCCGGTTGCCTTTAAATTTGACGTCCCATCAGCAACACGTCATCAAGGAGAATGAGTGGAAATGCTCGAAGCTTCGGAATTCGTGAGTGTCCTACAAATTGGTTACGAATTCCTGGACCGTTTGTGTAGAAATTACGAGAGCAGGAGGGAAAGAGGGCCAAGAGAAAGGCCCCGAGCTCGCCACCTGCTGTGCAAGCCCCTGGCAGCAAGGCTGACTGCCTGGTTTGCTTGCCTGCAGCACACTCCACGTCAATATTATCGCCGCGGCGTATTCTAGCTGAAAACCCCTGCGCACGAAGCTTCGTTGTTCTGCGTCTGTCGTACCGGCTGAGTGGCCAACATCTAGCCATAGTGCCGAAACCAGTAGCCACAAAATTCTCTTTCCGAGCCACGTTTCCGCGTGTGTAACGATGCCATGAGCCAAAAAGAACATCGAGCCTGGAGCAAGCAGCGCTATTGCTTTCGCTTTTCTGATTTTAACATGTACGCCGTCGGCTAGGAAGTAAAAGGGAATCCAGCAGGACGTTCAACTATATTTACATTGCTCTAGTTACGTCTTTCTGAAGCTGGCGAGATCCCGAAGGATGATCCTGATCCACGCAGGCGCCTACAGCGGTTCACTCGACTCTGCGCTTCTCACCCAGCCACTTTGAAGAACACTCCTCGCAAACAAAGTGCCGTTCCTAAACTCCACCAGGTTATCCTTTCTTCTTCCTTCGCTTTCATCGCTTTCTCTCTCTCCCTCTCTCTGTGTCTCGGTCATTCGCTCTTTGACTTCGAGCCACTAGCCTGAGTTCAAAAATCCGTATTAAGGACTCGAACGAATCTTACGATTGAAAGGGCAAGGTAAGAAGAACATGGAGAGACGTTTATTGATTCCTTGTATACTTTTCTTTCATCCCTACAGACATTTATTTTGAAGACAGAGAAACAGCAATAAAATTCACTTGTGATAATTCGTTTTTTATCCACGGTTCCTTTTTTAACACGACGATCACTGTTTCTCGTTGATTTTCATTCTGGACCCACGAGTTTCCTCCGGAATCGACCCAATCACGAACGACGAAACATTTTGTTCTTTATTATTTTCTTTCATTACGAACCAACCGCGGAGAAACCTTTCGTGTGTGGGTTTTAAGACTTCAGGAGCAGCGTTTTTTCTGTATATAGCGATAAGCGCTGCTAGTCTCGAGAAGTTTATTCACTCGGGATAAAACATCCAGAGAATAAAGGGCTTGCAGGATTTCTGGAGACTCGAATGATGAGCTGATTAATTTACCAGCTTTCCACTGTACTGACGATCTGCCATAAGCCCAATAACGTTCTACTTCGTTTTCTTTTTTATTTTTTCAGACTTTGTACGAATTCTTTTTCGCCCTCGCTTCGAGGTTTCTCGCCATTCAGCTCGACGCTCTCACGATTCGACGAGACTGTGCACTAAATTTTCATGAAAAAGATTCCAATCCTGTAGGTTTTAGAATTTTACATTTTTTTTCAGCATTTTTCAACATTCGGAAAATTTTCATTCAAAAAATTAGTCCTCACTCGTTTTTTCGGGAGAACGTCCAAAAACCGAGAAAAATTACCAGAAATCGTCAAATTCGAATTTCGAAGCGTGCAGCGGGTCTGGAGCTGACTTTTTTTTTAAATACTTGGCGCCGAACGGCTGTCGTGGCTCTCGATATTTACTATGGCGTAATGAGAAAATTTGCGTTTAAAGTATCTCGCTGATGGTATCCAAGCTCGATGCCACCTGAGTAAATAAATCATTATCTAATGCAAATATTGCAATGAATGACAGCTGCCCTCGTGACCACGGCGCATGGATGAAAATATTTGCGTGTATTGAAAAAAAAAAAAAAAAAAAAAAAAAAAAAAACAAACTTAATAACGGTAAAGGGTGAATAAACAACAAAAATAAAAGAATAATCGATAGACGGAGCATCTGCTGTGAGTGCTCTCGCGATGTATCGCGTTTTTCACTCCAAAGCTGACGAACTCACCAAAATAGAAAAGTAAAACTAACGAAATTTGTGCATCGACCGATTTTATCAATTTCTATTTGTTCACGAAAGGTTTCTGCAGTCATACTTTTACAGGGAATAAAAACTAGACTTGACGGAATTTCGGAATAAAATTTTCGAAGAGAACTTTCGGAAAAACCGACTCATTATTTTTAGCTTCATTTGCTATATTCAAAATTCTCCACTTAACTTGAAAAAGTTACTGCTTATGATTGTGTAAAATATTTTATATGGATATAATCGAATTTACATACGAAAGAACTTCCAAAATTGCCCAACACGGTTTCGACGAGATGAGCTAGTCGATAATATTCTTGAACGTTAATACTTTATTGCTGTAAGATCTTGTTCTATGCAGATCCAGTCAAAGAGATAGAAAAGTGTAATTTTTATTTTGTCAAATGTAAAAAATATGAAATTTTGAGATTGAAAAAAAATCATATTTTTTTACATATACCCGAACATGTTGGGTAAAGGAAAAAGTAATTTCGGTTGGAAAACAATAAAAAAAAACCGCAATTTCTTTTTTCCCAATCCAATATAAATCATTCGAACAAAAAACGAGGTGCATTATTACACGAGGATATTTTGGGCTCAAATATTCGGGGTCGGGCTGGCTTCACCGGCAAACTTGCCAGGTGGACCATTAACAAATACATATTTGTTAATTTAATGATAGAAAAGGATTCTTAAGCATGGACGCTCACGATCAATTCTTTCGGACGAGCAACAACCGGTCCGAATTACCCCAACGATTGTTTGTAAGAAATGAAAATAAAAAAGGTAACGATCGTCGCAAATGCGTTGTTAAATGAAATGGTAAATTGTGAGGCAAGGAAAATGGATGGGAAGGACGAAGCCTAGAAGGAAATTCATGTTTCTTCAGAAGAGATTCCACTCCCCGGGGACCCCGAAAGCTGGTGCTTTTTTTTGTGACGTATCCACGTAAAAGGTTGTATCTTGGGTTGTGGTTTTTAGAGACGTTCTTCGGGCGTTCAACAGTGACGAGTGAATGTCGAGAACAGAAAAAAACGTCCACAGTACCCAGCGAAGGTGAAGCAAGGGATGGATATTAAGTGCGTGAGAGTACTCTAACGGATATAACGAGAACCAAGAAGGTTTGCCATAGAGATAATCCTCGGAGATATCGGTGAAAGAGCCACCATAAAGCTAGAATTTCTCTGTTAAAAAACGACGACATTATGGATTCGAATATCAGGCACAAAAAATGCATTTTAAATTAACGAAGAATTAAATAATAATGTCTGTGTTGCATTTTGATGGGAATATGAAATTTTGATAAGTTCAGATGCACTCGTGTGCAATGCATTCTGCATTTTTCTGCATTCGGTACAGAAATGTTTTTTTTTTTTATAATAAACAATCTGTCGGAAATATTTTAAATGAAATCTTCACTAATCAATAGTTTGCAAACTTTTATTCGATCATTATTTCGAATGCATTTCGGGACAATGCAAGTTTTCTGAATAATCCTGGAGTGCGGAAGAATTATTTTCTAGATTGTCTCATTCTGTCACTTTATCAAGTCCAAGGTCATCGCAAAGCGTTGATACACCTTGCGAATTACGAATCATCACAAAGTCACAAGTTTCACTACCAAACAGACTGTTGCTTCATTAATGGACAATTGTGTGAGTAAAGAATTATAATATTTAGAGATCACATGGCCCAATTGGCTGGTCGATCCAATTCGTCGAGATGACGAGATCCTTTCGATTGTTGGTTCAGACTCTCTGGAAAATTGCACAGATTGAAATTCCCTCGTTATATTCTTTTTTTTCAGATGATTTTAGAATTTTTTTTTTTTCAAGAGTCTCGTAAAAGGAAACGTCGTTACATACAAATGTTACCATTACATTTTCCTTCTCGAGGGGCCTGAGTAAAATTCCACAAGTGAGTGGGGTTGAAAAAAATGCGAGAAGCAACAGCGTCAACAAAGGCTTGACCCATATACCGAGGAACGAAGGTAAGGCAATGAAATTGAAGGCCGATATGTTTAAGGGTGCATAACTCGAGCTCGCAATGGATAAATAACAGTCTCGATATCGCTCTCACACTTTTGATTAATCGAAATGCCACTGATGCACTATTTGACCCAGAAAAACCTACTGGATAGTTTTTCATTCCTCCAAGAATTACGGCGTTTAATTATGTGTGCAAATGATTAATATAACCCCGGAAATTCGCGATTTTTGAACTTGGCAATTTTATAAAATTTCAGCGAAAACACGTTCGTCCGATAATAACGTCACCCAATACCCAGTTTATTAAATTCATCGATCACACCGCAAATTCATTGTTCCTTTTTTATGGGAAGACTCAAGTCTTTTTCTTCCTTCGAGTCCATTGAGCCATTTTCTCTTTTCTCTGAACTCGGAAGCATTTGCAATCTCTTTGGCTCAACTTATTAACGACCAAGATCGTTAATTTTGTAACTTTTTTTTTTAATCTAAAATTTTATTTGTATGTAAAAAAGTAATTGATAGAAGAAAAGATACGGTTCGCTATGTTTTCGGGTGTGCTGAAACAGAATCCGGGCTCAAAATTCCTAATTTTTCTATTCCCAAATTAAAAATGGCGGTTTTTGTACAAAAAAAAAATGGAAAAAAAAATTCGTCGTCTAATTATTTATCTTTTTTTTTTTCATCTTGAAACGTACAAAATTATGCATTTTTTTTCAACCATCTGTGTATAAAATTATCGAAGTTGAAGAGGAAATTTGTATATTTTCATATCAAAATCGAATTTTAATGACTTTTTCATCACGTTGAATGTTTTGGTTGGGAATTTAGGTGAATCCATCATTTTATTTGATTACTAACGTGATACGATGTCGTGGACAAACGAAAATAGGTGAACTCATGCACCAACCGCAGAGATGCTGATGATGGTGCGATAGGGATGCTGTAATGTAATATGGAGATTCGTATTGCCAGGTATTTCTCCAAAGCCGTCTGCGGACTTGGAAAGTCTCGAGAATCGACGAGTCCACAGTAGCGAGCGTTTTGCTGGCGCGATCACGCAATTTCCTCGGCAGACTTAACCAACTCGAGAGAAAGTATGGCGACTGTCTCGAGGAGAGCGGCGGGAAAACGATCGCCGCGGAGTCTCTCATATGCCAAGTATAATACTTATCTTCGAATGACCGTAACTTCGGTTTCTCGGTCGGCAACAAGCGACGTGCGAGTTACGTAAACTTTCGTTTTCATATTTTCTCTTTTCTTTGCATACGAGTCTAATGAGAACGATCTTAATCCCTCAAAATACTTTTCAGTTACAAATCATCGTGAATATAATTCTGAAAAGATGGATGAGCTGCGTAATTAAAAAAAAAAAGATTAATTATTTGTTTGAATTAATTATTCGATAAAAAATGGAAAAATTGCCGTAACAAAAAAGAATCTTTCGTGATCCAAAATTTTGGAAAACTTTTGATGAGCGAATTCCAAGTTTTTAGAGAATAAAATCATTTTTTTCGTCTCTTCTTGGATTTAATTTGTTTCTGAGTTTGTCCATGGAACTGAGAGTTATGGGAAAATTACTGCGATCCTAAATGAAATCGTTATCGTCAGAAAATTGAAAGAGCGAGATGAAACCATAAAAAATC
Source organism: Hyposoter dolosus (assembly GCA_963921915.1). Classification (NCBI taxonomy): domain Eukaryota; kingdom Metazoa; phylum Arthropoda; class Insecta; order Hymenoptera; family Ichneumonidae; genus Hyposoter; species Hyposoter dolosus. The sequence continues at coordinate 18,781,018 of OY998129.1, read as the reverse complement.
TTGTGTATATTTTGAAGGACGTGATAGAGGCAAAATTATTCGTCCCTCTTGCGACGACGACGAGGAGCAAACAGCGAGAGGATCTCAAGTTTGTCAATTGCTGATAAGAAAATGTAACTTTTTTCCGTGATTTGAAATTCAAATCTGCGTCTCGGAGATTCCTGCAACATTTATTCGCATAACGTCCTTGACGAAAGAGCGCAATATCCCTTAGAATGAGTCTCTCGGATCGTGTTTGCATTAGCAAGAACAGCATCCAAAGAAAATGCCATGGAATTAATTCATCAGTGCTCCATGTTTTTTATTTATATATTTCTTTTTTCTTCAAGGAGGGCCTTAATTTACGGCAACGTAAATCTTTGCCTGGGGTCTCTGAATGAAAACTTGAAAAATTTCAATTTTTCGCCTTTGGGATCATCACGCTTGACCCACATTTCGAGTCTGCCAATTGATCGAATTTTGCGATGCTTTAAAAAAGGACGAAACTTATGAGCGGCGAAGAACGATGGGAGCGATAGTGGAAGAGATAAGAACGAGTTGTTCGCTAAGAATCGAGAAAGATATGAGGTTCTTGGAAGCGAGATTTTTCTTATCAAGCGTCCTGGGCGCACGGATCGTAATCCTTGGAATGCTCGTTACGACGTGGAGCTTCGTCCTCGGTTATATCGTCGGCTACGCAATAGAAAGTGGAATAAACCGATAACAAAGGAGAAAAGGAAGCTACAGCAAAGGACAAAGAGAGAAAGAGCACCCGCGTTGATAGTCCAAAGACGAAGTCAATGACGAAGAAGATCAGAATAGGAAGAAGCAGAAAAAGAAGGAGAACGCAGAGCCGACGATGATGAGATTCCGTGGCGTCGTTTCGCTTCAGCGCAACGACCAAGAGCTCTCGATTCTCTTCTTTCACGCTGTTATCACTATGGATCTGGAACCGAGAGCGAACATACGAGTGTTCCGCATTGACACATATAGCCAGTCACATTAATTTATATTTGTAAATTAATATAAACAAAATTCAGTTCAGAATTAACCTTCCCGGATTTTTAATGGCACTCCTGGATCATATATGAATCCTTTTGGTCCTGCCACTTATTTCTCATCTATTTGGAGATTAAAAAAACTGAAAAATATCTGGAATACTCTCACGGAGTTTACTTCAAGCTTTCATAGTTGCTGTAGGCGTTGAATTTGTTTTATTTCTGAATAAAAAGTTTTGAAAAACAAGAATTTCGTCAAAAGGTTTGGCTCGGGTCGACAAGAACCCAAATGATTGACACTAATAATTTATTTTTTTTTTTTTTTTAAATCGATGCAACGCAAACGAATACAAAATGCGAAGCAGCAATGACAGTAAATTGCAATAGCTTAGAGATTTTTTCGAGTAAATTTCTCGAGTGTCCCTAATTGGCAATTAATTACCGAGCAGAATGAGTTGAGAATGAAAAAATCAGGTTTTTTTTCTCGTGGGATCGTCACGGATTGGAGGAGAATTTTGAAGCAGGCAGGCAGAAGGTGGTACAGTCGAGCCCGAGGAGGAAAGTCATGACGGGATCTTGTGAGTTGATGATCGAGCTGCGAGAATAGAGCTTGCTCGGGTCAATGATCTTGATAACGACGACATAGGGAAACTATATACTGCGCGAGGGAGAAAGAGGGAATTTGCGTTTATACGCGTCAAACCGGAAGTCCGGCTGAACTGTAATGCATCTCGTTGGTCGATGAACACCGATGGTGTGATGGCGAGCCGCACGGCTAGGATTTAATTTATAAACCGAAGGCAAGTGCTTATGACGCGGCGTCAACCATTCACTATTTATAGATTTGCTTCCACTCTGCGTCGATAGAACCCGCCCCAGACTCTACGCTCACATGGAGCATAGACTTCAGCCCATACTCTCGGTTTTCCTATGATCACCTCTCTCTCTCTCTCTCTCTCTCTCTCTCTCTCTCTCTTTTTCTCTCTCTCCTCCTTTCGTTATCTATTTATCCCGGAAGTACGAGCTTTCTAGTGCACCAACATTTCACGACGATATCATCGTATTTACTTGCTCCGGCGTTCAACCGATTCCGTTTATTCTGCTGGCTTATATCTGCTTGCCTGGCTCTTCCACCAAAATAAAAACATTTCTGGAATAGCAAAGCGTCCGGATATTCCAGATATCGTTAACGAGATTTCCTGGGTGTTATGCAATTGGCAAACTTCAGTAAACTCCACGTCACAATCGTTTATGGACTCGTTTAATTATAGCGAACACACTTGGCAGTTGATTCGATGAAATGGTGACGGAATATATTCCAGCCGTACGATTGAGAATCGATCGATCATCATTGATTGGAAAAACTTTGATTTTCTCGGGAACGTCTTCGCCTACAAAAAAATTAGTGGAAAAAAAGTTTGATTTCTTGGTCCGATTGTGGTTAATCGAGATTTAAGGGTTCGTCTGATGACGCAGTTGCCGCAATCGAACGCCGGAGTTTCGAACTTTTCCCAACTTTAGTCTCTAGCTTGGCCAATTTTTTTTCTTTCATTTTTCATTGAGAAAAGCTGACAGATTCGAAAAAACTGGAAATCTACGTGAGATTTTTTTTTCTCGTATATCGTGAAGTTCATTTTATTTACACGACACCCAAAAATCCAAGGTCGTTTGCCGATTCCATGCTATAATGCTAATTAGTCGATTTTTATTTTTCCCTTGGCAGCAACTTATCGATTCGAATGGAAATTTTCTATTTACGTTTCTTGATTAAGCGTTCAGCGACAATTGCAGCTTCGTCCGAGCTCTTAATCATTATTCCTGGGCAATAACTGCCGCTGACACGCGTGACCATTCCTGCTCGCATAATATTTCACGTAGGAGTTCCGTATGACGTATGAACCGAACGAACCGAGTCAACCCGACGGAAATTGAACTCTCTGTGCCACAACTTCGTGGTTAACGAGACATTCGATATGTTCCTAGCAACAAATTATAGAGAATTAATTTTACTACGCGTCAAATGTCGATTTCGAGGGAAACATTTCCGTAAAGGAAAATGTAAACGAAACAAACTGATCAATCACAAAAAGTTAACTGACAAGATAAAGGAAAACATCGAATCATCTCGAAATGAATTTTTTCCTGAACGTTCTCTAATTTTTAAAATTTATTTATCGTTTTTTTATTTATTTATTCATTTTTCGGATAATTTAAAGATTTATGCACATTGGATCATTTTTCGTATGGCATGATAAGTTTATCGGAAAGGAATGACAAAAAAAAAGAGCAGAAAGTGCCCTGGCTTGGCTACAAAAGTTCTGTTTTCACGAACGATCACAGTCTCGTTGCTCAAATATTTTTCGCACTATTCTCCATCTTCCTTTTCCATGCGGTGTGCTTTGGAAACACCAGTTGAATTTACGTAGCGTATAAACAACTTTGCACTGGGTGAATCGAAATAAAGGATGAATGCGAAACAGAGAAACAAGAAACTGAACGAAGAGTGTTGGAAAGTTTAGTATACCCTACGGCAGGTAAATAAGGAAGAATAATTACAGTTGTTCTCGTCACTTGCTCGTATTTTTCTATATTCGCTGCCGCGTTGAATGGTCATACTTAGTAGGGACTCCAGTCGTGTTCGTGTAGAAAAAGAAAACTGTAGAAATACTGATGACCTTGAGCCATAAAAAATCATATTATCCGCGAAGGGGTTGATTGTTGATATCGAGAAAAATAAACAAGACTGGAACCCCTGCAAGTTCTGCCCTGGATGGGAACCTTCAAATGAGGTAAACTTTGCTGTACTTGAACATGCTTCGTCTCTGATTATCTGATCCAGGTTCAGAATGAATCCTAATCTGAAACGCAGCCCTGAACTCTAATATATTTTATTTCCAGTCTTCCTGACCAGGTCCTGAATGAATCCTGATCACATATAAATTGTCCTGATCGGGAAAATTTGGCCTGGTCAGAACTTTTGTTCCTGGGCACATGCCTAGATAGAATGCTAGTTGAGCAGCAATATTCTGGACAATTTTGAGGAATGTTCTTCATCTGGGTACCAAGAAGTAGGTCTACAATGTATTGGAATGTTTTGAAAGTAATTTTTTTTCCTTCCAGAATGACGTAATTGCTTATAAGCCTTGGAAGTTCCGAAGTCAACGGCTGGTGGTTCTGAATGTCTGACAGTTTTCAGTTTAGGAGTACTGCTGTTCCATGGGTACGATTTTGAAACTTCTGGTAGAGTTGGAACGTGTGCATGGCATTGGGTGTACGTGAAGGAGATCCGAATACACAGGAGCCCGTAGATGTACAGACATTAATTTCATCATGCTTGCACGTCACTCTCGATGTTCTCAGAGCGAGTTGGAACGACGGGTTTCTGGCTCGATCTGCGCTGACGATATTATGTCAGCCGGAACGAGTGTCTGCCTGCCTTGAAACGCTGCAAATCACATGGAAGCTTCATCTCTAAACCAGCGTGTATATTTGCGTGGAGTCCCATTTTCTAATATGCTTTCCCAGGTTTTCTGTCGTTTCTGGATCCTCTTGACTATTCCTGCTATGTACTCTGTCAGCCTTCTTTGTTAATTTCTCTCGTATCACCGCACCAAGTGGAAAAGAGAATTAGCCTAGATCAAGATCCTGGTACGTCCAATGAGACGGCTTCTAATGCATGACCTCCAAAATTCGTTTTCACGACGACATGCAGCTGCGCAGTGAAATGTTGTGGAAAAGGAGAACTCTCACTTCATTAAAATCCACCGGGTTCCTGGTGAATGGTAGGAAATTGCTAATACGAATAGACAATTGTTCAAATGACGCAGAATTTTCTTCGACGTAATGTGATCAAGATTTTAAAGGCGTTTATCAAATTATGAGCGTCTCCAATAGTGGATTATTTTACCGATCAATCAGCATGATTCATTCGACAGACCCCATATGCAATTTTACTAGCTAAAGGCGCGTGGCAGTTGCGAACAGGTCGAAGCTGGATGTGTGTCATCGTTCCACGAGAGGCAGCCAAACGATGAGAACGTGTTTATACTCGCTGGTAGCCTCTTCTTCGGTTAACTCTCTGTCAGTAAGTGAAATTCCAAAGATGGACAAAGACGAGAGTAGGAGGGAGCGATCCGGTATGGTCGACGTCAGGAACAGCCTCCACGATGCATTTAGTTTCGTGTAGTAGTGAAAGCGATTGCAGCATGGTGTCGTCAGCGTATGATGACTGTACATGTCCGATTTATCGTTAATTATAAGTTCGATGGAATTGAAGTCCGGATTTTTGTAACCGGACACCAACTGAAAAATTTTACGTCCAGTTCGTCAATTAATCAAAATCATATGGTGTCAGACTGTGAAGTGGACAGTCACACCAGATCAAAGAAGAAAAAGAAATGCTTGCGGGACGTCCATCAACCTACGAATAGCGGTTTCCACGGTTGACCTTGCGACGCGAATGACTTATTTCGAGGTTTTTCTCTAATGCTCACATTCGCAACGAAATATCGAGCTAAAGGTTTTGTTTTACCAATACGTACAGACGTTTACCAGGCTGCTTCAAGTTTGCGTTATTTTTTCAGCATTTTCATTGCTTCAACGCACGTTGAAGTGAGTCAGAGCTGTTCTATCTGTGCCACCGACTGGTGCATCGATTTATCTTCAGCAAATGATTAAACGCATATGATGACACTATTCTCATGGTCGGACTATAGACATCCAGCAGTGACAACTACGAAGTAAGTCAAGTGAATTAACCAGTTGAGCAAGCAAGTAATTGACGTGGTAGCCAACATTTTCAGGCTGTTAAGAAAGTCTCAATGATAGTGAGCTCGAAGGCATCATGATCCAAAAGGAATTGCAGGCATCTGAAGTGTCATTGGTGGGTGAAAATTTTAAAGCATTGCGAGAGACGTAGTCAAACATTAGTGCAAGTTGTGTTTTTGGGACTCTTGGAAAATTTTAACCGCATCGTGTGTGATGGTTCATTTGAGAAGATCCAGAGAGGCTGCTGAGTTCTATTTCAGACCAGTTAGGGTAACCTAATCCGATTACATCTACCGGTGCTGGAACGAGCATGCAACGGTGAAACCTAGATTTAACTTTCAAAGCGTTTGCGGGACAGAAGCTTGTAATTATGGTCTTGACATTCGAATCGATGTTCGATAGGTTGCCTTAAAATTGCACTGTAGGTGCTGACCCACATGTCCGACATCAACAATGGCAATGGAAAGAAGAACTCCCAACAAATCACACACGTAAAGCTGTTGGCTGAGCCTACTCTGCTCTCTGTTTCTCTTTTTCTCTGCCTCCTCTCCTCCTCCTCTCTCTTTCGCTCTTGGTATGCTCTCAGCTCGATACCAGACTGTAGGCCAGGGTCAACCACTTGTGGGATATCCCTGCGACGACGACGACGACGACGATGATGACAACTGCCTCGGTGCTGCACCATCCTCGTAACCGCAAAATGCAAGACTGCAGCTAGACGCTGTCATTCATGAGAACTCGGTTCCTCACACCATTTCATAAACCTTCCTTTTGCTTTATACAGCCGAGCATCACAGACTTTTCGCCGCCTCTTATCGTCCCATTGAAAAACGAGTCTCCCCGACTTTGTAATCTACCTGCTGTCGTTTTACGTTGCCTCATGTGGCTCAATTTCAAGCACGCAAACATCATCGCCATTCTCTTCCTTCGTTATAATCCCAAATAATAGCTTTCAACTTTTCATTTTTATTCTTCTTCCTATGCCTTGAAATTTCTGTAACCTCGATCCCATTCATTCATTACAGTTACAGGATTATTGCAAAAACTTCACCATAAACGCATTCCCATTTTGATAGCCCATGATGATGGATATTCGAGACATTTTTAGGCATCTGAAGTGACTGATGACTCAACTCGAATCGTGGGTGAAATTTTTATTCCAATATTTAAAAGCATTAAATTCCCAATAAAACATCCCCATTGTTAACCATCCATTATGGACGGAAGTGGTGGTTTTCAACGCTTGGTTTCCGACCCAAAAAAACGTTTCACCTTCAAAATTTCGGAACTTTTTCATGTACTCCCGTGCCAACGAACCAGAACGTGGCAAATCAATGGATCATTTTGATGTCGAGGGAGAAATAACCATTGAGTAAAGAAAATGCAATGGAAGCAATGACATTGAAGTGGAAAAATGCGAAATCAAATCAATGGTGATAGCGAAGGAAGCCCATGAGGCAGCATATTTATTTGTTACTCTTAGGTCCTTTGCCATTCCTTTGTGTTTGATGTGTCTAGAGTTCAGTTTAGACTTCGTTCGACATGTACATCTTGCCTCGTGAAATACTGGACCAGGCCAGCCATTCAATGGCACTATAGAGTTGATCTTTTTTTCATTGCAAAGGTGATGATGTGAACGGATTTTGCGTCACCGGCCTTGATCCTCCGTCTCTATGACCAACCTTGGCCGGGACTTTGTCTTCTTTGCAGCACCCGTGATGCTGTGTCTGGATATCCGTGGATGGCTGGAATAGCTGGGTTGTCATCAAATGTGGTAACGGTGCTGTTATGGTTGGTTGGCTGAGTCCAAATCTCGAGATTTTCAGGGAAACCCTCCATCAAGGTAACACAATCGGACTCACAAAGTCCGATTTCGATGAAGCAGCAAATCATTCGGAAGTGACAAATCATTGATTGCTTTTGAGTAGCAAGACCAAAATTTCACAATGATTCAAACATTGACCGAATTACATTAAGTTTGTTGATATTCTTATCGACATTATTATAGAAATTCTATTTAGTCACCAAAAGCCTTCAGAGCTCTATTCAGATTCTCTTCGTATTCCAAGCGTAAAAGCAGATTTCACGAAACAAAAGAAACAATTATAATTGCCATGATAATAACAACAACAAGCATCCGTAACAGGATGGACTGAGCAAGGCTGGAGAATTTTAATCATGTGGAGCACATAATTGTTTTGTCCACGTTATTTATGTATCTGTCAGCCCGACATTTTCCATTATTTCCATCTCGAATTACCAGGTGATGGGCTTTGTTTTTCATTTCTATACCTTTCCCTCCACGTGGCTGTTGGGCAACACCATATTGGGCAATATGTCCAATTCATGAATTGAGCGTAATTCGCTCGAGTTACAGATGCTTGCAAACAGTTTTAGAATCTTATTTTAAAATCTCACGACCCTACGACCCACAGTTATCGGCCCTGAAATGTATAGACGGAACATTACGTGTGCAAGGTAAAGACACATTTAAATTCTGCCGTCCAAAATATATCTATGGAGTTTTCAGTTTCCTTACGCATTACGTTTTGAAGAGTTTATCTTGGAAAAATACGTTCGAAATTTTGAAAAAAAATGTGGACCATAAATTTTTTTTTGTTCTTTCCATATTTTGAAAAAATACAATTATTTTCTTGTAAACTCATCACAATTCAAATTAAAAATTCATTATTTTTCGATAAACCTTCCAAGAGGATGAAAATGACAAAATTTATGGGGCCAGTCGAAAAGTGTGTAAATATTGATTTTTTTTTTTTTTCAACGAGAAATAATAATAATGAATACTAAATTCTTACTGATAATGAAGAAGTATAGTTTGTGCTCTGGAGTCTCCTTGCTCTCGTAAAGTGTCGTGTTACAGGTGCGGAAACCTGAAATTCGAGACTCACGTTTTTTTAGAATTCTTCGCATCAGACCCCGAACGTCTGCTGCTCTCGTATAGTCACCACACTTTAAGAAACGCACGAGCTCTTCGTCGAGGCACGAAAGAAGTTTGTGAATGAACAAATAAAACCATCAGAATCGATGTGTTAAACCGTCTGCAAGGGTCGCACCCATCAGGCATCTGTTGTCCCATATTTTTGGTCGAGCCGCAGTTTTTCGAACGTGCAGAATTTTTATTTCTTCGAAGAGTGTCAAAAAATTCATTCATTATGAATATTTTAGAAATCTGATCAACAAAATGAACGAAATATTCAAAAGGTCGGATCAACAACGATCGAGGAAAACAAATGAAATTTATTGCACCCAGTATCGTAAAAAATTCAGTTCGTGTAAAAAAAGTTAATTTCTCTATGAAATAAAACATTGAGGACTTGCTCCCCCTTAAGGGTTTAATTTTTCCAAAGTGGAAACGATAATTCTCCGACTCTGAGGCTTAATCAAATAGTGGCTTCTTCATGGCGTGTCTCATTTTGATAAATCGTGCGAAAGAAAAATTGGAAAGCAATCTTCGAAGAACGTTTATGATACTTTGTTTTTTTTTTCCTGCTCCCTCGCATAATGCTTGCTAGGACGATGGTGACGGTTATTACCGGCCGGTAAAATGGGATTACCGAGGCTTAAATCGTTCCCTCATATATGTATATATAAATAGCCCGGCATATACATATATAAATAGAAGCTGAAGCAAAGTCGAAAGGCTTTAACTGCTCTGCAACGTTCATTATGTGTCTTTGCAGACTTGGACGATTCGGGCTTTGTAGAAATTCATTACGACGATGCCTCGTGCTCAATAACTGCAGTTTACCTTCACATACAAAGCAAGAAAAAATAAGCGATAATTCGACCAATTTTCAACTATGAGTTTGTTGTTAAATTGCAAGAGCTCGTGTAGCTCATAAGTAGAAAGGACTGTAATTATTTTTGTATAAGTTATGATGACAGAATACACAGTCATTCTTCGTGCAAAATCGTTCTCCTGCACAGGATTATTGCTAAAGTTAATATTTACAAACATATTTTTTATGGGATAACGACGTTATGGATATTGTCGTATTTCCTCATCGACACCACTCTATGCTCGATGCGGATAACCTGAGGGGGCCTGATGAGGAAATCCTGAGCAGAAGCTCAATGGGGCTAGTTTGTAGGAAAAAAAAAAAGATAAAAATCCTTCGAATATCATTTTACTCTGAGCTGACACTGCGTTTGACGAGAAATTGCAAATACGTTTTATTTCTTAACAAAAATCCGATCATTACCCTAAGTAAACGTCGCGGTTCTTCATGTTCGTCCTTCCCGGACTCCCGGGACAATGGATGGAGTGTTTTTGGTTCCGAGAGTGAACCTGAGATTTTTTTTTCTCCGTGAAACGAGTCATGCAAGTCCAGCGAAATTTTTCAGTGGCCGGCGTGAAAAAAAAATGACAAAATAAAGGCGAAACTTTTGTTTCCGTTTTTTTTTCTCTCGCCATGGATCTTTGGACATCCTCTCGGCTATTTCGAGCTATAAACGCGAGCAGGATCGGAGGTTTTCTCAATACGTGGATACCTGGAGTGTGTCCGCATTCCAGAGTCCAAAAGATCGTCAAAACTTTTCTCCCTTGTCCGTCAAGTCTCGAAAAAATATCTTATCCGGTGTGTTAGTGCATGATTAATATTTTCACGCATGTATGTGAGGATAGCGCGTGTGCATGTATATTTATTATGAATTTGGGAAAATATTCTTGAAGGTACGTCTGTATTTATAACACGAATCCAAAAAGCCATGTGTCGTACGACTCACCATCATCTTTTATATTGAGTTCCATCCATCTTCTCAAAACTTCTAGCCCATCCCTCACATTTTCCACCCTCCAGCGAACGTAGCCACGACATGCTTCCCTTATTTGTTTTTCTCTCTTGCTCCTGCACATCTATGCTCCATGAAGTAGAGTTATTTTTTTCTTCGTTTTATAAATTTCATTCTGGGTTTATGAAAAATCGATCGAAATTAAAAAAAAAATCAAATTACTAATAAAATCTCCATTAATAAAATTCTGACAATATCAGTTGATAAATTGATCGAAATCTTAATTAATTTGGAAACGATCTATATACGAATTTATCGAATTCCAAAAAAAAAAAGATAATAAACTTGATAGTGATACCAATAAATAATGAAATGCTGGGAATATTGATTTCTGAATTGACCAAAATCTCATTTAATTCGGAAACGATAAATTGAAGAATTTATTGGAATCTAAAAATTTGAAAAATGCCAATAAAATTATTCGTAATATTAATAATTATTAAAATATTGATATATAAATTGATCAAAATCGCAATTAATTTGGTAACGATAAATTTCATTGAAATCTGATCGAAACAATTACTACTAATTTTAAAAAAATACTGATAATATAAGTTTTCAAATTTATGGAAATCCCGATTAATTTGGAAACGATCGATTTGGAATTGGCTCGAAATTCCGATTGATTTAAAAAAAAAAAAATCAAAAAATTCTATGGACAGCCCAGGCTGCTTAATTTTTTTTAAGGCGATTCTATTCATTTCATGAGTCAACCATCTGCTAATTACAGTATCAATGTAAAGTCAAATATAAAATTCCATGGACAAGGACGAAAACGTTTTTCGTACGCGTGTTATACGAAATTTTATGAGGGTTTTGTGTACGCAAAACGTCCATTTACGTACCGCGTGATATAAAATAATTTATATTTGCAAAGACACGAAATTACACCGTCAAGAAAAGTTTGTAGCTTGGAAAAGAAAGAAGTATTTTATCAAGTGGCTCGGACGTCCAAAATGGAAAAAACCATTTGGCACAGACAACTCTTCACGTATGTTTGAAAAGTAAAAATTGCTGCCATCACCAGGAACAGTCAAGAAATCAGAAAAGTATTCCGTACTCGTAAAAAAGTTTTATTGGCTCGTTTGTGAGTTGTAATAGCGGATATAGATCTCACGAGCTGTAATCACAAAAAATATTAATTTACTTTCGCGCAAGAAACTTTTTTTCGAAACGAAAGTTCTTGACAAGTTTCCAACGTTGTTTCGACTTTGCTTTTTTTTTTCACGATCCAATAAGAATTAGTGTCCCCTCGGTGTGTAAGTCGGCAGGCTGTTTGCTCGCCAGGCAAGATTTTGACCATCGCATCCCTAAGGAACAACTTCGAATGTGCTAGGCTTGGGGAAAAAAATCAGCCGCGGTCTCTCCCTCAGAAATGTTTACTCCTTCGTTCTTGATTTTGATTCTCGTCGATTTTCATCCCAAATAATTTTCATTTCTACAAAGTCCAACCCTATTGTATTGCTGCTCGTTCTTCCGCGTCTCCTTTGTCAATTAATCTTCATCTCACGCCTTTTCTTTGAAACCAGCTCGCCACCAGCGGTCGTATTTCTTCATGAAATTAAAAAAACAAAACAAAATGAACTGACGATATTCGTCGAATCGAAAAATAGACCAACCTTTCGAAAATCTTCTTTTGTTCCTTCGACAAGGTCAAAGAAAAAACATCATTAAACCAACACTGCTCTCGACCTTGATAAACAAAAGTTTGCTCGTCGAAATTATCGCCTTACCAAGTTCCATCTCCAGGCGAAAAATCAAGAGCCAGAAAAAAATTGAAGCAAAGAAACGAGAAAATGTGGAAGTTTAACTCGAATCGTACAAACTCATTGATGTCTGCTCGTTATAAACAACTTGTTTTATATCAATAAACCGATTGTATTGCATACACCCTCAAGTCCAGCACAGTGGAACGATTCGTACGATTCAATTACGAGCACAAAGTATTGGAAAACTGATGTAGTCTATCAACTGAATTGGTAACGAGTATTCTCATTACTAATAAATCATCCGTTTCCCATGTATTCCATCTGGGATTCTTGACGTTTTGAGAAATTGGAAAAAAACGATTATTCATGTAAAATCCTTTCGAGAAGAAGGAAAGCTACGTACGTGACTGATGAGGCATTTCCTTTTCGTTAAATCCAGAGATCAGTGAATTAAAAAAAAAAAAACACACACCATTTGTTGAGAAAGTAATTGGGAATAAAAATGAATTTGTAGTTTGGCGTAAGTACAAATTCGCAAATATTGTGCATTAAAAAGTTTTTCATTCACTTTTTAACCGCTGTTTCACTTTTATGATACGTGTAAGCATTTATTTCTGGATTAGCCCCTTTGTTCGACTTTCTCAATTTTATGCTCTCTTTCTTTACCAACACTATGCGCCATCAACTTTTTTTACTGCCATAGAAAACTCACCTGAAGACTCGAGCTATTTTACTCATTTTCGTCAGCATTTGCATGGTCATGGTGCCGGTTCCGTAACATATGTTTCGAGGACAAAATAACCGCAGTCATAATCCGAAACTCAATTCCAAGCAAATCCAAACAAATTACAAAAAAAATTACAAAGAAAAATGATGAAATATATCAACTTTTTAGGTGTTTTTCCATTTGTCGGAAAAACGGATGTTAAAAGTAACGAGAATAGCAATTACGGTTTTGAAGCGTGAAGTTTACTTCGTCCTGGATCGTTTTTATTTAATTCGTCAGTAGTTGGAACAATTTGGAACAGGAATGACAACAAATTTGTTTGTTAATTGTCGTGTGTTTATTGTGATAATTTATTTGTGTCGTAGTTTCTCGTTTCCTCGGATGTTTAACTGTCCACATTATAATTTCAATTGGAAGAAGCAAGTGATCGAACGAGTGCTAGGGGGCAATAGCTAGGAAAGAGCCATTCGAGGGAACAGCATCTGGGGAGGACTCGATGATCCTCGTAGGAATCAGAGGGGCGAGGGGCTGCGTCGAAGTATCGGAAAAAGAAAATGGACAGAAAGATTTGGACGTGGAAAGAAAGAGGGAGAGAGAAACAAGAGAGTTACGTTCTCTCTTGTTGCTTTCACCCTTTCGTCCATTAGTTAAGTGATGAGGACGAGGACAGAACAGGGAAAAGGACTTGAGTACGTTCGCGCTTGCGCTAACCGAAAGAACCCGCAGAAAGCAGGTCCCGGCGTGGAGGGTTCGGTAAGCGATGAGACGAGAGTTTCTGTATATACACGTGCAACAAAGATGCATAGAAACGATTATGCGGAGGCCGAGGGTCCTGGAACCCCATGGCTACTCCTTAAGACTCCGGAACCCCTCTTTTCATTATTGTCTCTCTCGCTTCGTCTCATTCCCTGTCTCTTTCTCTTTTCTCGAAAATCACCCGAAATTTCTATGCATAGACCGTTTTAGGATTTGCCTAGCCTCCCTCGCTCCATCCCGCACATTACGCTGTTTTGTTCCCGTAACGTAGACAGCTGACAATTATTCTAATTTGGTTTCTGTTTACATGCCAATTTCTTCATTTTTTTACACAAAAACGTCGAAGACAAAATTACAATTTTCCCAACCGGTTCGAGGTTCCTAAGCGTTCGGAAGTAATTTAAATTATTCCATGAGCCATCGATATTGTTCGAGGAACAGAAAGAGTCTGGAAAGATTTTTGAATGAATTTTTCTTCTACACTCTTGCAGGGCGTCCTTTTTAGTTCACCGTATTTCTCGCTGTCCTCGTCCTTCGAATTCTCCCGACTCCCAAGTTCATTTTGTCCTGCCGCAAGGCACGATGTTAATTTCACTGAAGGAAATTCATGAAAAATGAATGCATCCTCGTGCGTAGTTGAACTAAAATTGGAACCAAACCGCAAGGGAACGCAACGCAATTTGCGAAATATAATTGAACCCAAACACACAATTAGATCTAAAGTAAAATCGACTTCCATTTTTTTCTGGTGTTTCTCTTTCCACATGAATATTCATAGAGCCTCTTTAAGGGCTGAAATGAAAAAAAATACGCGACACAATTGACTAAAAACGAAACGACTCCCTTGCTAGTGAAAAACTAATAATGCCTGGCACTTTTTTTTTTATCCGCAACACAAAGTAACGTGGAAAGTTTGAACCGAGGAAATTTTAAGCATACACATTACGACATTAAGAACGTATCTTTGCACCAGAATAAAAATATTTTACAAACCATATTCGTAAGCAACGAAAAATCTCAGGAAAAAAATGTTTGAAAAATTCGACGACACTCGAGAAAACGATTCACAAGTTGTTTATCGAGCAAGGTGGCTTATGAAGTTATTAGGATCTTGACCCTGTGGCTCAAAAAACTGGATTTCGTACCAAGACACTTAAGAAAATCGAATGAAAATTGGAAAATAGTTTCTTCAAGTACCAAAAAAAGTGAATTAAGAAAAAAAGTTGAAAAATAAAATGAAGGCGAAAAATGGACGTGTCAAAAATTTGGCAAAATAATAACCGACCCGATCGTACAATTCCATAAAGTGTTCTCGTGTCTCCAGCAAGCGTGAGCTTTCGGAAACTCCGATCCTGACGAAACATCCTTAATGAAGAAAATGAATGAAGTTCTATGGGGTAATTGTAATGACAGAGCGAACGTGGTGGGCTTGTGGAACAGCAAGTGCTTTGAGTCTACGTCCACTTACAACTCTATTACGTTATAATGGGGAACAAGTTTGAATACAGAGTTTGCTTGAAGAATATTTATTTTATCGATTCTCATGCTTACTACGTCCATACACCACGGACCACAGGGATATTGGAGATATAGTACACATTGTACAAAGCGAATAATTCAACCACTGGTTGCTTGGGCGTCTCTATTATGGTCAACGAACGAGCGTGTATGCAAGCAAACGCGGATAGAAAATGTTTCCCTGAAAATAAGACGTGAGAAAAAATGCAGACGTGCAATGAAATTTCATCATCAAAAAATGATTTTTTTAATTTTTTCTAACTGCGCGGTTTTTGAAATTTTTTTGTGTGTTCAGTTGATGTTCATCTCAGTCATTGGTGATACTTTGCCAAGCCAATGGGGAAAACGTTAATAAAAAATTGATTGCAGAAAATTACGTAAAGTTTGGATTTTCCGGATAAATCTCTCAGGCAGCACTACCTTTGGATGCTGATGAGATACGAAAAAGAAACAGAGATTGCATGGAGCACCGCAGGCTAAAATTTCTTCGTATATCCATCGGAATCTTGAATATTTAAAATTCGTCTCGCCACTCCTCTTTTTGTTAACTTCCGTGTACCAGGGATGATTGAGCCTCGCGGTACTTAACTTTTCTTCCATTGTTACGTTAGGAAATCAGGAAGGAAAAAAAAACAGAAAACGTAATAAACAAAATTTCAACAAAATAAAATTAATTTCTTGTTATTTCAAACAAATGCCTGAGGAAACGAAGATCGGTAGCTTAAGAGCCAGCTCGAAGTTTTCAATAATTAAATTTTTCAGAGGCTGTACAAGGAAAATTGAAAAAAAAATGAACTGCAACGTGGAAAATGTTAGAAAAAATCATTTTTTAAATCCACGACTCATACCGAATGATCCCTCAATGTTAATTAGTACCAGGTCAATTTATAAAGATCAAACAACTGCCTCGAACAGAATTAACTCGAGATCGGACGAAGGGAAATTCCTTCGATATTTTTTTGTCCCTTTACGTAAAGATCGATAAGCAGGAAGCTCGGAATTGAAACAAAAATTTGGCGCGTAATTTATTCGTCCACAATTTTTAGTGGATGCGTTTATCCAGCTTGGAAGCTTTAACTGGGGGAAAGGTGCGAGGAAAGGATGAGAGTGAAAGAAGGGGCGAGAGTGTAGAGTGTAGCTGGCACGAACTTTTGACCCAGCAGCCCGGGCAACCACCGGTTGATCCCCCAGAGGCTTTTCTTGGTCTTCCGGTATTACTTCTCGCTCCTTGCCACCCCCTGCTCGCCCGCACTGGACGTTCCTGAACGCAGCTTCACAAGCAAGTTTTATAAAATGCAAGAATGAAGCTTTAATTGAATTTCCGAGGAAGTGATGAGGGCAAATGGAGGATATGACGAAGACGGAACGAGCTGGTCATATTCGCAGTGAAATATGGAATCCGATAAGAGCAGACATCGGGTTTTGCAACGCACGCACGACCTCGCGACGTATTGATTACGAGATGTCGTAAACTGAGCGTATAGAAAACTCGGAGAGGGGCTTTCACTCGATATGCTTCGCCAGAGCTTTTACCTCGACCATTTTACCGAGGAGTTTCATACACTTCCGACTGCTTACGTGACGCATAAATTACAACATTATCAACGATATATCCTTCATTCTCGTCCCTCGTGCTTTTATCGAAAACTTCCGGTGAAAAATAAATGTATGGAATTGCGAATTAATTCAAACGAGAAAGTATCGCTCGATAAGAATATAGAATTCATAAATTTCAAATTGTTGATGCGTGAAGTTTTCTAAAAACAAAAAAAAAACAGAAAAAACGGTCTCGTAAGTGAGCCAAATCGAATTTCCTTATCGGGGTGACTCGTTCGATCTGTCATGTCGAGCCAACAATTTGCCAGACGATGAAAAAACAAATTTCTCATTAATTTTATTAATTTTATTAATTTTATTAATTTCATTCAATTCGTTCGCACGAAGAGACAAAATCTTAATAACGAGTATATCAGCATCAACCACGAAATAATCATCCCATCACAGGCTCGAAGCCTTCTTTTTTTTCGAGGAGGGAAAAAAAAGAGAAAAAAAAAACATTCGTTCGATAATGCGAAACGATATTGTCGCAGTGATTAATCAAACGACGTCAGCCTCGCAGAGGGTGCAATGGGGATTAAGAGGAGGTCCCGAAAACAGTCAACGATATCGAGGAAGCCTTTAATTTTGCCTATCACCCTATAAACACCCCTCGTCGCAGGTTTCTCATGGGCAAACAATTCCTTCCTGCATTCTATGTGTCTTAACGTTAAGGGAGTGCGAGCAGTCGCGGAGACACTGCATGTTGGATAGATGAAAAGAGAGAAAACTATAGTGCATCGATCAAATGTCTCCGAGTGATTCATCATCCTATAAAATGGGCCTCTTAATCATCTCACTTACTCGCTCTCGATTTCACCATTTGACTGATCGTTTCGGCAATATATTCGCTGACAGATTTCCCATTAAATTCCGCATTCCGAAAATACCCAACGAATTATTTAATATTCGGTGATCTCAGTCACTACAGTTCATGCTATTGTCAAGATAAATTGGAATAACATTGTTAATTATTTATTATTACTCCCGATCGTTAAGGTCAGAATATATCAAGGTTTTGGGAAAGTTTGCCTGATCAGAATTCATTGCGAACCCGGAAAAAGTGATCGGAAGTGTCCGAGGACAAAAAAGTTTCCCTGCTGGTTAAATTCTTATCAGGGCCGGAGTTGTGTGTGCTCTTAGGGCCTGGTCAGGGCCTGATTAGAGCCTTCTAGTGAACTACGAAGAACGCCTCGCTTCGTTCTGAAAAGAAAGTTATTTCTACTCAGCCTGAGGCTTGAATATTTTAAATCGTTTACTGCCTACAATGATCTCTGAGTGTTGACCTTTTGAATAATTGGATGTAAAGATTGTCAAGAAAATTGCTGGTATTTGATGCGAAGGAAAAAACAATGAAAAGTTGATGCTCATCGGTTTTCATTTCGTATATAAAAATTAGAGCTTAATTAGTGGCTAATTACTGATTCGATAATAAATCGTTCAGAAGCGAAGAATATGTTGGGCTTCGTCATGAGAGGCTCCGAAAGAAGCATCAGCCAGGAAAATC
Source organism: Hyposoter dolosus (assembly GCA_963921915.1). Taxonomy (NCBI): domain Eukaryota; kingdom Metazoa; phylum Arthropoda; class Insecta; order Hymenoptera; family Ichneumonidae; genus Hyposoter; species Hyposoter dolosus. The sequence goes on along the minus strand of OY998129.1, from coordinate 18,762,649 downwards.
ATTGCTCGATCATACTGACGTAACGGATTTGCTCAGGCAAACTTACTTTCTACTTATATATTCATTTTTTCGTTCCTAATGGCTGATTCGCCGCGGAGCAGTCTTTCGTATTATAGTGTGTGATCGTATACCACATCGTGCGTTCCGTTGGTCTTTTATTTTCTCCTGCTAGTTCCTGCTCCGCACGAACTTCTCTTCCGCCATAGGAATTTACTTTTCATACCCTTCTCAAAAAAAAGTGCTGAAAATGCAAAAAAAAAAAAAATGATTTCTTTCATTTTTCGAAAGACTAATTACTGTGATTATTTTTCGGAACGTCTACCATAAATATTTCCAACAAGAGACCATGCTCTCAATCTTGAGGAAACGTCAAAAATATAAGTGAATAGAGTCTCGGTTGAAAATTTCTTGAATCTTAAGCACCGGACTGGCTTCGGGACCAACGACTTTGCTATTCAAAATCCGTCAAACCTCTCTCGCTGATCCACACTCTCTGGAACCGTTTCTATTATTTTTTTTAAGTAGAAAAAATAAGCCAGCAGATTCGGGACATGAAATAAATTCGCAAATCGTCGCGCTAAATTGTGTGCCTTTCCTGTATTATCATGAAATTATAGAAAAAGTTTCTTACGCGAAGAAAAATATTTTGATATTTTATTAAAAATGAAAAAATTCAAATTTTTACAAAAATTCAAAACTCCAAAGTCCTGGAAATCCTCAAATTTCTTGTACTTTAAATTGGAACAAAAAGAATCTGATCGTATCGAGTTGAGACAGTAAATCTGAACTAAATTAGTAGCTCCAACGTTTCGTAAACTTTGTGTACGTTGATAGACTGAGTACGAAAAGTAATTGAAGAAACTTGGATAAAGAAAGTTACTGGGAGCATGAAGGATTGCACAATTCTCAACGCTACTGTGCCGAGGGATCCTTAGAACACCTTTCGCTCTTATTCCCGGCTGGTTCCTCTTTTTGTACCTCGATGATCCACTTCAGGTCTTTACGTCTCGCTCATGCCATCGGTACCTTTCGCTGCCAGTATATATCGAGGAGGATTATTCCAGGTCACAGCACCGAGTAATATTTATGACATCACTCGTCGTTGAACGAGAACTCGAACGAAAGTAGCAAGATGACTCTCACTCTCGCTGTCTCCCAGGCATCAAATTGTTGAGTGAAAGAGAGAGAAAGAGAGAGAGAGAGAGAGAGAGAGAGAGAGAGAGAGAGAGAGAGAGAGAGAGAGAGAGAGAAACCCGTTTTGGTAAATTCTTCTGATCCGATGTGCGAGAGGATTGAAAACTGATGCATGAGGAACGTCGTCGGACGCTCGATAAATGGCAAATTTGTTCGGTTGATTAAATGGATCGTGAAAATGAAAGTTTTCCATGAAAAGAATCAAAGCATGATGTGAAAATCATAAGAAACGTGAATATTTAAAAAATGGGAAAAAATATTTCTCGGGATGGATCGGCGATCGAATTATAATCGCGATTCCTAACATTCCGTCGAAATTGAAAGTACGATTGAAGGGGCTGCCCCCGCGGGTGGGGTTGTTGGCCAGGCCGCCATGCGGGAACGCCGAGAATCCGAATTATTCGAGCGTTCTCGGAATTGTTTCTTTTTTTTTTTTTAATGAATTTCCCCGGTATAGGTTACTCGGTGTTAATAGCAAATATATTTCAACGAGGTCTGTACAGATAGTAGATTGTTGGTGTGAAAACCGATGAAGCGTGAAATCGCGCATTTGTATGTTCCAAAGCTTTCCGCCATCGAATGCCACGACTTTTTTTTATTGATAAATCGTTAATCGTGTCAGGAATCCTCACGAAAATATTAAATAAATAACAAAACCATGAAAATTTGAAGAGTTCTTGGAAAAGATATTTTATTAATCAAAAAAAATTTTGATCGAATGAAATATTCTCGAGAAAACTTCACTCCGCTTCGGTAATTAATCGGTCATTAATTATTATCTCATTAGAAAATGCATCGCGATAAAAAAAAAATGATTTAACGTGTTTTTTTTTTTTTTATTTCACTTTTCACTCGCAATTGTTCTCACTTTTGGAACAGTCTGTACCTGACTATTGGGCTTTATGACCTTTCGCCATCAATCATTCAATACGTCACCATTACCTTCCGAGGTGATTGCGCCGTCGGCTGTTGAATTCGAGTTTGTTTCGCACGGTACGTCTGTCGTAGGGCTTGGCTCTAAACAGCCGAAGTGGATGTCATATATTTTTATTGATAACTTGCTCCGATGCCACTTCGATGGAGACAAGACAATCGTCGCTGTTTCATGCTCGCGCCTCTGTTTTCTTCCTCTTCGGAGTATCAATTCCGTAATACACTTATCCCCGCCTCATGGTTCACCGCCTGACAAACTTGTTCCATGTAATATCATCGAGCATACCCAATAGAACAATAATCACTCGGTGTTGTCGCTGTCTTTGATAAATAATTAACGAATAAAATGGAGAACACGTGCGAATCGATATTTTGATAAACAATTAAACAAATTACTACAAAAATTTCAAATACCTCAACTGGTCGAGGTAAAATAAAGAAATTCAACTTTGTAAAACGATTTTTATTAAAAAATGTGGCCTAAACATTAATTATCGAGACTCATTTAATTTAGTTTTCATCATCAATTAATCAGTTGATGATTATTCGTGAATTTTCTGCTTTAAACATTAATTAAAAAGACTCAATTAACTTGGTCTTCATTATTAATTAACCTGTTTTGATTATTCATGAATTTTCTTGTTTAAACATAATCAATCGAGACTCAATTAATGTGGTCTTTATTATTAATTAATCTCCTGATGATTATTCATGGATTTTCTGGTTTAAGCTTCAAATATCGTGGCTCCAGTTATTCATTGATTTTCAGGCTAGTTTAGATATCGAAAGCCATCGTGGTTGAGCTAAACTTTCCATAATAATTGTTTATATTTCGAGGTACACGCACAGAAACATGCACACACGACTATATATCGATTTTATTCAATTTTTTTTGTGGTTATTTATTTACAGAGTTGACGTTCCGAGCGGTGACGAGTGATGTCCGCGTGTAAGGGGAAAACGAGTGAAGATGATACGTTCTCGGGCCATATGTGGCATGGCGTCAGCGTAACTGGTTCGCCGTTTTTTTTTTTCAACTCTTTTTTTTTCACATTCTCTCTATACTCGTGTGTGCTCCGTTGCCACAACGACGTTAACTCCAAGAGGCTTTTACTGTACGGCGTCGTCGCATTTTTCTCTTCTCTCTCTCTCCCTCACTCGATCTGTCTCCGTTTTGTATACTAAAAAACTTCCAGGGCTAAAGAAATTTGATTTCTTCAACATGCGCCCTCGACCGAGAGGTGACGTTTCTCTTCTCTTTAGACTTTTTTATAGACCTTCACAAGATCCCCTGACTCATGATACATTTTTAATAGTTTTCTCATCAAATTTCGTTCACGTTCCCCTTAAACACATCTGGCCAAAACGAAAGTAATTTGTTCTTCTTCATTCTTGTCATTATCTTGGGGATATAAATAATCATCGTCGTGGAGAAAATTTCATTGTGTGTTTCAGGCACTAAATTTTTCTAAATGTTAATGTTCTCGGAACTTGCATATTCTAGACAAATTGTGGAGGATATTTAAAAAAAAAATACACACAATTTAAAACATGTCTTAGCGATACAGATCCGTTTTCTCCATGCGGTTCTAATTAATTTTTTACTCTTAATTATAATATGGGATCAATTTTCCATTTGGAGTATGGAATTTTATTTGGAATTCGGTTCACAAGGATCTCGATCGTCGAGATCGAATTATTATTATTCAATAAAATTATCGTGATCGCGAATTAATGATCGACACTACGATCCCTCTCTCCGTTTCCGAGTCGAGCTCTATGACGTAACGAGGGAGCAACGCAACGCTGTGGATTGATTAAGTCTGAGCGGTTGTTTCGACCTTGCGTCCGCGTTTTCACCTGCGAATTTTTCGTCACCCACGTGCGAACGTCGTCGGTGTTGGTGATGTTCGGATAAATGCTTCATTTTCACTTTTCTCAACAGATTTTCATTAAATTATTTTTTATATGAACAGACGGCAGTTGCGAAATGCAGCGATTTAAAACAAAACGGCGATCCTAACATTTTTTGCCTTTGGTTTCATGGCCTTGGCACCGCCGGAACAAAACACGACTGGGGTTCTACTTGACCGTTCGAACGGAACGAGACGTCGCGGCCACCGCACCTCGCTCGTTCGCTCGATCACCCGCAAACTTCATGGACCGGAACCTCGCAACTGATAAATGATGTTCGCAGAATGCCACTCCGACCATCTTTCATTTCCGATTCATTATCAACGCCTTCATACTTTTTTATTTGCCTCCGGATATATTTTTTAATGATCTGTCAGTTGAAAAAAAAAAAATTTATCGATTTAGCACTAAAATTTAATTTTTCATTCATTTTTTTTTTTATTTCCAGTCCAACTTTTCGTCATTCTTGCGAATCTCAGAAAGGCTCTATCGTTGAATAGGACAAGAAAAATAAATAAAAGGAAAAGCAAAGAAGTTGGTAGTTGATTTTTAAAAATTACTGAATACGAAGAAAGTAAACGGTTCAAAATTTCGAATCAGCAATTTTTACTCGGTTCCCGTTCCAATATTATGGAAATGATTATCTTTATATTTAAAAAAATTAAAAATGATTATTTTAACTCAAAAGAACTCAATGGCCAAGGAGAAAAAATTGACATAGCAAAAATGACAAAAACCAAAAATCTCTTCGAGTATACAAAATTTTCAAGGTCCACAACGCAATATTCAGAATTTGTAGCAGGAAAATAAATCGCCCACTGCAATTTTTATTGATATTAAAAATAATAAATAATTAAATTAAAAAAGAAAAAGAAAAAATTGACGTAGTTGATCACTAGAAATTACAAAAGTTTTATCGTGCGAAACTAAATTAATAAGTTCTTAAAAATTAATTAGTTTTCAATATAAAAACAATATTGAATGAAAAAATATCAGAGAAACTAGGTCGCAGGATCTTAAGTTTCGATATACAAATAAGTTAATAATATCTACAGTTCTCGGCAAGTAAAATTCAATATTTGCCATGGCAATCTTCAGGCTTCGTATCCAATGCTTGACTCCTTACGGGTAAGTATAAGAAAAGAGAGATCGGATATTCAATTTAGGCGAGATCTGATGGGAATCGCAAATATATCGAGCGAGAGCTCAACATTAATCGTAGATTGGATGGATCTTCTGATAATTGAGTAGCCAAAGATCGATAGCAATCCATTTGACAAGTGGATGTGCGATTTTTTCAGTATCCGGCGAGGAGGAGGAGGAGGAGGAAAGTGCCAAGGAAGTGAATCGAGGTCGAGTGGCCACTCCTGCTCCTCTGCAGATGAGGCTGCCCCGTACAATTTTATCTTGCACTTTGCAGACTTGAATAAACGCTGCTTCGTCTCATCTTCGCACTCGTCAACCGCTCAACGAAGGCAAATCCGAATCTTTGAAAAACCGGAGTCTGCAATTTATCTAAAATTTCAAAAGCGTATTATCCGAGTCGAAAAACATTTAAAAAAAAAAATTCAGCGAAAATATTGGAGAGAAATCGATTTTTCAATAATGCTCAATACTTTTGCAGATAATCATGTTTTACGTCCAGTTACGTCCGCGGCTGATTGTCACGATCATTTTTTTTGACTCCTCCGTTGACACACTGGGTCATGGAGACCCTGACTTATTTTTTCAGGGTTTATTATCTGCGGCAATTGACGATTTTTTTAATTTTAACACTAAAAAAAAAACGTTTTTTTGATTCAACAATTTTCTTGAAAGATTATCCAGAGCCTTGCGGAAAATCGCCGGGAAGTTGCAGTTCCCAAGAGTACGTTTCCAGGCTATGAGTCCCGAAAATATACAAAATTTGACGAAGATACAATTTTTTAAATGTCAGAAATTTTAATCATTTTTTTTTATAACCAATTAATTTTTATATTTTTCCATATGATTTTTTTATGGTGCACACCGTAAAATATGTGTTGGAACCTCATGCACATTCCCCATGAGAAGGACTTGGAAAGTTTGGCTGTGTATGAAATCTGCTTTATCATATCGAACGATATTGAACGTTTTCCACGTGACCACGATGTAGTATTTGTGGATGGAATGGACCAAGAAAATGCATTTTCTTGAACGTGACCAAATCTTCTGCTAAGAGTTGGATTTTCTTCTAGTTTCTGGAGTTTCCACCATTTTCTTCGTGTTCGCATGATCTGCTCGATCTTTTTACGTATAGAAATAATGGAGCATCAATAAATTGGAAAAAACCATTAAATTCAGTCGAACCTGATCGAAGGGCAATGGCCCACGTTCCATAAAAGATTTACTTAAAAAACTCGACGTTGAGGGATTCGATTGGTATTTGTCACTCGTGGGTTTACAACCTTTGCTCAGAAATCAATTTAAAAGTCAGGCAGTGAGCAAAAAAGTTGGCAGAAAAAATTCTTCCAGGATAATCGAAACGGATCTGTACAAAAAAATAACCAAGTCATTCAAAAATTCGATGACAGATCGAAAAATTCATAAAAAATTAATTCGCTGGATATCTCTACGTAAAAATAAAAATTCTTCATCAACTTGACTGTTATGTGAGTTGCCGGTCGTACGAAATACAAAAATCTAAAGAAATTTAAAAATGAGAGAAAATCAATTATCGTTCCGAAGTTGAGAATTTTTAAATAATCAAAAATAACAAAATGGCATGAATGGCAATCGATAAGAATAAGTAAGTTTATTGATTAAAAGGAAACCGTTGCACGAAAAATCCTAATTACCAAAAAATCGTTATCCCTGTTCGATTTTCCAGATTCCTCGTATCCATCCACTTGTATCAATTTTTCATGATCGTCATTCTGAAAATCTTTTCGAGCACGCACCAACGTTTTACTCTCGTGGAACCGTTTAATCGTTTTACCACTAATTTAATAATAACTATCTGTATCTCCAAATTGAGGTGATCATTTTATTCGGGAAATGTAGCACCTGCTCCCCCCGATATAACGGGTGGGCGAGTAATTCTGTCCAGCAGAAAAAAATCCACGAACCGAACACGCTCCTCAAAAAAAAAAAAATAGAAAATGAAAAAAACTTCGATAAAAAAAAAATTTCGTTAAAACGTGGAACTTTAAAAAAAGAACGATCCGATTAAAATTTAAAAAAAATGGGCTGCACTATTTTCGGTGAAAAAAATTATGAGCCCAGCCTGTATACACGTGGATAAATGTCCATCCAACAAATTGAGAATGGTCAGATATGTTTGGTCGTAAATAATGAAGGTAAAATCCTGGAAATAGTAAAAATGAACGAGGTCGATATATTCGTTTCGTTTGCAATCCATAAAAGCATCGTCGATCCAACGAAAGTTTGTATCAGCGAAATAAAACATGTTTAACATTTATGTGAGTGTTAACAATTCGTCAAAAGCTGCTGCTGGTGGTATTCGCAGGTATGAAGAAGAAAAGGGATTGATGGAATTGGGAACGAGTGGGCAAACGCAAAGGAGAGATTTCGAGAGAACACGCGATGGAGAACTCGACGTTCTTGGAGCTTTTGCCACATTAACGTTATGGACGGACTGGAAAAATCGAACGTACGACGTAGGAAATTAATTCTCGAGCTTGTGGTTTTAGACACTTGGTCAAGGTCGTAGTGGTCCTCGTATTATTATAATATGAAAATAATTCAAACAAAGAAACAAAAAAATAAATAAATGAACAAAAATTTGTGTGGAAATGGTGAACCAGACGTTAGGAGGAAAATTTTTGAAAAAAATTACTTTTATCCACGAAAATTTTATTTTCGTTAGAAGGAAAAAAATTCGTGAGGATCGTGCGATTCGTTGGGTCTCAGGGACCCAAGATAAATTTCCATCATTAAATCTACAAGTTCATGTTACATTTTGGTCCTTCGGATTATATTTAAGAAAAAGATACAGAGACGAATAAATAGAGAGGATGTCACGTTTTCCCACGGGCGCGTCCACCCTTCGGAGGTACCACGTTGTCTCCCTATCCGAGCGTTTATTTACCAGTCATCGATATTTATCGTTGTTAAGTTTGGAAATTACTACGTGGGGCGTCTCTGACACAGACCGCAATAATTTTCGAGACTTCCAGTCGCAGTGGGTCCTCTGTAAATGTGTGGACACATATATTCGTGTGTGGGACTGTTCACATGGACGAGAAAAGTTCAGCAGACGGTGGAGAAAATATCAGTAAAAGCGGAGACACACCTTGGCAACGAAATTCCATGATAAAAAAAAAAAAAGAGAGCGTGAGAGAGAGAGAAGAGGAACTCTAGGACTCCGCAGGGTCGTTAGTCGGCGATTGCTCAGTCAGAGCGAGATCGCACACTCGCCCTCGGTAGTTTTGAGCACATCAGGTATATATCCCCTGGGGGAAAAAAATGAGAATAAAAAAGAGAAAGAGAGGCGAGAGCCACAACCAAGCACCACAGCCATCCAGAGCTGAGGAGAAAGAAGAGAGCAGCAGATGGTCTTCCCTCACGATAGTAAACGCCGGAGCATGAATTTGAAAAACCATCGAGTCAGCTGTCTGTTTTACTCTATGGCACACGCCGTACCTTTTGGTTCTCTCCTGTTTTTAAAAAATCAGCTTTCGTTGCCTCGGAGCAGAGCTCCAAAGTACGAAGGTCATGACTTTTCGAAATTTAACGTTTCGTAGGATCTCGTTAATCGAGACGGACGCATAAAAATTTTTATGAGATTAAAAAGTAAAATTCAGTTTCCCGGGAGCAGAAAATATTCGGAGACTTTTATCGAGCGATAAATTTTCAAAATTTTACAAATTTTCATAATTTTTCGAGTGGAAGATACACATACAAACAAAGAAAACCCGTAAGCTTTCCCATGGGACGAAAAAAATCATTGAGCATATGAAATTCGATGATTAATTAAAATAAAACCACTTTTTGTTTTGGATCCTGACAAATTTTTCGACAAACGAAATTCGCTCGAAATTTATTGAAAAATAAATTCAGGACTCGGGGAATTTTTCTGTTGAGCCTCTTGAAAATTTTACGAGACGGTTCGCTCGCCGTGAGAAGAAAAAAAAAAACAAAAAAATATGGAAGGAGCCACCGGAAGAGTCGACACGTTTTGCAGCCTCGAGAGTTCCACTCGTGTTCTCTTTTTCACAAAGATGCAAAAGAATATATTATTTCGTAGTGGAATCTTGAGGATACACTCGGCGCAATGTGAATAAGTCACTTTTTTAAAATTTCATTTCGTTATATACTTGGAAAAATTGAATTAAGGGGTAAAGTTGAGAGGCACTGGGCGAGCTCGTTCGTATCCAGCTGGACAGGAGCAAATAACGCCAGAGGAAAATGCAGCCCGAGCCTTTGGCTGCGATATCGCATAAAAAAATAAATATTCCCTGGCATAATTTACTTTTTTCTCACTCCTCTGTACAGAATTGCTATTAAAAATGTTGCCGCCTGTTAAGCGTTTAAAGTTTCCTCGAGCAGGTGTTCTCCTCGTAGCAAATCGTTGAGGAGCCGCGGAAGGCACAAAAAAATTTATCTGCAAACATTTGGATTGGATATTCCGAAACTTCTGACATTTAGATCGAACCTCCAGAGATCGAGTCGGTGTATTGATCGTCCGGATGATTGTCTCATTGTGAAATAACGAATTTCCCGATTTTTCTATGATTTTCGAAAAATAAAAAACGATTTTTTGGACCGTGGAAAAATCGAGCGAAATATTAAGGAAAGCAAAAAAATGACAAGAACGATCTCGCTGCGTTCACGACTACGAGACTTTGTAAGGGTCGTGAACCTCCGTCCAACGACACTTCGGTACTCAACGGCATTGCTTATGCCTCGAGATGATGTTTTCCTTTTTTTTTTTCATCGTTCTCAGGTTTCTACACGAACACACAAACCGGGAGCCACTTAGAAAAACGGGAGGGTTGTAAGACTCGCTTTTACGAGTTTAACGTCAGACTTTGCGCTCGACTACCATAGGCAGGAATATATTGTCGTGAGAAATGCTTTGTAGTGTTACCGAATGGGAGAGAACCGTCGAGAAGCAGGGCGAGGAGCCTGCTCTTGAAAATTTATTAAGCTGCTTCCTCATTCTTTTCCAAAGCCTGAACGATTGTTATTGCAAACTGAGTCAATGAATTAAATTCAACGTCGTCGATGCGGAGGTTGAGGAGCAACATTTTTATTCGCACGGTAAATCGGCATCGTTGCTTTCCTTATTAAGGTAGTTTGCCAGGGTCAAGTTAAAATCCTGGCTCTTTGATTGATGTTCGATAATTCGAAAATTAAAAAAAAAAAAAAACAAACAAAATTAAAAAAATTATGATTTTTAACTTCGGGAAAAATGTGTAAAAATTAAGAGGTCGAGAAATAACTTGGCAGTTTAAACTTTTTTTTTCTAGACAATCATCGTCACACGTTTGCGTCCGTAATTGAGAAACAATGAATCAGTGATTACGTTAAGGGATCAAAATCGTAAGGGCATTACTCTGTCGAGTTCAGGAAAGTACATGGAAATCCTTGTGCTTCGTAGCTATCGACTTGGTGCGTTCGACTCGAGAACCAGTATCACAGGTACCACCATTTCCGGTCACGAAAGAAAGGGGAACGAGGAAGCCGAAAAAAAATCTTCTCACCGCCCCGCTCGGTCCCTTGGCAGGCAAAAAATCGAGAGAGAGAGCGAAACGAGTACCTGGGGACAAGGGCGTGAAAAAAACGTGGCAAGTAAAACTAGAAGTTACATCGGAGTTCCGACTGCTAATGCAAAGAGTATTTTGGAGCGCGTTCCCGGAAGGAAAGGGTGAGGAGCGTCCATCGGGGTTTACCTGGTGGGCGAGGGTAAGCGAAGAAGAAAAAACTAAGGGTTTCCCTTGCTCCGGCACGAACAGCGATGGACTGAGGAATGCGAGAGTCGCTTGCTCCAAAGATATATACATTGTAGAACACCAGAACAAAGTTACGAAGTGTTCACATCGGGGGTTGGCGTTTTTCTCAACGGTCTTTGACCCTCCAACGGTCCTCCTCTTGGCTAACTTATTCCAGCTCCTTTGAGCGTTATTTTTCTTACGCAAAAGACTCGAATTCGTGTATTTATCTCGAGGACTGCTCCCTGGAACTTTGAATTCTCAAAGACAGAAATACTCGAGTTTCAAAGTGTCGAACTCGGTGTAGAAGAAGAAAAAAGGCGATTACTCAGCTCAAGGAGGAGGATGAGCAGGTGAAAATTGTAAAAACGTCGAGACTAGTTCGCCACAATAAATAAGAACGTGGAGCAAGAGGACGAGGGTCCGAGTGACCCAGAGTGAAATAGTGGAGCGAATAAAAAATAAGTTTGCGGCAATCTAACGATCGACGCACCCCCTCGGCTCTCGGAACGATGCCAATCGTCGGACTCGCAAGACTAGCAGTTTTTTTTCTTCTTTTTTGCTTCTTTTTCACCCTCTCCTTGACGTTTTTTCTTCATTTCATCAGCAGTGCCCGCGTATATACGCGTGTTTGTTTGATCTCTCTCTGTCTTTTTATTTCACTATCGAAACCGTAGTCTCGTGGGCCGTGTCCCACTCTCCTATAGTGTCTGGTGGTCGATCGCCAATCGCCAACGAAGTGACTCGTGCTCGTGTAACGGAACCGCGCAATGAGAGATACGCCGCGCGAAAAATGAGGCAAGGGTGAAAAGTCCTGAGTGAGCGAGAGGCTTCGATGAAATCGAGAGAATGCGAAAGGGAGTCGGAAAAAGAGGAGAAAATGCTCACGGGGAGGCTGGAGAGTATACACGATGCCAGCGACTTCTCCAAACTCCCCGCACGCACCCTTCTCTATCCACGACGAAGCGAACAACCCCCTCTTTTCTCTTCTCACGTGTCTCGCCATCATCCCGATACCATGACGACCGACCAGTCGTCAAGCACGTTCCCTCTTCTAGCTATTCCCACCCTTGCAATCTCTTTTTCTGCGGACTCGTTGAAATGTTCCAACACCAAAGCAAAAGCTCTCGTTCAATGACCCATCGAGATGTCGATAAACATGACTTTTTCTTCGATACGAAAAAAAAACCTTTTTTCTTCGCGATTTCCAATTATTTTCATATTTTTAGGAATCCAAATTCGGAGCGTTGGAAAAATAATCAAAATCCACAAACCGGAAACGAAACAGAGACGGTGTCATACATTTTATTTTATTTTTATTTTTATTTCTTTATTTTTTTGAATTTTATTTTCATTTTTATTTTTGTGAATATTTATTGCATATGCAAATTTCGACACAAATGACGTTTGACATACACGACGTGCTCAGGATATCACCTCCGAGCAATGAATTTGTATTCGTTAACTTTGCCCCATGCAAAGTTTAGAGAAGTTCGAGTAAACTGTCAAATAAATTGAGCGTCTGGCAAGCGACCAGACGAGCGATTATATTTCGCTTTGGAACTTCATTATTTTGTCACAAACGATCGCCTCAATGTTTGTATATTTCGTACACGTGGTATGATTTCCGGCAACCTGTGCATCTGACGTTTCCGACAATTAGTGAGTATTTTAATCACAAAGTCGTTGCATGATCGTGAATTAATTATGAGCACCATAATTAGACTTTATGATAATTAGGAATAAGATTGTCAACAAGAAAATATGGAGCGGGAGATGGAAACGTGATCCATAGTGACCTTGACAATTATATACCGCGTAATTTTCTTTTTTAAGGTCACGGGACTCGGGGGTTCGAATGAAAAATAGAGAAACGAGGATTCGATGTCAAAAATCGAGGCATTTTTTCTGGGAGAGAGAACGCGTGTACGTGATTTTTAAATTTATTTTGGTTCCAGTCAATTTTTATTAATTCTCAATCGTTTTTATTCAACGATGTGACGACCTTTACAAAATGCAATTCGATATACTCGAGACTATTGAGGGTGTGAATAAAATTAGCAGAATGTTCATTCGCAACGTAATTCAGAGGATTTATCAAGCTTTTCGTGAATGAGGCAACAAAAGTTGATCCGTATGTTTGTTCGTTCCGGGAGGTTTCATGAATCGTGGGAAAGAATGAAGAAGCAATGCGAAGCTTTTCAATCGAGTGTAATTCTGGAATACGAGAGGAATTTCTCGGGCTGCGAGAGAAAATGGCGGCGAGGGGAGGTGAAATAATCGAAACTGTATGGCTTTAGGTATTCAAGGTATCCATATTGAAATACTCAGTCCAATTAAACTGCCGTAATAAATAGATTAATCGTTCATTTTCGATGAATAAAGCTTAAGGGTTGAAAATAAGGGTGAAATTGGTTTTTTCAGTATATCTCGATAACCAGGAGCTTCACAAAAAATTCTTCGAAAACATTATTATAGGAAATCAACTTTCCGAGAAAAATGTTTCTGGGAAATTTTCCATGAGATTCACGGTTGTCGAGATAAACTGGAAAAACTGAATGCACCGTTTTTTTCCAAGATATTCGGTTCGACGTTCGAAATTCCACTGTTACATTCATTCGACTTATCGTGATCGCTTCGAGCGCCGTAGAAAATATCGTTCGCAAAGTTTCTTGAAATTTTCATTAAAATTTCTTCCAGTATCTGCGCCAATTAATTATTTTCCATATCTTTTTAGACAATTTCGTAATTATTATCTTTGATTATTATCTCGATACGTTATTTGGACGTAAAGTTGACAACGGTGCTGAAAATTCGTGAATAAATTTCTATCAACATCCGGAATGGAAAATGCTGGACAGGATCGTCACACCGGTTTCGATCTAACTTCCGCCTTGCGGAATCTCTTTCGATCTCGTTAGTTCGTCCGTCACCTTCTTCGTCTTTTTTTCCTCTTCTTAGCCAACGGTTTCTCGGCGATCTCGAGGAAGTTTTCTCCTCTCGTTATTCATGTTCCTCTTCCTTTCTCGACCCGTAACACTTCATTTGTATTCTCTCCATGTTCCGAGGCCGAAGAATGCAAATTTGATTTGATTTTTCAAGGATATGAGAAAATTGAATGTTCGGACGAGGCTAATGGTTTTATTTTTCTTTGTTTCTTATTTTTTATTCAAGCAAAATAATTATTAAAGGGCTGGCGTTGGGCGTTTCAATTGTCAGGACCGAAACGTTTATCTCGAGTCCAACGACATTCGCACATCATTTTGTTCACTAAATATTAATTTTTTTCCACTTTTATTCTCTTCGTTCTTGTTCGCAGTTTTTCTGCAACTTTTTTTTCTCTCCCTCCCTCTTTCTCGTGCTCCTGCTCTCGGTGAAACATTTCTTAGTGATGAAACATTGCGAGAAAGCTTTTCCGGTTTCGTTTGATCCGGAAATTCGTTCTAATTCGTTTTATTTTTTCTCGTGACACGTGGCAGTTTAGAAAATTCGTTGGTGCATTTTTGTCTGTTATTTCGGTGTTTTTCGCTGCTGGAAATTGGACGGAAGAAATTTCGAGATTTTTTTATTTATTTTTTCGTGTCTCTCACACTTTTTCGCGTTGGCTCACCGTGGCGAGGTGTGTTTTTGTCTTTCTCCAGCTTACTCGAGATCAACGTGAGCGAAAAAACTCCGTCACGTTTCTCTATGACTCGCTGCTCGGAGGAAAACGTGTCGCTTTCACAAAGTTACGTTTGCTCGTCCTTTTTGTTGCGGGTGTATGGATACGTCGTTCTCATTGGGACGAAAATCTCGAGATGAAAAAATTATTACAACGAAAACGCTACGTCGCGGTCGGTCAGAATCGTTCGCCACCACACCCTCGTGAGCCCACAAAGCGGTGCACGCGCTTAATCCCGATGAATCGGCAATCCTTGCATCGTCTTCGTTGCGTCCAGGTAGTGGAATTTTTCAAAAAATTTGTGGAACGCGCAGGACGAAAAAAATGAAAGAATTTCGAGCCCAAAAATGAGGAAATTTATTTCTTCGACTCGAGGCTCGAGGTCGATCGTCTACAGTAATGGCACGACGCCCAATACAAAGTGCATTTTTCAGAAAAACCGAATTATTCAATTTGAGGATTAAAAAAACGATTTTTACAGTGAAATTTTTTTTTTTTGGTGTAATTTTTCTAAAAACTTGCGGATCGTGCAGGGCGAAGAAAAATTAAAGAGTTTCGGACCCAAAAATGGGGAAATTAATGTTTGTGACCCGAGGCTCACGGTCAATCGTCTCAACTAATAGTGCGATGCCAAATTGCAAAGTGGATTTTTCATAAAAATCGAATTTTTCAATTTGAGGATAAAAAAACGTTTTTCCGAGTGAAATTTAATATTTATTTAGTTTTCAGCGATATGGAACGAGGAATTCCACGTGAACGGTAAGAAATACACCAGATGCGGACTCCCGGCGCATTGTGCTTCTGGAATATCGAGCGAGACGCGTCAACAATGATAACTCGGTCTTAATTGCCTTCGTATGCAAGCTCTTCACACGAGTCTCCGCCTGATTTTCATTTGGCTAGTCCCATATACGCATCCACACGGTAGAGACATGCAAACCTGCCAATTAATTACTACGACGCTTTGTCCCAGTTATGGAGGAGCTGAACGTGAGCAGAGAACGAGGGAAGGGGAAGGACGATTCCGAACGAATTTTCAACCGTTTGATAACTTGATTATTTTCGCAGAATGCTTTTTGCGTTCGTAGGTTTTAAAAACTCCGTGACGAGGACGATCGGTTAATTAGAATTTTTGTTGTTTCGATGGGATCGCAACGACGAGAGCAGGAAATCTTTTATGACAAATAATAATTGTACAGATTCTCTGCATTTCTCTTTATTAATCGCAATCCACGACAAAAAATTGCCGCAGAAAAAGAAGAAAAATTAAATTAAAGAAAAAATTGAATTAAAAATGAAAATCGCACATTTTTTAATTTTCATCGAGCAGAATGTCCACGAAAAAAAAATCAATTTTTTGTATGTATTCGTAATTTTGTTTTCGTTTCCATGAAAATTTTCACTCATCTGCAGACTAAAAATTGAAGCAGATTCAAGGTCATTACTCGATTCGTATTTTGGAGAGAGAATTTTTCGATGACTACCATTTTTCCATTTAAATTTTATGAATTTTTGATAATGTTGACCTTGAGATTTGCAGATTTTTTTTCGCATACGAGGTGGAGACTAAAAAGTTGTCGTGTGTGTCTTGGACGTCGTGGTGAAACATGAAACTGCCCGGTATCCACAGTTGTCGCTAAATAGCGAGAGCGAGAGAAAGAGAGAGAGAGAGAGAGAGAGAGAGAGAGAGAGAGAGAAGAGTGGAAAACACAAGAGGAAATAGTGTTGATAAGAACGATAATGAGGAAGGTGAAATGTGGTTCGCGAGAGTTTCCTTTGAAACTGTTTTTCAGAGTGCAAATTGCGTGGAAGAATATCAAATCACGATGGTCTGGCAGAACGTCCGTCGAACGCAACGATTTAAAAAAAAAAAACGATCCGCAGCATTGATCTCGCGATGTATCGATTTAATTCGAACCAGATAAACCGGACCCGAATATTTCCGCCGAATTTCGTCGGTTTGGAAGAAAAAAAGTTGGAAACACAATTTTTAACTTTTATTTTTTCTCTATCCACGACGATTAATATCGTAAACTTTGGTATTAATCGTAATATTGGAAAAAGTCTAGATTTATGACGTACCCCGGGATCGATAGAACGATCGAAAGACGAAATATTGCGAGCAGCAATAAATTCAACGTTACAGTATATTCGGAAGGAACGATTTTTTGATTTCGACGCCAATGCTGACGGTTCTGTTTTTGGGGCTGTCGCTTCGTAGGGGCCTGCTGCGATGTCTCGCACACGCTCTTAGAGATTTGAGAGAGAGAGAGAGAGAGAAAGAGAGAGAAAGAGAGAGAGAGAGATCGAGAGGGGAATATGCAGGTCCCTGAAGATTCAACGTCTACGCAGCCAGGTCCGAGAGGGGAAACTGCTCGTGGTTGCTTTTGGCCCACATCGGCTTTATGGGTTTGACAGAGTCGAAGAAAAATTCATATTTACTTCTGTGAACTCGTATCAACTAATATATGTATCGCGTACGTCTAACGATAGCGTACGACACGCGGCAGCGAGGCTGCTGCGTCATCGACGTACGAAAAGCGATAAAAAAAAAAAAAATGAAAATAAAATTAAATAAGAATAATGAAAAAATGCTCGACAGTCAAACGAATGGATAAAAAGACGAAAATCAACTTGCATCTTCCTCGAAAATATATCGAAATCGGTCGACCAATTAAAGTTTATATTCTGTGTGGTAAGACGAAAGATTCAAGGTCATCGCTCCGTTCGATTGCATTTCGATAACTTTTCGATTTTCATTGTCTCCGTAGACGAGCCTACGACGTGCCTTGACAGTTCAGGCGATCCATCAATATCGCGAGTGCGAGAGAGAAGCTAAAGAAAGGCTCACGTTTTTCTCGGACGTGCTCAATATTCCAAGAAAAATACAAGTTACACCGTCTTCTCTGTCGAAAACCGCAGAACGCGCCACATTTATAAAATACCAAAAAAACGAGGAAATCGATACCTATTGAAAAAAAAATTCGTGCATCGAGTTCGTTTAATAAACAAAATTTTAAAAAAATTCGCAATCGTTCATCCTCCTCAATTTCAAGAAGAGCGCGTAAATGTGTCAATACTACAGCGAAGAAAGTGAAATGGAGTTTGGATTGATTCCGAGTACGGGATTTTGCTCTTAGAATTACAGTTTCTCTCGATTCGGTTTCGTTCTGCACTCACCTTGTTCAAACTACCCTTGTTATACGCATTCTATATATTTATATATAAAGGCAGTTTCAAAGTTATCGATGTATGGAGTAAGATATGAAGACGGTGGAGAGCGTATGCTTACGATGTATCGTTCATGGTCCTGGGGTTCGAACGGGAAGTCGAGAAGGGGCAGCGGTGAGAGAGAAGGGAGCGGGGGAAGTCGAGAACGTAGGCCAAGCCAGGCCAGGCCAGCCAGAAACCAGCAGCCGTAATAACGTGAACGTGTGCGCGCGTCTGCGAGCATGGCTGGAGTATACAGTGGTTCGGTCTGTACAGTGGAGGATGAAGGGCGAGAGAGTAAAACGATAGAGAGACAGAGAGAGAGCGAGAGAGGGGGGGGGGGGGAAGGGAAAAAGTGAGAGTAATAGAGAAAAATATAGAGAGAGAGAGAGGAAAGTGAAGGAAGCTACAAAAGGATGGGACAGAAAAGAGCAAGAGAGCGAGTGTAAAGAAAACGAGGGAAAAAAATGCGAGTGCAAGAAGAAAAGATAGAGAAAGGGATAAGAAAAACCAAATATTGAGAGAGCGAGCGAGAGAGAGAGTGAGAGTTGAGAAGCCCGACTGAAAGATAGAAGCGAACGAGAACGAAATGTGAAGAGAGAGAGAGAGAGAGAGAGAGAGAAAGGGAAGAGAAAGACGCTGGAGAGTTCCCCCGGCGGTATCCCCACCACGGGTTCGTCTGAACCGGCGTGCGCGTCGTTAGACTCGAGGGACGCCGACGTCAGGACGCCGGACGCGCGCACTATTCAGTTACCAACAGACCGCGCGACTGTTTGTACGAGCGTGACGTCAAGTTCGCGAAAAAAAGCGAACGGGTGTTGAAACAAGAGAGAGAGAGAGAGAGAAAAGGAGTATCTTCAATGTCAAGATAGGATCGAAATAAAAAAAGAAACGAAAAATAACAAGGAGCGTGTCTACAGTTTGCGCAAATAAACACAGAACAAACGATTCGTTAATATCGAAGACTCTGAGGATAAAAGAAAAAAGAAATCCGTTTTACTCGGTTGGTCATAATTTTGACTCTTACCTCGTTTTTTTTACCTCTGGGGTTCTCTCTGATTGGTCGTTTGTCCATCATCGTTGTCGATCAACAACGTAACCAAATTCAGTTTTCCGACTGTACCATTTTGCGAAATATACGCGGGTGTGTGTGTATGTGTTCGGTAGTGACGTTGTGTGGCTAAGAGTCGCGGTCGAGCGGCAACCGCGCGGGTTGAACAAAGGAAGAAAGGCCCAAGAGCAGAGACAGGAGCACAGCCCCTTTTTGCTTGTGTTGTACGTCCCTCGTTTCTTGGCAATTTCATCAAATTTCACGCAAACGCGCTCACTCCGTCATCTTTCCTTCCTTCGAGAATCTACTTTTTTCCGAAATATATTCAAAGGAATTTCACGTTATATGTGAACGTTCTTACTACCGTCTGTATATATACGTAACGTTTATATATACGCATAGATATCCATACTCGTTTTTTCGTAACGAAACGACAAACGAGAGCTCGTATTTATTTTCTCGATTCTGTAACGTGAAATTTGTTAAAACAAGTCTTTTTAAAACACACTCGTAACATCGTCGATCGCGTGTGTTTACGAGATTCTCGTGAGAAATAACCGGCAGTTCTCGAAAGTGTGTAGCTTCCGAAAGTTTCGAGAAACTTGAGTTTTCATTCAGAATTGACTGAAGATTCGGAGGAAAAATCAAAGTTACGCGCTGGACAATCGACTCGTGTGTTGGTGCGTTCGTGTGTGTGTGTCACCTTGTGCTTTTATTTGAAAATTTTGAAATCGACGACACGAGCAGCACCGTCTCTCTATCGCGACCGGCGACCTAACCTCCAAACCGGAAGAACGCCTCGGACTTGAAAAAAAAACGACGCTCTTTTATCGACACGAAGGAGACTTTCCTCGAGATTCTTTGTTCGCGGTTCGAAAATAGCAGCGAGTATACGCTCGTTGGAAAATCATTGAAAATAATTCGATCGATCTTTTTATTTGTTTGGAAAATTCGCTCCGCGAGGAGCCGGCTCTTGTCTCGTTTCCCGCGCGCGCCGTGTTCTCTTGCCCAAAGCAAATAAACGCGAGCGAGAGAGAAAGCTCGAGTCTCTTTGTGTGACATGTGCCACGTTGAACGACGAGTTTGAAGGAGAATTTTTGCGAGCAACTGCGGATTATTCTCGTACATATACGGTGAGTCACGTTTTACTCTTCATCATTTTTGTTTATTTTTTTCTTCTCGTCGGTCTCCTGTCATTTTTTAATTCCATTACTATCTCGCTTTCTCTCATCACGTTCTCAACGCTCTCGCGTTCTTTGTTGGACCACGTGCTCTATCTCCAGCCTCGTTTGCTTCGAGGCGCCCGTTCCTTACAAAATATGGCGAACCACGTATTTCCGATAGTCTTTACTGTTTTTCAATATTCATCGATCGATTGTCGTCGAATATTAAAACAACTGTTCTCGTTCGAACACCATTTTTTTCTTTGTCACACATCGTGGCGTATTTTCCAACGTATCCCCATCGGCAGAATCAACAAATTGTGGCGCACATCTCCATTTTTATTCACGAACTATTTCCTAACCTCCAAGTTCTTCCAAACCATCGTAAATTCACGCCAGCGCGTAAAATCGTGTTTCATATACGAAAAAAATAGCAATCGGCGATGTAGTTCCGAATATTTCGAAATAAAAAGTGATTTTTCGTTTACGATTTTATTCGAAAACGGCATTAAGGTTTTTTACATCGAAAGATTTTTCGAGTTTCGAATAAATTTTTTCTACACACCTTCGTGCGTCGATGCTGTCGAACAAATTTTAACGCGTTCGAATAAATCCATCTTATCCGTTTTCAACGGTCTTGACGAACTCTTGGCTCTCATTGTCAGTTGTGCGTTGAGGATAAAAAAAAAAAAAAAGCACAGACAACCCAACGGACCAGACGAGTCGGGGGTCTTTTTCGTCTCGCACCGTTCATTCTTTTTTTTCTCCCTTTCCATTCTCTTCCTTCCTCTCGCTTTTATCCGCTCGCGCGCTCTCTTTTCCTTGCTGCCAGGACGAGCAGCTGCACTCGAGGACACTCGTTTCGAGTTTCTCACTCGCTCCTCAGGCTTCGGCTGAATATTTACGCGCTCGAGCATAGAAAACTATTATTTCAAATATTATGTCTTCCGGGGCTTGTGTATTCGTTCGTGAAAAACGTTCGGTGTCTCGCCCAACGTTAAAACTGATATCGAGGCTCTCGAAAAACAGGGCCGAGGAAAATATCGCATTAAATGTGAAAACGAGCCCTAAATCAATTTGCTTTAAACAAGAAAATCTAGTTCATCGCTCAGGAATATAAAAAAAAAACTTTATTGATAAATCGGCCTTGGGAACTTTTTAAAAAATCAACTGTCAGCTGTTCAGCCGACCATTTCGTAGTTATCGTTTCACGGCATTGCGGCTAGCGTCCTCGGAATGCGACGAAAAACTTTTTTTTCTCGTAATTTCTCAAATTTCTGTGGTACTTGCGTTTTTTTTTACATTTATAAATAAATTCGGGCTTTTGATGGCGAATAAAATTTTTTTAATCGCTGATTAGTCGATCAAACATTGGATGAAATTTGTGTCGTTGTAATTCAATGAAATTCTCGCACTTTGAGAATAAAAATTGAATCTACGAAAAAATAAAGAGACTGAAAAAAAAATGAAGCTGAAGTTCGCAACGTTGGAATCGAACGAAAAATATTTATTTTTATTGACGATTTGTTTAATTTTCAAAATCATCCGCAAATTTTTCGAGTGGATATACTTTTTAGAAAATCGATTGTTTTGCATTCGTAATTAACATTAAATAGAACTTCGTTGCCTTCCATCGATGCAAACTTAAACGTCATAAAAAAAAAACAAAAAACAAATTCAGAAACGACGGATATACGAAATTTTTTTTCGCTGCTTCCCAACCATCGGAAATTATAATCGAAGGATCAAGCTCCCGCTGTCCTGTTCGTCTCTGTTTCCTCCTTTTTATCAATCGACTGAACTAAGTAGAGAATTGTAACGCGACGAAAATAGGAATAAGAAGAAAAGCCAAAAAAAAGGAACGCAACAAATCGATTCGGTATTCTTGTCCAGGGAGTGTACCGCACGATTTTTTTTTTCCACGTCAAGGTCAACCGTAGGGCGAAAATGGCAGTGAGACAAAGAGATTGGCGGAGCAATCTCCGGTGATCCTTTGGTTCGTAAGAAATCGCACGGACGCGAAGAAGGAAAACGAAAGGAAGACGCGCGAGTCGACGCGACGATCGAAAACCCATTTTCCTTTGTTTCTCTTCGTGACTTTTCGTGCTCGTGAAATTTCTGCGCAAACTAGAAACATTCAGACGACTCAAATTCTTTTTTCACGACTTCGTGAATATGTTTTCTCTTCGCGAGATTCCGACGACCTAGAAAAATATTTATTCAAGTTGAAAAATGAAAAAAATTCATTTTTTCTACCATCTCATTCCCAGTGAGTTAATTTTTCGGTTCGGGCTCCAAATGCCGCGTAGGATGACGCTCAAGGTCACAGTCGTTGAACTTGAAGTTACCGCTGCCCCCAAATAACGTTTCCTATTTTTATCGCTCGTCTCCGCTCCCACATTTTGCTCAATTCGCGCTCAGTATTGTCGGGCTAATTAATGAAATCTCAACGAATTGGCAAAAAACGTAAATTTGAAAAAAAAAAAAAAACTAGAAAAATGATTTTAAAAAAATGTTTATTAATGATCGACATTGAAAAATGAATTCACTGGAATTCCGAAATGTTGAGAGTTTCCTTAAACACTAAATAATCGGTCGAATTTAATAATTATCGATTTGAAAAGTGAATAAAAATGGATTTTATAAAAATAATGTTAGTGCCTTAACGATCAGCCATAACGATACGAGAGAGAGAAAAAAATGGAAGCGATTTCGTTGAACGGTTTGTTCGTCGTTGTAAATTGGAATCTTTTACGTTTCTTACTCCTTACGTCACGTAATCTGTTTCTAAAAAGTCACGCGATCGGTTGCCTTGACGAGCTTTTCAGAAATAGCGTTTCCAGTTCGAAAAATAAACGGTTTGAAAATATTTGCCATCGCTCAGCATACTCGTTCGCATTTGCAACGATCGATTCTTCGCTCCTTATCGTCGCTTTTGTTCTCTTTTATCGTTTCTCTTTATTTTTACCTCCGATATACTCGCACAGACATTTTTTGCGTACATTCCCATTTCGGGGACGTAGATAAACTTTGTGTTTACTTCAAATTACGTCTACAAGTGTCAAAGCTCGCCAAGCACGTACGTCAGCTCGATACTCTTTGCCGATGAAAAATACGAGTCAATGGATTTCCATTTCGTCGGTTGTATTCGTAAATATTAGTTTAGAATGAGGTAAAACAAATGATGTTGAAGTTTGCATCGTTGAAATATAACGAAATTCTGTTTTTTTTTCAGTAGAGCTCATAATTATTATTCAATATTCTGTCTCGACAATAAAACGATCCTCTCCTGCGACCTAAAAACTCAATCGACACGAAAAATTGCCATGATTTTCAAAATTCAATAAATAATAAATACACAAAATATTTTTCATTGAATCTCAACGTTGCAAACTTCAGAGTCATGTAAAAACAAGTGTCCCCAACATTTACCAGCTTCTTCAAAGTCCAACCTTCGTCCACGATGTATTTTCAATTTTAATTTCACATTTTTGTCCTTTCATTTCGTGCTTTTTACCGAAACGTCAATTACACGTGAAAAATGTCACGTTCAAAAAGTTCGAGTTGTTTTTTTTTTTACGTTGTGACGATCAGAAAAGTTGGAATGATTCCAACACTTTTGAAGAATTTGAAAAAAAAAAAACACATTTTGTTGACTGAACTGCGATCTGTTGGAATTTTATGAATTTTGTTGCTTTGTTCTACACGATAATAGAAAAAAAAACACATGTTTTTGTAGTTTGTATCGTTGGAATGCAACGAAAATATATTTTTTTAAAGTCGATTCATTGAATTTTTAAAATCGTCGAAAAGTTTTCTGTAAATTGAAACTTCAAGTTGTAAAAATCGTCTCATTATCGCGTTACTAATGAACATTCAGTGACGTTATTTCATGAGACTCTGCTTGAAATGTGACCATGCAATTTTTATGGTTGTTCGCTTCAAATATACGATACTAGAGTTCCTACTAATTCGTTATAAAATCTTCGCCTTCCGCTCAGCAAACTCAGGCACCAATTTAGGGTTAATTGCATTAATAAATCGCTGCGACAAACGAGAAGCACACGGTGTGAAAAAGGAGCGGGGTAATTTAAATTATAATTAATGACATGCCTCTTCCTCACGGTTCTATGAATCCACGACGACGAAACCTCCCAAAATCCTTCATCAAAAGTTCTCGCACGACCTCAATTGATTCCGCGGATTTAACAAACGCACATCGACATCGATTGAAAAAAGTTTTTCAAGAATTCTCGCAAAAGTGACGTTCCCTCAGTTCTTGCGCATTCGCGTCTCAATTTTTGCGCTCAGTCTCTTAATTTTTGGATCTAAAACGAAGCATTTTCGAATTTTGATCGAAAAATTTCGACATAATCGTTGGGAAATTTTTCATTCCGCATTTTTTAAAACTTTCTTTTGTCGACCCCGTAGAAAACCATTAATTTCGAAAATTTCGTGACGCAAATTTATAAATTTCGGCGTTTTTATTCGCAGCTTTTTGTTTTTACTCTTTTCAAGTCTGTAAATTTAAATTATGGGCGATTTTTTGTCGAAAAAGAAAAAAAAGTCATGTTTCCAACGTGGAAATTCATGGGATTCGTGAATTATTGGGAAAACTCGTATGGGCTCGCTTTTAATAACGTTGTGACGCACATTCCTATCCAACTCGAAATTTTCCTGAAATGTACGAACGACGGACGAAAAGAAAAGTGACAGTTTTGAGAGGCACGCGATTTTTTCGACCGTTTCGTTATGACGCGAACAATCAACGTTTCGCAACATTTTTTTTAAAACCTATCCCCAAAGAGTCAAGCAGCCGAACGAAAGTGTAAAAAAAGTTTCGAATTTCACACCATGTTGTACTTTTTCTATGAAATTTATAAAAAGCCTGCCCGCCGATTCCAATTAATTGTTAATTATCAACTTTGGATTAAAAATTACGAAGCGATTTTCGAAAAACTGTGAAATTTTGAAACTCAAGCTCGAGCTAATAAACAGATTAATTGATAGACGGTGTGCTGGTGAAAATCAGAAAAAATATTACGTTCAATCGACTGACTCACGAGTTTATTATTTCTCCAGGTCGACTCAGTGCCATTTACCTTGCCTGCCTGGGCAATTCGATACAGACTCGTAGCTCTTTGTTCTCGAATATGTCTCGTTGTTTATAAACTAGAAATATCTTTTGCCAGTTCTCGAAGGAAATTCACGCTCGGAGTCTGCGACCATGTCAAGTTGCATGGACGACACACGCACACACAAGAAGCTAAGACATGGTCAGACGGTCGAATGCGTGCGGCTGTTGGCGTCGTTGCAAATAGCCAGAAAGTCTCAGACAAGGTCGTTCGAATTATTGTGTCGCGTTATTGTTACCTTAAGGAAATTCCAACTGAATTTCCTCCATGCTGGAACATGGCGATACCATTTTTTAATGCATTTCTCGAGACTTCCGTATTGTAAGAATTTTTACTATGTAATGATGCACAAACGTAATAGCCGAAAGATTTTTTCGTCATTGTTGGTGACAAAACAAATGCTAGGAGAAATTTAATGAAAAAAAGAGTCTCGATAAAATAATTTTTTTCGATCAAAAAAAAAAAAAGAAGTGAAGAGCGAATCAACAGATTCGGAGTTGAGACGGGAAAGGAAGCGGACGTGTTAACAGAACCTAATTGTATTTTTATATTAAAAAAAATACGTTTTCTATCGTCAATGGTCTCGTCTAATTAAATACTCCGATTTCTACATCATTGAAAACGATTTTCTTTTTTGCCAATTGTAGTGGCACGTCGGATATGAATTTTGAGCTGTGCTAAGAAAAAAAGATTTTCTTTTTGCTTTCTAGAGATGCAAACGAACGCTGTTGAAGTTTGCATCGTCGTAGTGCAACGAAATCAATTATTTTATTCCTTTTTTTAAAAGCAGATCCAATAATTAACACGCATTGTTCGTCTATAAAAATGATTTGCAAATGAAAAACCGAATGTCAAAGAAAAATTGAGGCAATTCCGAAAATTTAAAAAATGGTGAATGGATGAAAAAAATATTCGTTGGATTCCAACGATTCGGACTTCAATAAAGTATCAAATTTCGTAGTTTAAATTGGTTACGTGCCATGGATAGCGATTACAAAAACAAGCGGAAGTTCCAGAGTGAGAAAGTAACGACTCATTCGCTGTGTCACAATCTTTCTTTCTCTTTTCCTCTCGCTCTTTATTGTGTTGGATGACCGGATTACCGCGACTGGCTCCATTCTTTTTTCTTTTTACCTTTCTCGCCTACCTGTACTCTCGTTGCTCATACATTACGTACGTAACCGTGCTCACACAGCAACGCACGTGAACCTCGTATCTTTCCAACTTACATACAAACGTTTCGACTTTAGTTACGTTCTCCATACTCCCCCCCCCCCCCCCCCTCTTCCCTTTCTCTTGTACCTTGTATTTAATTATGTAACCACGTGGGTGAAAGAGAACGTTGAAAGCTCGTGAACGTTTCACTGGCTAGTCTTTCGCGAACTCAACTGCCAGTTGCCATGGCCTGATGTTGCAGGTACCAGTGAAGCCGCAATGCTGTACTCGTGTGTCTTTGTGTATGTATGTATGCTAGCTCACTGTTCTATGTGTAATATGATCATTGCTGTAATACCTTCAGCCTGGTCCCTCGCCAATGAGCCTACGATCTCTGACGTCATATGCTGTTTACGAATTTCCGTTGAGGTCGATCGGAGTGATTAATTGTTGGGTTGAGAGCGTTGACGCATTTGTAACTATGCTGAGAGCACGCAGGCTTCGTCGAGTTTTCGATTTTAAAAGTGAGATTTCTCCACAACGTTTAACAAACATCGCAAAATTGAGCTGAAACCTTTTTTTTTTATTTTTTTTTATTTTGATCGATCGCTCGATATATGTGGAAACTTTTCTTTTTCGAAATGTCTAGCTTCCTCAGTCCGTATGACATATTGCCTTGATAACTTTTATGCGTTGACTTCACGGACAGCTTTAATAATAAACATACTCGATTTCATTAATTCCGACATTCTGTAAGATTTATCGAGGTTCTTTTTCGAATTAAAAAGGCTATCAGTTTCTTTTTCGAACTTACATTCTCAGCTTTTATAGCGAGACTCCAAATTTCATGGATTCCATTAAGTGGTGCAAGTTTTCTTCGACTCCCTAACAACTAATTTGATTATCGATCGCTGCTGTTCAGGCTTTTTTCTATCGCACACCAGGGACCAAGCTTTGGTGCTTCGTTTCACGATTCTTCATTATGCATTCCAGATTTAAGCACTAATTGATTTTTAATTTGTGACAAAACTGACCCTCACTGAACGGTCTACTGTTTCATGAACTTCCAATGACTCATTGATTGTTTTTTATATTCTTTTTGTTTTGTTTTTTTTTTCTCAGGTTATGTCAATGTGTTATTATCTCGTGACTGTGACGGTCCAGTATTCCATCTAAATAGACGATTAACGCTTCGGACTCGGATCTCAAAAACCCGGAGATCGAGTCCTGCTCGGTTGACCGTTTTCTCCCGTCAGTCACTAAACCGTTCCTCACGCTCACTGAAAACAAAATATTGTTGAAAAAGATTGATTTTTTGTTCGATACGTTCAACCAAACGTTTTTTTGAATAACCCCAAAAATAGTGTCATTGCAGCAAGAAATATTTTAGAAAGTCTCTTCAAAATAACGAAAATTTTGTTGTTATCAAAAAATATTTAGTTTACCGTATTCAACAAAATATCGAACATTTTTAACAAAATTTCATTTCCAGTGCTCTCTGTCGCACAAATAAGCTTGACCATTACAAGGCCACCACTACACGGCCAATATTACAAATTGCAACTGATAATCGACCTGTGATTCACGGAAAACGATAACATTCGAATCGTGACTCACGGTTGATATTTAATATTTCGAAAGATCGTAGTCGAGTAGTCGGAATTGAGGTTGAATCGAAACAGACTCGGAATCATTCCAATTAACTTTCCAAGCGTCAATAATTTTGCAAAAACAATATTTTACGAAAATTTTATTTCAAAAATGCATGGAAACTTGTTTTTTTTTTTTTCTTCTAACATTTCCATCAACGTTGCAAAGAAAGCAGAACTTAACTGTGTCACGAAGTTTATGAATATGTGACGCATGAAATATTATTGTAACACGTAGCGTTCGCCTCGAAGTTCTTGGTTGAAAAGAAAAAGTGTTTGACCCAACAATTGGATACTCGAGGGTAGCGTCCAGTCTAACTTTTTGACATTACTCCGCACGCTTATTACTGTGTCTACTGCATACGTATGATGAACGCATTTTGTGGGGTTAGGTGGATTTGCGCACCGTGACGTGTGCACAGACCATTCGTCCTGAGGTTAACTCAACCGAGATCGATATCTGCGATGCCGCACTACATCCGCACTGTATCAACACCACCCTCGAGTTTTCTCAAACATATTAACGCCAGACTCGTAGCGCCTCCACTTTTGCTCGAAAAAAGAAAACTTCTTAATTGCGAGCACGAGTCAATCTTCCAGTTTATTTTTATTTACTGATCATTAAGATGGATCGTTGGTCAGAGACATCCAAAGTGATGATGGCTCGATTGAAGCAGAATTACTGCTGAACACGACGAGCCAATCCAATTTTTTTTCGCCCTTATTATTAAGTTTTTCTCTTGAGTTATTATTTTTGAATGTTTCGAATTTTCCTGAGTTTTGAGGTAATAAATATTTACATTTACATCGCTGTGTGCGTTGTGCACTTTGTTGCATTTAATAATTGAAAGGAATGGAGCGTCGAACAGGATTGAAAGATTAATTAACTGGGTTGCTGGGTAACCAAAAGAAACAAGACGCTTGGGTAGAGTCTGCTGGGTTTTGAAAAGAGAAATGAAAGGATCGTCAAGATCGCTGCGATTCTCTGAAGAGCGATCTTATTAATTCAATTTTATTGCGGTTGTTTTTTCATCATATCATGACACTCTCGTTTTTTTGATTAAAATGAATGAATTGTCCCGAAAGAAAATTGTTTTGTCTTCTCGCGGTTATGAGCAAAATTATTCAGAGCAAATGAAATGATCTCAATATTATGATCCCAACTGTTATTAATTAACTAATCAATTATATGGCTTACTTTGTCTCCATCACGTACGCGCTTTTTCTTCCGTGAGAAAAAAGAGTGTCTCGCGATCTCACAAGGCAGGTGTGCGGCACGCGGGGTCTACGACTTATGGCCTTGGCACGCTTTGTCGTTAACCCCTTCCTTCCACATTTTTTCTCCTTCCATTCTTAGTCTCTCTCTCTCTCTCTCTCTCTTTCTCTCTCTCTCACTCTCTCTTTCGCTCTCTCCTTCTGCTTCACTCCTTTTACGGTGCAGACTATCTTCATAAAACGAACAATTAAGATCGTGAGTTTCATTACCTTTTCTTGGTACAGAATGATAGAATTCAAGCAAAGCACGTTATCCAAAAATGCTTCAAGTACAAGATTCACCCTTCCAGAACATTTGCAATCTCGAAGAAATAACAGCTTCATTTTTGTAATGTAATAATTTTTACTTATTTGAGAAAAATATGAAAATGTGCTCAATTCCTTCAATGCGCGCAGTTTTGCAATATTCTTCATTTTTCTATTCAAGACCCTGACGCATTTTTCTAGAGTCAATACAGAACTGGTCAACTTGTGCACTTTTTGGCGATTTTTCACGGTGTTTCGACTTGTTGTCAACATTTTTATACACCATAAAAATCCTGAGAAAATTCACATGGCAATTCAAAGTGCAACTCTATCTCAAGGCCCGTCATCGATCGGCAGAAGTATGAATTATAATTATTACGTATGCTGTACACACACCAGGTGCATCGAACGGGACAAACCGAGTCCGTCAACCGGAGCCAGCTGTTCGTGTTATCAGCTGTGGTTCTCGCCTCGGCTCACCGATTACACACCTGGTAGTTTCGTTCGTTCCTCGCGTTCATTGTATTTGTTTTTTTAATCTTTTCTTTCCACTTTTTTCGTCACGGGTATCGCTAGATGCGTTTGTTCGTGCATTTTATGTAAAAATCTAGTAAACATTGCAGTTTTTTGCTGGAGATTTTAACAACTGTGAATTGCTCGTGCACTCTGATATATTGTTTTCATCAGTAACGTGCTTATGAAGTATTGACGAGGCAAAAAGCTCGTGCCGTCCATTATTAGTATTTGAAACAATAGTGCAAACTTTTTTTCCTTTTTTTTTTTTTTTATATTATATGACGAATTGCTCAAGTTCTAATGATTGGCTCGAGGCCGTTGCGTGGTCACAAAACTTTCGCGTAGCGAAATATTCATCGTGTCATATTTATCGTTCTACTGCTGGACTATTATGCTCCGTCGTGTGTGCTACAGACTTTCGAAAGAGAATCACGTACTTTGCATTACCGATTGTAGCCAAATTCTTCAGCCTTAAATTTATAATCAGCAGCATTGTTGTTTTGTATGTTTATTGTTTATGGGGATGTTTATAGCAGTTTTAGTTTTTCAAACATTGGATACAAATTTTGATTTGTAATTGGGAATCTATCGGTTCGGAGAAGTTTACATATTTATTGTTATGCATGAGGCATTCAGCATGCCTCCATATCACCGGAAGCGACTTCCGCTTTTTCCTAGTCTCTAGACCCTCCCCGCACTTACTGGAACTTTTCAAGGCATGTTAATTTTTTTTTTTTTCTACTTGATTTTAACGCTTTTTTCTCTTTTACCAACATTCGCGTTTTTCACAACGCGAATTCTTTTCTCTTACCGTGTCGCTTGGCCATGAATGGACCATTATATTTTGCTCGGAAAAATTTGAGACACGCTGCCCGGCGCAAACCGTATAACGTTTATAACCTCCGTACCGCTCGAGGATAAAGCGCGTGTCCGAGCATAGCGTAGGAGGATTTATTGTACCCCAGGATTCTTCGGGAACATTTCGTCCCTCGCTTCGAACACGGCACTATGGGTACTGCATGTGCTACTATACTCTCTCATCATTGTCACATGAATCCGTATACGTACACTCGCCTTCAAAAAGAAAAAACAATACTGTCGTTGCGGATGAATTCGATTCAGCATGGACTTGGATTTCAGCTCTTCGTTGAAATATTGTTCGAAGAAGCTTTCCTCATGAAATGAGTCCATCGGGAGAAATAATCTTACACGCTACGTGCATGGATAAAATTTATTATCAAGAGACGCCGCGGTAGTGGCTCGACGTCAAGTATTAAAAAGGAAAAGCCAGCATGGACGCTACTGCATTCTCTTTCGTATAATCGAATGTGGTGACTTCATGAAGTTAGCATTTTTCAAAGTTGCTATTATATATGCAGGAACGGGTTGAGTATGAAATCTGAGTTTAGCGGACGATTTCCTACACGGGGAATGAAATTTTGTTAAAAATCGTCGATATTTTTTGTTGAATACGGTAAGCTAAAGAATTTTTGATAATTTCAAAATTTTCGTTATTTTGCCAGTACATTTAGTTTCTAACGGAATTGTCAGCGAAATTTACGAGTGGCACTATAAAAATTTGCTTCCGAAGAGACTTTTTAAAATATTTCTTGCTGCAATGACACTATTTTTGGGATTATTTAAAAAAAAACGTTTAGTCGAACGTATCGAACAAAATATCCATCTTTTTCAACAAAGTTTTGTTTTTCAGTGTATTATTTTTTTAATTTTTTTCTTCCCAGATTCTTCCCAGTGTTGAAATCGTGTTTAATTTTATGTATTCAGTTGAAAGGTTCGCAACATTGATCATTATATGGGCAATGGAGAAAAAAAAAACATTAATTTGGAAGCTCTTATACTCCAACAAATGAATTATAATTTTTTTCTCTTTTATGAAAGCCAAAAAGAAACTGAAGAATAATTATTTTCCTGATGTTAATACTTTTTTTTTTATGCACTTGACTGTACAGTAGATTCTTGATTCCCTCGGATACATTTTCATCCCACACGCGCATCTACCAGTTCCTTCTAATCTCTTCATTTCTTGTAGTCGCTGGTTATTTCTTCCCTTCTTTCTCTTTTTATCTCATTCGCATGGAGATCGCGGCTCGAGGATTTTCGGATCACAAAAGTATGATCGCTTGATTCGTGGAGGAGCCGAGACAACATAAACCTTGGGTGAATCGGTGTGAATAGTGCGCACAAATAGCGCATTCACAAGAGCCACGCTGAGAACTCCGATTTGATGGAACAATCTCTTGGTTGGCCTCTCACTTTGCCATTCAACGATCGTTCTCGACGAGGCAGCCGTTTCCGGCTTACACTCAAACGATCAAATACATCGCGAGTTCACCAACGTTCATGTTACTCGTCAGCCACGATTCTACGTATTTTTCACGTTGACGAAACACTCTGATGAATTTTACAACGTAACTACCCTGATATTACTTTTTATTCCTCTTTCATTTCTTACGTCATTGCTCTGCCCAAGGAAAATCCTTTAATCTGGAAATATTTCTATAATAAGATCCATTGTAAAAAATTATTGGTCCCATTGGCGCGTAATATGAATAAAAATGCTACCACCACTAGGATTCACTGTCAAGCAGGAATACGTTTAAAGAGACGAGTTCTACGAGTAATTCCGAAGATAAAAATTTTCATCCATACTTATTTCTGTTCAATTTTAATCATTGGAGTTATTGGTTATTACCGACAAAAACGTGAATGGCGAAGAAGCCTCGGTCCATCCTCAGCGTGCTGGAATTTCTTGTCAGTAATACGTAGTCAATGGACCGTTAATATATTTTATGAATGATGGAAAGAAGTCGATATGGACTTTTGTCGTTATATAACGCACCATTCAACTACTCTACGTCATTGCCGAATGTGGCTACACTGCCATTTTAACCCCTTGTTTCCACTGGTTCCCAGAACTAGGTAGTTGTATTTTCAATGGTTGGCAAATAAAATGAAATGCAGTTGAATATGCAGGCTGTTTTTTTTTGCACGTAATTGAATCCCAACAAATAAAGCTTCACCGTTTTCTTCTCGCTTAAATCGATGAGGCACGAAGATGGCCTTCGATGACCATCTCTGGATGGCTCTGGTGGGATGACTAACAAAAGATTTATCCAAATGTTCAACCATAATTTTGTGGGTAAGGGCCTGGAAGCATGTGGCTTTCCAAAAAAGCAAATGAAAAAGTGGATATACTTTTCAGTCTCGAAACAAAAAACAATCCTATGCCTCCCGACGAAAACAACGGAATGTTGAAAACATTCGAAATTCTCTCGGAATTAGAAACGAAAGTGATTCTTAGCTGTCTGGCAGGTTTGAGTGTTGAGAATCTAAAAAGAAAAAGCGACGAGAAAATGAAAGAATACATCAAATTTGAAGGTCACGTTTCCTTCGAACCGTTGCACATTCTCTTAAATAGAGTACACGCGATAAAGTGTACGGAGACCGGAGTCTACAGAAAAAACAAACGCAGAGTCTTACCGCTGGGCGAGTTCGCGGGTGACATCGCCATAATTTAAAGTTAACAGAGAATGGCTGAGATAAAAGAGCGACGCGATGGAAGAGAATAAAAAAGCCAAAACAAAAAAGAAAACTGTTAGAGCAAGCACATCTAATGCATATACTTGCTTCTCCATCCGCTTCTGCTAGTGCTGAATGGCTTCCAATTTGCGAGCGGTGCTTTAATTGCGACTACGTGTGTATTCAAAAAACTTATTATTCGCACATCCACCGGTGAACCTACCAAAGCGGATTGCCCCGTTTTCACGCTTTAGCCAACCATCGCGCATGGCTTTGTGTGGGTAAGATAGAGATTGCGAGGGAGAAAAGGTTCGGTGGGTACATGGTCACTCCACACCTGCTCACCTTCTTGTTTCTCGCTCTGCGAAACTCTGGCTCTATGCTGAAAGAAGGGGAGCTAATTCCGTAACCACTTCCGCTTTTCGATGCCAGCTGCGAATTCACGTATTGCGACATGCGTACGAGGCTCACACATGCGAATACAAAAATACACATATATATTGATATATACCAGCCCTCGAATGAAAATATGTATATATATTAGTTGAAAGAGATAGAGAAACGGGAAACGAAGAGAACTTCCGTGAGGGCTAAATTACAGACAGCATATTCGTCGTCTCATGTCTTTGACTGACATATGCGCCCATCGATTTCTAATTTCGATGAAAAAATGGATAATTTATACTTTTACGCTTTGCTTTCGTAAAATTGATTTAGTTTTTCAAGATTATTCATTTCCTAGTTTCGTTTGTGGATCGAGGCAATACATGGGATGACTGGTGGTTGATTTTTTTCCTCGCTGTTGTCCCTCGTGGTACTAAACCCACGAATCGAACGTTGAATGATCGCGCATTATCATGCTTCGGTACTGAAAGCTTTTCTTTTTGGCTTTACGCGTTTTTTTTTTTCCTTCAGTGATGGCCATGCCTGTATGTGCTCGTGTTTATAAATGTATCCGCTTCCCCCCTCGTTTTCATGCTTGCTTGCTTCACACCCTCCAACGCTTTCATTCTCCCTGGTCGTGCAAATGGCGCATAATCTGATGCGAACGATATTTTCTATTTGAAAGCATCGATGAGCTCCACATTCATCGGGTGAAAAAACGGAAGCATATCACATTTTCTCCAACAATTTTGCACACCCTGACAGAAAAAAGAATCCCATTAACCTCTAAGCATACCAGAATACCGCCCTGACGATGTGAAAAAACACTCCTGACGTGAAAGCACTTAACCAGAATATGTAGACCCAAAAATTCGTCCCACGTCTATAATATTGCGGCATCGTCATGCTTTTCAAGGCACTCACTACCATCGCATCCAAAATAATGGCCTTTCCTATCCAACCTTCCAACATTTACACCCTCCGAACTACTTTTTTCTGTATTCGTGAAATACTTGGCTCAGAGCCACCACTGTGTGTTTCTTGATTATCTGAATCTTTTTATTCTGTTTTTTATATCGAAAATTCCGTTCGTTAGGAGCCAACAAGCATTCTTATGGTTGTGCAGGGACTACAAACAAAAAAAAAGTAATATTTGTATCATGAAGCTCTGCGAAGTTGGATAAGTTTTTAAATCCTCAGACAACAATCATTTCTCC
Organism: Hyposoter dolosus; assembly: GCA_963921915.1. Taxonomy (NCBI): domain Eukaryota; kingdom Metazoa; phylum Arthropoda; class Insecta; order Hymenoptera; family Ichneumonidae; genus Hyposoter; species Hyposoter dolosus. Next base: position 18,727,492 of record OY998129.1, on the reverse strand, counting down.
ACGAAGTAATCAGCTAGATGTCGATTCAACGAGAGAAAAAAATTCGCGCGATATTGCAACCGGAAGTGAGAAAGAGCAAGCAGAAGCTTGTGCGAACCGCTTTCACTCTCTTGGCAACAATAAACTTTTTTATTTGTACATATGTGTTCATGTTTACGTGATGCGTACGTGCACACGAACACATGTCTCTTGAAAACGGAAACACGACAACAGCTCCGTTTTATATCACATCGCATGAACGCTGAAAAATGCCCTTTGCAAAACGTTTCAATGGTGAACAACGTCGGAGAAAATATCGCAGTCCACATGCGTTTTCGATACGATACACTCGTGACTACCTCGCGTCATTGACGTACGACACACCCCTATCGCTAATGGTGGAAACAGTATAAAAAGGGTGGGAAAAGATTTTCAACGTGGCGATACAATCCGATGCAGAATCTCGATCTGTTGAAAATGCATCCGGTGTATTCCAACCAGTCAAACTATAGTGTTGTGTTGTGTACGAATACTCAGTAAAAATCCAAAAGTATAGATCGGTAAGAGCACTACGAGTGTATACTCGACAGCAGTCGCAAAGGTGCTTCATGCCTTTGAAGATTCATAGCATTGACATATAGAAATGTTGGTTATGAGTGTGAGTCTTTGTTTTAAATTGCCATTCTTACGTTTGCGTTCAGACATTCAGGAATTGATAAATTGGAATGAAACAAGGTTAACAAGAGGATCTTCGATTTAACAAGTGGAACTTGAATTCGTATGACTTGGTATGGATCTTTATATGATTCGTAATTGACACTTTTATCCCTCGAAGCTCGAAAGCTCAAAGGGCTGAAGCATTCTTATGTATAGGTACCCACAAAATGAGAGATGCTGAAAAAAGAAAGAGAGACTTATTTTCAACTTTCGTCGTAGCTCTGATTTTTGCATTACGAATCTGAAGGCGTTTTCTGTTCCGGAAATGACGAACGGGGAGTAGAAGGAACCAACTTGGTCGAGAAGCCCTCGTTAGGTCCCCGTGTTACCTTCGAGTTGGAACGGAGGGATAGCAAGAGGGAGAGTGAGAATGAGAAACGACAGAAAGTCGGAACAGGGTGGTAGGGATACCTCCGCCAGGCATATCAGGGGTTCCTGATGATAAAGAGCTCGTGAAGAAATACACACATGCACACATTCACCCGAGAATTTCTGAGACTTTCCTCTTGCTGCTCCAACTATACTCAGGGATTCTCATTCATTCGTGGACGATAAAGTTGTGGCATTCTCACGAAAGGGTTACTAGCGACGCTTTTCTCTCTTGCTCCTTTTATTTCTTTCTCTTTCCATGTTCCTTTCTCTTCTTCACTCACGACAAGAGATTGAAGAGATCGGTCGCTAGACACTCGAGACGAACGTGCCTCTTTACTCCTTTGCTTCATACGGTGGGAAACGCTTTAGTACTTGCTGTTTATATACTTGGTGTACAACAACCCTGCCCGACCCTATATTCTGTGAGGGCAAACATTTCCTAGTTTCATCATTGCCAAAGCTTTTTTTCTTCACTCTCTATTTACGAGCTTGATCTTGCCCCTTAACCTCTCCTTCTCTCGCTTTCTGTGACGTTCATACTCACACACAACACACATATGCGACAAATATGACCAGCAGGAATTTGGGACTTTCGAATATCACCAGAATCTGGTTATTGACGAATTTTTGTATTTAAGGAGGTTGGCTACACACAACAATGTTGCCATGTTAAAAGCATAGGAAAATTCGAAATGATTAGAATTTAATGAAATTTGGTGAGTATATTCTTTAGTATTAAATATGAAGATGCAAATTTTTTAAGATTTTTCTTCTACATAGCTTTCGAATAATTGAACACTAAAGTTTACATGCATAGGCATAGGATTCAGATATATATAGGTATATCTTTTGCATCTTCTAAACTCCAATTATTCGACAACTATGTATACGAAAAATTTGAAAAAAATTATGTCATCGTATTTGATGCTAAAGAATGTTATCACCAAATTTTATTAAATTCTCATCATATTGTCGTATGTTGCCAACCTCCTTAAACAACTTTCCGATAGCCCCAATTTTTTTCAATTTGACAAATTCTGCAAAATGTAGCATCTTCCTGCATTACTGAGAACGGTGTCTCGATATAGGGGTGAATTAAGCATCAACGATCGATCCGGTTCATCGGTGAATTTAACGATTCACAGTACTTTTGATCGTGGGAACTTATGGTGACTAATGGGGATTATACATCTGTGATTGAAAACTTGGTACTGTCACGGTTAAATGTGAATTTCTGATATTTAAGGAACGGAGACATAGGAATCAAAATAAAATTGAAGCTTTCCTGGAAAGCAAAAAAAAGTCGAAGGTAGAACGGCAAGGGGGAAAAACACGGGGTCAAGATGTCCAATAATACTTTGTATCTATATAAAGGTGTGGCTATCAGACTTTGGTGGGCGGGAAGTTCTCGACCATTCGAGAGGGACATTTCCGAGCCTATTGCGTGGTTAAGGTTACATTTTTGCCTTCTTTTTTCCCTCATTCTGCTCTCTCGTTCTCTCGTCGAGTTTTCTTCTTTTTTTTTTTTTCATTCTCCGCACCCTTTGTCGTCGAGCTGTATCTGCCATCTTGTTCAACGTGTGTCTGCTTTTGACCCACATCCTTTCGAAGGATCACGTGACAAAGTGCCTCTTTTACAATAAGTCTTGGACTTTTTGAATTCTTTAGTATTCCAGAATCCTGGACAACATTTTTTAAATCAAATATGATTATTGAAATGTGTGTTAGAATTGATTCAAATGTGCTCGACTTGACTGTGACGGTAAATTGAGGATCACATTGAATTCACAATATTCCTTGATTTTATGTATAAATTCCACATAGTCACAGTTTCTTCATTCAACATCAACAGTCGTGTACAAATTATGAAAGATTCTTCATCAAATTTTTCATCACGTGACAAAAAAAAACTGTCAAGTCATTGTCAGATAACAAATCCAGAGCTGAGAACATCGAAATCCTTGTGTTATCGTGTATAACAATGACGAAGAGCTCAGCTGATATAAGTGTTTTGATACGATTTCGTAATTTCGGAAATAAAAATGGAGCAGCTCGTTCAATGATTGGAAATCAAACAAGAAATCACTTTATCTGAATATGTCTTAGCGCAAATTCGTTCCGTTTTACAGAGATGTGAATGGATATTGAAACTGATGTTTCAATACCGTAAATACACGTAATTAATAGTTCTGAATGAGAGTCTTTCCTTTATGTTGCTTTGTTGGCTTCAGTCTTCAATGATTCCGGTGGTAGTGTTTGTGTGAAACCTGACAATCGTTTGACGCTTTGCCACTCTCTCCCTTTACTTTTTTCTTCTGCTCTCTTTCATTTTTTTTCTGCCAAGAGTGTAGCATTCACGCGTATATATATCGTCACAACCGTTGTGTGTATACATACCTATCGATTACACGTTCGACTCTGTTTTCCTTTATATTTCATTTCGTTTGGCGCTTCTCTGTAGATGTAATGTGGGATCTCCTGGTATAAACAAACAACCATACTCGAACTGCGTATAGATTGACAAACTTTCTCGCGTTTGTCTATGCACTCCCCTTGCCATTCTTCTTCCCCTTACTCATCCGCGGCTTCAATTACACCGGAAGTCTCGTCGTTACTACGCTTGAACACAGGACTTCCGGTCATTGATGCTTCATCAATGATATCGAATGTTTTTTCACACATACACGAGAATAGCTACCACTCGGCTTCCAGTCTTCGTTGCAATATCATATACTTTTAAACCTCATAATATCAATATCCATAAAAGCCAATGGCTTCATTTTGGTCCAAGCGAAACCTAAAGTCGGCCATGCGCCGGCTGATTTTAAATCTCTATTTATTATTATGGGTTTTAGGACGAAGGTAGAGGTAGAGATTGAGCTTTTAATATTGAAAGTTAACAAATAATGAGAATCGTAATTCATTGAATAAATTGATGCATTATTTAAGCTTCTGGTTCATGCAGACAACTTTTATGGTAGAACTTGTCTGCGGAGTTGAAAATTCAACAAACATGGACTAACTAATAAATGACTTTTATGTAACAACCCTGTCCATTGGTTGTTATTATAGCTTTTCGATTAGTTCAGTGAGAACGTTGTTGTTGAACGAATTTCCTATTTATTGATAATGTATTATAGTTCACATCTATTATTCGTAATGAATATTGATGGAGCTGATGAAAGACATGGGAAAATGAGACCGGAAATTCCAACTCACGAACCATATAAAATACATGTGGGCCTCACGTATAAACAGAAAATCACCCTCTCGCTTACCCAATCATTTTCTTCTCGATGAGCACTCGTGCGAATTTACCTTATATCCTCTCATCAACGTCCGTGTCGGTCAAGAAGGATGTGACCACTGAGAGCAAGATTAAATGGGATACCGTTATCTCTACGGACGTGAAGCGAAGAGCTATTTTGCGCATATTGAAATCGCGGCTCATCATCAATCTTCACGCCTTTGCTCTCTTCCTCGCACGCCGCCAACTACTAATACGTGCGACCTCAACATATATTTTCCCATACACTTCAATAGTGAGATGCGGACGATCACACTCAGAATACTTCTGACTGCAACTTCTGGATAACCTCAAAGTTTGTTTTGCTGAAATGCAGAGAAATTTCGTTTCTCACTTCAGCAGAGGACAAAATTCACGTGCAGTGATTAGTTGCGATAACTGAGGGATCGCTTTTGTATGCGTTCAATTGAAAAATAGTGTTTTCCATCATCCGAAAATCCTGCTATATTCCAGCTCCACTAACAGGTTAAGACTGCTCTTTAAAAATGTGAGTAGTTTTTTGTATATTTAGTTTGAGAGCCTCCGTGGAAGATCCCAACAAAGCAGGAACCAATTAGCGCAGTCTCAATTTACTGAGACATTTTTGGCACCGGTTTGTTCAAGAAAAAGCGTTGTATATCCTAACGATGCAAACTTCAACATCATGAAATAGTCAGAGACTCTTCTCCAAGTAAATTACAACTGTATGTACGAAATTTCGCAAACTAGCCTCGACAGTTTCGGTATGACTTTTGGAACACTAAGCAAATCGTGTACCATGGTGTTCCTAGCACATTGAGAACTTCCTTGGCTTGTTACATAGAGCTACTCGTTGCACGGGTAGACGGATGTTCCCGTTTTTTTTTCAACTTTTACGTGCTCAATCTTTAAACTCTCCCTTCTCCATTATTGCGTTTCCCCAACTCATCAATTCTCGCTTTTGGACAAATGACTCTCCATTTCCAACCGCATACGGATGCTACATGAAGACGACGTCGTCAATTATCGATGCTATGAATTCTCATATCAATCATACGACACAAACGCGTTATCATACCTCCACAATGATGTGTAAACTAAGATCAATGTTTCGAGTCTAATGTTAGTCCATGAGGCTTCTAAGTATTCAAACGAAAAAACGTTCAATTATTAAGGCAATAATTTTCGACATTCTTTTTTTTCATTTCAGGTAAGTCCTAATGTTCGTGCAAGCGTAACTTAATCTATCGGATTGTAAACGAATGCAGTATTGCGGTATGAAACTTTTTCGTATTTTTTTAATTATTACTCTTATTATTATCACGGTCATTGTTACTTTTGTGTCTTCACAAGTTCGTGACGATGTCGCATTATTGCTACGATTTGTAGTCTGCACATTGAAACCTCGATGAATATATATATATGGATAATTGTAATGACTCTAATCAGCTGTATTTAATAAGTCTCTGGCCTTATAAAACGTCATGCCTGATCGCGTGCCCGACTCCGCTTGAGGGAACTCGAACCGCATTTTGCGGACTGGATAACTATCGACAAATGTTGTGGTTTTGTCTCTGCAGTAAAAAAAAAAAAAAAAAAAGAGAAAAAAAAACGAGACATAATAGGAATGCGGTCATAAGTTTGTAATAAATGAAGATTTTTTCATTCAGACTGTGCTCCATTCCTCGTCATATCTTAGAGACTTGGGAAAGGACGTTTATTCGGTTGGGACACAAATTATATGGAAGGTAGTTTTAGTTCTCATTTCAAAAGTAGTGGGAACTCGGAATGGATTCATTTTGTTTTGACAACTTTTTCGTTAGCTGCAACGATGGTTATTAGAACAAATTCGAGTGCCCCCTATGAATAAAACTTTTGAAGTTTTTAATTAAGTTCTGTTAACTTGCTAACGACGCTCGTTCGGCAAAGGAAAAGTGCAAATTGAACATCTCATGGTGAAGGTCAATCTCAACATTCGATCATTGTCAACGGGGTTACTTCAAAGAATTACGATGGCATTAATTGGCCTTCGAAGACCATTCGATAAAGGCTCACGCGAAAAATATATCGTGGCTCATTGCGCCTGCACCACGTTATGCGGACGTGTCAGTAATGTTCATTAGCAACTTGATAATCACGTAACTCGAGCCACGATAATAAGCGATTGCCCATTCCGCTTATTCGAAAATGAAACGCTGTAATCAACTATATGCAGATTTACAGTTCCTGTGACGTCATAAAACGATTCGCCCGTCAACATGAACATCAAAAGCCTGAAATTTATTTAGTTCGCGGATGTAGCTTTTGTTAAATTTTTTTATGAGTGAATCTGAGAAGCTATAAATAAAAGAAATATGGAAGTTGCCGAATAAATTTGAAAGGACGTCATCAAGTAGAAATATCGAGACCGAAAGAAACAGACAGTCCCTCAAAAAAAGGAACGCAAGGAGAACAAAGAGTGAAAGAGCGGGAGAGATTGTGGAATGCGAGAGACGAGAAATTGGTATCCGGTGGCCGGTAACAATGTGCCCAATTTCCGGAGACCCTCTCAACTCCAGTTGGCTGTACGACGAGTCTATGGATGATGGCAATAGGTAGGCTACATCTGCAAAGGACTTGGCTAACATTAACTCTACTCTGGTTCCTATTTCATACAAGTTCAAGCTACACTTCGATAAACCGAGAATTTTAACTATTTTTTGGATTTCAATCTCGTATTCCGCGATAGGTACTCATCCATCTCCAATTAGTCCCAACTTTCTGAATTATACGGTAGTTCTTACTGATAGCAGCCACCAAATCGACCCTTGTGAATAAACAGATTTTGGTGATCGTCACTGAGCAATCAATAAGCGTTACCGAAGAACTTAATTGTCATTAATGTGGTTATCAAAAAGAGTTACTCACTGGGACACATTTATTTATTTTACAACAGAATGAAAAACTTTGCGGTCTTTTGCAAGGTTCGAGGTCCGGTCTCGAGCTTCCAGGAGTCATCGCACCCTGTAAACGCTCCGACCGGGGCTCGTTCACTGCTCTTCGTACCGGACAAAGGAGCCTCTCTCCTTCCTATACATTCTCCCCGATACTGCCAACGCCAACCTCTACTAACTGGATATATATAAACATATACATGCAGGTATGGTACGAACTTAGAAGTAATGGTGTAACATATTCAACATGGGGTCCGATTGACCTTCGATCGAATAAAAGACAAACGCCGAGCTAGAATTTTTTCACTGCCTTCATGGTACATCTCGTGACCTCGCAATACATTCAACATTGTCAGAATGTATAGATTCTCGATCGAGATGTTTGTAGTACGTTGTACTAGAATCGCACATCGATTAGCGTTGCTCCGGTTCAACGATTTTCCTCGTGACAATGGTTCAAACTAATCTTAGTTCTTTGGGCTGGTTCAGGTCTTCTTCTTTGTTCTTCTTTTTTTTAGATTTGCTTTGTCTTCCGACGTTGAATCCTGTTCCATAGCCATGTCAATGGAAGCAGTGAGGGCAAAACTGGGGGATCCTTGTCATGGAGAGCCACGGCCAACTCTACTCGTTATTCTTTCCCACCGACCTCATCCTCCTCTCTTGGACTTATTCTTCTTCTTATGCTTTGTTTTTCTTCTTATTTTGCATCATCTTCTTCTCCCTCTGTTCTTCGTCTTTTTCTTATTCCTCTCGTTCTTCGTGTTCAGATGCTAGTGCGCTTCTACTCGCTGGAGTCTCTTTTCTTGCGGCTATACTCGCGCATCAGACTCTCCTCCAATGTGGATTGGCCTGCGAACCCTGTCCGATCCTTCCTTTTTCAGCCTTTTGCATTCCCCGGGCGTGAGCGCTGGGAAACGTGCCCATGCTCGTTCGCCTCGCTCTTCCCCTTCGTTCTTCTCTTCCCTCGCACCGCACACCTATGATATTCCTCTCTCACCCTTTTTCTTTTTCGTTTTCTCTAGCTCGCTTCCCCTCAAACATACATATATACCTTTTTACTGCAGTCTTCGTGTGTTCCGTGTCTTTCAATAATTCACCGTGCTGCAGTCAAATAGCCATGCAGGCTTTAAATGTCTCCCAAGGAATACACTTCTTACTACTAACACTGTACCGATTATTTTACACAAGTGCGTATGAAATTTGTACCCCTGTACTTATTAAATTCTGTACCTTAATGTATCACAAATCATAGCCTATTATAGAAACCCCGGGAAATTAAAATATCTCATTTTTCTCGAAGCTTCATCGATCACCAATCCAGCAAAACAGCGAATACGATTTTCCGTATTCATCTCGGCTTCGTATCAATCCTTTACACTAGTTTACAAATTTTACTGAAGTAAAATGTCGCGTGATGCGCAATACCGTCTTTGACTGTATACTCTTGGGATTTTGTAGTGCGAGATTTTATTTTATGAAATATCCTTTTATTACTCGGTGCTTTATCTCTCAAATATTTCCTGCACTTTTTTGCTCCCTCTTGTCGCTCCTCAATGACGCGTTTGAAATCCTAATGGAGAGAAACTCCAGGACGGGAAAACGAGGAGGGATGAGCAGGGAGGATTGCGAGATTGATTAAATTTTCGGTCTCTTTGCTTCTTCTTTTCCTTTTTCGTGATATCTGGAAACTCGTGAGACGTTTCTCATCTCGGTATTTCTACTCTTCTACTAGATCAACGTGCATATGTTGGTGTGGCGTCCTATGTGAGAATCCCTCCAGGGTTGATTGCCACGTCTCGTTCGTTATAATACTGGCGAAACACGAACGCACCAGCAAGCAATCGAGATTGAGTGAGAAACCGAAAGAAACTCGTTGTATGAACATATGCTTGTGTTTCTCATATATGTACGCATAAAGAAAAGTAAAATAGTGAGCGCTGTACGGATTGATATAAAAGCTCCGACTGGGTGCGGGTGCAAAGAGGCATCAGCTCCTCCGGCTGATGTCCCGTCAAGAAATGGGAATAAAGCACGAGGAAGAAATGTGGAATTCTCCATTTTCCATACATATCCAGAGTCCCATGATGTCACATCCGAAATGTACTGGCTAAACATATGGCAGAATTTCAATGAGGAAAATCCATGCTTATTTCTCGTACAGCAAAGAGTTTAGAATCGAATTGGATTATTGGACTTATCTGATATTGAGTGAAACGTACCCATTGTCATTGTACAGTTAACGGATGGAATTCAGCGATGAAATTGGCCCATAGCTTATCTTCAATTCCTCCGATTGTTAATAACGGACAAAATATCGGAAAACAATGCCCATAAGCTCCTTTCTCGAAATTTTGAAATCCATCGTTCCACAGCTCGGCATACTTATGCATACGAATGAACAACGTGAACCCTCACGATGCCGAACTGTCTTTCCATCTCTTGCTCACGTGTCTCCTTTCTGTCACGCGAGGCGTTGCCATCGGTGCTTCGCTATTCTCGCGTGCATGAATCCATCGACCAAAGGAAAAATTATTATTTCCACGAGAAAGCATCAACGTTGATTCCCTCTCTTAAACCCCCTCCGGCCTCTCATCGACACTATCTTTCAAGAATCCCTCAACACACGAATAATCTCTTTGGCATATAGCGTATCGTACTGAAAGCTCCCTTTATGCATCCAAGACTAGAGCGTAACTAGTGTATGAAACTTCTTGGATCAAACCCTCATCCCTTCCCTTCATCCTTCTGCCCATAGTTCTTGTCTAATCCATCCGATGACACGATTCCCTCGTGCACGCGAAATCTCCCAACGAACTATGTTAATGTGAACAAACTCTCTTTGTATATCCAAACCGACGTAAGCCTGCATCCAACTGTCACATCTAATGGACTTAATAACGAAGTAGGTGAAGCATTACACTTTATAGAGTCCAAAACAATAGAAAAGCAGCAGCTTGTACGTAAGAAAATGTTAATCAAACCCTCAAAACGTAGTAACTAAACGCGATCATTCGGGATACTTCGGAAACTTGACAGACCAAACAGGGACCTTTTTTTGCATTGCTTCCATCATCTAATGACCTTTGCGAAGCACGAGTAGCGTGTCCGTTGTTTTTACATGTGAACGCTAACTTTTGTGTAAATCAGACCCTCAAAGAAAAACGTATGTGTCAAGGGTTCATTTAAGGAGTTTGCCTACAAACGACAATATGATAAGAATTTAATAAAATTTGCTGATAACATTCTTTAGCATCAAATACGATGACACAATTTTTTTCAAATTTTTCGTCTACATAGTTGTCGAATAATTGGACTTTCCAATATGCAAAAGATAGATATCTGAATCCTATGCTTATGCATGTAAAATCTAGTCTTCAATTACTCGAAAACTATGTAGAAGCAAAATCTTAAAAAAATTGTATATTCATATTTAATACTAAAGAATATACTCACCAAATTTCATTAAATTCTAATCATTTCGAATTTTCCTATGCTTTTAACATGGCAACATTGTTGTGTGCAGCCACCCTCCTTAAATTGTAAGAATCGATTACAAACTGGTACCATTTTGCACGTGGTTTCTCCAGTATGATGTAAATAGTTGCTTTTCACAGACGATTGTTCTGTACTAATATTTATCGTACGTGTCTGAATTTATTGATTAACCCATCGTCCATGGAAATATACGTTTGTATATAGTTTGAGAATTTCGAATTCGTGTTGGCTGTTAATTTCGGCTACGATGAAACTTCGCTGACAAGTCTCACGATTTAGATATTCATTAATATGCCATATCCTCGCGACACATTCTCATCGAATCTCTGGATTGAAACCAACTGGCTAAGGTTAATATTCGAGCTCCGGTATATGCGAGTGCTTCTGTTACGCTTCGATAACACGTCATACCCGCTATAGACCGAGGGCTGTATATACATGTATGAATGTGTCTGCCGTCTATGCCTTGTAATTGTGAGATCCCGTCGTTATTCCCGCCGATTTTCTGTATAAATTAATGCTCGACGCCATATTCCATGACCGTAGGCGCCACTCTTGTCCCCTTCGAGTGTAGGTACCCCTATTCACCATTCTTCGTCGCACGACGCGTTTCCAACCCCCTGACAACACGGAACACGACGGCAAGGAAAAAACTTTTATACTCACCTTTTTCTCATAATCATATTTATTTCCTTTTTTTGTCGTCTCCGGTACGATTCTCCGAACTTTTAATTATTTTATCGCTACTTTATGGAAAATTGAGCGATTCTCAGATGCAGACTATTTCACCGATTATCCCATTCACCTTTCATAAACGCTATGTATCCCTACGATTTTTACCTTCCCAACCATTTCTGCCTTCTTCCTATCTTCCCGCGCCGAAGCCTGGGAATAATTCAACGTTTCGCCACTTAACTTTTTACCGTTAAAGCTGCATTTTTCTTAAGTGTTTTTACGGACACGTATATATTTCGCTTTTGCTTCAAAAAATTCATCAAAAAGTTTTCCACTTTTTTTTATTGTATTCAGTTTTCTGATAGTTCTTCCCGATAGCCAACTATATTTTGCAGAATGCCACGGACGGTAGGCTCGTATTATTATTTTATTATGATTCGCCAACCATGAAGAAGACAACGTGGATGAAACTTACGAAATGACAAGAGGATATAGTGATTGATCACAAAAACAAAATTCCAGAACTTTTATTATTCCGTGCACAATCTTTCATGTGGTGATTCTTCTTTTTCCTCCAACTTTCATTTTTATTAAGGCTCTGGTAAACTCATATTTATATTATTGTTTTATCATGAGCTCGAAAAATTCAGGATTATACCTTCTGCCTTCCCTTTCCATTTTTTCCTTCCTTCCTACCTTCCTCTCTGGGTCTTTCTCATGTATTGAAAAGTAATACCTACTGACACGCGAAACGTATTATCAAGTTTGGTTGAACTGATAGACCTGCGAAACACGAAGGACATAGTAATCTTGGCTACGAGGGTGCCGCACGCAAACGTGTCTCGAATTCAGATTAAAAGTTTAGCCATTTACTACTGACGAGCTGCCTGCCTCCCTCGCAAGGGTCAACTTTTGCTTGAAATGTATATTCGTCCTAATATACCAGAATATAATGTTCTACGACGAATTTCTTCGTGTCTCAGAGTTCTCGAAGCGTTATTCTTGCTGCGTCCTCGATTTAATTAAAAATCTCTCCTTGCCACTATAATAAATATTATTAATGACTTTCAACTTGCAGGGAGATGGAGTGAATCATTAACTCTTTGCAAAAAATGTTTTTTGCTCCGTTTGAACATGTGATGGTTCAGTGTTCCATCTAATTAGACGATTCGCAAAAAGAAAGAAGATTGGTGGCCGTAGCGCAGTGATAGCCAATTCAGACTTTGAAAATTCCGAGATCGAGCCCTGCTCGGTTTTTATTTTTCTCTGCATCGTCACTAAACCGTTCCTCACGCTCTCTGCGCGGTACCGACAAGTCCGCCCATTCCAAGTACACGGTCTTTCTACTCTTGTACCATAAAGTTCTGCAATTAGTGAATAAATATTTAAAGATTTATGTTAAAAACTGAAATTTGAAATAATTTAATTTTCATAATTACGATACAAATATAGAGAGTATAAATGTTTCAAATGTGCATTTTATGTTATTATGGTCTTGGTGGATCTCATGAATTTTCCAAAAGACTCGAGAACTCGTGGGGTGCGGCCAGTCATATAATTCACTCTGTCATGCATTTATGGATTTCGAGCTAGCGTCAGTAAAGCACTTTCGCCCCACGAAGAAAACTCTGCAAAGAAACGCATACATATAATCTACGCTTAAAAAAAAAAAAAAACTTGCATATAGATTACGGAGAGAATAAAACACCCTCGCTTCGAAGATACCGAAAGAAGACGACCACGAATATTCTCTTGTTGTTGTGATAGTCTGATGCCGAGGAAAGGGTGGTCTTTACATCCCCCAACGCAAATCGAGATAAAAGTCTATACATGTTTGTAGAGCTAGCTATGAAAATTTATGAGAAACATCGAATATTCCACCTTGCATGTCGGTCACGTTGAACGCTTGGCAAGTCTTTTGTGCTTGCCTCTTCCTTCCGAACAGTCTCGAGAATTCAACCATCCTCCAGTCGAGAATTCAACACTTGTGAGATATTCTTCGACCGCGAGGTGTATTCTTTGAGTCTCTTGGCGAATTTTTAATCCATACATATGAATTGTCTCCACAGCTTCGTTCTAGATAAACATTTTGTTATTTCAACATCATCGTATGAATTCTCTCCGTTGCTTATTCACCGCTTGAAATTTGAAAGAAAATCGTGAGGAGTATGTACGAAGAACCTTTAAGGACGTTGTATGGCGACGGTCAAATCTCAATTTTTGTTTTCAGTTTTTCTTTCATAAAAAATGGTTTGCGAGCCTAAGTTCATTAAAAAAAAGTTGTTACAAATTGACTAAAGAACAACATACTCTAAATCCAAAATTTTCCGAGGTAATCTGTATTTGTTGTATAATAAAAAAAAATTCGAAAAAATTTTACGACCGATTTTTTTTGGAAAACTAAATAAAGCTTCTTCGATGTTACATAAACGTGTATGCGAAGTTTTAAGAGGCTTCACCATTTAGGAATCGAAATATTTAATGTTGAAAATTGCAACTTTTAACACACGCTCTTATGAGAAACTATTGAGAATTGTGATTTTTAAAAATAAATATTTCGACTTCTACATGGTGAAACTTCTTAAAATTGCGCGAGCAATAAGATATTCTCTTTGTGTGGTCCAAATTTAATGGAATTTTATCGATACAAAATTTTGCATACAACGTCTTTAAGACATACATCGTTTCTTACGTAGATTTGATTTGAAATTCTCTACTCAGGTCTTTTTGGGGTCGCTGATTACGAATCTGAGCTCAGAACTTGTAAATTAGAAACTTATCGTTTCTTTATTCCTTCAAATGAAAACCACCCTGCGAAGAATTATTTACAATTCTCTAAAATGTTTGAAATTTGTGAAAATAAACACGAGTAATACTAAATTCTTTTTTTTTTACATTTCCAAATGTCTTGGAAATTTTATACAATTGACGAAAATCTGTTATGACTCTTAAAGATCGTTAGCTCTTGTATTTTTTTTCTTTTCAGTCACGTTGAAAAGAATGAAATTCTTTGTTGGTACGAGCAGTTTGATTTTAACACCAGTTATTGAACGAGGATTATTGTATATGAAAACGTTTCCAACGTTAACGAACCTAATTTCGACGACAAACTACTCAAGATATTTAAAAAAATTATTATTATGTTCTTTCATCCCTTCTCGTGATCGGCGTCCATATAGCGGCCAGAATCGCGTTCCAATACTGTATATAGATTGTATCGCAGTAAACACGTGCCGTGTCGTAAACGAGGTGATATAAAAAAAGCAGCAAATTGAGTATAGAGAAAGAGTTTCGCCAAACGAGAGCACAAAGACGACGATCGGCTGGTTGTGAGAATGAGGATGAAAAGGACAGAGGGAGGGAGAACGAGAAAGACAGAGGCCTCGGGAGGTAATTTGCCAATTTGTATGCCGCTTGGGCCCAAGAGCGTCAAGCACATGGATCGTAAAGTATGATATAAACGCAAAGGTTACGTGCGCTCTTTCGATCTCGTTCTTACTCCCCCTCTGTCCCCTTTCCCTCTCTCTCTCTCACTTTTTCTAATCTCTTTCTTTTTTTTTGCACCACAGTCAGTCAGCGAGAAATTTAACGTCGTCGACGACGAGCCGGTCACGAGGTTATCCCGCAAGTCCTGGTGAATGTTTAATTAAAACGAATTGCTTACGTCAGCGCTCGTCTCGTGTACCTAATGCTAAAAAATGGTCGTGCTACTCACCTCCTCTCTCGCTGTCTCTCTCCCTCTTTCTCTGTACGCGACTCTTCGTTGCAGCAAGCTTAATCCCTATATCCAATCTCGCTCTTGCTACTAATCCGTCGGGATAATATCGTTCCATACGTTCCAACAGATTTCATTTCTCTAATCTTACGACTGACGAAAAAAAAAAGTCAGCCGTTTATTTTCCACAATTCGAGTAGCTTTTGCGATCATAGATCAAGAATATTATCTCTTTTTCGAATTTCCGGATATTCAGGGGTTTAAAAATATACTTGGAAATTTATAAGACTTTTTGCTATTGTGCTCGTTGATTATTTCTTTCATACTGTGTGAAAAAAATGTTCTTGGGCCAACGCTACATCGAACGACGTTTTTCAATAATTTAATCACCACTTGTAGTTAAATGTCTCGATGTTTCATTTCATATGAATAAAAAGGGGCCTGTACTTGAGTATTACAGGAAAAAGTACCAGATCGTTGAACAGGTTGACTCTGAAGTTTGCAACGTTGATATTCAACGAAAAATATATTGTATATTCATTATTTATTGAATTTTGAAAATCGTGGCCGTTTTCCGTGTCGTTTGAGTTTTTGGGTCGCGAGAGAGGATTGTTTTACTGTCAGGACCAAATATTGAATAATAATTATGAGCTCTGCTGAAGAAAGAACGGAATTTCGTTGCGAGGATATTGTGCAGGAACTGGTAAACTCTGTGAGGTGCGTTTGATTGTGACGTTTCCTCATTACTGTGAGAGACACACTGAAGTAATTACTTGTTACTATTCGCCTTGATGTTTTGACCGTACTTTGCTGCTGAATCTAATGGGGAGTCTGCTCCCAGATGAAAGCAAACCTGCATGTTCGTGGAAGAAAGCGAATGATTAGACTGAATGAAGATGTCACGAAAAATGTCCCTTTATAGTTATCGTAAAAATTGAAATTTCGTAACTCTGCACAGTCGAATGCAAATAAGGCCGAACCACTTTCAAATTTGAATTATTAAACCAACGAACGATCGAGCTGACCAGTTCGCAGACCTGGGTGTCTAGTGAATGATTTGATTCAGTCTGTAGTGCGATTCCCAATGGCAAAAAGACGACGCGATTCGTTCACCATGAGGCGAGAAAAATTTTCTGAGAATTACAAATTTTCCAGAAATACATGGACGGGGACCGGAAGAGAGGCGAAGAAAGAGAGAGAGAGAGAGAGGGGCCAATTATCTACAGCATACTCATTGCTGGCGTATGTGTGTTCGTGTATACATTTTGCGAAATAAACGTGATGCTACGTATTTCGACGAAATCATATAAACTAAAAAAGCAGAAGCCTCGCACTGCCTGCTAAATTACCGCACTGGCGAATCTACGCTTTCAGTTCATGAAAAAGAGTCGTTCATTTTACTCTCATTATAAAAAGTTTAAGCTTAATGGCCAGTTGCAAGTGAGTGACAGTGAATATCAAAAAAGGTTTAAAATGTTGAATTATCGTTATTAAAAAATTCTATTTTCAAACTCCCAGCGAGGTATCGATCGTGTTAAAGCTCCCCTGTCAAAAACACTCTTCTCAATCAAGTACACACATACGCAAATCCAACTATCCATCCATTGTCGGAGTTTTTTTTACAACGATAAATCGACGTGTCACTTCTCTTTCCTGAAACTTGTCACGGAATGTATTCTCGAAAGAGTGGGAGAGAGGGTGGTAAGAGAGGGAAACCCCATCTCGATTGACTTCAAGGGGATCTTCGAGTGACATATTTCCATTTTCCTATTCAACAACTTCCCTGGGTCGGAAAATTACTACCCTCAGTCGACGAATCTCAGTGTTTATGAGCTTTCTATACTCATAATCTCATGCTACTAGATATACTCTATTGTAGGTACGAATCTATACTCAAAGAAAAGGGCAAAGAGTGAGAAAGAGAGAGAAAAGAAGGAGGGAGAGGAAAACTTCACAACTTTTGTTCAAAATGTTAAGCCTTTTTGCTTCTGAAGCTGTGAATGTTTTCATTGCCTAAAAAAAAACTTAATCAAATGAACGGTTCTAGGTTTCAAGTTCCACGTTTTGTAATGGGCTAGCGCAAAAAAAAAAGAAAACAGAGGAGAGGCGAGGCATCACTACGACACCCGTCTTTCTCAGAGCCGGCGTTGTCTCCGTTCTCCCCGTTGAGAAAACTTTCCGTGGAGAGTGTTATCGATTCAGCTAGCCCCCCTTCATCGTATCCTCGACGTGCGCCTTTACATTAAGATATACTGGTAGTCGCACAGTCATGGCAAAAAGAATACAATTTTTCGAAATAACTTTGTCGCTATTTATATCGCGGAAACTTTATCTCCAGAGCGGAGATGGTGCACAGAAGATGGGAAATTCGGTAAATGACGAACTAAATGGAGAATTGTTAGACTTGAACTTGGCAGAGTCAATCCGACTATTTGGCTCGTTTGCATATCGCTATACTTTTAGAACATGACTGTACGCGTTATTCGATCTTTATTCCAGCGAGATTCTCGAAGATATCCGTGACGCTCGCCCTCACACGATTTTTCCCCGCTTTTTTTTTTTTACTGTCCTCGTTCTATTCAATGGAATTTTCCAGATTTACCACACTGCGTATTTTTATCTATTTTCATGTTTTCCGATTGGCTGATGCCCCGCACGCTCCATCGGATTCTCGAATCGATCCTGCAATATACTGTACTGCGATAACGCGCACGTTTCCGCTTTGTAGCGACTAAATTAATCGTGAATATAACTCCGATTGGCTCTTTTGTTCCTCTGAAAAAAGTTCTCCACAAGTCCGTATCAACATTGTCTCGCCAACGTTTTTTTTTCCTCGTTTTGCTTTGTTTTTTCTTGTTGAAAAAACGCTCCCCTTCCTTTTACCTTACTGGTCTCTTTTTTGTTTGTTCTTTCTTTGTTTCGTACTCGAGACGGCAAGGTGCGAAAAAGAATTTCTCAATGATATGCAACGTGCGCATCGTCAGCATTCATACTGTGTGGGTATACACACGAAATACAAACGAGCACCAAGTGTGTCGAGAGCAAGTAAGGAAATGAGAGATGCATTGATAAATGAGAGACTAGCTAGAAGAGCAATGAAATAAGCCAGAAGAAGGAGAAGCAGAAAAAGAGGGAGAACATGCGAAGAGCTCTGAAAGAAAGATGTGGGCTCACCGGTGACAATGCTCCCAGTTCTTCCCGCCTGAACACTACGAGCTTCCGCGTAACCTTTCTTTCACCAGTAACGTTTTGTTGACGCGGACCTTCCAACGGATCGATTGCTATGCGGGGTTTCTCCCGTATTTTTTGAAGCACATTTTATAGCCTCTCTTATTCCGTACGTTGTACGCATACTCGTCTCTCGCATCATGGTTATAAAGGAATACAAAAAAAGTGCATGTAGTGACCAAATTTCTTGTCTGGTACGTCTGGTACCTTTGATTAGTTGATCAACTGCTCCAGGTCTTGGTAAATTGCCTAGTCTGCTAACATAAGTCTCAGTGTTTTAAATGTTGATTTTTGGCACTAGAGATTGTTTGCTGCAAAGAAACGTGTACGTAGAGTATGTTACTGAGGAAAATGGGCTCATTACTTGAACCTCTTTAATCGTAACTTTGATACCCACAGCCTCGAAGGCGTGTAAAATCCAAGTTAATTGAATATTCTCTGTAGTTCAAGTAGTGACGTTTATCGGAGCTCATTACCATTAAAGGAAGAGCAAGATTGAAAAAAGAAAACTATATGGTGGCAAAGTCTGGAGAGTGACTTTGTGATGGAGTAAAAGCTCTGGGCAGATACGAGTACTATTACCACTATCGCTATCGTGGCTACTATCGTCACGAATGGGCACCCTGCGCAACCCCGTACTTATCCTACATCTTGTGTCGTGGTGATGATAGTAGTTAGCGCCACAGGTGTGCACTTCTAACTTTCTTTCACTCCTTTCGTCTCTTCCTCTTCGTTCCACTCTATTCCCCATATTCTATTCTCTCCTTCATTGGACGTAAGGCTTCTGAATATTGTTAAAACTTGAGCGTTGACGAAACGTACTTGAACGACTGACTTCCTATATAATCTCAAGCTCTTCGAGACTTCCAATAAAATAGTGGCCAATATGAATCATCGATCTACCCCCAAGATTGCTGTCTAATTCAGATTCCGTAAAGTCACAACTCTTCGCGTACTATTGTTTTTCATGTGTGTTTTAACCAACAACACTGTCCGTTCGATGCTGGGAAATTCATTTCTACTTCCGTTTTCCCTTCAACGAAGTTCCGGCGGCTGAGGAAGGTTCTACGATTCCAAATTTTTGCATCATCAGGAGACATACTTGTAAGGTATGGATATATACTCAGGCTTAATAAATGTATATGTGTGCCTAATACGATCAAGAATTCAGTCCCGTTTGCTGATAAGTCTCAGGAGGGTTAATGATACGGGTTAATTAGTTGATGATCTTAATTGAAATTGTACTTCAAGAGAGGGCTCACAAAATAAGTCCATTCCACTCGAAATTAGACACTTCCGCTCGAGCCGACGACCTCTCCGCGTCGTCATGTAATGTGGTCTTCGCGAGAATTCGTGCACGCCCATTTGGCCATTACGTCATCAGCAGCTCAAGTCTGTGACTCGGATTTTCTTATGGTTCTGATTACTGCAATTATCTAAAATGAAATATTCGTAGCACACTGAAATGTTTGATTAAGGAATGAACCACAGCCTCCTTTACGCAGTCTTGTTTATCGCAAACATTGAAATGTTCTCTTGATAGCAAATCTCTCGATGTATCAAAAATCTGCACAATATAGTTTTCATGTAAAGAATGAACATAAATAATTCCGTAATGAATCATTAGTAAGAGACTCCCATTAATGACTAATCTTGGTGATGTACGATTTCCCGAGTTGCCCAGCACGGGCATAAAGTTGTATAGCCTCAGAAGTTCACTCCATATATCGTTCGAGACCTCGTGAGAATTTTGTTCACTAACATGGCGAATTTCTCGGTGGCTCATTCTCCTTCCAACGGCAAGAATCCAACAAGAGCGCGTTGAAGCATGAGTGACTCTGGCTTGTTGGGTATATAACGGCCTCTTTGACTCCGTGTGACTCACTAACCGGTCAAACGGTGCTTGAACTTCTTCGTACATCGCGATCTTGTGAAACTCTTGGTACTGGTGCTTTCGCGTGTCCTATTAATTATTGCTGCTCACAATGATCATATACATGTATACATATCTCTTCTCTCATTCTTCTCTCTTTCTGAGTCATCGGCGCGCTGATTTGAAATCCGGAAGTCCTCTGTCCAGTCCCACGTACTGCGGCTGGCAACGACCGAACAGGCATCGAACCCACGCGATTTAATCTTCCAAAGCAACGTCGATAACACTTTTTCGTTTAGCGACCATCCAAGACATGATTGAGAATCTGCCAGAACACCTAAACATCGCCTTTTTGTTTCTTTTTAGACGTCACCTGTATAAAATTAGTTCGTAACAATCTCGTAAACGCGATTGAACGGATTTGCTCGATGATTGGACGACAACTATTTTTGTCCTGGGTATAAAAGAGATAGATCGATGAACGCGGTATGGGAGTTCCTATACAACAGACGGCTACGTTGCCGTAAAATAGGCAGGGGAAGTCTCTTAACCGCTTCAAGAATCAATATGGCTTAACTCCAACCATGTTATATGTGTAAAAACATATATACACATACATATCTAATGGGAAATGAGTGTGGCGCTTGCCTCAACGCCCCCACGTTTATTCTCTGACGCTACTTTGACCTTCTCTCCTTTTATATCACTTTTTCCCTCCGCATGGGTACACTGACCCCGGACTCGTGTATACTGTTTACACTCCCCTGCCATCTACTTCATGGAATAGAACCGATGAAAACCAGCCGCAATGGGTGACTTTCGAACTCGTTAAATTTCTCGGCGGAACAAGCCACGAATGCACGCTTCTGCGCTTGGTTACATTGAGTACACGCAACAGAATAAAGAGACGCAGAGAGAGATCGCTGCATCCGGAAATTATAGTACGTGGTTGTCATCATACTTATTCCACTGCACTTGGCAACGATTCTCGATCTTGTGGATGATCTTGAGAAGAACGACGCGCTATGGTCGCTCGTCACGCTCGACCTTCGTTGGAGATTGTTGAAAAGAAAAACGGAGGAGGTGGGTCATATTCCTTTAGGAACAGGAAATTTCCAAATGTTCATCGATTCAGTGACATACGACAATGGACTAGAAAAATTTAATCTTGCCATCACTGTCAAGTTTTATCACACCGCTCGATAAAACATCAAGAGGCAAACAATGTGTGCATTGAAACGTCGATAAAAACACGAACAATGATTCCCGCTGGACTAGGATGTTGGTGGAGGTTGGTAACGACCATGATGATTTCGTGCAACCGAGGTTTGGTCGAGCCGAAGCAGCCAGTGGCGTCGAAACGTTATTGATTTTGTCGCTCACCGATGGCCGGAAATGCGCCAGGTATTCAACGCGTAGTATACACACTCGCAATAACTTCCGGGTTAGGCTCTCGGATGGGTCCTATAAATCTTTGACTATCTTCATTGGTACCACTCAAATCTCCGACTTCAATCCATCTTTTATAATTGTGCATCGTGGATACAAAAATGTGGCAATAACGAGTTTTTCGCGCATCAACCCCGCAGTTGTAAAATTGTAATCTCCGTTCTTCCGAAAGTTTTTATGATTTTGTTTCATTTGACCATTAACCAGAATCATATTGAAATTTTGTATCGTTGCAAAGTAAGAAAATTCTTTTCCTTTCATCATGATGCACACCCTGTGCATCTCCAACATTTTATCCAAAGTATGGTCAATTTTCACGCGTATTACAAAACGAACAGCCTGTGCCTTTCGGATCATTTACGTTGTAATGATCAAGCTCGTTTGTACGGTAGGAAAAGCGGAGAACCCTCTACTGACAATGAGATAGACGTGAGCTGAGTGGACTTGATCTCAAAATCCGCGAAGTGCGAATCACTGCGTTACATCCACCAATATTCTCTCTTTTGCGAGTCGTCTCATTGGCAGAAAATATTCCTCTTTTAATGACTATAGACGTAGATTAGCGTCAAAGAAGTATGTTGAACGGAAAATACAATGCAATCTGCATTTTTTTTATCATCAATCCCGAGGCAAAAGGAATTCTGTTAAAATCAATCTGGGACATGGATGAGTACTCTTGTATAACTTTAAATTAAAGCGCGTCGAGCTTACTCCTTGCGCGCGGTACTATTGTACAGGGATGTGAACAGGAACGAAGGAAAGGGAAAAAAAGTAAGTGCGCGAAGATAAACGCGGAACTCTGTGCTGCGCGGAGTCTTCGTTAAAGGGCGATGCACTGACGGTTTATTCTCGGGGGTGGTTCTTGGCAACATCTCTCTTGCTCTCCCTCTCCCTCTTTTTTTTTTGTCTCTCGCCCTTCCTCATGCAACGCGATCGAGTCTGGGATGGTGTGGTCGGCGAAGCGTGGGGTTTGGGGGTACGGGGTCGATGCGGAATCGCCATGGAAACGAGACGCGTCGTCCGCCACCCCTTGCCACCGCCGGCTTGCCGGGGTGCATTCACCGAAGGGGTGCGCCCATTGCTAGCTAAATTACGAAGGGAAAGCAAGCAATGACGCCCAGCAGTTGCTGCCCGCCCCCCTCCCTTTCCTCCCTTCTGTTTCAACCAACCTAACGTGTGTGCGCCTCTTTCGCTCTTCCTTTTTAGCTGTCTCTCTTTTATTACTTGATGTGATACGATAGGAGACAGGAGATCATGCGAACAATGCCGTGTACACGAACACGACTTGGTGCTGAAATCACTGAATATCCGATCGGCAAAGTTATATTCCAACCAAGTCCTCCAAATGGAATTGTGCCCGGACGAAAATCGAAGTCTAGGTTCGAGGTTATAACCCAAGGCGTCAAGGTCCCCGTTGGCAAATTTTCAAGGCTCGGTTGCACTTTCAAGGTCAGCCTGCTGATACGTCTTGTTTGTCTAGTTCTTAGTGACTCGTGCAGCCAAACATGCTTATCTATGGAAACGGAGGTGAAAAAAATAGCTTGTATATGCTTTCATTAATTTAACAATCTTGAGATATCTCCAGCGTATACACCTTTCAAAATTCGCCGCACTAAATCAAATTGAGCTGGTTAATGAATTGCCTACTACAGCAACTGTCATTGTTACACCACATTGCGCTATTAAATAGTATTTTAAAAACAGTTAAGCGAACGGTGTTTTTTACCCTTTTTGGATGAACTTAAGGCATCGAATGGCGGGGGTGGGGGGGGGGGGTGAAATCGATATACCTAATCAGATAGAAACTCGTAAACATGAGGGGCTCAGAAGTTATATAAACCAGAGGGTTTCAATACCCTTGTAGAAGGAAGTGGATCCTCATTTCGATTCGGGTCAACGACACGCATTATCTCAGACGTCACAGGTCAAAGCTCTATCAAATACTGTACGAAAGTATTGAAGTAAAGTAATCCATTTAATCAAACTATAATTATCAATTCCATCGATTTTATTTCTCTAGGTATCCTCAGTCCCCTTCAATGGGTGATATTGATATTTCGAGATCTCGGTATTTATTTATATTGCGAAAGTAGAATCCATTGTGTATAATTATGAATTTATTTGTCGCTTGAAATTACTCTCAAGTTTCGGAGACCTATGCGCAGAACCCTATGACGCCAAGGTCGGCCATCATGAAAGCGTACTTGTGTCTTGTCGGGGTGTCGGGTTCTGGATACACACGTAAATACATATACGTGTATACATGGTTTGGTGTCTCCTTCGGCAAAGAGGGGCGAGGAAAAGGGGGAGTAGAACCGGCGGGGAGGAATATCGTGGCAGAGGGGTTGAAGCACGAGGCAGAAAACAAAATACATGAGAGTTGAAGTGGCTCTGTTGAAAATTCTGTGTAGAGGGCGGGATCGTATATCCCGCTCGCTATACGATCGCTTCAACGACGTTCATCGATTGGTAAAGGATGCACGCACTTCGCACTGCTACCATTTTCTCTAGTCTATTTGCGTACATGAAAATTCATCTAATAAACTAAATCAAGCATCAACCTTTTGTGCTCAAGTGTCCCTCGAACCTCTAGCTACTTCGTGGCTACTCTTCTAGGTGGATTAGAAAAAACCTGAAAATAATATGGCTTTTCATTCGTTTGCTGTGTTACCATGCACGATTTATGCTGTACATTTACCGGATTCCTCGATACTTGGAACATGGAACCCCGAGGTTTTAAATATTTGCATCCATCCGCTTCATGCTCACACGCCCCAACAGTCGTGTGTAATGCAAAGCATCAAAAATACCGACATTATTTACCTTGGACCTAAGTTGGTGCAAAGCTCTTGCCCCTATATCGTTGGAGTACTGTGGTTCCGCAGAACCTATTCAGCAAGTTGCGATCGCATCTGCTTTTGGATTTTATGACCCGCTGATGGGGAATCCTTTGACTCGACCAGCAACCGCTATCGGCGTGTACTTCGGTCTGTGAACAGTAAACACAAACGTTATGACGCAAAACCCGTGGGTGGGCCTTGAATTTGTAGCTTTTATTTCTTCCAATACACCAAAGAAATATCGCAAGGGGAATGTTGAAATGTGCTGCTTTTGTCAGCGGCATAGCCTAACGTTATAAAGCGTTGCTTTGGATCTAAAGACGTGACAGCGCCTTGACGTCAAATATTTAAAAAAAAAAAAAAAAACAAATTATTACAGATACTTAGAGTTCAACCATTTCCGTTGTCTTTCCCGATTCATTATAAAGTCGTGTATTGAGTTACGTGTCAGTAATGCCCATTAAAATCTCCATTAATTTGAATGTACATCCGCCGGCCGGTGTCAGCCCGCACAGCGAATTGTATCATCAACCATAAAATGTACAATTTAATAGTAAACAAGGATATTAAAAACTCGTAAATGTCTCGCAAACATGATATCTTGCATGATTATGTCCGATATGTACTCCATATAATTGATGATGACACCATCCGGTGCAAATGTGCAATAGGTGTTCCCAAGTCTGTCAAAGAAACTTGAAGAGAGTAGAAATGAATGCTTATGGCAAGAGCTCAGCAAAACGACCCTTGGCAACGAGAACGTTAACCTCGGTCTCTGTATCGCTGGATAGCATCAAAATTCCTGCACGAAGGCGCAGTAGCTGCAGCAGTAACAGCAGAAAGGCACAGCGTGTTAGTCGTTACACAAGTCTCGGGAGGGACAAGGATTTAGTTACAGAAAGAGACGAGTTGTCCGTTGTTCTGCTGCTGAAAATGATGCCTTTGGATGTACGATCGAGCCTTCAGTGCCAACCACTCTCCAGAGGATCTCAGCGGCTTGACCCTTTATGCTGGGATCGCCGTGAATCCATTAATGCTTTCTTCTTTTCTGAGCAAAGTCTCAACCTTGTTTGTTCTTTTACGCTGGCATACTACTGCGGGAAACGTACAATAAGAGTAGTCGTGGTGGTACTAGCAATGTGGTAGTAGAAATAATCTCAACCGCCATCGTAAATTCGCCGGAACAGAGCGGAGGGGCATCTCCGACATGGGTGATAGCATTTACGGTGGGACAAAGAGCCTCGAAAATTGGAGAGTGGGGAGTACGAAGACGAAAGGGAATGGTCGGAGAGAGTGAGGGGACCTCGCTAGTGGGAGAAGAGCGATAACCTTCGCGCTCATGACCTTGGTCTATCTCTCTTTCTGTCTTTCGCAGGATGTTAGGTACCCGAGTATGGCAGGCACTCGGCTGAAACATGGTCAGACCCGAGCGATTTAATTAAAGGGTCGAGTATGCGGGAGGAAGGATGGGCGGTCGCAACGAGAGTAGTATTCGATACAAGAACGAACGGAACGAAGCCGTACGAGGCACAGTCTCCCGTGAGAATCGTCGAGTTTATTTTCCTACGTTTCTCCATCAAGCTCTCCTCTTATTGGCTCAATTGGGACTACGATGTTCGTTACGACAAGCCATCAAGCGTTTATTCAGCGACATGAAAGCAAAAAAAAATCTCTGTTGCAAATCGATCGCCTCCCCCTCTTGTCAATGGATTTGGTAATTATGTTTCAATCCTGATTCGAATGAGTTCAGCCATAGCGAATATCGAATTCGATGCAACCATGCGCTTCCCTGGTTTTGCAAGAGTTTCTCCGCCT
Source organism: Hyposoter dolosus (assembly GCA_963921915.1). Taxonomy (NCBI): domain Eukaryota; kingdom Metazoa; phylum Arthropoda; class Insecta; order Hymenoptera; family Ichneumonidae; genus Hyposoter; species Hyposoter dolosus. The sequence continues at coordinate 18,701,136 of OY998129.1, read as the reverse complement.
GAGGTTCAGGTTTCACTATCCTCACGTATTTTCATTCAAAAAGGAAAATCAATAGTTTCATCGGTGGAAACTACTGATTAAAATATTTAATCGCTACGGAAACTCGAATTTTGTTTGTTTCTAGTTGTTCTGGAACCTAAAATTATTATTAAATATCCAACTACAGATAACTTGATACTTATGTATGTTCATTCGGTCTGTTACAGGGATGCCGGTTGACTGAAGATGGCCTCCCCGACACCCTCGTTGGAATCTCGCGCAAATTCCCTCGGCTCCCTGGTCTCGGTGTCACCGCTAACGGTGAGCGGTAGCTCTCCGCCAGCCAGCGACTCGGCGATCTGCGACGTCGACGCTTGCGACATCTGTCTCGACTCTGGTAAACCAGGTGACGGGCCTTGTCCTCACTATCGGATTGGAAGTGCCGGTGGTGGTGTAAGGTGTACAGGCTGCAAATCAACCGAATCGGACGCGGTAGCGCGTTGCTTCGATTGTGCCAACTTTCTTTGTCCGAATTGTGTGATGGCGCATCAGTTTATGCACTGTTTCGAAGGTCATCGGGTGCTGAATCTTGGTGATTCGAAGATGGAACAAACGGAATCGAGAAACAGCATCGTGATAAGTGGCAGCGGAAGCGGTGGAGTCAACGGAGGAAGTAACGGCGAAAAAGCCTTGTTTTGTCCCCGTCACAAGACGGAATTGCTGAAATATTTTTGCCGCGCATGTACTGTGCCCGTGTGCAAAGAGTGCACGATAACCGATCATCCAGGCTCCCTCCACGACTGCGCTCACATCTCCGAAGCTGGACCACAACAGCTGGAGGCAGTTGCGAGGGCTGTCCAAGATTGTCGCGCCAAAGCATCCGAAGTGCGTACAGCTGTTAAAGCTGCTGATCATGGCGCGGCCAGGCTCCAAGTACAATATCACAAAGCCCAAAATGAGATTAACGATACTTTTCAATTTTATCGATCTATGCTGGAGGAACGCAAACAGGAATTACTAAAAGAGCTCGAATCTGTATTTTCAGCTAAACAAATATCTCTTGGTATCGTGACGCAAAAAGCAAACGAAATGGCCGATAAGATTCAACAGACTTGTGAATTTGTTGAAAAGTTAACCAAGTACACGACAGTTACGGAGGTTCTTATGGTCAAAAAGCTACTTGATTCGAGACTCCAACTGCTATTGAGTTACACTCCCGATATCGGTGGACAAACGGCTGATCTCGAGTTTGTCAGTAATTATCAGGCCATACAAGTCGGTGTAAGAAACACATTTGGTTATGTTAGAAGTACGGCTGACACGAACAATTGCGGACCCAGTAAGCAGCCCCCAATTGCGCGACCAACCGCTCTCTCGAGCGGGGGCAGCAGCAGCAACGCCAGTAGCGGGCCCGGAAGTGCCGGATCTCTCGGTGGTCTTCTTCTCGATAGGCCGTACAGCAACGGTCTCGTCTCGACCAATACCAACTGCGTTTCCTCGACCTCGCCCTCCTCTTTCGAGGGCAACGTCATATCCAAAAGATTCAATTCGGTCAACAGCCTCGGACCGTTCTCCACTACCATCAGCGAGCTTAACATCAACGGCATGAACAATCCTTATGAGAAATGGAGCAACGGCGGTAATGATTCTTACCCCGTAACGAGCAACGATCATTTTCCAATGCCGAATTCCAACGCACCCGCCAATGATTCCGTTCTTGATCTCACGTCAAAACTCATGTCAGCCGCTGCCATATTTCCACCAAAGTCACAACTCAAACGGCAGAAAATGATTTATCACTGTAAATTCGGCGAATTCGGCATCATGGAAGGACAGTTTACGGAGCCATCAGGCGTTGCGGTAAACGCGCAAAACATCATTGTCGCTGACACGAACAATCATCGGATCCAAATATTCGACAAGGAGGGCAGATTCAAATTTTTATTCGGCGAGTGCGGCAAGAGAGACGGACAGTTGTTGTATCCAAATCGGGTCGCCGCCGTAAGACCATCCGGTGATATAATCGTCACCGAACGATCGCCGACTCATCAGATACAAATTTACAATCAGTACGGACAATTCGTACGGAAATTCGGTGCCAACATATTGCAACATCCTCGAGGTGTTACCGTCGATTCCAAGGGCCGTATCGTCGTTGTCGAGTGCAAAGTTATGCGCGTCATAATATTCGACCAAGCTGGCAACGTTCTACAAAAATTCGGATGTTCCAAGCACCTCGAGTTTCCCAATGGTGTCGTCGTTAATGACAAACAAGAGATCTTCATCAGTGACAATCGTGCGCATTGCGTCAAAGTCTTCAACTACGAGGGTGCTTATCTGCGTCAAATCGGTGGTGAAGGCATTACGAACTATCCGATCGGTGTTGGCATCAATGCCGCTGGTGAGATCCTCATTGCTGACAATCACAACAATTTTAATCTCACGATATTCACCCAAGACGGCCAGTTGGTTTCGGCACTCGAAAGCAAAGTTAAACACGCTCAGTGCTTCGATGTCGCACTTATGGACGATGGCTCGGTCGTACTCGCCAGCAAAGATTACCGGCTGTACATTTATCGTTACGTCCAAGTACCGCCGATCGGTATGTAGAATTGATCGTTTCACAAACTCCAGGACTCGACCACCACCAGATCGAGCAGCAGCCCCTCCAATGTTCCTCGAGTCCCGAAACGTCGTTGATGATCGTTCAAACGGCACGACCACGCGCTGCTCCGTTCCTCAATCATCAGCCGAATCTGCTTTGTCAACGCCACGAAGTACCTTGTCTACTTCGAACATTGATCTTGAGACGAGACGTTGCACTTGCTCGTGCCATCATCATTGCCAGTGATCCAGTGACCACCAGAATCCCCGATCATTCGATCACTCACTCACTTACCTGAAGTTACTGTGACATCCGAACGCGACCGAATATTGCAGCCAAGACAGGATCTTGGACGTCATCGCCAGCAGCATTATCGTCATACTTCATACTCAGCATCATCCATCAAAACTTCTTTCACAACGTCTACAATGAATAATCATCGATGGATACGTCCACCTGGCATCATTGCCCGAATCCATCAACCAGCGCCAATTCCCGTGACACGCGAACACATCCACCCATTGACACATACACACTCTCGAATGCGAACATAAACTTTACGATTAATACTCGACCTGGCGACCTTGATAACATTCAAGACTATTATGATTTTGAAGCGAGACAGAAAAATAATGAACCGTCACTTTGATCGGAAATGTGATCGAAAATCCTACTCGATCTAATGCGTTTCATAGGGCTACGAATTTCATACGTGAAATTTAGTTGAAACTACACAGTCGAACGCGAACGAGGATAAACCCGACGAGCGGAAGTGCAAAGTGCTGCCCTCTCGCCTTCACTCATTGTACGAAAGTTCGAAGGAAGAAGCAGGAGAAACAAATGAACATTTATTCTTTTCAAATTGCTACGACACACGCACAAAAAAGATAACGCTCCAAATATCCCTTTGAATATTTAATGAAAAATACATCTCCCTCTCCCTCCGAGGCGAACTCGGATACGAACCGAGACACACCACGTACACACGCGCGAAACTTACTTGTTAATGTTGTTATATCTGAAAATACTGTTGTTGTTGTTTAGTTGTAGAGCTCGCCGCCGCTAGTCACTATCCCCGTTCCCTCTGTCCCCTCGAACCCTTCCGCTTTCCAGAATAAGGAAAAAGTTTCGAATTATCAATCTAACCCCCTTCCCCTCCCTTTCCTAACGTTGCCTTTTAAGACTTTCGTTGATCCTTTATTCTTCTCATTCCTATCAACGGGCATGTCCGCCAATCGTTCGGGCATGTCTACGACAAATTCGACCAACTTTTTCACGAAGTATTTTTTTTCTTCTTTCTTTTTATTATCCAGTTTGTTACGTTTGTCGAAACCTCCTCTTCGGAGCCGAGAGGGTTTTTCCGATATTTTTTCAGCAGTATTCATAATATTAAAAAAAAAAACAAAAAGGTTCATTGGATTCGGTCTTAGGTCGTGCTAGCCTCTTTTTTGCATTGCAGTTGACGCGACTGTCTTCTTTGACATTAAGAGCCCCCCGATCTTTTGCAAAGCGTCATCTTTTCAATTACGATCATTGTTCAAAGTATCCAGCGAAATTTATCGTTCACGTGCGGAACATTCGCGAGGAGGGGCATTTGTTAAATTCTTCTTCTCCTTCTATTTGTTTATGATCCGTTGATGCGCCTCGGTCCTCGAGTTCGTTAGGGCCTCACAAACTTCACGTTGAATCTGTGTATGTCCGCGGGTGTGCTTGTGCGCGTGGGTGTCTGCATACGTTTGGATGTATTTTTTTAAATTGAGAATTAGGATTTAATATTGCACGTACCAGAGTTAAGATGTGATAGAGATAAGACGTAATGCTGCAGGAGCATCGCCATCACGAATCCCCCCCCCCCCCTCCCTGTCCCTATTACAAGACGAGTTCCTTATACTTACAAATGACTCATTGTGAGCTGTCGATTGTTTTTGATGATCCTGACTCGAACGATACAAGAGAAAGAGTGCAGAAGCGAATTTTAGTCGCTGATGATCGTTTCGTACATTTAATTGTTTTTCCTCATTTTTTTTTTTTTTATCTTAATTTATATTTATCACAATGATTTTAATATCTCGGATGAGAGCCTCGACACTGGGCGGTGATATCCGGTGCGAAAGTTGCATTTACATAATTATCATTAAGAATGAAAAAAAAAAATCGAAGAATCCTTTTATGGACTCTCCCTACGTCCGTTTGACATTCGTAGATTTTGTTTGTTTGTTGGTTTGTTTTTATTTTTTCATTTTTTGTCTCTCTTTCAATGCATAATTACTCTCATTCCTGTCTCTCGTGTTTTTCTTTTTGCTCATCGTATACCAATTAACGAGCCCTCGTACGTTTCTTCATTGTACATAAGCTCCACCTATATACCTCATCGTCCGATCGTACGTAAATCTCAAGGATTCTCCCAAGCGACTTATTCCAATCGTCCCTCGAGAATATTTACTAAAACACACACACACAATCATACGTTTGTTTACGAATACACCGACCCGAGTATTCAGGGAAATGGGCAACTCATCAGTCGGAGAATCGATTGACTTACCAATCGATCGATTTTCCTACTGGGATGCATCAAGCTTCGCGATAAATGCTTCCTCCTTGATTGTTCTTTTTCTCTCCTTCCTTGTATTCCTTATTTCTGTTACATTTCCTTATCTTTACTATTCATATGTAGTACGATAGCTCGTAGTTCGTAACAAGATCAATTACACCAGACAAATTTGTTCTCTTAACTCGCTCTTTTTTATTATCATTAATATTATTATTATCATCGTCACTTTCATAACGTGTTCGATTACGACTATCGTCCTTATTAACATTATGATGCAAACGTCATTTTTATCATTACGATTATCATCATCATTATTATTATTGATCTTATTGCTATTTTTTATTATTATTATCATTATTATTAATATTATTACAATTATTCTTAAAACGTGACTGCCGAAACTCTCTTCTATAAATTCTAAGTTTTTTTTTCTCCATTTTCTGATCTTGTTTTTATCTTTCGCCGGAAATAGCACGCGGTCTTCTGCTTGCCCTGTTTCCGAGCCCTCTGGAAATCGAGTGGCTCGACTATCAGCCACGCGATTACTGCGAGTGCGTAGTGTTTGTTTTTTTTTCTGGTTTTTTTTTTTTTTTTTTGCGTATGCGCCATTTTCGATCGAAATGACGTGGGTTTTTACACGAGCGAAGGACAAAAACACAAATACAAAATAGTATTAATATATTTTGTTGGATTGATCGAGCTGGTTAGTTCTCGAAGCTCCTTATGGCCTTCGGAAAAAAAGATAAAAAATGAAAGGAAGTAACACAGGTCGACTTCATGCATGTTTAATATTTACTGCATTATTGATTATTGTATTATTGTATTATTATTATTATTTAGTTATTATTATTGTATTATTGTAATTGTATTATTATTATTATTTTTTTTTATTTTTATCTATACAACATGATTGTATTCTTATGTCCAAAAGTGGCTAGAAAATTAGCAGGAATCTTGAAGCAAAATGGCATCGCTCTCGAGACAATTTATTAGTGGAATCTCAAAAAATTATTGGAAATTGATGAAAAAAAATAGAATGGAGAGAGAAAATACATTTTATGAAGGCGAAGAAACGGATACGATTCGAAAAATATGGAAAGAATGAAATCAAAGAGGAACGCAGAGTCTCTGGAAAATTGGAGTTACAAAAAGACTGCACAAGACTAGCTGGCCGTGGAAAACTTGGTTAAAATTTTTCACTAGTTGTTTTTTTTTTTATATTTTTTGTTCCTCGAGTTCTACGTCCCACAGAAAATCACAGATTGACCAATTAGTCGAACGAGAATCGACCGTCTCGGCTAACTCAATTTTTCACAATTTATTATTATTGTTGTTGTTGTTGTTATCATTATTATTATTATTCATCCACTAGTCCCAAGTCACGATGTCCGGAGTTCCGAATTGACGAATTACCTCGGCTCAGAACTCACGGGCTCATCAAATTAGATTCGAAATTACACGAGAGACTCGAACGAGACACTCCGCGTCGCCCACACCCACGGATTTCCTCTCGTTCGATCGGTTTTATGTACTTATTTGAAAATAATTAAAAAATGTAATGATAATAATAATAATGACACAGGAAATCTCAATCGAATCGCGCAGCAAAGTTCCCAATCCAATGGGCGAACCAACGCCAAAGACCTGACATGGTCATGATCTCAATGTTTACGCGATCGATACAAAAAAAAACAAAAAATGGAATATCGTTCGTAACCACGCGCTTATCTGCTTCGTCGATCGTTCCATTTCTTCTTTTTTTATTTATTTGTAATTTTTTTTTTGATTTCTTACTTATCCAAGTTCCAAATTCTCGTTATACTCGATTGTACCAAAGTGCTGGATTTTTAGACTATTTTGTCATCAAAAGCGAACGCGAAACATTTTCCGCAGTCAGTTTTTATTACGCTCTCGTGACGTTGACTCGTCTCCGTTAGAATTAATTTATCAATTCGAATTTAATTCAGTTTTCCTTCGTGGCTGTTTTGGTTGTTTTTTTTTTTTTTTTTTTTTTAATATTTATGTTATGTCCATTCGAAAGCCCAACATTTACTGTTAATTGAACGTGAAATTAATGATTTCCACGCCAGCTAGCCGCTCGGAGATTTTTATAGAAATTTCAATATCCTTCGCGGATAATTTAGTAAGGATGGAAGACGAAAACACTTAGCGATATGCGAATTAAAAAAAAAAAAAAACGTTGTACTCGCGTCGTACGTACACAAGGAAGAGATAACGAAGATTTGATAAAAAAAAAAACATTGAAAAAAATACACAAAGATCTTTGAATTTTTACAACGACTATTCCTCTCTCAATCATTCTCTTTCTCTTTTTTTTGTACGGTTTGTTATGTTATTATTTTTAGTGATAAACGAGATAAAAAGAATCCAATTGTTCTTAATTTAAATGTACATTGTATTTTTGTTTGTTTTTTTAGTTATTTTTTTGTTGTAAAAGGCTTTTTAATAATATTTTCAGTTCTCATTACCATGCACTCGTTTCTGGTGTTTTTTTATTTTTTTATCATTCCTCTGTATGATTTTTTCCCAATCCTGGAATGTTTCACAATTTTATTCTTTCCTGATAACCTCGTGTCTCCTCGATTCTGTCTTTGCTGTGACACAGCAAATGGAAGGATCGTTTCCCTTCGTTGTACAATTTTCCAAACGTTCCATTTATGAGTGATTGTTGTTTTTTTTTTTGCTGTGTGCTCTAGTCCTTGTCTAGTATTTTCTTGTGTACATTTTGTTTCTTTAGCATTGTTCTCTTCGGAAATAGTCATCGTAATTCAACTTTTCTCCACATTAGTTTGATTTCTAGTTGTTACGATTATTCGCGTGCGTGTGTGCGTCTGTGGGGATCTGAGAATGTCTGCTCGCTGCTCCTGTTGGCATATTTTCCTTCCACTCGTACAATTGCGTTTCCGTTTGTCCTCAAAACGTAAGTGAGCGAAACAACTAGACAAATTCTCACGAGTATATTTTTAAAAAAGGGGTGGGGGGGGGGGGGGGAATCGGCTTTAGGGGATTCAAAGAATGAAAAGCATTTGGAAATTCGATGGAGCTGGAATTAATCAAACGTTGACCCATTCTACATTGTCAATTCTACGAAAAGTTCGTTTTTGGGCTAGTATATTGGAAGAAAGATCCTTTCGTAGCTCAAACTGCGGAATTTGATGCACATTTATTCTTCAAAGAAAACAGGGAAGTTTTTAGATCGACCAATTAACGTCGCGTACTTTAACGAGTCAGTTTCGATACAGTGTGAACTTTGGAATCATTCGAACACACGATTTTTCTTTTCTTTCAAGACAATCGATCGGAATTGCGTCCGGATTTCTCATGAGGCTACTGAATTCGAGGACGAAAATTTTTGCTGAATTTGACAGTATATCGAACATTTAACGAATCGGTCTTTCGGATCCCGAGAGAATAAAAATGAATAATTGAAAATAAATGAGGAGACACGATGCTCTCGAGGGTCGGGGGCTCTGATATCGGTTCTGCGGCGATCCAACATTTTCTACTATACTCTACTGTATTAATTATTGATTATCTCGCATTCTGGCGCTCGGCAAATCCATTAACTGGTTGAAAACGACGTTTTTTAGAACTTATAGCGTTCGGATAGATGACATATATATTTTTGTACGTTCGCATGGGTATGTACCGAGGGCCGCCGTTGCGAAGATCGTAAGTTTGAGGAGAAAAACCAGCAGAGAAAACGTTTTAACGGATTAAAGTGATAGGAGGACGCGGAGAAACTAAACGAAACGTCAGTTTGCTCGAAGAGTTTGTACGTTGATGCAGCAGCGCGCGCGCGGCGACTCTTTGATAATCGAATATACTCTTCCCGGGCCCAAATAATGTTACTTAACGATACGAAAATGTCGTAACAAAAAACAAATGAAATTCAAAAGATTTTGAACAAGTGTGAATGAAAATTGAGAAACAACAAAAAAAAAAACAAACAAACAAATTGCGCGAATCCACACGATGGACGTGTCACAATACTCGCGAAACAACAAAAATAAAAACAGCGAGATAAACACACAAAATTCAACATAGTCGACGATAAAATATTTTTAAAAATCATAACAGCTCCATATTGTTGCATGCCTAGTTATCGTATAGTTATTATTATATTCTCGATATATCCAGCTGTGAAGGATCTTTCAAAGCATTGAAGACACATATTCGTGTACGAATAAGTCATATTTTTCGTTTGCTTCGTAGCGATTTATCGTCTACTTAGAATTAAGTCATACGCGTACATTAATATGATAATTAAGCATTGTATATTTATTATATACACGATAAAAATTCATCCGTTGATATTTCGGAGGAAATAATGATATCGAGGATGCGTGTGTTGTTCAATATTGAACACAGTCACGACGACGACGAATTATTGAGATTGGATGTGAGATTAAGATGAAAAAACGGTCATGAATCTTTAATCTTTGGTGGCATGTCGAAGGGGAAAACGAGACATTCGCCGAGTCTAATTTAAAGCTCCCACGTGTATATCGCTGGACGAAGATCATGACGACGATTTTTCGAAGCGACCGAATCACGATCGTCCATTTATTCTCTTGAGCAACTCTCGGGCAAATGCGAGCAATTACATTATCTAATGAGGAAAAAAAAAGGAAAAAAAAACTTGATTATTTGGCCGAGTGCTCGTATATTCGGCCTGTTTCGTTTTCGAAGAAACAGGTTTTCGGAATTCAATTTTTCTCAAAGTTTTGGCCAAGAGTCCAGTTTTTTTTTTTTTGCCTTTTTTTTCTGAAGATCACTCGAAAGTTTGAAGCAATCCCTGCAAATAGTGGCAACGTGACTCGAAATTTTCATAACGGTGATTTAAAGACTCGAGGAAATCGACAGGAAGTTGAGCCTTACGCACGAGAAGCTACAGGACGATTATAAATGACGGGACAAAGGATTCTCCAATAGAAAAGAAAAGGAAATGTACGAAACGAACGTATATTTCCTTATAAATTTGAAATAAGGCAATTTCCGGTTGACCTTCGTCTCGTCCGGACTTGTAATCGTTCTTATCCATCCGTGTCTTGACATTTCCGTGCGGTGAAACGCTTCGAACTTTCCGTAAGACTGACAAAACAAAGTTACGAAAAAAATGATGCTGTACAGCAAGGTGGGCGACTACGCGAAGAAAACGAGCGATCAATTGAGTTTTCTCTTTGCTAACAAGCCAATCGCGTATCCATGATACTTGAACAATGGAAAAAGAATGAAAAAAACTCACGGAGAAGAAAAGGAGAAGGTTAATTAGGTCGTGGGAGGGTCAAAAGTCTAGTCGAGTGATGTGTAGAGTCAGGTCATTCGGTTCGATTCTCTCTCGCATCTTTGCCATTCGCTCAAATCAACACGAAAGTCAAGAGCATCGAAATAAAATCCATACCGTGTTTCGAGGCTCGTCTCGGGAGAGAAAGAGCGCGAGAGATGTCGAAAAACCGCCCTTATTCGCTGATGAATCTCGATTCCATGTTATCTCTAATTCAATCAAACGCCCACGAGAGAATATTCGAGATTTATTGCATTAAAAACGAGGTCATAGAATTATTGTTTCGAGAGATCAATTCGGGCTTCAAAAATAAAACAAATTTAAAAAAAACCACACACACACACACACACACACATACGATCAAGATACTAGAAAAATCTTGCTACACGTTGTGAATCGTCGATAAACGACCTCCCGAACAGCCTCATAATCAGGATAAGTGTTAGATTATGATATTTTATAGGATTAATGACTGGTTCGAAATGAGAAAGTTAAACCCATCGTTGAAAACAAAGTTACACAAATGAAAAAAAAAATTGCACGATTTCGCTGCAAGTGAAAATGATGAAAAATTCACTGCGCCAAGAAAGGAAGAGAAAAAGATACTTTAACGTAATGTGGTTCAAAGGAGCAGAGTCGAATCGTGACAGAGTGTGATTAATGAAAAACTAACTAAAAAAGCGAAAAGAAAATGAAGAAAAAAAAAAAAAGTACAGTGTGATTAAAGTGAATCCTCCAATATTTCCAGTTGTGTCCGTAAACGTAATCGTCAACGTCTCTATCATATTTTTCATTTGCAACTTCCTCAAGAACTTATCGACGGTGGATATGTGCTTGATAGAGGATAAGCGTTTAGGAATTAAGGGGAGTTATTATTGAAAGTAAGGTTGTAGTATTGGTAAGTCGAGTGTTTTTTCGTCGGCATTTTTTCGTGGTGCCGCCTGCCATCTTGTTATTAAATTGTACGATGAAATGTCTAGTCAAGGCCTCTCGAAAAAAAAGAAAGAAAATTCAAAAGAGAAAGGAGAATTCTTCGCGACTTGTCGCGCGAGAGACGACGGCGGATGAAAAGAAAACAAAAAAGCAAAGGAAAGCAAAGAAGGAGATGGAAGTAATAAGAATTTGGAACCTTGCTAATAATTGTTGGGTACGAATTTCGTGAATAATTCAAAAAAAAATAATCGTTAGGTCATCGGGCTTGACGTCATCCTAATTATTACTATTATTAGTTATCGTTCATATTATTCTCATTATTAATGAATATACCGAGGCGAAAGAGAAACAAACCAAACAAACAAAAGTTTTGTATAGATATATTGATATATATCTATTTACGAATATATATTTATATATTGTCATTGCGTTTCTTGCCATATTTTTGACGGAGCTTAGTTTCACGAAACTGTCATTATTAAAACCGCCAATAATCATTATTACGAATTTGTCGAATTTATTTAAACAATTATTCGGAAATTATTATCGATCTTATGAAAACTTTTATCGAATATCATCTTCATTATTATTCATTGCCAATCTTTCATTAATTATTGCCAACAATTTATTATTATTATCCTCATTATTATCATTATTATATTTATTATTGTCATTATTATCATTATTATTATTATTAAATTTAGTATTAACGTCATTATACTCGATTATGGAAGAAAAAGAGAAAAAAAAAAACACTTACTCATATCCAATTGCTAATTGATATATACACACTGACACACAGGTATATATTGATATATTAATAATTATATATATTTAAAATTATATAAATTATATGAATATCAAAAGGGATATTGAGGTGTTGAGATTGAAAAAAAAAGAAAGGAAGAAAATGACGAAGAGGGAGGGAAAAAAAAGGAAACACTGATAGTGCTGGTGCGTTGTTTGACCATTTTTGAATAGTTAGAGCGATGATCGTGGGGGGGCCTAATGTTATCTTTCGCCCGGGCGTCTACGAGCATCAAGCCCCCAATTATCGAATTGAGATATATGTATTTTTTTAAATTTTGAAGATTACAAAAATGAATAAAAATAAACCTGGGAACAGAACTATTTATAGGCTATCTATATATATTTACCGTGTACCGACGATGTAACTGTTCCAACGCGATTCGCCGTGTGCTCCACAAACCTCCAGGCCGGACAATAACCAACCGATAGCCAAAAAATTGAGAAATTTCACTGAAATTCCAACGCAAAAAATGAAAATGTTGGGCTTGGGAAATGAGATCGAAAATACGGTGGAAATCATTATTTTAGAGGCTGAATGATCCAGCGAGCTTCGAGTCTCCATCCTTGTTCTTTCGAGTCTTCATTATTTTTGTCAACTATTCGAAAAAGTTGGGAAAGATCGAAACAATACAAAAAGTTAAAAAAAAAAAAACGTTTTTTTTTTTTCAAGACGAAAGTTCGGTTCGTGTATGCGGACAATGACGTGCTACGCGGAATGGCAATTACGCGTTATCCATGAATTAATAACAAATGGCAGAGAGAGCGTGTGAGGGTGCGCAAAAAATATTCAAGTTCGAGAACGAGGCGAAGCGGGGGTGAAAAAAAATGTGTGCGTATGTGGGAGGGGAATAAAAAGTACCTATACCTCGTGATACAAGTGTCTGAAAAAGTGCAAACGTAGGAAAAGAAAAAAAAGCGTTGTTATTACAGAAAAAAAAAATGGAGTAAAAGTCTGCAGCTCGTTCCACTAGATTCCGTGTTATTGTATAGTGTTATTATACTCGTTGTATTTTACGACTTTAAGCGAAGTGCATTTTTCTCGTCTATATATCCAAAAACGTTTGCCATTCTTAGCTTCGCGCATTATTCTCTCGTAATACGTCCTCACTATCGACACCCTCGCGCTCGACCTTAACAAAAAAAAAAAAGGATTAAAAAACGACAAAGAACAAAAGAAAACTTGAACCGAAAGAATCGAAAGACGAAAAGATAGTCACGGATGGAGATTCGCTGCTCGCTCAACTTTTTAAACATGACGAGAGCCCTTAAAGAATCGTGGCTTGAGACTCGAACCCATTTTATTCCTACCGAAAAATCTCGATACGAAGAAAAAACAAGGAAAAATATTATTTCACGTACGGAAGTTCTGGCTTTTTCGAATATTTTTCAAGCGAATGCAAAATCACTACTTTCCTCGGGATAAACGCCGCGAATCAGATCGAAAATCCAAACTCAATCGATAACATAGACATCCGGAGACATGAACACGGCGCGTCGCGAAAATTATTAAGTATCTTCATGTCAATTACTCTAGGGAACATACACAGTACGAAAGAGCTACATTGGTATTTTGACTCGAAAGCTTCTACCATTGTACTCGTACTTTTTTTGCTAATGCTTTTCCCAGGTCCATCCTCCTCCTCCTACTCCTCCTCCTGCTCCTGCCCCAGCGCGGTAATCGAGAACCGCACTTCCTTTCCTTCCGATTTTTCCTTCCACTCTGTCGTCTTTCAATATCAATGAGACTTCTTTCACGGATTTACACATTGCGAACAATAAAAAAGGTAAAAAAATTTTGTTCGGTGTCTGACCAAACGCGGTCTTTACTACTTACGATCTCACGACTTTGAGGAAGACGATGGAAGGGGACGTTATAGGAAGAGGTTAGGAACGATATTGCCACATTATTATCATCGTACCATATATATTCATATATATATATATATGTTTATACATGCATTCCATATTTATATGTAATCGTATGTATACACGTATATATCGGTTTAACCGGCTGATTAACTAACATTAACGATTATCCATTATCGTAAGAAGTAACCATTCTCTATACCGTATTCTTAGAGGGTTTGTAAGTATTTTTTCATTGACTGCGGTTTGCTCATGTTGGACAATTGACGGAGTTTCACGTTGTTGAATTGAGTAGGCATGGGATTACGCTAAACTATATAGAAAATACGAAAAATCGATTTAAAATCATTTAATACTGAAAGCAAATGAAACCACGAGGAAAATCATTCTAAAAGAGAGCGTCTGCGCTGTGTATCGTGAAGAAAAGAATTTTGAGTTACTATTGATGATGATGAGCACGACTTTTCACCGCAGGGGCCTCGGGCCTTCGCTTTTTCTGTTCTTGAAGAAAACTAACTAAAACGTCGTTATTTTTATCTCGAGCCTACATGCCTGGACATATGAACAAACACTTCCCACACACCGACAAATTTTTAACGGCGCGTTTTTGTCCAACGGATTGTGATTTTTGCAATCGCCCTCGAAACTTTCGACCGATCATCGAGTCGGTGGTTTTTTTTTTCTTTTTTTCACTTTCCACAATTTTATCCGAGCCACGAGCTTTCCAATGACGTTTAATCGATCGAGATTTTTTTCTTTCACACTGAAACCCTCGACATCACGACTTTACACTTGCTTTTGGAAATTGATGAATTTTTCTTTACATCTTCGAGCTTCTTGGACACTTTTAAAATCTTGGGTAATTGCACGTTTTTTTAAATAACTTCTTGCCTTTTTTTTCTTATACCTACAAAATCCTCATCAAACATAATTTTTCGGAATATTCAATAATCTTCCAAATTCGAACGCAGCGCGACACTTACCCTTAAAAATCGAGATGTCTCTTTCGCAGCCTCCCATCGTCTCGAGCATTTATCGAAAATCCAACTCAAAACCTATCTCGTCCATGAGCATGAAAATAACGGACTGGCAAAATAAAACGTTTCGTATTATTTTCTAAAAACGCAGTGAGACGATAAAACTTTGAGAAATGTTGGCTGTAACAAAGATATCAAAAAAAAAATAAAGTTTTCGTGATGATAATATTGAAAAGTTGTTGTTGAAATGGATACAAAACAGTTTTACAGAAAAGTTTGTTAATATATTTTTTTATCAAGTTTTCACTAACATTTCCGAAGAGGGCTATTTTCCATTTGTTGTAAAGAAATAAAAATAAAATGTATTTTAAAATTTGGTCGAGTTTGCTCGGAATCTGAAATTTGACGAAGAAAATTCTGTGCTGTGAACGAGACAGCTCGTGTTTTTCGGGTTCTGCCATCCGGAGTCGTTGTGCGTCGATTTAGAGAAAAATTGAATATTTCTAAACAAAAATCAAAAGTGTATGTTATTGCAAAACAGAGAAACTGTAATGGGAGATTAAAAAATGATGAAAAAAATACTTTTTTAACGGTTGAAAGTGCCCAAAGCTGTACGAAAGTGTGTAATGATCGTGAATGTCATTTTATTGGCGTTGCACAAAGTGAAAAGGAAAAGCAACTGGGATCTTACGAATCTAGGAGTGGCTCGTTGGATATTGTTCGATGTGAAGTGTGCGTCCAGAATGTGGCTGCATCAATTGTTCTAAAAATCAAAGAGTCAATATTTATTCTACGAACATGTCAAATTTTCGAGGTGATTTCATCGAAATTTGAATCTTTGTCATGGGAAACAAAAAGATTATGGAAGAGAAAGATCGAAAAGGTTGGCAGTGTCCGTCTGCTACCAATCGAGCCGTTTATATTTCAATTTTTAATCCTTCGCGGATCACATGGGTCTTTTCGACCCAAGCGACAACTTTTTTTCAAAAATCTTGTTCTTTAAAACGTTTTCAAAATAAAACAAATGCAACGACTAAGAACTATGAAACCTTCAAGTAAGATCAATGGAAAATATTCTAGAATTTTTTCAGATTTTTTCTCTCCGAATCCGTGAGATATAACTGGCAAGACCAAAGAAACCCATATGATCCGAGAAACCATAAAAATCATATGTTTGCCATAAAACATAAAGATAGAAATTCGATCAGTAGTGAGGGAAGTGATTTTTTCGACACACAAATCTGCATCGTCAATATCCAGTGAGTCGCATTGTTTGAAAGTTTATTCGCACCGGGAGTCATATCTGTATGGTGGGTGTATTGAAAAAATCGTTGGATGAGAATTGAGGGTAATTGAGTGGTCAAGAGACAAATTATGAAATATTTCAAATGTTTATCGAGATTCCAAGTTGTTAACTCTAGTCTTCTGACGCTGTATTTCCTTTTATATTTCGTGGAGAGATGAAGAGAGCGAGAGAGAGAGAAAGAGAGAGCGAATTAAAAAAAAAAATTAAAAAAAAAAAAAAAACGAAATGGGAAATGGGAAAAAAGAAAAAATGCAAGTCTAGAGGAAATCTACACGATTGAACGGTAATAGAGACTTTTATCGAATTTGAATAAACTCGCGCACTTATTCATCGGAAATAAACGCCATATATTATTATTATTATTATTATTATTATTATTATTATTATTATTATTATTATTCTTATTATTATCATCATTATTATTATTATCATTACAATTATTATTGTTATTGCGTTAAAAACAGAAGAAAAGATAAAACAAGCTATAATTAATTGATATGCTTGCGTTGCTTGCCGAATGATTGCGTTATCGTGACGTTTCCACTGTTTGATAATTGTGTAATCTTTGGAACGAAGCATCGAGCCTCAAATTGGCGTAAAGCTAGTCGAGGGACGAAACGGTAAAGAGATTAAGTTTTTAAGCGGTCCTGATTATTAGAAAGAGGAAAAATAAGGGAAAAAAATGAATAAACATACGGTGAATCAAGCGAACTGTAACCGAACACCAAAACTGTAAAAGTGTATTCCTCCTTAATCAGTTATGGGAATTAATTAATCGATCAAACTTATTCAATGTCCATGATTAAGTGATAAAGGATAAAAAATGAAATGAAAAATGAAAAAAAAAACGTAATAGTTATGGTAGTTACGTCGTATATTGTGCGTATGTTATTTTACGTGGAGCGATACTTTTCAAGCAGGAAACGGCGGGAGAAACGAGGAAAATGAGAAAAATATCGTAATGAGAAGGAAATCCGTCGTTGCGCTTCGATGATTAACGTTTAACAGCGAAAATCTTTCTGAGGCGATTAAAAAGAGAAATACAAAGACGAAAGCTTCGGGAGCAGAGAGTTAGAGGGCCAGAGGGAGAGACATATTGGGAAATCGAAAAGAACTTGGCCACACGTTGAACCGGTTCTTTCCCAGTGACTGCTAAATCTATAGTTATCTCTTTGATTATATTATGCGAAAGAGCTGACTCAATGAGTCTCGTAGTGTACAGATAAGACGCAAGAGTTATTCTCACGACTCGCGCAGACCAATTTTCACTTATTGTACGAATCACCGGTTGAGTTTGCCAGGATTGATGGAAAAACAAACAACAAAACAACTCGGCAAGGATATATCTTATCTTAACTTTGGACGTTGATCAACGTCTCGAAATTTAGCCTCGAACCAGCCCCAGATATTGACGGTTATCAATCTACGATACTGAATCGATCCCAATTTAATTTTTTACCAGAAACAAATAATAATAATAATGAAGATGGAACATCGTAGATTATCTCTAATGTACGAAAGTACCAATTTTGACTACAATCAAAAAACCAAAAAAGGAAAATGAAAATCGTAATTAAAGTAAATAGGGCGATTTATGAAGCTCGACGTGTCAATTTTTTCGCAAAGTATCTGCACTGTGAGCCTTCAAATAGTTGTCACGGTCTATCGCGGGTCTATTTTATCTCGAAAAAATCATGCGCCCATACCGATGCATGATAGTGTTAAAAATATGTGCAGTTCACATTGAGAGCAAAACTGAGAGAATAGCGGCGTCATTAAAAAAGCTTTCACATGTATGATAATCGTGTTTGTGCGTGTACAAAAATTGTCCATCTATGTCAACCAAGAAAAAAAGTTCGTTATCTCGTGTAGTATTGTATTACGTAGTTTATTAGATCGTAAAAAAGTTGGTAAGAGTTTTTGCTAGAATTGTACGAAAGACACGAATGGAGAAAGGGAGAATTGAGGAAAAAAAAAGGAAAAAGTTATGGGGTTTGCGATGAAAAAGTAAGAAATTTTAATTCTTATGGGGTTTATGGGGGACCTGGGCTCTTGTATGGAACGAAAAATACAAAGAATGTTGAAAAGTGTCGGAAAATGTCGGGAGAATCGAACACAAACATTTTTTTTTTTTTTTTCGTAAACTTCGTCACTTTTTATTTACAGATAATTAGACACTCACCACCATGTACAGTCGTGGAAAAAAGATACAACAGACCCAGGTATCGTTTGCGTTCGATCCCTGAAAAGTCTCGACACGAACGAATAATGTGGAAACGAATAACCCTCGTGAAAATTAACGGAAACGTGGAAAAAATAATTTTGAAGATAAAAAGGGAGAAAAATACAAGAGAAAAGAATGAAGAACGGGGAACGACAGTGAAAAATGTTTTTTGCTGATCTGTTATCGATAGGGCATCGGCCAATTGAAAGGCAAATGCCCTTCGTATAATAATTTTATTTTTTCTATCGTAGATCTCGACGGACGTGATACTTGGCATCGCGTTTCGTAGGGAATCTCTCGTATGTAATAAAATAACGAAATAAAGGCGATTTCGCGCGCGTTAGCCATTAAATCGTGGTTAATAATCGTTCGAAGGTTAACATAGTGTTTACGAAGTTTGAATAAGTTCTTGACGTTGTCGCGAATAAAAATCGTTAAGGAGCCTCGTATGAAAAGGAGAAAAAGAGAAAACTTGAAAGAAACAAAAAAAAACTGTGAGAAAAAGGAGCAAAAAAATGTTTGAGATTCGACGAAAAAAAAAGAAGCGAAAATGTTGAGAAATTTGTTGGTGACGTAATTTTTTTAAATTCTCTTTGGTCTCGTCGGTAAATTAACGGATGGTCGTTTTAGTAGAACGACTGCATCCGTCATCATGTGTGTAGTTTAGCAATAGCGCTAGTGGGTTAGATCGTTCAACTTAATCGAAACCACCCCGAGCAAAAATGAAAGAATGAGGGAGAAAATAAAACGAAGGGTAATTTGAGTTATTCGCTCGTTCATCGATACGGAACGTCGAATAATCGTTGTTATGTCGAGCACTTCTTCTTTCATCTATTGTTTGGTCCAATCGTCGAAAAAGAAAGACGCAAACGGTCGCGTTGAGATCGCCGCGTATGGATATTATATTTCTCTGTTTATTTGAAAAGCAATTGCGCGCACACAAATTATTATCAATGAACCTGTGAGCACAATAAACAAAATTGAACATTGCCGGTTGGACGGAGCTCCGACGAATTCAATGAAATTGCTGCGAAATGTTAAATAATGCACAGACGTACGGACAAAATAAAAACGCACCGCTGAATAAAAAGAAAAAAAAATGAAATTAAAAGAAAAGAAAAGACTTTATTCTTAGATGATACGAGGAGAAAGGCAAAGAAGAAGAAAAAACTGCACACTCGCACGGATAATCCTTTTTGAATAAGCTCGGAGACATTTAAGGATATTTTTAAGGGAGTAGCGTAATCGACGTTGTTGTTCTTATATGTCTGCTAATCGATAGTTATCGTATACATAATTATCATAACAAGCCTCATTTGAGAAGGAAAAACGACAAAACAACCACAACATTGAATTAAAATAACAAATGGGGGTCGTGAAGAACGAACGTCATCTCTGTATGTGATCGCGCATATGTCCAAAGGTATTTCGCTCGTCGATGTTTCTAAAAAAATGATCAATCGAGCGGCCGGCCCGAGAGCGAGACGATTTTCCAACTGAAGGATGCTACGTCGAAGTTTTTTTATTTCACCAGCATCCACCGCGGTTGGAAAGTCTTTGCACTCTGTCGCTCGCTGAAGAGCAGATCGCGGATTATTAAGGACTGATCTTTGAGGATATATATGTACACGTGCCCCACTCCCACCCTCTAAGACTGACTGTTTTTCTCGTGTTATAAAAAAAGACAAAAAAATATGAAAAAAATTAACTCGTACGAACTTCCGAAAAAAAGGGCCATTCTTTTTAACCTCAAACTTTTCTATACTGCTCCAAAGGGGCGATGTGCTGGCAGCAACACTACTAGCAAGGGAACATTTGTACATTATTGTTGAAGAACGTGCAAAATGCCCGAATCAAAAATGGCTTTTGAACGAGAAAAAAGAAATGGAAAAAAAAAAAACAATTAAAAATTCGCCACGTCCGTCTATGGGGAAAAAAAAAACGAACGTTCGTTCACTGTTTTAATTTTTTTTTTCGTTTCGTTCCAAAGCGTCAATACACAGATGTGCACAAAAAAATTGCATCGAGCAGAACACAAGGGTAAGAGGATTTCGTAGAGCTTGAAATCTTCGAATTCTCATCCTTCGTACAGACACAGTCGATTCGTTTGATGCACGTGAATTATTACATACTTTTTGTTTATCGCTAAATAGTGTAGATTTTTGATCGATCGATATTCGATTATTGTATCTCGTACGTTATCCGATTATCTGTGGAGAAATGCTTCGGAGCGCTTTGTAAAGCGTTAACGAGTCCGTTGCTCTGCAATCCGCGATTGGCATGAAGAAAAATCTTTTTTTTTCGGAAGCTTGAATCGATGACCGAAGATGCACTTGTAGATTAATCGAGTGGCCACTTGAAGAAAAGTAAAATTTATAGGAGTTTAGGGCGAAAAAATGAAAATAAAAAAGAAGGGAAAAGAGGGAAAAGTATTTGAGAGTCTTTGGAGAGCATGAAAAATATGAATTCATGAATATGAGACTCTGAGACATTCCAGTAATTATGAAATAATTACCTATATGAACGATTTATTCTAACTCTATTCTATCTATTCTTCTACCGATTATATTTTTCTATTATATTTGTACGTTGAATTATAAAATCGAATTGACCAGCCACGTTCGTGCTTGTTCGTGCAATCAAACCAAAAAGACATTAGATGAGAAAGAGCGACAGAAAATAAAATGGCAGAAAGAAAAAAAATAAGAAAAAGGAAAATCATGAGGAATAACCAAAAAAAAAAACGAGAAAAAAAATAAGTAATGAGGAAATAATTTTAATGGACAGTAAAGTGTGCTATTGAGCTTCTCGTTACGTTTCGAGATTTCAATTTCGTTGCCCAATATATATTTCTTTTTTTTTTTTTTATACTGTAGAAATTAAAATAGCATACACCAAGCCACGACAATGATCTCATGCGCGAAAATAAAGACCAAAATCCCATCTTTTTTCGTTGACATATTAGTGGCACGTTTTTAAACCTGCCATATGTGCATGATGCCATGCACATAAGCCCCATAATAACATTCCAATCTTGCACCAGTTATGGCTTATTGAAACGCATCGTGATGGGATTCACAATCTCGTGCATACGGAAATGCTCTCTCACATATTAATCATCGCACTAATCCCATCCCAACGTAAAGGACCTACGTAATATTAACGTAAATAACAATGTGAATATATTATTATAAATTATCGATATATTATATTATTTATTAACAATATATCAACTATTAATCCCAATCGTGAATAAGGACTTTAAGCTGCGACGATCACACCGGCTAGAGCCTCAATTTCGGATAATCAAATGTGAGAAATTGATACGAGAAAAAAAAAAAACAATTGAAATGGCGTATACCAAAAATGTAATGGCAACCAAAAAATAAAAATCGACAAACAAACAAAAAAAACACACACACACACACACAAACAGACAGAGACGTACGAAAGAATTGAGACGAGACGTGGAAACAAAGGAAGAAATAGAAAACGTAAGGATAAGCGATCGACTGAGATCGCGAATTACGAATCGGAGAGTTTTTAATAAACACGCATTTGGGGGTTTGTTCCGAGAATCAACTGCGCTCATTTCGGTCTATACAAGCGAAAGTAAAATGAAGAGAAAAAAAAAAACAAAATTTGAAAAAATCCCTGATAAAAAAAAGGAAAAAAATAAATGAAATAAAATTGCTTGGTATTTTTCGAGGTCGAATGAACGACGAATATTTTCACAGGCTCCCAATCGTTGACTCACGTTTGTTTGGTTTTTATTGTCAGAAGTTTCTATTTTTCCATATTTACGAATAGGAAACCGATAATATTGATTAATTGTGTAATTGATGGAGAACGAGAAAAAACACAGAGAGTGAGGTGACAATTGGGAGAAAGAGAGAGTCGGAAAATGGTAAATAATTAAGAGTAATTATTATTAATAAATCGTTTATTACGAGGTAGATTAACGCTAAACATTCGTCATACTGTTAAAACGTTTGAATAAACTGCTAATATAAATAACACAAAATCGACACGAAAAATACACACGCACACGAAATACAGCAAGACAAAACGTAGCTCTAATACACTTTGAATTGAACTGCATAAGGAAAAAACAAACGGCGGTAATTGTGACGTTAAAATGAGGAAAAAAAATGACACCGCAAGGGAAACAATGTTTTTGTTTTCTTGTTATGAACTAAGTGTGCCTAGTCAATAGAATATATCTGGTCAATTTTAATATTATACATTATACATATTGATTATGACGATTTTATTATTATTTGACTTTAATACCATAATATTTAATATGATGTGTACACTATCAGACTTGAGGAAGAATACATTCGTAATGCTAATATGAATAGCAACAATAATAATATTATTAATACTAATATTAACAATAAACATTAATAATAATGATACGACAATGATTGTGCTGTGTTGTACTACGAAAAGTTGGCCTGTGACTGTATTTGTAGCGCATACATACGTGCATACGTGTATAATATGTTATGTGTAAGTTGTGCCATTTTTTCGAGAGGTACGTCAAGGCCGTACACCTTGATTTACCTATTAATATTGATATCGTTATCGGAATGCGCGATCGCGCATTCTCAAGCCACATTTGCCGGAAGTTCGTGTCATTTCGATATTTTCATTCCAATCGATCGGATCTTCTGCGTGGATCTCTCGATTATCCGATTTCTTCCTCCACTCAGACGCTCATCGAACTTTTTTTTCTTCTTTTTGTCTTTATTTATTTATTTTTTTTTTTATCGATGATTTTTAACGGACTGTTATATCGCGTGATTACGAATCGTAGTCACGACTGTAAGGACTCGCGATCTTTCAGCGAGCAATCAAATGTTTCAAAGATATTTTCGGTTGGCAATCAATTGTGAGATATAAAGACGGGAAACACGTGATTTTACGAAATGCGAACGAAAAATAAAGGAGGAAAAAAAAAGCATGGGGTCCTCAAGGATCCTAAGAAAATCACATATTTTTTCTAACTGAACCCTCTGACGTGATCGATCCCTCATTATTATACCCTATTACACGTCGTTCCCCAACAAGTTACGCTTTTCTCGCTTAAATGTTGAATCGTGGAAAGAGAAACAGCTGATAATTAAGAAAACCTGAAATTAAAATTAGCAAGAGGGTTAGAAGGAACTTAAGATTTGCGATTGTCATATCAAGGTTGGTTATAGCGGAGCAAGAGGGCTATTTATTTAGGATATATACTGAATGGTCTGTTTTAATGTGTCACGGGCTACACGTACTGTACTATAATATCTATAACAATAAAGTATTTTGTTTGCTTCAATCCTATCGACTACGATTTATTTTACATCCTTACATTTTTCCTTAGTGAACAATATTTTTCCTAGTTCCTTGCTTCTGGAGGATCGTAAGTATCGACGGAAATAATCAATTATATGTATTTAATAAATCATTTAATTTGATTATTAATAACTAATTCAATCAATCAATAAATTGGATTCATTTAATACATTTATTTCTCCACCTGGTGGACAACATTTTGCTCGTGTTTTCGATCATTTGATAATAATTTCTCCATATTTTGTTGATAAAACGTATAAATACCATAAGTAACAGTTCAGGCTGTGAGATTTTCTGTACGTTTGTGAATAATTTACAGTGCAGACTGTAAATGGGCTGGAAATTTATGCTGAAATTTTTTTTCGATGTGATTTTTTTTTTTAGAGAGAACAAAAAAAACGGGGCAAATATTTGTAGAATTTTTTGAATGATTGGAAAAAGTGAAAACAGCTGATTGAGTACTACGTGAATTTGAGAGGAAGTTTTTTTATATTGAGCCTTTTGATGGTTGCGTGTTTGACCCACGTGATCGCTCGAAGAGCCCCTCAAAACTCCGGTAATGTGAAATTTAGTAGAAAAAAATTAACGATTTTGTGGTTAATCGTGTGACGTTGGTTAACGGAATTAAGGAAAATTTATAACGAATTCATTGGTGTACACTCTAAGCCGATTACCTTTGTGGCTTAGAGCACAAACTCAAAACTCTGTATATTACAGAGGCTTTCATTTTTCTGACCTACAATATAGCGCAGCAATAATCGCGGTCCTTTGAATGAAAATCGAAACTTTGTTAGACTCGGTTTATTTTTTATATAAATATGACGAGTTGAATGTGGGGCTGCTTTGTCGCGACCGAAACTCGGACATTAACTTTTAATCCGATTAAAATTCATGTTCGTCAAAGCCCCGCACACTCGTGAACGTGCGAAAAGTAGTTAAAAAAGGAAAAACAAAATATTCGATAATCTCGTCCGCGCGATTTTAGGCCTAAACGAAAATATAGAGATTCTTGTCTGGTACTTAAAGCGAAAGCGAAAGGGCTTCACAAACAGTTGGCGAGATGGAGAAATTAGTTTTCTTTCGAAATGATTTTCTATTCCAAAGTTTTATCCTTATTTTCGTCAAGTTTGAAACAAAAATTCCGTTCCATTCTGTGGTCAGAATGTTGAATCGAAAGTGTGTAATTTCTTGTGAATTTTGTGGAAATGACGAAGTTCGTCCAGAAAACTGAAGAATATGGAGTAAAACTCTTATCTCCGCATTAAACATTTTTTCCGAACACATTTTCACATTTTTTAATAGGCGCAAGAATTAAGCCTGCAAATTGTGTGATTTTTCCGCAAGCAAAAGGCAAGTTTTTAAATAATTAACCGCAGCCTCAACTTTGGTCGATTTTGCAGCATTTTTTTTTTCTGTTTTAATTTTACATTAAATCGTGAAATTTTGTTGGTGAAGTAAAATATTCTGGATTCAATACGAAATGGGAAGGATCCTTCGAGAGTTATTGAAAAAATAAATTTTGGTATTCGCCAACGCAGAATGATAAATTAAATAATAATCGAGTACCTGCTGAACTGTAAAACGTGTTTTTTTTTTCATCGAACCGTTTCAAAGAGTTGAAAAGTTTTCCAGAGCTCCCTCCGGTTACACCCTCCTCCTGCGTTTACTGTGTATTTTGTGGGGAAACGAAAGTTGGAGTATTATTTGTTTGTCTGGCTCTCAACAATGCTCTACCTCAAATGCGAAATAGCCCTGGAAACTTGGGGCTGGGGTTGCCGTCGCTTCAACCCCAGCGTGGATCGATGGAGCGTCGCCCGCGGTGAGTAATCCGTCGATGGTCTGTTCGACTCATTAAACCACCCACGACAGTTAGTCTACTCGTATTTACCATTTCACAGTCTCCGGGATTACGTAATAACGCGATTTTCAATTTTCCCTTAACTGTTTTTCCCTCGACACTGATAAGCTTTTCAATTTTCTTGGTGAACGAATGATCCTGGATACAAAACGTAGAAAGATATTTTTAAATATTATGCAAGATCCGTTACTTCAGAATTTTTCGGACTCTCGTGCTCCTTGGGCTTGAAAAATGAAAAAATTATATTTTTTAAACATTTAACTAATTTTGAGCTCGTAACGTCAATTTATATTTACCTCGACCATACATAAATAGGAAGGAGATAAACAAGCAACACAGTTTTTAAATTGGATCCAAAAATTATTGCCATCGAATAGATTTATTTTCTTACATTTTATATATTTTTTTTTTATTTTGTTGTAAGGTCCACGAATAATGAGGAGCACATTTCTGAGGTTTTTCAATTTTTACTGCGACATCTAATGTTTACAGGGTCCTGCCTTAAGCCGGTAACGCGTGCTGGTATCGCCATCTTTGTCAAAGTTAAGGAAACGACTAAGGCAGGACAACTTGTGTGTGCTGAATGAAATCCTGATGAGAAATTTCATCGTTGATATTACCGATGGAGTGAAGGATCAGACAATGTTTTGTGCGTTGGTTTCGTACTCGAAAAACTAAGAAGAACGTTAAATTATAAAAAATTGTATATGGTTAATGATAGCCTTGCGAATCCTGGAAAATTCTGTGTATTTTTCTGTTTAACAGATCCATGGAGTGAAGAAATATTTTTTATTCATTGCTCGACCACGTTTTAGTTTATTGATTATAAACTGAAACCAGGCGTAATTAATTTCAGTTGCCAATACTAAATAACTTAATCAAAGCCATTAGTATTTTCACGAATCCATTAAGGATAATGATTTCCATCAAATCGTTAAATTTCACGTTCCAATGTGTTTAATTTTTCATTTTCAATCATTTTATGAAAATGATTTCCGTGCACTCTCTACTGCGGGAGCAGTCTAAACATCGGTCGGCCAACGCAACGCTCTATCGTTCATCGATTGGGATGAAATTTACTCAATGAAGTATTCGATGAAACGAGGAGAGATTTCTATTTTATCCGCAGCGAATAAAATAATGAGTAGTAATAAATAAATGTATAAAATAAATCAATAAAAATGGATAACAATTTCTACTTTTAGTTGTTGTAAATAACACATAAAATTAATAAGAATAATAATTATTTGTGCTGTTATTTAAAATACTTGCTCATCAAGAGGGAATATCTGCTTCGAGATCGTCAAATGAGTGGTGAATTGTCACTACACTTATCCACAAAGTTTAAAACAGTAAAAAAAAAAAATATTTGAACTCAGGCAAGTAGATCCTTACTGAGTAGATTTTGAGCCGTTTCGTCAGACACGAGGAAACTTAATTGTTAATGAATGAATCATTGAGCGGTGGAACAAGATCTTGACATTTTTTTTTTTTCCAGAACACTGTTTAATGTAAAAGTCACAGTGGTACACCGCCACGAACCCTGAGATGTTTAGCGCTCATACCATTATTCAAAAAGCCTTACAATTTCACGAATCCCATGGGATTTCATGAACCCCATACGATTCCAGCCAAAGAAACACCAAAATGTTTAGCACTCTCACCATTTTTCGATAAACCCCATGATTCCACGAACCCCATAAGATTTTACGAAGCTCCTGGGATTTCATGAACCCCATACGATTCCTGCCACAGAAACACCATAATATTTAGCACTCACAGCTCTTTCCGATAAACCCCATGATTCCACGAACCCCATACGATTCCAGCCACACAAACCTCAAGATACCGTTAGCACTGATTCAACGAGCCCCATGATTCACCAAACCCCATATATATACGATTTCACGAACCCCATACGATTCCAGCCACATAAACGTTCAGATATTTGCGCTCACACCATAATTTCTTAATTTTCAATCAGTTACTCATTTTGAATTGATCAAATTGGATAAGAACACGTTAGCTCCAACTATCAGATATTTAAGGAGTTTCATTACCTAAAATCAATCAAATTTTCTAAGGTTGAATCAATGTTCGATAAAGCCATGGCTGATTGCTCGAGGTTGCTGAAAAATTCACGCATTTTTCGAAGAAATGCCATGCTTGCAAGTTTTATCGATCAGATAGTCATAGTTACGATTTCCCCGCGCATCTCACCGGCTGTGATTGTCGGTAGTCGTGGTCGTACGAATGATTCGATCGATTCGCCTTATTTTTTTTCACAGCTAATTTGAATTTATGTTTGCATTCGTACGTCCGATGTCCATGGATTTAACTTCTTTCTCACTTTCTGTAGAAACTTGAATGCTCGAGTGCTCCTGTATTTTCTTGCCACGGGCTAATCGTTCACCATCGCTTGAAAATTGCTCCTGCGAATTTATATTGATGCTGAATTAATTTATCGCCGGACCGAAAAGGAAATCGACCCGTTGCGGGCTTTCGATAATTTTGCAAAATATTTTCAAAAAATTCTGCAATAAAAATTGATGCACAATCGCCATTCGTAATTAAGTTAATTTCTACAATTATCACCTTCAGAAAAATAATTAGACGATAATTCGTGGCTCCAAGATGATTGCAATTGAACAAAGTTAAAACAATTATTTTCTTCATTATTTCAAAAAGAAAAAAATTTTTATCAGTAAATTATATTCTAACAAGACAACAAGTGAATAAGAGAATAATTCTTTTTTTTTTTTAATTAGTGTGTACGATCAGCTCGAATAGATCAAAGGAAATAATTGGCTGTTTTCGGAATCATAAAATGAAACTGGCATAAAAAAAAACGTAATCTTTAGAGTGTCACGTTGACGGCCTTGTAACATCGTTTCCTGATAGTTGACTGGGAGCGATCTCACAATTTTCCCGCGAGTATCGATCGTGTCGATACGTAAAAAAAATCATATTCAATATTTCCAATGAATATAGATAGATTTTCATTTGAAAATAAAAAAAATAAAAACGTAGAAATAATTCATGGCGGAATAACTTTTCGAAAAATGATAAACAATAATTATCCCATTATGATTTTTTTCCTCGTTTCTTTTTAAACCACATTCTTCTATACAAGTCAATCATTAATCAAGAAGTGACGTGAAATAATGCACCTCGGGACTTAACGGTATTCACCATTCGCTGCAAATTTATTTATTCCTTTCCTAAGAACTGTTAATGTTAATGTTCACGTGTACTTAACAAATAAAGTTGAATATTGAAGCATTGAAATCATAAGCTCTCCTGGCCTGCTCGAATCAATGATTTTATTGATACCGATTATACATTTACATCGATCGATCGCACTAACCCACCAACTTTCCTTTTCTCTCGTTCTCTCTCTTTCTCTCTCTTTCTCTCTCTCTCTCTCTCTGTCTCTCTCTCTCTCTCTCTTTCTCTCTCGAAGTTTGTCGTTCTTCGCCCGCATCGACTCCTTGTCTCACGAGCCAGCAATAAATTCTCAGTTCTCTGTATAGATACATATGTGTGTGTACACCTTCGTGTACTATATATTTACCAGGCAATTAGTTTCACGGAGAATGTTGTTGTCCTTGGTCAAACAGGCGAGCACGCGCGATTCTTCTTATAACACTATATAGCGCTCGGTATATATCGAATAGTACAGAAGGGAGTCTATACTCTGTGTTTCCAGTCAAGACAATACTCCTTGCCACCGCGCTATTGGCTCAAACACTTAACCTTTCCTATATAGCTGTATATTTTTCTGCAATTGGACTTTTTACTCTTCGGTATTTACCTGACGCTAAATTATCGTAATTTTCTTCATCGATATGTTACTTTTGTTTCTTTCTGTGATTATTGCTCATCCGGGCATTTCTGAAGATGTTGCTCTTTACGAGGAACTTTTGTACTTACATTTTTTCCCCTTTAAATTGCCATTCGCTTAATTCTCGTATTTTTGAATTTTCTTAATTATTCAAACTTTAAGGTTCCAATTTCAACTTCGACGAAAATAATTTTGATTGTTTTTGGCTAACAAATGATTATTCGGGCAGCATGTAACGATTTTGAGGAACAGAATTTTCTAGGGATCCTGCCTCGGAGTTTTTGGTAATTTAATTCCAAGACGATTTCGAGGATCGGCGTTTATAAATATGAAAAGATACAAAATATCAATTTGCTCAGTGTGTTAATTCATTTCTTTTTTTTTTTTGATAATTTGGATTTCTGTGGGACTTTCGAATTGGATGGAAACTCGAGGGATAAGGATACAGGTAAATGAACATAGATTGGAAAGTATACACGTGTATTTTATTGTAAAAACACCTTGTATTATAATCTTGAATTAAGTTATAAAAATACAGCGATTTGTAGCGTATGTTAAAACGCCCAAGCGTTAACAATTTAATCGAGGCTTCTAGTAATTCGATCGCAGCCGGTTAACCTTCGAAATTGTTGTCGTATTTTCAGGGCCAGTACGCTACAAGATTTTTGTGGAGTTTCGAGAGTTTCTTTGCGCGTTTTTGATTCCTGGACCCTGTTCAAGCTCGATCCTTGCTTGTCGATTTTTTCACGCGCTGCTTCCTCTCTCTCGCTCTCTCTCTCTCTCTTCCTTTTTCTTTGTTCCTCGACGATTTTCTCATTAGGAGGCGAATTCTTCGCAAAGTAATGTTCAAGTCGGAGCAAGTGATCCTCGTTTCTCGTTCGCTATCGAAAATCTCGAATATATCGTGATGTATTTTTTTCTCTCGTTCATTTTTTCTTCTAAATAAAATTCCTAGGCTCGAGAGACTGTGCACAAGAAAAATCTTCTCGGGGACTCGATAATCCAAGTTCAAAGGAAAAAAAAGAGAAAAACTAAACGATTCTATGGTTTTCGTTGGTTTCGAGCTCGATGCAGATGTTTGAAAATTCTTTGCACCGGAGCGTGCAATACCTGCAGCAAAAAGTGCATTTCTGTATGCATTATCCTTGTTATGTATAGGATCATGGTTATCCGATGAAACGAACACCTGAGCTACATATATATAATATAATAATATTATAATCGATCGAATCTTTAGCTCGGCACCCATTTTAACTTGAGCGAGTCAAAGCAATCTTTACCAGTGTCCAGTTTTTTTTTTTCAGGTTTTCTTGTTTTTTTTTTCGAGAATTTGTTCCTCTCTCTCTCTCTCTCTCTCTCTCTCTTTCTCCCTTTCGGAAAGTCTTTGCCGCAGTCGTTTCACGGTCGAGGTGTTGTTGCTACAAGGTGTTAGATTAATTGTCCGATTAAGAAGTCGTAAATCAGGCGAGAGACGCCCACAACTCGCGCCCCGATCATGCAACTCGTCCGACAAACTCACGGATGAATCTTCACCTTCGCTACTCAACCGCAAACTTCTCCGACAAAGCTTCCTTCCTCCGATATCCATGTGGGTAAATCTCTAATAATATAATTTACTCTCTCTCTCTCTCTCTCTCTCTCTCTCTCTCTCTCTCTCTCTCTCTCTCTCTCCCTTTCTCGCTCACGCTCTTTCTACATATTCTCGTTACCACGAGACTTATCTTTTCGTTTTTTGGCAAAAAAACAAAAAGCATCTTCGTCTGGTGCGTTTCTCAAGCTGGCAACGATCTTTTGACCAATGAACCATTGCTCGAGAGGATTTTGTGATGTAAAAATATAATTGCCAACAAAAACATTATCGTTATCGAAGTAACTGAGACCCGTGGAACATCAACTCCGCGAGGTCTGGCCCAGCTGGAAAGCCAAACGTGAAAATCAAAACGTTTGAAATTTCAGCCGAAAAATTAACCCTTACTTGCCACCTTGGGGTACAAAGTACCCCAGGTCTATTAAGGAAAACCGTCATTTCTCCACTTTTGTTGTTTTTAGCATTTTTTTTTTTTTACTTAAATTTAATTTTTGGCTGTATAAAGTAAACAATCTTTAAAAAAAAAGCATTCAATATGTTCTACAAAAATTTTCAAGTCGAAATATTCAGCAGTTCATTTTTTATAACAACTTTTGTCGCTGGGGTACAAATCTACCCCATGGTGGCAAGTACGTAATTCCACAGCGGTGTGGCAGGTAAGGGTTAAAACTTCGTCACATAAATTTCATGACATGCAACTAAAAATTCGAATTTTCCAAAGACGTTTTTTTTGTGGCCAGACTGATTAAAAATTAATGAAATGTACAAAAGTTTTCATTATAAATCAATTGGTAATAAAAATAGAGGAATTCATCACTTTGACTGCAAGTTCCAATCACTTTTTATTCCTGAGTAAGGAATTGACACCAACTTTTCGTTGGAATGATAATTTCTAAGTGAATTTACTGACTAAATTTATAGACGTGCATCGAAAGAATGAGAAGTCGTGAAGGAATCGTAATTATGCAGGTGGTGGTCGGGTTTTCCAATGCGTATAGTTTACTCGTGATAAATTTTCGTCGCGGTGAGTGGAGAACGATGAAGAAGAAAAAAACTGAGTAAAAATAATTTGTGCAAAATGTACTAGGCCCCACGTGCAAAATCACGATTGCGTGGTCGAACCGTATGAATCACAGGCTTGAGAGCCAGCGATTAGATCAGCTGCAAGAACCAACGAGCGAGCACACAGCACTGCAGCAGGCTCTTTCGGGGCACTTTCCCCTGCTAGTCAGTGTTATATATCCAACTGACTTATTCGACAATGCTCGCTTTCGCTGCTTCGGATATTTTGTCGTAACCGCTTGCTCGAATGCGTCAATGAACAGGGAACTTTTGAATGACGTCGATAATAGTTCGTGGATACGATTTCGGAAGAGGATGAATCGAAAAAATGTACGTAACAATTTTGTTTTTACAATTCCATCCGCTTCGCATTTCGATTTTGATTATTACGTTTGTGAATAAATTACGATGCAAAAAATGAAAATTGAAAATAAACAAACATGACAGAACATTGGAAGTTTACATTCGAATTTTTTTGAAATCATTTTCTTAAAAAATTGTTGTGGACTATTTTGATTGATTCGAATTACAATTTTTTATCTCGATCCTTCAATATTTTTAACGTTTTTGAATATTTGCAAAAACTTTGTAAATTTTGCATTCTTTACGAAATGTCATTGGTCGATTTTGTTCGTAATTTCTGCTGCATAAGTTTTTTGTTGTGAAAATTGAATTTTTCACAGTTAAAATAATTATTTATGAATTGTTTAAAACCCGGAGGATCCATTAAATCCATTATTTTGTCTATAGATTTTCAATTTCGATCTGTGGATTTAATTTTTTTTTGCAATTTTTGAAATGAACCACAAATATTTCAAAATCATTTTTTTCTCCTGTAAAAATACGATATTTTTCGTGACTTGTATTTTTTATATTTTTCCATGAAATTTTCATGTAAACAACTTCCGCCTTACCGCCGGATTTGGAGTTGGAGAAGGAATAGGGAAAGTGAGAAAAAACACGTGGGCCATGAATAGTTTTTAAAATATTGAAATTTAATGCAATTTTTGTTAATCGAACGAGGCGTGTTGGTGTGCACACCAGCGAACGTTTCAACACCAACAAACAATAATATCTTTAAAGTAAATAATATATATATATATATATATATAATCTCGTTATTCATAAACTAGATCAATAAGAATTAATAATTCAATAATCCTAATAATATCATTGATTAATAATCAATACAAAAATATTACATATTTGTAAAAAAATTTCTTACAAATAACACGATCGAAAAATAATAATTGGTTAAAAATATTTGTCACGATGGGCACCGTGCCGTAAGCGTTTATATTAATAAACGCGAATTAGGAAGAGAAATCGATAGACGACGAGCTATGAAAAATTGTGATCGAAGAAGAGCTCATTCCTTCTCCACCATTTTTCATACCTGCTGCTCAAATTTTCATCAAAACTTGAATCTCCAAATTTATTTTTTTATAATTAAAAAAATCAATTGTCCTTGGTCGTCATTACGTTAATCGATCAATCGATCGAAATCAATTGCTCGATTATGCAAATATCCGGTACAGTGCCAACGATAACAAATAATCATTCCAAATTCCTTGTCAAGACGACGATCACACATTTTTACTCTTCGATCCTTACAAACGTTTCCAACATATCGTATAGAATTACAATCTCAAGTGTGTGTATGTGTGTGCGTATGTGTGTGTGTGTGTACCTGATTAATGGTTTCTAATGTTTATATAAAACATTCTTATATTATTTAGAGCATACGTGTGATGCTGCAAATGAGCAGTGTTTCATCATGGAAGAACGAAATTTACGTTGTTCAGAAATTGTGAACGATATTTATCGTTTTTTATCGAATCAGCCACAGGCTTTGAACAACACACGGTCTCACGTACACAAACTTTATTTTTCATCGATTTCATGTTCTTGTCTAATCTTTGTACCCCACAACCTGGCTCGATGTTACACGTTCTTAAGGTAGTAGGCTCGTCATGATTGCACTTGTTTATTTTTATTTAAAAAATTTTTTTATTGAATTTTGATAAATTTTATTCCAAGGCCATGAAAATTGGTTGGAAAAAATTGATGAGTAATGTTTTTTAATGGCGATAAATGATTAATTGTTACGTCCCAGTGGAATTCTTCGTAGATAAGTTGCAGGTACGAGCGACTCGCACGATTCGTATCGAAGGATCCACACCCCCACATCGTACCATATACTTTACGACCCCATTATGTAAACTCTTCAGATCGGGAGAGCAAAATGTTCCAGCCAACATTGTAGATGGGAACGTTTCTTTCCTCCCCCTCCTCTCACTCTCTCTCTCTCTCTCTCTCTCTCTCTCTCTCTCAATCTCTCGTTACCCCCCAAGTACTGACCTTTTTGCAGTCTTCGAATACGATGTGCTATGCAGGTTGTTTGTACGATATTTCACAATGATATTTTCCATTTTTATCGATACTGGACTTAGAATAGTATTTTAAAACTTTTTATCAATTTGTATGATTTGTTGTAAAAAAATAGATTTTTCATCGATGCCAGCAATCGATTTTTCTTACAGTACTTGAGCCGCTGTCTCGTATTTACGATACGAAAACATTTATACAAGAGCACATGCGTGTAAAAAAACATTTTTCTTCGATTTTTTTGAGCAATTTATTTTGGGGCAGACGTTCAGGAAGATCGGACGGTCATTCGACAGGAAGAAATCTTTCGATATTTTTTACGAGCGTGATTGGAGGCTTATCGTGGATCATGGATCGTACGGTATCGCGCAGCATTCCTCTCGCTTATTCTTTTTTTTTTTTTTTTAACTTTTTTTTACATATTAAAAAAATATCATTGCCGATTATTTCTCGAGCGTTTCATCGAGAATCGACGTAATAATATCATCTGGACGTATCGTTAAGAGAAATATATTATTATAGTGTGGAAAATGATGTGCTTAAGCTACGATATGAAACAATGACTTAACCATAGACTCGATTTACCCAAAACCCGAACAAAAAACCATTGTTTACAAAATAATCACCGCGAATATCCCGAGTACGAAGGGAAATAAACAGAGTATAAATATAAATCGTAGTTTTAAATAAATATTGATTTTTTTTTTGTCAATTTTTTTTCGTTTTTTTTTTTTACATTAATTTTACGAGTGGCTCACGTGAGCCTTTTTTGCTTATTCTAAATATATTCTTAATCACTAATCGTTCATGGAACATACAATGTTTAATATATCATAGATATATGGGACCAAAATCACCGGACTCTGACGCCTTGAATGCTTCAAACGTGACGCCCGTCAATTTTCTACGAAAAAAAGCAATCTGTTCGATTTTTTTTCCCCCATAAACTGAAAATCGACAATTCGACGTTATTGGAAATTCACCGAGTCGATGAATCGAGAAAATTGACGGATTAGAAATTAGCAGCAACGAAGAGTTCCGTCCGCTTCAATTACATCGTCACTTGATCAGTTTTCTTTTTTTTTTTTTCAAACTCGACAGTTTGGAAATTTTTTTTTTACAACTGACCCATGAAGCAGACGTCCGAGACCAGCAAGCAATCGTAAGAGAAGCCTTACGAACTACAAAATCTTTCACACAACGAATTAAATCGTGACTGCAGAAATAAATTGCGAGTTAGTGAATAAATTTAATTAAGAAATACGTCAAAACGAAATTTGGGACGTACCTCCCAAATTTCTCAATCAACCACCCAATTATTCGATCAAATACTTTGAAATTATAAAAAAAAATCATAGCAATAGATTGAAAATAGAAAAAAATGAATGATTCTCAAAATGTTAGTGATTTTTATGATAATTGGGATAATTATAGTAAAAATAATAATAATAATGATTAAATTTATAGTCGCCAACAAAGGCGTACTCGAACCAACCGAGCGTAAATTTACATTATTCTCCAAATAATGAAAACACGCTGGATTTTTATTTTTGTTTTTGTTTTTTTTTTGTTTTTGGTGACGTTCGCAACAACGGATAACAAACAATTGACACGCTTTTATTTTTCTTTTCTCGCTCTGTCCAGGTTCGATCTTTCCCGATCGGGAAAGAACCGGAAGTTCTGATTGTTGTTGCTGATTTAATTCGATTCGCTCGATCGGGATTCAAAGATCCGATTATCTGAATAAATCGATTATCGAATTTTTATTTCAACGTGGCCACGCGATCCTCGGATCGTTGAATCTCGAAAGAGCGGACGATTTTTGAGTTTTTTTGTTGTTGTTTTGTTTTAAAGGCAATACGGATGACAGAACTGATAAACTAATCTCTGGCTTCGTTCTGTTTTCTTCATTATACCTTTCTTGTAATATTGCCTGATGCTTCGACTCAGCTTGTCGTAGTTCATCGCTGGACGGTTCTTTCGCTTACCCCACAATTTTGCAACCCTCACGGAATCTTCGATCTTGAAGACACCCTTGCTCCGATCCAGCCAACGTATGCACGAGCCATGCAGTCCGGGACTCTGCAGAAGTTCCTTGAGAAATTGCCACAGATGGATGTGCGATCCACCGTTTCTCATCTTGCCACTTCCATTGGTACTTGTCGTCGTCGTCGTCGCAGCTTCTTCGTCCTCGTCTGTAATAACAGACGCAACGAGAACTATGAGATTTTTAGCTCAGACGAACGAGAAATCTTTCGTAGTTTTTTTTGGGACAATTCGTTATTTTTGTAGAAAGAAATAATAAAAATAATTTTTGAATTTCAGAAATGTGTGGCGTGTATTTTCATTTGAATCTCCTTTTTCGTCCTGCTACTTATATCTCACGTATTTGGAGAGTCAAAAATTTGAAAAAATTCTGGAATACTCTCCATTGATTCTAGTTTAGGCTTTCATAGTTTTTATAGTCGTTGCATTTTTTTTATTTGCAAATGGAACGTTTAAAAAAACAAAATTTTCGAAAAAAAGTTGTCGCTCGAGGCGAAAAAGACCCACACGATCCGCGGAGGGTTAACATTAAGGGCGTCCACTCACCATCGGAATAATCCATGGCGCATGGCGAACCTTTGATACTCTCGGGTCCAGGACTCGTCAGTGAGGATGCTGGACTAGGGTTTCCGTTACTTTGAGGCCCTACGACACTCGTAGGGCTCCAACATGCAGCCAATGTGTTTCGCGGCGATTCCTCGACCGCAGCTTTCCAGATTTCGAGCTGAGCGTGTAACATACTGCCGCACTGAAATTTTTTTCAATACACATTGTCGTTGAGCACCATAAACTTATTATTCTGGAAAGAATATTTTTAAAAATATATAAAAAATAAATAAAATGATATGCTGCTGATATTTACTGACTGTTGGAAAATCGTCGGAATCAAAATGTAAAAAAATCGTCGTCGTTTTTCGAAAATTACTGAACTTTGAATAAAATATTCAGTTCGAAACTGTAAGCCAATCGCTTTACTGTTCGTGCGACGTTCTGGGTGCAACGAAATTATTTAGAGTCAATCATTTTTTGAATTTTTAGAAAATCGTACCAATTTTTCTCGTGGATTCAACCTTGAGGTTGCGAAAGACGATTCCTTTATTATTCTAATGGATTTATCAAGTGAATTATCATTGCAGTATCAAAAGTTCCGATGCAATGAAAATTCAAGTCATGAAGCGATGTTGGGAGAAGAAAATTGTAATGAATCGTCGATTCTATTCGTGGATGACGAACATTTAAAGAGCATTTAAAAATTGACGAATCATCGATAACCTACATAATTGTAAAATGAAATAAATTGTGACGGAGATCGTTAGGAATGTTGAGAAGGTGAAAAAACGGTGTTTGTCGAATTCTGGTGAACAAGTAGTGTTAGTAGCGCGTTAGTCGTGGTCGAGTATTTCGTACGAGACGCGTAAGCGAGTAACACACAGAGTAGCGAGCTTGGGGAAGAGAAGAGAAAGCGGCGCGACGCAACAGGCGGCTTGGCAATGCCTGGCTTGACCTACTTCGCGGGCAATAGCGAACAAACTCGATGTAGTCGCTGTTCAGTAAAAGCGAGATACAGCCAAGCAAGATCGAGCTAACATCGCTCAGGTATAAAATCTTCGCTGTTCGTTCATTCCACTCGCTCTCTCGCTCTCTCCCTCGCGTTGAGTCTATCGAGCAAAAAAGAGAGAGAGAGAGAGAGAGGCGAAGAAATAATAAACTGGTATA
The DNA here is from genome assembly GCA_963921915.1 of Hyposoter dolosus. Classification (NCBI taxonomy): domain Eukaryota; kingdom Metazoa; phylum Arthropoda; class Insecta; order Hymenoptera; family Ichneumonidae; genus Hyposoter; species Hyposoter dolosus. The sequence continues at coordinate 18,662,732 of OY998129.1, read as the reverse complement.
TGGGAATGAAGAAACAAACGCGAACGCACCTTAGATGCAGTTATGTTGGCGCTCACGGGTCTTTATGCATCGTGACGACACGGTCCACATGATTCAGGACTCAAGCTCACTCGACGTTTGCGAGCGGAGCGAAGAGCTCGACACTCGCGAGATAGAAAGGCTTAGTTTTCTATATTACGATGATACAAACTATAATTTTCTATATACATCGATCTAGACACGTGTTTGCTCAAAGAGAGAAAGAACAGCGATGCATCGATCGCTATTTCGAAACTGAATATCTCCGAGAAAATACCTACAACCCTACGTGTCTCGGGAACGCCGTCCTTTCGACTCTATCTCGAACAAGATGCTTACCAATTATTGCTCAACTCTCAAACATCCACCGCATGTTCCGCAACTTTTTATAACATCTATTCTCACAGCACCGACGTCATTGATTGAGATTAAATCTTCGCTCTCAAGATCTTATACTAAACTTTGGTCGTGTACTACGATTATTCGAGGAGAAAAAACTAATATTCAGCTTTATTGCGAGGGCACTAATTCAATCTGTCTAAGAAGACAGCACGTGGGAATATTCCGAAGAGCTTATTGCTCTTCACTTTCTGTCAATCTGTCATTGACGTTAATTCGAATGGAAAATTAAACTTGGCACTCTGAAAAAACTGGATTAACCGAATCGGAAGATTTTTTGTCAAGTAACAAAAATAATATTGTTGAATTTAAAAATTTTAGATCGTTCGATTCACTCAATTTGATAGTTGAATTAAAATAAATTTCATTTTATTGACCAGTAAAAGGAGCTAGTCTGATTTAAAATTGTTTACGTTGAGATTCACAGTTTTGATCATTTGGTCATGAATGAATTGAAAAATTGTACGTGGCGAGCAAATGCCAAGAGAATCGAGAGCTTTTTCGATATTCTCGTATATCCGGTGTATTTTGATGAATTATTGATTTTGGCTCGGCAGTACTGCTGCGCCACATACGCATTTGGCTCTTTTATTCTTAAACGGTGCAACTAACCGTGCTGGCTAAATATTTATAGCTCTTAATTTTCGGAATTATTTGACAGGAATAGCAACTGCAACTAAATATAATCGAAGAATAAAATTAGCGGAATCTAAATTGATAGGAGCCTGACTAAAATTGGAATCATAATATACGATCGTGTTTGCAGAGTCTCGACACTTTTGTATTTATAGAAATTTTCAACGATATTAACGGAAAGGCAATCGAAAATTATTATTCGAGGAAAACATTGCGATGGCCTGATGCGGTTAGAATCTCTTGATCAATATTTCACGGATCGTCATTCCGGAGGGAACTCTTCGATTTTGTTGAAATTTTGTGAATTCAAATCTTGATTTTCCAGCTTTTCTAGTTAATTTTTCCAATCTTAAGATTCGAAATCGATTTTAAATTATAAAAAATTATCTGCTCATTATTAATAATTTATCTTGAGGATTGAATTTTGTTCAATAGTCATATAATAATTTTTTTAATTTTAACAATTATTTGTCTCTTTCTAGTTATTTATTTTTATTCTATTCATTCCATTTAATAAATTATATTTATTCAATAAAATTCCAAAATTTTTATCGAAGAAATTTTACGTAAGTCGAAAAAATTCATGACGCGAGTGATTTTTTAAAAATCATCAAGACAACGTTAGGAGAATTTTTACTTATACGCAGCAATCGAGACGAAAAGAGTTGCAAAGTGTCGAATTCGTCCGCGAAGAATTTAACGATCGCAACATTTTTGTGGTCGATCGACTCGTTCGGAGTAAGAATTTTGGATAAAAATGTATTTATCGATCCAATCGTTCAGGCATGCTCATCATATCTCTGGGAGACGCTTTTTGTTGGCGTCGATGATGGTTATGGTGCATATTATAATAAAGAATGCGTGTTGTTCGAAAAACCGGATAAAGAGCTCGTGAGGATTTTACGAGAAACTTACGGTACTCATAGCACTGGGAAAAGAGAGACCGACGAGTTTTGACGGTGAGACGAGGAGCGACGCACGTAGATTTCCAAGAAATTCACTTTCACCTGACTTTCCTGGTGCCTCTCCATACCAACCGATCTTTTGCAAACCTTTCGCAATCCCCTCTGAGGGCTATGAGTGTTAGTGTACGTATTTATGATACACAGAAGAATTTCGCCACTTCCTCAACTTTTTCAGCAGGCAAGATGCATTGGAACGAGAGTGACGATCGAGCAGACGCACGATCGTATCCGGTCATTAGCGATCTCAGCCCTAAATGCCATGACGCGGATCAAAACTTCTCGATTTTCCGAAAAATTCCAAGAAAAACGATCGTTGGTCACGGAATGTACTGGGGATTGCAACATTTCGAACGAAAGTTTACGCTGAGGATCTTAACGTAACTTTGCGATTGGGGGCGTGAGTCATTGGAGCGTCGCGTCGTATAAAAAAAAATAAGCCAATAAGATGAGAGGCGCGCAGCTAAGACTCGTTAATTTGATTATAAACGTGCGATGAAAAGAAACGTACCTGTGGAGCTCGCTGACAAAAGTCGTCTTCCGTGAGGCTAGCCAAGGTCGCGCCATCGATGTTGAAACTCTCCAAAGGCACCGAAGGCAAATGTAGTTGTCTTCGGGCCCACTGGACCCAGGCGGCCACGTCGGCTGCGCTCCAGCGTCGTGGCTCTAAACACGGCAACAAAAAAAAAAAAACGAAATTCGTTGAGTGTGTAAGAAAAAGCGACTACGATCGGTTCCCTTTGCACGGGACGAAAAAAAGAGACAGAACTTTCGGCTAACGATTTTAAAAGATTGACGAGAACGCGTGCATGACCTTCGAACTTAAAAACGTCCTTGCGTGGCTCCCGATCGAAACGCGATTATAAAAGCAACGACGAATGCGAGAATAAGTTTCGTAATTCAGTGTAGGATCCACGCTAGTGCGCGTTAAACTTATTATTTCCCGAGCGTGACGTCATGCTCTGCAAAACGCTTTGAGGCGGTAATGGCGGAATATAGTATACGACGATGTAGTTGTTATGTGCTCCCGCGTGACTCTCGCGGAAGAAACCGGTCGTGAGAGCGAGAAACTGCGACGAAGATCGCCTCAGGCCGATCGACAGCCCTCAACCAAGTTGTCTTTCCTCAAGTTTATAAATGCGGCTCTTTCCGCGACGCGTACGATTAATCTCGCGCACTGGCGTGTCCGAATCGTGAAGAGGAATCAAAGGAGCGGAAAAATTAAAGATCGAATGATGTAACGGTTTTGTAATCCATGGCTTAAAATGATCCACAGAATTAAATAATCAGAAATCTCGACTTTTCATCGATAAGAAAACTCGCGACCAATATGAGGAAAAATGATACAAAATTGTTGAAATTTATACCTGGATGGATGCCAAGGGCCACGCAGGTGTTGTCGAAATCTTTCTGCAATTGCTGGATGGCGAGACTCAGGACAGGCTCTATCTGCTCTCTGGCAAGATCACCGACGCACTCGCTGCTGTCCATATCCTCGACGAAGCCGGTACCAACGCTGCCCAGGTCGACTGGCCTGAGGTTGTATTTTTTCTGGAAGCTCGTGTCTCTTAATACTTCTCGGAGCAATTGGTGATCGCTCTTCTGTGCGACGTCCTCGAAAATCTCCTCTTCCTTGGTTCTCAGAGAAGGACAAGGAGAAGCTTCACTTTTGAGCCGAGCATCTTCCTCCGGAGCTTCGATTTTTAGCACCGCCGATGCACATTCCTCTCGCAGACTCTGTCTATCGTCTTCGGGTTCCGTTAACGCTTTGCAGCTGGTTTTGTTGAACAACAAATCTCGAAGCGGCGAACTTCCAGTTTGTTTGTTGGACTGAGGGATGGGAGACGAAGATTGAGACGAACTGATCGAACGGGGTTCCTCCTTGAAAAGAATCTCCTTCAGCAGCGGATTGGGGTCTTCGCGTTTCGGGAAAAAATCGGTATCTAGAGTGTTGTAAATATCCTCCTCGGTTCGCGGAGGCGTACAGGGAACCGTGCAATCTGTTGAGTCTTCTTTGTATCCGAGGCTCTCGGCTAGAAGACTGTCAAAAGAAGAAAACATGAAAAACCGATGACCAGAGTGAAAACAAAAGTTTTTTTACGAGAATATTGGCAGCAAAATGTCTCGTTTGACCTTGAACAACGTATCCAGCTATGAAATATTTTAAATAACGATTTTCTGTTTTATGAAATCAAGAAAATGTGTACTTTTAAAAAAGAAGAAAACATGAAAAATTGTTGATTAGAGAAAAGCATGTGAGAAAAAAGTTTTTTGAAGATAATTTTGACGGCAAAATGTCCCGCTTGACCTTCAACAACGTATCCAGCTGTGAAATATTTCAAATAACGATTTTCTCTGTCATGAAGTCAAAAATTTGTACTCACCGTGATTCGTGGAGTATGGCCAGGAGATCCAAGCTCTTTTCTCTCTTAACAGGTTGTTTGGAAGTTTCTGTGTTAGGGTTGTACAGTTGAGCGCTTTGTGGGCTTTGTGGCACGTAGTAAGGGCTGGCGGGATAGCCGGGTGATCCGTCGTGAGAATAATTAGGTGATAATTCGCCAGTTGCTCCAGAATAAGGTGGGCTCGGATAAGTAGTTGGTGAATTAGGTCTTGGCGAATGAGCTTCTTGTTTGATCTGTGTTGGCTTGAGGATGTAGTCCTGGGTGCTGGTGACGTCGTAGTCATCAGGGAGGAGAGAAAGATCGAACTGGAAAGTGCTGTAATCGAAGGGCGACGAGAAGCCAGTAGACGATGGTACCGTTTGTGGCATCTGAGGAAAAAAAATGAAGAAAAAATGTTGATGATTAGAGAAAAAATAAGGAGAACAGGCGTGGAATGTTCTTATGTCCAAACGCCAGGTCAGCGTACATCGAGATATAAAATAAAATGATGCTGGTGAGGTGTTAACTCATTCGCGGAGTCTGCGTCAGTTTTGCACTCCCATAAAACTTAAGACGGGCCATAACTGTGGCAGAAAGCAGCTATATCGTGGCCGTACGTTCGTTGAAGTACGCAGAGACGTCCACTGGTCAAAGAGCCTTTTAGCCAGGAGAGAGCCTCGGGGCTAGATATGTGTGAGAGTCGAGAAAGAATAAAAAAGAATGGATGACGGGAGGACGGGTTACGTCCATCCTGGGCATAGCCCACCGAAACACTTTCGCCTGCGAGGATCTTCGCGAATCCCTGTATTTTATATACATACATAAAGAGATGTACGTATATAGACTTAGATTACGAGAAGGTTCAGAGATTTCTTGATGGCTGAGCGCTGTGCTCCATGCCGAAGAGCTTATATACATATAACCGACCATCTATCTTGGCCGTGTGTTTATTGCCCGTACTGTGCTTGACCTCGCATCAGTTTGTTACGCTTTGTAAGCCCATTACAGAGTTCCCAGTGGATATTCCGAGCTATACACGAGGTTTGCTCCGAGGCGGGGTCGTGCTCTGACATCTTGACGTAGTGCATCGCAAAGGTCGACGAGAAACAAACGATTATACTCGGTGCACTCTACGACGGCAAGAGAGAAAGAACGCGCGCGTGGACCCAGCCGGGCTCTTCAGTCTTTCCATTCCCCACTAATACACACTATCCTAACTGCTTTTCGATAGTGTGAATAGAGCTATGTAGACACAAGTCTGCTGTGGTTGCGACATGCCGAGCTATACCGAGTCTAACGCTTCGAGTTTGCAGACTCGGATAACATAAAATAATATACGGCTTTGTGTGAATGGATCAAGATGCACCTTGGTACAGTCGAGTTTTCGCTCAGATCGATGCCTAACAAGCCATGCAACTTTCCACTTTCATTTCTTTCCTCAAGACCTCAAGTTATGATTGCTCATTCAAGAGCAGATCTTTGTAGACGAATCTTTAAGAAAAAAGTACCAAAAAGAATATCTTTGGATGGGTTTCATCAAGTCCGGTCGTACTGGAGAACTTGTCAAGTAAAAATCTACTAAGGTACGTGTCAGGAATCAGCCAATAAAGCTGGAGTGCGGTATGCCTGAGCAGACAAAATTCTCGTCAGGACCTGGTAGGGGCCGAGTCCGGAGACCACAGATCAAATCCGTTAGAGTGTGACAATGTTTACCTCGTGAGGATTCATTCAGGACCAGGTCAGACTCACGAGTGGTAAAATATTTTGAATCTGAACAAAGGCTTACCTGATCAGGTTTTGTAAAGGACCAGGGCCTTTTTTTGAATCTATGTGCCGACCCTCGTCTGGTCCTGATGATGAGGGAGTTTATCTCGGATTGGCCATTGATTTAAAATCTTTTGACTCGGCAAACGACTCTGATCCATCATCCTAGTTCTCCGGATGAAAAAAAAAAAAAAAAACATTCCAATTCTTTTACTGATTTGTTAATCTTCTCTGAACTCGAGTACAAATGCGATTATTGAATTTTTGTCACGTTGAAACTGGACGCGTCGATCTTATGGCTTTCCAATGTTTCTCCTTTTTTGTGGGTTTCTGCTGACCGGATGTGCTACCACTGCGGTTGCTGGAACTCGAGTCTCATTGACGTCAGAGACCACGTAAGCTGCTCCAGCAAGTATATATCAGTTCTTCGCAGCTCGTTAGTTTCACTCTCACTCTTTAGTCTCTTTACTACCGAGCAAGCCATTGACATGGTCCGACATTCACGTATTCGCTCAAGTGAAAAAATATTGCTTCACACAAAAGACCCACACGCGATATTTCATTTCTCGTCGCCTCTACGAGAAGCCCCACTCGTTGTATAACACTCTGCAGCCTTTTTCGATTTTGACAAGACAGTGACTCATAAAATGTCGAAAAAAATTGACAAGATCGTTCAAGCATTTTTGTAGATTCGATGAGAACGGAAATTGCTTTATAGAAAATCTTCGATCGTTAAAATACCTTGGCGAACGTTCTGATAGTGCAGGAAGGTTGCCAAGAAGGATCGAGAGTTTACGGACCAGCAGAAAAAATCTATGTTCGCCGAGGCAACCTCGTAACTAGAGCGATCCAAGATGGCAGCATGCGATTCTCGGGACCAGAGCGTCAGCAGCCCCGGTGGCGGCGTCGGCGGAGCATAGAGATCGGGCAAATCGAGCTGATGTTCTTCGAGAACGAACACACCTATATGCATTGTACCTCGTAGACGGACATAGGACGGTTCGACGACCCCAATAAAACATAAGGACCACAGGTTCAAGGACCACGACCTTCGCTCTCTCTTTCTCCTTCTCTCTCGCAACTATATGAGAATTACAATGAACCACGATGGTCATAATACATTTTTTAAAAGTCTTCCTTATCATAGTATCTGAAATATTTTTCGTTCCATCAATTTTTATTGACGTTCAACTCTCGACACCTTTTTTCGAAACTAAATTGACTGAAAAATCGAAGACTAAAAAAAAATGATTGGCTGGTAGACTGAAACTGGAAATTTCGTTGAACTGACCAACCAAATCATTCTCTCCGTTCCAACGAACAAATTGGTCCACCACATTTTGTTGAAGCTTCAAATTTGGTTTTTTGGTGCAGTGTTCAAATTCGCAATGGGATGAAAATGAAATATGAAATTTCTCGAATTCTCGCGACGAATGAAAATGTTAAAAATCTCATTTTTAGACTTTAACTATTTTTCGTATATTTGTGAATGTGAAACTGGATTCTTGCTGCTATGGTAAAAATACATTTTGTCGAATCTATTCCATTCGATAAAAAATGATTTAATGAAGAGTTTAAAAAGTTTAATTTTCCCTGTAATTTCGTTTTATTTTTTAGCGTACTTTCTGCCTCCGTTCTGGAATAATTGAAAAAAATACAAACGCATACAGACATAACGATTCTCTTCATTCATCTCGAGGGTTGGCATTAGAACGTGACGCGCGAGTCCGATGACTAAGCTCGTCGACGTGCACGAGCGAAGAATTTGAAATTTCTCGCGCGTTTTCTACTATATGGTCATCACGTTCCATCGAACTTCTCTTTCGAGAATTCGCGAACATCTGTATGGCTTGCGTTCAGCAAGAATTCTGCGATAATAAGGATAAAGAATCATCGATCATTTTTCAAAAGAATTTTCACAGCTAAACCTTTTCTTTAAAAGTGACTGATCGTCACAATCGAAAGCTTGTCACTTTTACCGAATCAAATCGTGACAATCGTGACAGCAAAAAAGCGGGCATTGCACTTTTTTTCAAGGAAACAATCGACACAGTTTGATTTTCCAGATTTTCACAAAATAAACATCAAAATGTCAAGCAACTTGAAGAATATCAAGAATATCACTGTTAACACAATACCCACGTGTGTGTCCTTGGACCTTATGACCTTGAAAAAACAACCGACACTTGTTAAAGAAAATTCATGAGGAATCGAACGAATTGAATGATTCACAAAGCCAAAATATCAAGAACGATGAACGAGGATTTACCAGGAAGTAACGAATCTGTCCGTATGACTCGAGGTTCCGATTTCGGGAACTTAACACTTAGACGCCATGATAGTGTTGCGTAGCGTTTATCGCGACTGGACTCTGGCGGAAATGGCAGGACGAACAGCAGCCGCGAGAGCACGAGCAGAGGCTGAGAGCACAGCATTGCACAATCCTCTCCACCACTTCTCCTAAGACCTCGGCGCTTCCGACTGTGTATACAGAAGCGATCGAGGAAGAGAGCAATTTTTTTTAAATTTTTATTTTACTATTCCGTTGCTATACTAAGCGCCGCATCGTATCGGAGAAGATCGAGGTCGATTCTCGTATGTCCAGCAGTGAAGAATAAACCTCGTGATTTCGATCGTCGCCTTTTTATTTATTTGCAGACATTTGTCTCACTTTCTCTTTTTTCAGCTTGGACTCGTCGTGTCTTTTCTTTTGATTCGGAACCGAACAAAAGTGTACGACAAGCTAGCGGAGGAGGAATTTTTTTTTTCATCAAAATTTATGTTTTTCGATTTCAATGCCAAAATATAGAGAAAAAAAATTCATTTTCGTTCAATTCTCTGAAATCGATCGTTTATTCGTAATCCTTGGAGTCTGTCGTTTCGATCGCACTGCTTATAAATCTTTCTAGACACATTTTCCATGAGATTACAGAGCAAGTACGATCGGTCCGTTAGACCGACAGTGGTGAAGTAAGTTACTGAAAATTACAGAGTCCGGTGATAATCAATGATTCCCTGTGTTTTTCATTTAGGAATCGAACTCAAAAACTTCTTCGATTAAATAAACTTCGATTAATCAATCGTAGGTCTCCATTTTTTGGGAATTTTTGATAAATTTTGGTTTTTTAGGGCAACAATGACTACTAAGTGTTTGTCCAAAGGTTCGGAACGTTTGTCGTTCGATTAGAACAACAGAATGTCAACATCGCACCCAGATAATTGTAAAAATGATTGGAACACTAATTCCAGTCGTTCACAAATGACGAATTCAAAAATTCTGGATTCACTTTTGAAAAATAATCACTCGCAAAGAAGCTCGGCAAAGAATCAGATTAAATTTCAACGCATCACGCTCACTGGAAACGGAGAATGAAACGAGGATTCTATAGTTACGAATTTATATCGATAGCGAGTGGGGAAAACCAGGAGATTATCCCACCGATGAATCCTCCAAGTCGCAGGATTCGACGCTGCTTCTAATTTATAAGATCGCAACACATGCGGACGTTGGCGAGATTTTATTGCCTCGGATGCTTGCTCTCGTAGATCGCAGGAGGGAGGCTAACAAGTGTTCGTTCAGAGAGCAATAATGTACTCGTATAATGGATGATGGAAGAAAATAAGAAAAAGCTACCGTCGCCGAGTTAGGCCGCAGTCCCACAACACCAGAGTCCACCGGAGACTACATAAACTTGGAGAGAGACGTACATTTTGTAACCCAGCACAAAATGGGTCCTGGTTACATCGCCGGAGATCGAGGAGCCGTTCGTCTCGTGAATCTACCTCGACAGGAGCACCGAGTAAGCCAGAGATCACGAGATACAGATAGAGCTTTGAAAATATCGCATTAGACACTCGTGGGGACTGGCAAAGTCTCGCAGAGCTGCAAAATGTTTTTACACTTTATTACTGAGTTGTTCGTTCCACAATTTTTCAGATTTTTAACAAAGTAGATAAAATAATTTGTTTTAATTCAATTTCGTCAAACTCGATGAAACTTTATCATTATTTTTTTTTCAATTTCTGGCTAGTCGATCGTAGATGTAATTAATGATTTTTATTGCCTGATTGCCCTAAGACGTGCATTCGGTGTGAGCCATTTTGTATGAACGACGAAGAACGGACTTGAGTTTAAACAGAACGAACCGAGAAGAATAAGGGGAGGTCAAACTCGTTTGCCACGAAAACATAGAAACATAGAGCGGACGAAAGAGGCAATGAGATCAAGAACAAGACAAAGAAGTGGGGGATCGACAATAGCAATCGTAAGCCGATTTTATTGCTGGCTCTGGATTTCCCCAGCGTGGGCGATCGCCGATCGAAGCACGCGGTAAAACGCTCACAATACATTACACACGCTCACCTATACACAGAGTCCCTTACAGCTCGTATATAAAAAAAAATGATAATAATTATATTAACAACAATGACAACAAAACTATCTACGTTGAAAATTAAATTAATAAATTTATTGAGTTTTATCGGACGTCACGCGATATTGCCAGCAATAGTTTTCATTTTCTTGCCCATACCAATCGACGTGGAGTGTTCATTTATTAATTCAAACCAAATAATCTAGTTGCGAATGTTTCTAAATCAGTTTTTCCATTTAAAAAAAGAAAATAATGATTGAATTAATGATAAATAAATATTAATAAGTAATTATGAAATATTGAATGAATAAAAATCAAAAATATGTAATAACTCGATCCCAACAGACGTACTTATCGACGTAATTGTAATAACGAATTTAATGGCGTTTTTTGTACGTGACGAAATTTCGAACGAGATCTTCAGTTTTTCGCCCATAAAAATAGAAATGGTGTCCATTTATAAAGTCGTACCGAATGTTGAGGCTTCGAATGTTCCTGGATGAATTTTTTCTCAAACTTTGACTCAATGAAGAAACTTGAAATCTCCGTATTGAAAAGAAACGATAGCAAATTGTTCTGACCGGTAGGGAGTAGCCAACGTATCGGTACAGACGCGTTTATTTTCACCGTCGCATACGCTCAAGAGCTCGAAGAAATGTTTCACGTGCACGAACTTTATTCTTCTCTTTTTTTTTTCGTCCTTGCTTTTCTTTTTTTTTTCTAAATATCTTCGCCTTTGTCTCTTTCAGGAGTCGGAGACTCCTTGTTTCTGGACTCGCACCTTTTAACGCAAAATAATAATGCTCATGTACCTGCGAAATCGATATGCATATGGAGCCTATCATTCGGTTACGTTCTCTCACTCGTATCTTAGCCAAATATATGGACTTGCCCGCATTGTACTTTATTTTATTTTATCGAGGCACTTTCAGTAGACACGAATTTACACCGAGCAGCAATGCTTTTTATTTTACGACTCGAGAAATGAGCAAAAAGGGAGAAAAAAGGAAAGAAAGTAAAGCAACAGAAGAAGAAACAGAAATTCGTAATAGAGCCGCAGCAAGAAAGCTCGGAATTGCGACCGAGATTACAAATAGATACCACGAGAATAATATCGTCTTCATTATCGTAATAAAAATATGAATCGAATTACATGGTCAAATGTTTCTTTTCCTTTCTGTACTTTTCAAGAATTTTTTTTCATTCCCCATTTCGTAGTGATTTAATTTTTTACGTTAAAGAATATGCTGAATAATAATTTATCAGTGGATTTTCTTTTTTCGTGCTGCTGTGCGATATTCGGTGGAACGAGCGTCCAACCGAGAACGCGCTCGAGTGTTTATCCGATGTAAAGTCACCGGGGCCATCGGTACAATGTCGCAGCAGTTATCGAACCTCTATAATAAGAACCGCGAGAGAATATCGTAAAGTGGCTTATTTTGTCTTTTGTGCGTGGATTCGAACGCAATCGTCGAGGCAAACGTTCTCTGTATGGAAACGACTCACCTCCCACCGAGGGAAAAAACTCGTTGAACCAGGAAATAATTGTAGCGAACGAAACGGAATTTGTTAATTTAACCATAAATTATCGTATTGAGCAATTTTTATTTCAGCCAACAAATCAAGTGGATCAACTAATCAAAACTTTATTCAAACGAACAAAATAAAAAAACTCAGATTTTCAGACTTCGAGGTATTTATTTTTCGCAGGAATCGAAATAAAACTGAAACACTTGTGAAAAGATTATTCCATTGTCACAAATCCATGGAAAACTTAAGATTTTTTATGGACTCGTATGTATTTGTCGTTGAAACTTCGTCCTGCCTGTATGTATGTGTGCGTGTGTGGGCAGTGCTGGAACTGCTTTTGGTTTTGATTATGTATATGCTCGGCATTGACGGCCTTAACGTTCCATTTATTCCAGAAAGTTCTCCTTCGAGAATTACTAACGGTGAAAGTTGGTACGATTTTTTATGGTTCCAATTTGTTTTTGACGCCCAAGTGTAGTTGAAAACTTTCAAGAATGACGAAAGACAGGACATCGATTCTATTTATGTCAGTGTTTTTGAACAGGGGCTAATTGAAGAATTCTCCGTTGTGTGAAATCGATTCAAGTGTTAATTATTGTCTATTCGATAAAAAATAGAACGTCAAAGTGGATAATGGCTGCTTGTAATTATTCTATTAAAAATAAATGCTTAATGATGATCTTAATACCAATTTCTATGTTAATTTCGAGTGGCAATGAAACCGGAACGATTCGTTAAAAAGAACGGTCTAGTTGAGTGGCTCGAATGGCAAAGCGTGCGCCTCGATATCACGTCAACGATCGTTGGCGTCTGACCGGTGACCGATTATTTCTACTTCCAGTGGTCACGGCGGTGCGTGGCATGGCAGCACAAAATCGTTTATAAAATAGAGATCAATTTTGAGACTCCACCCCTAACGATTCTCTATCGAGTTAACTTTGTTTTTTTTTTTTTAATCAATTAAGGTGGTTCGAATTCGAAAGAAATTTCCACGAAAAAATTTCACGATTTCTTCAGTTTTTAATGATACTCGATCCTTGCCTCTCAAATCTTCGGAAAAATCCAAAAGTTTATGTTTATCTTGAGTTTTTTCTTGGGAAAACGTATAATGAATTTTTTTGTTTTTTTTGTTTTTTACAAATTAAAAAAAAAAGGGATTTATTGAAGAGAAACGAAAAGGCACGCGTACAAGAAGAAAAATGAGTCGAGGATCCGCATGTGAAAAGAGAATAAGTGCAGGAAAAGGGCTGGACGTAATCCGTCACATTTACAACATGAAAGACGAGCAAGACAAATAACTGTGCAGTTGCTATAGCGTAAATAGTAACATAATACTGCATAATGGGAGGGCATAACGTAGCACGGTAACGACCCTCGGTGCATCACTGCGTCGACTTAAAGGTCGGTCTCTCTTTGTTCGTTTCTCTCATCTTTCCTTTTCTTTTTCGCTCTTTCATTATTTGCCTTTGCTTGTGCAAATCTTTGAGGCTACAACTGCTTGTGCCTTCTGGCTGTGAGTTGTTGAATATTTTACACACGTCGAGCAAGCAGCATCCAACATTTTTTACGAGTAGAAATTTGTCAGAATGGTTAAAATTCTCAAGTTAAAAATCATAGTAAAAGATAAAATTAAGAATTTTCATGTTTTTTGGTGAATCAAAAAAATATATTCCAAGAGAATTTGTTGATTAGACGTTGATATAGTATTAAAAATACAAATTGAAACCTTTTCATTCTCAAGCGAATGGATAGTAATTATTTACTTTATACTAATGAGTAATTATTTATTATAATCACTAATCAATTATAAAAAGCAATAGTAAGTAATTTTTTAAAAAATAATTACTATTTAGTAATTATATATTCATTATTTTATTTATACGAGTGTTTCGGAATCTTCTCGTTCCTGAATTTGCCACCAAAAATTCTGGCCTCGATCAAAGTGAACGAATTTAATTTTTTCGAGTTTTCACGCAATTATTTTAATCACATCGTGGAGCCAACGAAATTTGTGGAATTATTGAATTTTGCAGGACACTTCGTGTCTTATATTGTGACTGATTTAATGCTCGATTAACTTTACGCGTTAAAAACTTGAGAAATTTTGTCATAAAAGAAAAAGTGACGTGGGTCGAGTGAAAATAAATTGACTGCAGTGTGCACCGTCCAACTCGGTAGTGAATTACATCATTTCGAAAAATACGAGATAAGACGCAGAATCATTAATCAAAGGCTAATGACTCGACTGCCCAAAAAAACAAGATCCACAAGGTCGAATATCACACTCCGCATATTTAATGCAGAGTATTTTGTAGGAAGAGAAAAGAAGGAGAAAAACATGGAGACTCGTGAGTGTAGCCATCGGCATGATCGCTGTACAAGTCAATCAATTCCCGGACTTTTAAACTGATTTATAATCGATTGATTATCCTCGAGTAGACCAGACGTATAGCAGTATTTACAGTAATAATCAATCGAGTCAATTATGCTTGTTATAAATATACACTCGTTTATTACCGATCGATATCCGCGTTGCTGTTTTTATACTGAACCCAAGCACATCGATAACTACATCGATATTAATTTGCAACTCGTTCACATACATTTCCGCGTATAATCGTGTACACCCTCGCTCGGTTGGGAGCTAATTCTACGCGAGCATGTGTGAGTTACGCCTGAACAGACGACCCCCATCAGGGCCCTGTCGGAACCTGATCAACTGATGGAATTGGAGCGAAGTTTGCCACATCAGGATCATCCCAATCTAATGAGGAAAGAAATTCTGTGCAACAGGTGCGTGGGAAACGTGACAGTCCTCGTCAGGTTTTCAGCAGCTGATTCTGATCGAGACCTTGTTTCATCCTGATAAGGTTTTGATCTGGTCCTGCCTTCGCTTCGACATTAAATCTCCTCAGGAGGACGATGAAGTAACGATTTGTCAAGCATAGTCCTTCAACTTTCGATATAGATCGCCAGTCTCTCCAGCCATCATTTTCCTCTTCCTCGTGTCTCCGTCAACCAAAACGATGTTTTTATTATTATTTTTTTTTTTTTTTCAGAACAAATTTGGTGGTGAACGTGTTTTTTGCATTTGCTACTGAGCGAGATTAATTCCTGATGCTTGACAAATTTTCGTTTAACGCAGTAGACACTGCGTAAACTGGACAAATCGTAATTATAAAATTAATTACTAACTAAAATAAAAATAGAAACAGTTTTTTTTGCTTAATTCTTTTTTGACACGTTGCACAAATTTTATTACTGAATATTTCGCATTTCAAATATGAGTTTGTAACATTTACGTTTTTTTTCTTCTCTCGCTAGCTTCCCATTGAACTAGTTTTTGAAATTATGATGTTGACTGATTGTGAGTCACAAACTCGGATTAGTCATACAGAGAACACACGGTTCTTCAAACTTTTCCATTACATTGCTTAAAAAGTATGAAGCCAATACAGCTGATAAGCTTTCTATTGTTTTCAAATATAAATACTTAAGCAAAAAATAGGGAACAAATATATGAATAAAATATTTGTGCATTTATATCGTCGGGCGAATAACTTTGACATTACGTCAATCAGAAGCTACAGACTTCTCGCGCTTCTTGATACCTTTTTTTTATCCACGATCTTCTTAATATCCCTCGCACCCCTCCAAGCCCTCTTCAGGACCAGCGGACCGTCGAGAAATACCAGCGTTCGGAGTATACAACTCGCACACACACCCACATACACATATGAATCTTTCATATGCTTTTTTTTCACCAGCACTTCGTTCCTCTCGCTCTGTCTCTTTATATTTTCCCTCCGGTCATGTTTCTCTCTCCCTCTCTCTCTCTCTCTCCTTCTCTGTCTCGCTTCTTCTCACTGCGGCGCTAGTTTCCTCCTCGTTGCTCAGGCGGTGAGACAGGGATACGAGACGAGGACACAGGTAGGAAGTCAACTCGTACACAGGACCGCACGTTTTGGAAAACCCAGCTCTGGCAGTCGGCCTTGAGACTCGGAGAGCCCATTCTCCAGCAGAGAGTCGGTGAGCGAGTAAAATAAAGAGACGGAGGAATCGAGACATGGGAATAAGAGAAAAAGAAAGATTACCGGAGAGACAGAGAGAGAGAGAGAGACAGAGAGAGAGAGAGAGAGAGAGAGAGAGAGAGAGAGAGAGAGAGAGAGAGAGAGAGAGAGAGAGAGAGAGAGAGAGAGAGAGCGAGAGAAGGGGCAGAATTCCGAAGCGACAGAGATGAAGATTGAGAAAGATCGAGCGGATCATGTGTTGACGATGTCGACGAAGATGAAAATAAATATTGAAAAAAAAAAATGATATTCGTGACTTCAGTTACCTACTCGATGACTGGACGAACTCGATAAACAAGTGAGAGACAAGGATAGCGAATGTAACGAAGATAAAAAATTAATAAATCAAAAGCTGTATTCGTAACTGTCAAAAATAGTTTCCAGAGTACAAAGGGCTCCCAGACAAAAAAAAATCAGCTTCCCATTGTGTTGAATATTTCGAAAATGCCTCCTTAACGTTCAACTATCTCAGTTTTCATGCATTTTTCAATCTCCATTCCTCCTGTTTTTATCCTTTTATCGAAAAATTTGTCTCGTGACATCTCAACGAAATACATCGTGTGTCTGTGAATATGGTAAATCGATTGAACGATGAATCAAGGAAAAAATACTATGCAAATGACGAGGAGTAGCAAAAACTTGTTGCTTGCTATCGAAGTTACATCCCAGGCATAATTACAAAATTATACAGAACTTCGAATTTTATGTTAACTTGAAATCAGTTAAAACGATTTCATTGTGTTTCGTAAATCATTGGAATTATTAAACTTGAAAAAAAAAATCTCTCACTCTAAAAAGTTTTTGAAATGTTCTCTAAAAGTTCTAAGAATTCCCAAGTTCTACAAATTCATTCAAAGAACTGCAACCACCGATTCCGAACGTTTACTCATCACCTAGAAATTGTTGGGCCATTCCATGAGAATCATTTTTTCATCCAATTGATTAAGAATCAGGAAAAAATAGAAGATTTCAATTAATCGTGGCTGAAAGTTCCATTTAATGATCGTAAATAGTCAAGCATGTGCAATATTCGATGTAACGCGATTTCCAGGTGGATATGTGGATAATCTTGATTCCCTGTGTTCGCCATATTTCTATCGAATAATTTTCATATCGAAACTTCATAGGAACGTGAATAGACGTCTGCTCAGATATTTCGAGTAAAATGCTTACCATCAGGCATACGAATAAGCCTCAGCCGATTATATTGCGCGAAGATGCTCAATAAATCTACTTGCCTGGATAGTAAAACATATGGAAAGCGGTAAAGTGGATGCCATTAAGGCGCATAGACACCGCGGGGATTCGTATATACTTAAGAGAGGCACGTGCATCATGTTTTCTCGATGAACGCGCGAAACAACTTGTTTCTTCTGCACCGAAATGGCTATTCGAATGTATTCCGATAGTTTTGCAATCATTTTTCTCTTTCCCTCTCTCCTTTCTGCCTCTCGGTTCGCCTGCTCTTCATATTTCTCCCTCCGATTGCTGTTTTTTCTATGTCTCTGAACAAGAGAAACTGGTTGAGTCGAAAAATCATGAACATACGACGATAGCCATAGAAAAAAAGTCATTTAAAGAGACGATCCTAAACTTATTTATATGCATTAAGGATACTCGTAGAATTTGGAGCACGTCACAGTTTGGAACGAAACAGAAATGTTATGAGAAATTTTGACATCGATTTTATTTTTCAATTCTTTCGGAATTTTGTTTTTTTCTCATTCAACAAATTGTGAAATGATTGATTGAAAAATATTTCTGAAAAGACGCAATTGTTGCAGATTTTTTTTTTTTTAATAAAAAATGTTGATTTTGATGCAAAATAAATTTTTACGGTTTAGCAAAATCAGGTGTGCCCTTAAAGCAGTATGCGACGGCCACGAAAAAATAAATTTTGATGAAACGAGTTTATCGTACACCCTTAAAGTGTGTGTGCGATCGTTGCGTATGGCATTTTATTTCTTCTTCGTGAAGTTAATGTCCGTGGCATATTTCAAAGCCACCAACTTATGTATAATTCAGTGGTAAGAGTTTTCGTATACGAAAGCACGTGCGATCGAGCCATGGCAGAGCGCAGTTCGCATACTCGAATAATATCCAATACTCGCGACGCGGTTCTATAGATATTCAGCGTTTGCCAATGCCCTAAGAACAATGCAGAGAAATAAAATGGTGTTAAATTTAAAGAGGCTTCGTGAAAAGCCCGAAAAAAATGGGAAATCTCATTATTAAAATATTTTATTTTTAGAGAACCTAATACACTCTCAGTTTTCCATTGAATATTTCTAAATTTAATGAAATTATTTGGATGAAAAAAAAAATCAAAATAAAAATAAATTATTTTTTCGATTTTTTTGTCGAATAATTTCTTTTTGTTTTTAATAATCGTTTGGAATTTGGTTCGATCGATAAAAATCGATACTCAGATCCGAGAGATGAAAACGCGATGCCGATGTTACAAAAATTTGTGAGAAAACTGCAGAAACGATTTGAAAATACTTCGATGGAAAAAATATCGCGTACATTTATCGATACAAAGAATTCCCTTTTTTTTTTATTCTCACAATACAAAACGTAAGCCTGGCGCGTTAGCCCTTTTGTTTACGGTGTGCATCAGGGATCGTGCCGAAGCTCGCGGGTGCAGCAACGTCGGGCTCCGTTCTGTTTACCGGTCAGATTTAACCCCATGTGGCCCTTCACAAACGGAATGGCATTCGCTATTCGATGTACAAAATTGTATGTATATGGAATGAGCGAGAGATAAAGAGAGTAGACGCGAAAACAAAAAGAAAATGCCAAAAAATACGAAAAGAAAAAGAATAAGGAACGAGAGGGGCCGGAGGAAGCGAGAAAGAGAGAGAGAGGCTGCGAAGATATACTAGTAAGCTTTCGCTCTCGCGACACCGGAGCAACAACACACACGGTAGCCACTCGGAATATTATAATGGATTCAAACTAAAGGGGGTTTTGTATTGAGATATCAGTATGTGGCCCTGGCGCACTGGTAATGGCCTCTCGCTTCTCGGAACACACACACACACACACACACACATACGTTTATTTCTTATGTGCATAAAAAATACAAGCAAAAGATAGATACTCGACTTGCACTTCTGTTTGTGCGCGTGTACAATATTCTCTCGTTGCTCTGAACCGATACCTTCTCCACCATTTACTCTCCTTTCGCCTTCCCTTGACTCTTCGACTTCGATCCCGCCCACTGTCATTTCTAGACGGGCGAAAAAATTTAACTATCGCGATATACTCGGTGAGATACATTTTTCTGGCGAACTCGAAAAGTATAAATTTCGAAAATATGAGACCCGAAAACGTTGGGTGAAATTTAGAGAATTTTTGAACATCGGAGACGTTGATTAGTTTTCGAGATCAAAAATGCAGGAAACTGTGCCAGGAAACTGTTTTTTTTTTTCTTACCGAAGCGATGAATCTTCGTAATTACCGCGGACGAAAATCTGACGTCAGGGCCAGGACCTGATCAGGATTCGGCGATTTTTAGACTGAGAATGATAATTTTAAGAATTCACGTGGTTACGCGGTAATCGAGGCTGTGGAAAATAATCGCAAGGATTATTTGTTATAATTTTGTGGCTGTTTCGTATAAATGTGAAATAATTTTGTGATTCTCGGCGATGTATCAAGCACAGGCTATCAATCAAGCGTTGCTCTCTAGTCCAGAGCAAAGCAGTGAGAAATTTATAGGCTTTGCTGGATAAGAAGGTGCAATGTGCTTGAGACGTCGCTGGTACTTTCCACATGAAAACTCGTCGGTCACGTATTTATGCTGTATAAGTATCTTCCGAGGATTCTAGTGTTTGTAGGCACATGTGTGTCTTTGTGTGTATAAAAAGAAATGCACACAAAGACGAATTACATTATGTGATGTAAAGGAGCAGTAGAAAGAGCAACGGTGTGGTGGAAATCGTTGAGTGGGTTAACGGTAAAGGCCGTTACGCGTACATCGAAGAAACTCCGTTGCTGCTGTTATATGCGACTGTCCACGCGTGTCTCATCCGCTATAGCAGACGCACATGTGTAGAATCCGCCGACTCGATCATCCGAAGTAGAAATATCAAGTCCTGTGCAGACAGCAACGTTTTTTTTTTCTCCGCCAAGCAAAACGTTGGCTTCGTCATATTTTCACTAAAAACCTCACCACATTTTCACTCAGTCCAACGAGATGTTCGCTATTTCATCAACGTCTCCGTGGGAATGAATAAATTGTCGAACGAATGACTTACGACGTTTCGGCGAGCTTCGTTCGTTCGGTTTCAATAAAATTCATTTTTCGGTCTAACCATAAATTCGTTCTCTGCCCAAGAATTTATTCATTTTCATTCCAACTTTATAAACTTTGGAATCAATATTCAATATTATCACAAACTCAAAAATTTGGAATTAAACTTCAATTTTGTCGCAAATTTATACAATTTGCAATAAAAATGAAATTTAATTGCAAATTTTGAACAAAAATTCTATTTTGTTTGAAATTTATAATATTCAGATTAAAAAACAAATTTTATTGCGATAAAATTTGGCATAAAAGTTGGATTTTATTTCCAATTGATAAAATTTAGAATAAAAATTCGATCTTATTGCAAATTTATAAAATTTGAATATTCTTCACAAAGACAAGAAACAAAAATGTTGTAAAAATGTATAAATACGAGGAAAAAAAACTGTTTGGAAGATTCGAGCTCTTTAGATTTTACGATCACGTAGTTTGCCATGAATTGAGAATTCGCGAGGTACACTCGATGTGATAACGTAATTAATAAATAACACAAATTATTCTAACGGTTATTTCTAGAGCTGTGCAGCATGTAAAAAAGGTTGATTTCGTATAAATATTCAGCTGCGAACTAGCATCCCACCTGTTGCTTCGCAACATATTTATAATTGTATGGAGCACCGCGATGGCATCGTAAATTTTCATTCGATCCATTTCATGAATGGATTGGCTCTCTGCTGGGAGAGATAAAGCTGGACGATGCATTTACGCGTATTACGCGTGCCTCGGTGTGCAAGGATGCGGCGGCGTCAGTGACTCGCGAGCTCAACGGTACTCGAGCAACTTCAGTCAAGAATAATTGGAACGCGGGTAGTGGTACACGCATAAGCGATGTTCTTATTGATGCGAAGAGCGGCGAAGCTTATTTGCAGTGAGTTGAGCGTTCGCGCGTAAATTCGTTCGAAGAATGAAATTTCTTTAAACGTCATTTTGACGAATTGCACTCCCACGCATTTGGAAAAAACGCGTACGTGAAAATATAATTTAACAAAAAGTTTGTGATGCAAGGTTAAGTAAAAAAAAAAAAAAGTCCCAAGTGTCAAAAATGTCAGAGTGAGTGTGGTGGACCGATGGGAAGAGGATAGAAGGAGCGAAGGAAGGAAACGCGACGAAGGATAGAAGTCAAAACATTTATAGGAGCGAAGAGTGTGCGGAGAAAAGCAAATCGTTTGTAAATGGGAATATAGTCGACCTCGGGGTAAGAGAGGTGAACGGCGTGCAGTTTCCTTTCGATGTACGAGACAGACATAAAGCTACAGAGAGGCTCGTTGAGGGAAGCATACACCCGCGACAGAGAACGAGAGAGAGGGAGAGAGAGAGAGGAAGAAACTTTGCGAGGAACCGAGAGAGAATTCAACTGAAGAGGTAAAGAAATAAAAAAAAAAGTACTCGACGCAGTTGGAGTATCGTTTCTCCTCTGTGTATTCTCAACGACAAGACAAAGAATATCGGCTTATAATGGCCGCTGTAAATTTCGCGTTACCAGGAGGTCGAAAGCCTCCCTGGAGCATCGTAGGGATGCAGGGACTGTGTGTCCATCGTTATATAGTTTGACTATAAAATTCTCCGAGATACATACAAATATAAAGTGTCCGAGTCGGGTGTGTAACTCTCCGGAGCGATATAACTTCGAAGCACAAGATATTTTCTGATGTATCTCTTTTTTATCTCGTCTGTGAATGTCTTTCTCGCTTGCTACCATTTCGACCTACTCTTGGTTATAAATCCAGTTCCATATTCTCGCGAGGAACCTACCCCCATGAACATTTTTAAGTGCCAATAAAAGGTGAGAATCACCTTGACAGCATTTCTAGTTATTAACCTCGTTGGATCGAAAAAGTTAAAGAAATAAAATCATTTATGAGCAGCACTGAAAGAACAAAATCAACGAGTATCGTTTTTCCTTCCTTATTGATAAAAAAAATTATTTTACGCTTATACCAAATTAATACGCCAAACCAGTTGATTTTTCTCAAATATCACGAGAACTCTAATAAACCTATATGAGACTGATGACTAATGAGAAAAAAACCCAACTCCCGTGATCTTCGTGTTTTTTTTTTTTTTTTTCGAACTCTGCCACGAGAAGCGGAACCTTAATATATAAACTTGTTGCCTTTTGCTCAACCGGTTTCTCTCTCTTGGTCTTTGCTCAGAATCTACGCTACAGATAGAAATTTATAGATACACGTGTACGTAATTATTCGCCTATATGGGAAGAGGAAAACAGGCTTCGACGAAGCGATACACGGAGGATGATGTCGAGGATAATCAAAAATTCTTTTGAACGCAGAGAAAACCCATATATTTACGTTGAAAATTGCCGAATCATTTTTTTCTTCCATTCAGTTAATTTCTTGTGGCTGAGAAAAAAATAACGCTATCCCTGGACGTTATTATTGTTGAATATTAACAAATTTCATTTTGTTTCCTACATTTTTATGTGATTAGAATGATATTGTTATCACAAAACATTTAATTCGCCGTGATTGTCAAAAAAAAATCGACATTTTTAGAAAAATAATTACTTTTCTAATAAAAAAAAAAGGGAGATATGGCTGTGAATTTCTGGCATTTTAACGTGCTCCCTTCTCGCGAGCAAACTATATTTCAGAGAGGAAGAATGTCAGGTTAAGGACAAGATGTCAAGGTTGATTGTATTCGACTGGAATATCTTAAAATCAGATATTCGAAGAGATTTCCTCGACGCAGGCGAGGGAGAATTCGAAAGGAAGATCCAAGAAGTTTGTCTCGGTCGTAGGTCGCAGTGAGAGTGAAGGGCAGCCGCGTTGCATCCGATCATGCAACTGCAACGATGGGAGTTGCCCAGAGGGAGGATCACGTGTTCTCGGAATACGAAGAAGCCGATGCGCGAACTGGAGGAGAGTGAACGAGTGCGGACGGTAGTCAGGAGCTCTTTAAGAAAATTCAATATAAAGACGATCTATGTCAATCCTTCGCGTTAAAATGATCGACGTGTGAATTTTCAGACACAGATTCATCAGAAAGATCGCACGAAAAAAAAAACACTTGATCGATAATTATTATCAAACAAAATTCAATAATTCTTGAAGCTTTGTAAAAATAAATAAGAAATTCCATTATTCAAATAATTTTTTATAAATCTTATACTCTCAATTTTTCATTAAATATTTCTCAATTTAATGAATCAATTCAATGGAAAAAATAAAATCGAATAGCTTGCAGGTGTAGCTTGAAAAATGATTTAGTCGATCCAACAAACTCAATTTTCTCAACGAAAAAATGTATGGAATCTGGAATAATAAGAGTAAGTGCGAAGAATATTTTTTTCCATCTTCTCTTTCGCGATCTCCTAGAAACGCATACAAGCACAGCATGCGCGATGAGCAAAGTATTTAAGCGTGGGAATTTGGTTTCCCTCTCGGTAACACGGGTTAACATAGACACACAGACACAGCTACACACCGTTAAATCGAATAATCGCAGAGATCGTACCGATGGAAATTGGTATCCGCGCGTGTGTGCCCGGGAGGATCGATCATTGGCGCATCGCGGTCCTTCATCCACATTGTCGGAAGAGTGCAGCGGACAAGAGGCACAGAACGTTGGAAATTTGCGTATATACATGGATTTCACATGCTCAGAGGAAAGCCGCAACTTTAGCGATCGCAAGCCAGGAATGGAAGAAAGATGGAAATGCAATTCCATCGTTTTTTTTCTTTCTTCCGCGTCCGTTCCCTCTGCAAACTTCAAGGATTTTCCCATGCTCCTCCAAACTGTACACGCTAATTCTTTTTCTAAAAAGGTACAACGCGCCCGAGCCAATGACAAGGATACCGAACCTGGACATGCAGCCATAAAAAAAAACGAAAAGAGGCCCAGCCAGAGGGAAAGGCTCTGTCCGCGGACTCCGGAGCTAATGCGTACGCGCGGCACCAAGGATAACGATGGGATAATGAGACGCACGCGCATGTAATTAAGCGAAGGAGCATTTGCACTTTGTACGAATCGGCTTCTCGTGAGTGTTTACCCAACAAATACGATATAAATTTGCACTATCACACTTGACCACAATTTTACACTCGTAAATGGTAAGGGGTGTTGATGCATATGATTTTTACACTGAAAACTCAATTTTTTTGAAAAAAGTCCATTTTTTATTGAGTTTTGCAACTCAACGTTTTTTTTTAAATTACAAAATCGTTATCATTCCGAACTGATTATTTGGAATCTTTGAAAAAACTGAAATTTTGTCATTTTGCCAAAGAAATTGACTGTTGGAAAGACAACATTTTGAAAATTATCAAAAATTCTTTAGTTATTGACTCTATTGAGAAAAATATCGAGCTTCCTGGACAAAAGGGAGTTTCCGGTTTCAAAAATGTCTGAAATTTAGCTCTGAATCGACTCTTTTCGAAACTCGAATTTATATCAGTTCTCTTTATGACTGTAAAAGGTCAGCAATCGACACAAAAATTTTGCAAAAATTTAATTGGATCTCGCCGTTCGAGAACATTTGTTAAATAATTATTGCTCGGAACTGAAAAAATTAAACGATTATTTATTTTTACAAACATGGAAGCTCCATAAATCACATTGTACGTATCATTACTTTGACGATAAGAATTTAATGGTCACCATAACAACTCTTCAAACTCGTATATATAACGAAAGTACACGAATGATGCAATGCAGCGTGCATGTGAATATTTTATTACGAGTAATCTGATTTTTATCGCATGAAAAAGACGAAAGTTTTGCATTTGCAGCAAAAAATATTCGGCCAATGAATTATTTTGCGATAAAATTAAAAATAATGAAATAAAATGCAATTTAAAAAATCGAAGATCCTGGGAAGTTAAAGGACGTTGCATGGCGACGGTCAAATCTAAATTTTTGTTTTCAGTTTTTCTTACATACAAAGTGATTTGCGAGCCTAAGTTCATTAAAAAAAGATGTTACAAATTGAATAAAGAATAGCATACTCTAAATTCAAGATTGTCCGAGGTAATCTGTATTTGTTATATAATAAACCAAATTTTGAAAAAAATTTTACGACCGATTTTTTTGAAAAACTAAATAAAGCTTCTTCGATGTTACATAAAAGTGTATGCAAAGTTTTAAGAGGCTTCACCATTTAGAAATCGAAATATTTAATGTTGAAAATTGCAACTTTTAACACACACTCTTTTATGAGAAACTACTGAAAATTGTGATTTTTATAAATAAATATCTCGACTTCTACATGGTGAAAGCTCTTAAAATTGCGCGAGCTATTAGACATCACTGTTCTCTTTGTGCCGTTCAGATTTAAAGGAATCCTATCGACAGAAAATTTTGCATACAACGTCCTTAATGAATCGAAAATCTATTAAAAAAATCGATTTTCTACAAACGTTTGTTTTGCTTGTCAAACTCTTCGAGATTCTTGGAACTAATTAAGAAACTTTGATGAGCTCGCACAAGTATCAGTACATAAATGAAGAATAAAAAGAAAATGGCCTGTGTAGAAAGAAAGGAGGAGGGCGATAGGTGTAGAGGGAGAATGTAAAAAATAATCGAGGTCGCGAGAGGCGTAAAAGTGAGGCAGGGGTCCATGCAGCGCAGACTAGCGTGGAAAACGAGTCTGTCGCAATTACCATGAGGTGAGGCACAGAAAGTACAGCAGATCGTTTGCCTCCTCCCTCGATCGAATCTGTTGGTCTTTTGCGGGGCTGAGCAACTATCAAGTATATGGCAAAAGGTATCACAGAGCAGCAGCAGCAGCAGCAGCAGGCGAGGAGCAAGAGAGTGAAAGATCCGAAAGGCCGCTGCGAACCACGCCCTCGCTAATGCAACATTGCTCGGACAGGAATCAGGATTCGAATTGGTGTGGCAAGGACGTCGAGTAACGACCACAGTACAAAGACATTTCTATACATATATAACGTAATTGCTATATTGTGGCAATGCCGGAGACAGAAATACGAGCTTTTGCTGAACCGAGTCATTATTACGACATTTTTTTTACTTTTTATCTTGCCTCGTTATTATTATTTTACTTTTCTCGCGATCAGTGCATGCCTGTGACGTTGGAACAATCACAAACGCCTGGACCAATAAATCCTTGAGGATATTTGCATGCGACGATGTTGATCAATTGACCATTCGAAAAACTGACCTAAGATAATGTCACGATGACAGCAGCTTCGGAGATGCTGCTCTTACGATGCTGCACTTTTTGAATGAGGAACTTGGCGATGGGACGCAGACGAGTCTCCTTCAAGGAAAAAAATCGTTTTATTTTCGCTCTGGTCTGAGGAATTCGCAGTGACAAATTTTTCTAGCTAGGGTTTTTTTGTTGAGGAGCCAGTATCGTGGCACGTCAGCGCAGCTTGAATGCATTTTTTCAGAGCTCTCCTGCTCCGCTGGACATATTTTTTTTTTTTTTTACCATGATAAAGTGCGAACGATTGACTCCAAGAGGGAATCTGTTTAGGCGATCGTTTAGACAAATTAATTTTTTATCGACCCTATTAACTGGCGCACTTACTAAAGAGAGAAAAACGACTCGAAGCTTCATTTTTATTCGGCGTGTAGAAACAAGCCGGATTATTGAAAAATACGTTCAAAGTGCACCGCAAAAAAGTATGAGATACTGGTTGAACGGAGAGAACGATAAACCAAGTATTTCCACGACCCCGAGTCTTATCGAAATTCGTTTGGACGTTTGAAACAGCTGAAAAGAGACCGCGAGAGAAAAAGAGAGAAAAGATAGAAACTTTTGAAATGAACTTTCGAAAAATGTAATAAACAAGAAATCTTATTTTAGCCAAAACAGGCGTTACTTTTCCTGTTGCATTAAGTGAGTCGGCTCGTCATGAGGCTTTCTTCAGCAACTCTATGAAAACTTGATAACCATTTTATTATGTCGAATAATTTTATATGAAACCGGTAAATTAAAAAAAAAATGCGGATCACAGATTTGTTGAGTCATTCTTCGTTTATTATCCCCTCTCTCTCCTTCTCTGTCTCGCCCTCCCTTTCTCTTCGTTGTTTTGAATAAGACGTTCGATAATAATCGGTCGTCCAATTAAAAAGTCGCAACGTCCTTTTCAAGGACTATGTAAAAAAAAATGGTTTCATTGCAATAAAATTCAATCAGTTGTTTTGTTGTCTCCCTCGCTCGTCAAGACTAAGATAACGCACAAAAGTAATGCACCGCGATTGATTCCACGACAAAGGCGCAATACTCGTTCGAATCGATTCGGAATTGCACAAACAACAAACAGCAGTTGCTTTTTTTTTTCTATGGAAAGAAGAGAAAATATAATCGCGATGAACGAAAGATCGTCTTTGAAATTTTCCATCATTACGAGAGAAAGAGAGAGAGTTTCGTCGGTTGGCCGGGCCCCCAAGAGTCGCGGAACGTCGCAACACGGCGACTCGAGCAAGTCGCGCATGAGTCGAGAGCAGCGGTAGATTCGAAAGTTATAGCCTTCCGCGTCCACACAACGTAAGTCGCTTCTATCTCTCGTATTTGCAAACTCGACAAGGCTGACACTCACACGTATATTCATTTTGTAACGAATAAAGGTTGAGAAAAATATCGCTCTGATTTACGAGTGATCTTAACGATTATAGGCTGTTCTTTCGATTCATATAAAGTCCAACATACTTTGACCTTTTCTCTTTATATCCCTCATTCAGGCTTACGCGAAATTTTCATGTTAGCTCCGAAGAATCGTCTCGATCGAAACGTTCGCAAGATAAAAAGTTGCTTCCCTCTCTGTTGACGATTCTCTAACAATTATACAGTACAGCTTGGTGGACGAGCAAAATAAAAATATATCGACGCAAATTACTCCTCCCTTATAGTTTCCTGGCACGTGATCGTCTCTCTGGGAGTTTTTGTCAAAATTATCGTAATTTTTCATCTAATACGATGTAATAGTAATTTTTCTCACATTAATTAATTGCAATAAATTATATTTTCATCTCTGAATACTCGAAAAAAAAATTGAAATGGAAAAATCAACGTTACTTAACAGAATTGTGAGAATGACCTTGAATTTTTGAATAATTTTGACTGTACAGAATGCAACATTTCTTAAGGAACAAACAAAATTTTTCGAATGTATTGAAAAATTTTTTGCTCGTGGTAATTATCATTTTGCAAAATAAAAATTTTCGAAAATTCATGGTCACCTCTGAATTCTAGGTTGTAACGGTAATTTTGCAATTAAAATTTTTTTAGGTACAAAAAAGACTTGACGAGAAACGGTCTCGCTGCAATTTCGCGATTTTTGACTTTTTTCAAATCTGCAGTAGAATTTTGTGCACAATGGACAGAGGGATGAGAAAAAAAGCAGCAAAAAGTCGATGGATGTGCAGGACACGATTTTACGATGAGAGCATCGCGCGGTATTCTTTGCGAAAGGTCTCCGTGTAACGTCATGGTCTACCTCATGGTTTTGTGGTTCGGATATATTAGACACTCTGAAAGGGAGAACGAAAAGCAGAAAAAACACTCAACGATATCACGAGACCTCGCAGTACGTTCTTCAGCCTTTTTTTTTTTTTTTAGGGATGTGCGTGACATCATAGAACATTTTAGAAAGTGGGGATCTTCCCACGATTACCAAGTCGCCGATTAATTCCTTTTTTGAGTAATTATCATTTTGGATCGTCGAACATTGAAATAATTCTGGTAGCAAGGTCAACCCTAATTTGTTGTCCTTGATGCTCATTTGTTTAGAAAGAACTTAAAAAAAAATCAGTTCGCTGTCCAGAGTAAAAAAAATGAAGATCGAAATTTTATTTTATAGTGATTTTCAAATTTTGCAAATTTGACAAGAAAAAATCACTTCTCCATCGTTATAAATGACATTAACATTATTTTGTCGTCCAAGAGCAGCCTGAGGTTAGTTTCTGAATAATAAAACAAACTGCCTAAGGAAAAGCGTTCAGACGACGTCGGAGTGACTTTCCAGCAATCGTTCAAGATTTCTCCACTAGTTGCAGAGTGGACACGACTGGGTCAGACTACGTACTGTCCACAACTACTTTGCGGTGCAGAATTATTCGCCGGAGCGTCTCTCGTGTCACGCCCCGACTAATCTCATTCGCTACTCTGTCATTCTTGAGCGTATACACTTAGACTCTATATTTTTTTTCGGTTCAACTCGAATGTTAATAAAATAAATGTCACGTCCGTTATCTCATTTATTTCTAAGAACGGAGACTTTTACGACACGGAATATGTCTGCCACAAAAATTTTCAAAAACGGGTATTCCGTATTTTGGAAAAAAGCCGAAAAATGTTCAAATTATATTTTGTGGAATAAAAAAAAATGACAGAATCGATTTTTTTGCTCATTTTTTTCTGGTACATCGAAAAAATGGACTCACCGTTTCCATGTCGAATCCACCGCGATAAACCATGGTGATGTTCTTCATGAATCGTCGCTGAGCTCCAAAAGTGGCGTATCACGGAGATTCAACAGTCACAATCCGCCAGACGTGTCAGTCTAACTGCTCGAGAGATTGGCGCGTGCGCGAGTGATTCTCGTCGCGCGCGAATAATAAACTTTTCGGTCGTGCACTCGTGTCAATAAATGGCGAT
The DNA here is from genome assembly GCA_963921915.1 of Hyposoter dolosus. Taxonomy (NCBI): domain Eukaryota; kingdom Metazoa; phylum Arthropoda; class Insecta; order Hymenoptera; family Ichneumonidae; genus Hyposoter; species Hyposoter dolosus. Next base: position 18,632,701 of record OY998129.1, on the reverse strand, counting down.
AATTTATAATGATTTTTTTCGTTTTATTCGCAACGAATCCTTTCGATCATGGGGTCGCGGTTCACTCTGCAATGTGTTTCGTGTTGGGGAGAAAAAACCTGTCAAGGAATGGTACACGTGAACTCGAGAAAACACCACGTGCTCGGCGAGTGTCCGACGACGACTGTTTCGCTCATTAAACGTCACTAGAAACTTGACAATTGGCGAGTTTACGAAGCCCGCAAAAAAAACGGGTTCGTTTTTGTGGAACGCACATGAATCTATTGGAATGAAAAAATATAAATCAAGTTCGATGAAAAACGTCACTCGGTTAATCACTTTGAGACTTCTCAGCGTAGTTTTTTTTTTCGTGGCTTCCTTATTTATTTATTTTCTTCGTATTCGGAGGAGAGGATCGAAATGGTGAAAAGGATTATAGGAAAAACTGTTGAGCCGGTAAATGAGCGAGACCGCTATACTCCTCCGTTTTTTCTTTCACTCTTTCTCTCTCACGCGCACGCTGCGTCTAGCGAAGGCCTACGTGTGACTGAACGGGTTACGAACGAGCGAGCGAGCGGGTTCGCGCGAACGAGCGAACGGCGACCTACTAAGCGAACGGATGGCGCATGCGCGATCCAATATTCTTACGAGCGCGGCACAAACCCAACAAACCAACGCCAACCGACCAATCCACCCACCACCGCGTCCACCACCTTTCTCGTCTTCTTCGTCACTACCTCCTGGCCACCTCCACCTTCATCTTTTCTACCTAGGGAGAGAGAAAGAAAGAGAGAGAGAAACTGTAAAAAAAATATCTACATATATAAAAAGATAATATAAAACTTGACTTATTAGCGATTCTGATGCTTGGCCATCGCCCCTCCCCTTGCCCCCAACGACATCAATCCCACTTCGATCTCACTCCAATCTTCCAGCCACTGCGATTAGATTTCATCGCTATAAAAAAACATAATAACGATTTTATTGTTGTTGTTTAAAAATCTGTCGAGTTTGAGTCAACGATGAGGTCGTTCAAAAGTTCATAAAAAAATAAAGTTCACCGACGAATAATTCATTTGAAATTCCATATTTTGTTATTATCAGCCGGGAATTTCTGCAGGTTGGTTCGTTTCAAGTACGAATTTGCTTTTCTCGGTTCTCGATTTCGGTCGACGATTTTTCGATTTTCATTTATTTGCAGTGCAGCTTTTGTTTTACGATTTTTTTTTCTCGTCGAATATTTTCGACCGTGTGGAAATCGGCATTTTTTAAATTCTCGTCTCATTTTATTTTTCTTGTCATTTTTTCCATGTCAAGAAATTCCATTATTCCCAATTATAGTTCGATTTTTTATTGATCGATATTATTCGACGCACGATATCGTTCGCGTATTTCCATCGTGGAGTGTCGATCTTTTGCGTTATATTCAGGGAATGTTGTTTTTTCTCTTGTTGTTAACGGTAGCGACCGAGCGGAGTGTAAAGAAATTCAAAAAGTTTAAAGATCAAAAGTGTAAGAAATATAATGTGTGGAACGTGAACTCGATTATATTTGTTTGTAAGTTTTGTCGACCACAATATCGCAGTCGATCTCGGATTTATTTTTAGATCGAGATTTTTATACGCGAATTAAGTTATGGAAGAATTTCAACGTTTTCAAAACAAATTGATTGCGCTACGAAGTGCATAACGTCGACATTCACAATTCTTTGTTGTCATAGAGCGAAAACAGAAAAATTGTAATATTTCAGTCGGTACAAAAGTCGCCAGATCGCGCGCAATATTTGGAAAACTCCCACGTTTTTTCGTATGACCTTACGATCTCCAGTGAGTCACGTATCGCCAGTTTCTCTCGCGTTATCTATTTACGAGAAAAAAACGAGCTGCTTATGTCGAATACACTGCGAAAAAATATAAAAATCGGTTCATAAGAGAATTTCAAAAAAAAAAAAATTGAATTACGTTCCTTTTTCTCATTTTCAAAAAGTGATCTTTTTTCTGATGAGTTTGGTACGTCCACGTTAACGTTCAATTCATCTGCGTAAGCGTACGTGCGTTGACCGTTCGACGTTTGATACGATACCCAGGTTATCTGTGTGTCGACGTGAAACCGAATTTTTCGCAGTTTGCTTAATAAACAATTCCGCTGCGGATAATTTTGCTGGTTGGTAATGAATATCGAGTAATTTCGAGGATGAAAATGTTTCGGTCCACGGCAGCGGGAATCGTGTATCAAATTGTCTAGTTTTATCGTGTGTGTGTTTCGAATTCGCGAAAAATTTGCAAACAAAAAAGAATTCAGACTCGCTGTCCAGGGGATGTGTTCACGAAAAACTCCAATGAATAGTTTTATTTTTTCAGGAAGAAAGAACTGATCGAGTTACTGGCTGATTGCGACGCCAAAAAGTTGCTCAGTGATAATTGACGTGTGTAGAAAATAAAAATAAAAAATTGAATTATTGAAGGAAATGGTAAAATCCAGCAAAATTCGCATTAAGACAAATCTGAAGTAAAAATCAGTTGAAGATTTAATTGTAAGCACATTCTAGATGCACAATTAATTCGATGGTAATGCGAACTTTCTCATGGAATTTCTCATAAATATTGCTTAGCAGTTTCCATTAAGTATTGATAAACGTGAAAGTAACATTGATGTATGTATATGAGAATAAATAAGAATTGAATCAGGGCGGAGATCGTTGCGAATCCGGAGTGCTCCGATGGCGAGAGCTTGACACGCATGCCTCATGGAGACTTGTATTATATGCACGCAGAGCCTAGAGATCTTTAAACCTGAATACAATACTTTACAGCGTCGTGTCTATAGATTCGCGTAACACGAACGATTCGCTCGGTGCTCGCGAGAATTCGCGTAGGTGGACTCGCGATTTCGTCTCGATCGAGTTCCTTTCCTGTCCATTTTCTAGAGCTCCTCATAATTTCCACGTAGACCCATATTTGTTCCAATTTCTTTTTTCCCTTCTCTCGACACGTTACGTGTTGTAATAAATTCTCAAAATTATAACATCTCGATGAATCCAAATGATCAAACAAATTGCTCAGCATGTCACGACAAAGAGTTGGGAACTTTTTCGCACAACCACGGGCAAGAATTTTCATCACAAAAAAAAGTGAAACTTACGTTTTTGGATTGACAAAAAAAAATATATATATTTCGATTTTCCAATAAATCTCTGAATCTCCAAAGAAAAATTAACTCGATAACTTGGGAATAAAAAACGTGACCAATCTTTCGGATAACTATTTATCACTCATTTTGTATTATTAGCTCGTTTTCTGAATTCTGATTTATCGTAAAATCGAAAACATATTGACCATATCTTCATGAGAGATGAAAATACAACGCGGAAACTGCACGTTCGTAAGACACAAATTAACGGTTGGCTCCATACCAAAAATGCATGGAGCCAATCGCCTAATCGGAGGTTCAAATAAGCTTGAAATTTTGATGAAACATAATTTAGACGATTTTTTTATCAGCGTCGCCGATTGGAAATGTAAATAATAAATATTCCATCCTATGAAAAATGTCTATGCCATGTTATTACAAACCAATCACGTGTATAGCCATATCGTCCATTTTTTCGCTTAATCAATAGAAATAAATAAGTGTAAAATGTTTATAGAGTGAATAAAATTTCCAAAAATTTATGTAAATTTGTAGCAGACGAAAAACTCAATGATCGGCGAATTTACTCGATTTTTTCCCTCGCTTAGAATTGATCATTATTGTTTTTTTTTTTTTTTTTTTTTTCACGTCTAATAATTAAAGAATACGTATTTGTGGTTCATTTGGAAAGTAGACTCACGATGATCGTAGGAATATTCATGTAAAAAGTCAGTCTCGAAGAAACCTCGTGCACTTTTCGTATCAGCGTTCTTTCTCTTTTCGGTTAAGAAGAAAAACGACCATAGAATTGTAACAGGAAAAGTATTTTGCGTGGGTGTTTATTTGTAGTCAACCTCTGTCTCTCTTGAGTCAAATCCGCGAGCGTATACTTTGTAGGCAAATGGAAAGATCGCGAGAAACAATGGCCCTTTGTGATCTACGGCTGACGATGCTTGTGGCTAGAAATTTATCCGGAGTTTTCTTCGCTTTAATAGTCCTGCCGCCACTCCTGCGCTCACCCTCCTCGCAGCTCATAATATTTGCCGCCGAGATCTCTTATGCGCGGGAGCTGATTGTTAAATGAATTCCAGAACACCTTGCCGGACATCGTGACGTACTTTCCTAACGAGGATTAAGCACACGCGAAAGTGTGCTTGTATATTTTATAACTGTTGCACTCTTGCGTGACCATGTGACGTCAAGTTCTCCACCACAATATACTGCTTACGAAAACTTCGATGCGTGGAACTGGTAAGTGCATATGAATCTTGTGTGCCTCCATTAAATTCATAATAAAAATGACAAAGATCACGTTCGTTTCTCAATTACACGTGCACAGGAAGAATCGAAATAGGACAAATTTTCGGCACATTTTCTCTGTGCAATTTTTTTTTTTCGGTACCAACGAATTCACATTTCTCGTGAGAAATTAAAATTCAGTTTTTTTTTCGTAAATCAATTATTTTAGATTTTCTATTTAGGACTTTAATTGGTTAAACCGAATTTTTCTTTTTTCGAAAAAATTTGGTTTCCGGTGCTTGGACACGAGATGAAAATTAATAGGAAATATTGAATGAGGAAATGGAATTCTTGGTCGTCGCTGATTACGCGGTAGGTTTCTGGCAAATTTCATCAATTCGTTACGTTTTATGACAAAGGGTATGGAGAACAATGAAAGATTTCGTGTGTAGCAAAATTTGAGGTGGGTAGAGAGGAAAAGACAAGAGTCGTGCGAGAGAGAGAGAAAAAAACGGAGAAAACAAGGCTCGCGTCGTTCGCACTAAAATTACGAGTGTTTGCTCAAACCGGTACGAGCGTTAACAATGAGTCAATAAATACTTGTTCTTAGAGAATTTGCGTACTGGTATAATCTACTCGTAATGCTTTTTACGGCGGCTAAACCCTTGGTACAGTGACGGTATTCACATATATATGTATATTTATAACTCTCGGTCTCTTTCAACGCTTGTAATTTCACAGTCTCGCTTGACTTGGCTCAACTCGCACGAGTCAGGTGATCAATCCACCGCTCTCTCTTTCTCTCTCTCTCTCTCTCTCTCTCTCTCAACATGTGCGTCTATAATTTAGGGAAACACACAATACTGCGTATTTATAAATGATAAAATAAATAAAAAATTATTTTAAAAACTAGTCAATGTCCGAACCGATGGGAAAAGTTACATTAACATTTCTCGATAATTTTTCTTTCAATCAATGTAACAAGGTATTGGCAATAATGTTGGAAAACACAGTAGGGCTACTGAAAAAGATATTTTTACAATACGGGACGTAGTGGTCACCCAACTGAGACAAATCGCCGAAATCATACGTCGAAGTAGTTCCAGATGCCAATACATGGTAGAAAGATGTAAAATTTCGCAAGATTATAAATAAACAAAAGTGGGAACTGGGGCGGGCAGTTTATCCAAAACTGCAGGAGTCATATCTTTCTGCTTAGATCGATGCCAAAGCGTATTTTACGATAGAAAAAGGAACAAAGGTAAAAGGAACAGGTAAAAATCATGATGAACTTTTTCTGTCATAAAGACGAATTATTCGCCAAGCGGATAAAAAAAAATGCAAACAAATGAGAAAACTGGAAAGATTGTCGGACTCGTTGTATGAGATTCAAAAAACCGGAACGATTTCTCTCGACTATCCCTTTGCGTATAAAAAAGAGCACGGAAGATGCAATTTCAGAGTTGAGAGAAAAAAACGACGCACCGAAAGGCACGGAGGAACTCTGATAAGCCGAAAATTAATCGATTCGCGATGAGATTAGTTGCCTCGTGTCTAAAAGTTCGTTGAGCAGCTCTCACGTTCTCCTTCCGAAGAAAAAACGCTGGCCAGATCATGACGTACGTCAGCAAAAGAAAAGAAAAGTGAGGAGGCGGCAGCCCATTAGCATTGAAAGCGTCACAAGCGGCAAAATGTGCGTTTCTTTTTCGAAAGCTATGTGCGTTAGTCCCTTTCGAGATGGTTGCAAAATCGTGTGACTCTCTGTTGGAAAAATAAAGAGCAGCCCTTCCGTGACGTCGACAAAAGATCCCAAGCTCTGCTCGTTCGTCGGTTTTCGCTCATAGCAGAGATCGTACACACACGACTACACCATATCATTCCCCATGGGAACATTTCGACGAGGGAATAAAAAAGACAGACTCGAATGCCTAAAGAAATATCGTGCAACCATAAAGTGGTGCAGAAAAAAAATTATTCTTTTCCTCGAAGAGAAGCCTCTCGTCTGTAAGATTGTGCATCGAGACTCGATTTTCTCGACTCTCATTTCCATCGCTCTCAACGTACGATCACTCTGGTCCAGCCTCGCTTTCGATCGTACCCGACGATTCGATCCTCGCGGTTCAGTCTTCGATATGAGAGAAGATACAAGAATACTATTTTCAGGGATCATTTGGTAATAATTATTATTCGTTTTCTTCGACAATGTATATCTAGATCGAACGCGATTGCAGTCCCAGCGATTCTTATACCTCGCTAGTCGCGTCTCGTTGTTCCTTGCACTCGATTGCTTACCGATCCATCGAGCCCGAGGTATCCATGATTTTTCAGCATCCAGTCTGCTTCGAGATTCTCAATCGTACGTATGAATACGCGTGCATAACGTTCCTACACCGCGATCACTATCCCGCCTGCGCATGAACGATTCTGACTCACACTTTCAAGCTTCCTACAAACATTGTAAAATCGATCGATCGTTGTAATGACATTCGTAATAGAAAAAAATGAACTGGAAAATATACACTTTTGCCATAAATAGCATTTCTAATTAATAATAAAAATGACATATATTTTTCCATCGTAAATTGCTAACATACGGTATACGAAGAAAATGAAATGAAAAAAAAAAAATTATCGCTGCGAATAGAGAACAGTTTTTACTGAAAATGCAATTTTGTTGAAAATCGATTTTAAACTTCGAGCTTTGAATGGAAATTGTGAATTAAGATATTTTCCATATGATTTTTATCTTTTTATAAAAAATTAATTTTTTTCTCTGCAAGTCTGAAAAAAATAATGTTCTCGACATTGGAGACAGGAATTTCATTAGCAATCGTAACGAGGATAATACCGCGTGTCGTACATTCTTAAGAAAAAATTTGAAACGGTCGGTCATTGAGTCTGGTCGCGTCTGGATCTCGCTGCTTGGATTGACGTCGCGTTCAGTCTCATGACATGCAGCAGGGATGCGATACTCTCGGTCCCTTTTTCTGTACGAGGGTGTTCCTCTGGCGTGCGTAAATATAGGGCAGCCCAGAACGATGCACCGTGGTGGGTGACCCCGATAACCCGATGTCGAGACTCCAAGAGCAAGCAGCAAGAACAGAAAAACGAACGACGAGGAAAAAGAAGAAGCTGAAGAAGAAGAAGAAGAAGAAGACAAAATGAGGGTGAAGCCGGAGGGAGAAGGAAGAAGACGAAGCGGGAAAGGGCAGGGGGTACTAGTCGCCTCGCTGGCGAACTCGAAGGAGCGAAAGGGCCACAGGGAACAAGTGAAAAAAGAAATAAAAGAGATGCGCTTGCTTCGTCTCGCAGTGAGAACGTAGTTCGAAAGAGTTATAGGAGTAAGAAGCGAGGGACGAAGAACGGAGAGCGAGAGAGGGAGAGAGAGAGAGAGAGAGAGAGGGAAGCGTACAGTTTGATACTAGCAAGCCTTCGGCATATCGTCGTCTTTGGGTATATATAGAGGCCAAGGAGTCGAGAAAAAGAGTGAGATAAAAGTACACTAAAGAGACGTACCACATTCCCACACACGAACCCCCAAGATGCGTCCCGGCGTCGGGCCGGCTGCTGATGCTGGCGGGTTTTGCTCCTGCTGGACCCCCGATGCCCAGAAGCTGATAAAAACAGCTACAAAACTGCCTACCGGTGTTTTCTGCCTTTTGCTCCTGCATTACTCCTCGTACGCTTCTCCTCTAACCGCTCTCTTTTTCCTACACAGCATCCAACTTATGTAGTGTGTGGCTCAGGCGTCGAGACTCTCCATCTCTTTCCATTCTTTGTATTTCCGAGCAGCGACGACGTTTCCTTTCATACTCCAACACTCTCTGCTCCCATCTCTTTTCTCTTTATTCTTCTTCGCTTTTCCCTCGTTCTTATCCCTCGCCCGGCAAGTATTGTTCCTCCGGCAGAGCTCGACGAACTCTTCAGGAAAAATCCTTATCTGCGGCAATACTTTCATGTTTAGTGTTCATCATATTTCACGTGTGCGTTATGCATTTCGAAAAATCACAGTTTCACTCTTTGGAAAAGCTGAACATATTTTTTCCTTGTCACATTAATTTCATCAACGATTTTATAAAAATTAATACACAAATGAATCCCCGTGAGCGAAACAATGGAAAATAATGGCAATAAAAATTTTCAAATCTCAAAAACGAACCCACATGCGAAGGAAATTTTGATTGCTGATTGGTGCAGTAAAAAGAATACACGTGAAAAAAAAAAACCGAAAAACTTACAGGTTTATTCGATCTGCTCCCGAAGAAGTGCGAACTATCGATATTTCGTGAAATTCTCGATCTCTGTATATTTTATTGAAACTTCAGTGATTTTTGGATTTCGATCAAGAGTTTTTTGTAGATTTTTTTTTTTACACTTCCATCAACTGCTATTGACATCCGCGCGACGTAAATACGTTTCAGCAAGAAAACATGTTGTGATACAGATGAAAAATGTGTTCTCACGCTCGCGTAACCACAGATTCAGACTTTTTTTACATTTTTTTTTCCAACGTACTGTCTGCCGCATTGGGATTTTGGGCACTAAAATTAATTCAAAATCGTTTAATTACCGAACTTGTTTGTTGGTCTTTTTTTTACAGCTGTCGAACATCTCGGAATATTCCACAGAATCTGATCTCGAAAAAATGGAAAGAAATTTATTTAACTCAGGGATCAGTCCCGCACCAGAGCGTTTTTCTATAGAATTTTTCAAAATCTGGAGGAAACGTGACGAGCAGTAGAAAATAAAGATTTCACGAAATAACCCCAAAATTTTTCGACAAACATTTTTCCATTTCTTGACAATTACAAAGGAACATGTGACGAAGTTTTTCTGGAAAAATTAAAAATTTTGATTGTCCAGTTTCGTAGATACAACTATGCAGAGTTTATATTTTTTATATTTCTGCAAAATTTACCACGAAAAATGCTATTATTTTTCTGTCAGTCGTTTGCAAGAATTTAAAAATAATTAAAAGGCTGAGTTTCGACTGTGACAGTCGAACACAGTCGGTTAAATGATTACCTTAATTAAACAAAGCAAACCGTCGATACTTTGAGAAAAAGAAACTTCTAGAAAGAGCTGGACGTATGAATACCTGAGTATATCGAAAAGTTTGTGTTTCGAGGCAAACAGGCCGAGCGTTTATCGTTGAATAAAACGAGTTAAATTAATGATGTGGGATTCGGTTAAGATATAAAGTGAATATTTCTTGTTGAGTGAATTCCAAGCGTGACACGGGCGAGTAATTTGATCCACCGTGCACAGTCATTTTGATATTATGTGCAAATTTAAAGTGGAGGCATAACGGCCCTTACAATCACGCGTTCGTATACGGAGAAAGCGTCTTTATTTATATCTGTGATTTCAAGAGAGATAGAAGCGAAGAAAATGAATCCTGTGGACCATAATCTTGGAAACGACTAAATAAAACTACGAGGGACATGTGAGGCACTTGTGGGAAAACGTCTACAGGGTGGGAAGATAATTATGACCGATTTTGACAAACTTTAAGTTCGTAAATTGCAGGGGAAACTATTTCCCACAGACGCCTGCATTAAAGAAAGTACCGAAACCGATGAAATCGATGAATTAAAAAATCTGGCCAGTTATTTGGCCACAAAAGTTGCTGCAAATCATTTGCTCGTCGATTTATTTTCAGTTCTCATCAATGCGACTCCGGATTGGGAGATCGTAGGGAAAAAAACGATCAAGAACTCGCTAAAAATAATTGAGACAACCTGCCGGACTCGCAGACCCTCTCAGAGTGAATAAACGCGAGTTCCCATTGGCCGGACTGCACGAGCGTCCAGACCGTGTATATAACATGAGTAACAAATATTGCGGTTTATAAATTCGAGTTTCGAAGCCCTTTGAATCATCGAAAGTTCACGCCTCACCCTGTATAAAACGATTAAATACGAACGCTCAAAAAACCTGCTGTTACAGTAACGCATCAGCACGAAGCATTTAAGAATATAAAGAAATTGAGAGAATAAAGTCATAAAGGCTCAGGCGAGGACAGATGGAACGCATGCAGAGATAATCCTGAGCTTCTGGGCGCAGAATTCTAGAGTGATTTATATATGATCAAGAACCAAAGAACCTGTTGATACAATTTTCACTAATTATTTCCTAATATTTAATTTTCATTTGCAGAAACTAAAAAAAAAAATTTAAGCGAAGGCCGACAAAGTGGAGTTCAAGAAAATATTTTTTTTTTTTTGCAACAGGAACGTAAATTTTATTTATCAACAATAATTTATTAAGATACAAAACGGAATAATAATTTTTTTTCTTCTTATTGTGTATATTTTGCCTCAGAAATATGCTGAGACCACACAAAATTGCGATTCGATCGAGAGTCTCTCCCTTTTTCTTGCAATCCGATCGTAATTTCTGCAGCATTGTTGCAATTGCGACATCGCAGTCTGCACCAAGAGAATGTGCAGCCTCCGTTTGGCCGTTTCTTTCTTTCACGATGGGAATCATGTCTCGAAACTTGCAGTCAGATTCTGCGCAGTATAAATAATATGGCGTATCTGAACGCGCGAGTTTTCAATGAACAATTTTTTATTTCTCTCAATTATCATATAGTACGAGAATTTTATGCGAGATCGATATCATTTTCCTTTAAAATGATAAATTCGTAAACCTATTTCAGGTTTTTGTCATTATTGAAAATCAATTTAGCTCAAAACTTATAAAAATAAATAAATAAATAAATGAATAACAGAAAAATGAATAAATAAATAATTAATGGAAATATTATTCCTAATAATTATCGTTTTGCAATTCGATCGCATTGCAGACGCAATTCTAGATCCGGGGAACGTGCGAAAAATCGGATTCTCAAACGTCACTGAATTTTTTGATTTCGCGAATGGGATTTTTTCCTTCTCAGTGAGACATCGAGTTGTGGTTAACGAGGCAATTAAACGTTATGGATATTTATGGGCGCGATCATCGAGAATCTTGAGGGCCAAAGATTGACAGCAGCTTGTTGTTAAAAACTCGAACTCAAGGAAAGTGGGACTGAAAAATGTTTTATTCGGAAAACTCTTGCAGGAAAAACAGCGACTAATTTGAATGGAAATAGGCAAATGAATATCTCGATTGTATTGGGTCTTTTCGTATTGACTTCCGCGAAGTAACGAACGTCTCAATTGCATATCTCGTTAGGAGAGAGACAGAGGCGGAGGAAGATTCGAAGAAAGATAGAGAGCACGGAGTGGTCCTCCCTCGCGCGCGGTTTCTCGATCGTATCTTTGTTCGATCGGCGACGAGGGAAGGATGCGAGAATAAGAAAGTGGAGTATAGCAAAGAGATCGCGCTATACAACGAGAAAATCGGTAGGCTCGAGAGAGATCGCACGGTAGAGCGAGATAAGAGTATCGCGCTGCTATCTGCTTAAGAATTCCGTCGATAAATTAAATATATCGACGTCCTAGGCTCTGGGGACTCGGCTATTCGAGAGGCTGTGCAGCTCGGAGTCGGTTCTTGATAGAATTTTTTTTTCTTGCCTCTTCACGATCGATTTGGAGGTCGTCGAGAATTAGTGGATCATTGCTTTTCGTGAGTTATTTATGGAGAATGTTTACTTATTTTTATTCTTCTGTGTCTCTTCCTCCTTCGATCGATTTCTTGCTCTTAATTTTTCATTTTTTTTTTTTTTCGACACTCGAACGCGTTCAGAAAAAAGGATCCTGCACATTGATATTCAAGGATTTCGATCTCGAACATAATTTTTAAGCACTTTTAAACTTTTTGTGTAAAATTATCTCGAAAAGAGTTGAGACCTGAAAATCTTCAACGGCGGTTTTCGATCGTATCGGCCGGTACGATCGCACACAGTTTTGTGTTCCAGTAATAAATTTTATTTACGAATTTAAATGATGGTCCGGTTTCCATGAAGTTATTTAACGTTTTCGACCGTTTCGAGAGGAAAAACTGGAAAAGCCGATGAACTTTTCGTCCATGAGAAATGTTCGATTGGTTTTTATTTGATTTTTTTCGGAATAGTTGGCCGGGCACGAATTTAGATTATTGGTTGAGAAATAAGCGATGTCGGGATCGACCGATTGAAGATCGCGGTCGATGTGAGCGGGAACTGCAGACGTTCGCGATTACTGCCATTAGCCGTAATTATTCTCGTCAAAAAAAATGATCGAGGTACATGCTGGATCGGCGGTTGGAAGGGCAAAGGAAGGAGCAAGAAAAAGGGCTGTGTGAGCGTCCAGGGAGGCGTGGGTGTTCCAATACACTCACGTTTCGTTCGGTGGTCCTCTCGATGTCGCTGCCTCCTCTTTTGCTCTCGTCCTCTGAGCAGCTTCGTCGTTTTCTTCTGCCAGCAAAACACCAGTAGCTGTATTCGTCGTTTATATTTTTTTGCTCATTTCTCTCGAGCTATTCTCCGTGTGATCTCTCTTTTCCTCTCGGTTTGCTTTTATAATATATCTACGTGTACGATAAGTCCCTTAAGCCTCCGTGGCGTCGTGGTTAATTTATTTAAATTACCGGCGCGCGAATGGCATGTGCCGCGGCGATATACGAACACGGCCCAGGACACGCGCACATTTCTTCCCCATTGTCAGTGGATTTCTCCTTATTTATCGCATTTTTCACCTCTGCAAACGTCCCTGCGGGTCAGCCCGCTTTGCCGCCTTCTTCCTCCCTCATTCTCCTTTGCAATCGATCCCGAGAGACTGAGAGAGAGAGAGAGAGAGAGAGAGAGAGAGAGAGAGAGAGAGAGAGAGAGAAGGAATCGGATTGCCGAGAAGGAACGTCGCATGACCAAACCACGAGAACGCGAAGGTCCTGGCTTTTTTCAAGAGTGAGTATTCGATGACTCCGTCAAATAAAAGTTGAATTTCCATGCTAAGAATTGCTCAAATTTTCCTACATCTCCCCACAAATACTTTGGGCGAGCTTGCCATATTTATTATACATTTTTTCATGTGCATGAAAAATCGTTGACAAATCGAAAGGAACCGAAATTCAAAAGGATCAAAAAGTATCGACTCTTACGATGTTATTGATGTTCATATTTTATTGTACAAAACGCAACTCACTACGAGAGAGAAAAAAATATTTATAATTATAATAACATTGCATATCGATAATATATTATTATTATTTTTTGTTATTGTTATTTTTAAGATTATTATTATTATTATTGTATACACAAGTTTTACTATACAAAAAAAATTTATTTAAATATCACTCGAGGATGATGAACATTCGCTTTTCCAATGACATCGATAGTCCGCGATGCTCGAGACTTTTCACTTTATTTTAATTTTTCAATTCAAACTGGAGGAAATTTATTTTTTGTTTGGAATGAGAGAAACAACTGTACAATGGAGCAACGGAAAATTGAAATTTGTAAACAAAAATATTCGATTTCACAACTCTTGAAAATCGTTCCGAAAAATTTGTTGAATGGAGAGCTCGATGTTATTGGAAGAGGTTCATTAATACGAAAGAAAAAGAAATATTTGATTTTTCGGAAAAAAAAAAATTCTGACCACGCGTGCTCCAAACATGTTGATCGCGTTAAGGGACAACGGACGTTTCGGGAATCGGCACATCGACGATGAGCGAGATATGGGATTAGGGCGTAAGGAAACTCAATGATTCCTTAGCTTAAGTGATCGTCAACCACAATTCAGTTGACAATCTCAAAACTAAAAAAATTCGTTACAAATAACGTTGCAAATGTCTCACGAATATGTCGCTCGAGTCTGCTCTGTGAACGAAGAAAATCGAAACTTGCGAGAAACGAAAATCGACTCTTCGACTTACTCTAGAAACGTTTGCAAAGCGTTGCACTATTATTAATCCTCAAAGTCCTTCGAGAATCCATAAATAAAGAAAATACAAAATGGAGACATTGATAGATACAATGATGACCGGAATCGGGCAGAGGGAAAAAGCACCATAGACTTTTAGCACATGGAGGTATATTAATTGGATGAACCATCCACTCGGGTAATAAAATATTTTAAGGAGGATCACGAGTATTTAATGGTGAACGAAAATTCCAACTTTGAGGCTTAAACTTTGAAAATAACATAGAAAAATATAGCGTGCATCTAATTATTGGAATTATTTTTCAATCCACCGTCTAGTTGCCAAGAGAACGATATATAAAAATCACATTTTTTGAATCCATGTACACAGGCTCTTATGGGCGACACATTCCCTTTGCAACTATTTGTATTTTTGCAAGATTGGTCTTTCCAGCTTTAGCAAACCAAAAACGAACATAAGAAAATATAATGTTCATATAAATCAATGCTGTCTCTAAAAACCCTTGTTACCGTTTGAGCTTACCTGGGAATGGAAATTGAAAAAAACTTACTTCAGGTTAACGAGTAATCGCGACATAAAAAGGTTTGACAACGGTGCATGCACCAGCTGGTCGAAAATAACGTTTTTAAAGATTGTTATTACGTTGAATGCCGATTAAGCCCAACAAATAAGTTACACATAATTTCAATAATATAAAAACGCAAAAAAGTTCAGTTTCTTTTTTGACTCACAAGTAACACGTGATCCTCTTTAAAAAACAGTTTCTACACTAAGAATTTCAAGCATCTACGAAATAGCTGGGGTTCGAATATTCAACGTTACGTGCACAACGAACTGTTGATTCAAAGTGGAAAAAAAAGGTAAATGTGTGAAAAACTGATGGCAGATTGCCATCGTTTTAAAAACTTGAAAAATGTCGAGCGCTCTAGTAAATCTCTCGGCTCTCGTCGAGCTGTCATAAAGATGCAAAGTAAGAGGATAGAAAAAAAAACAGAAATAGTGACGACGAAAAAACTACAGGAGGTTGGCAGGGGAGAGGGTAATTTTTCTATACAATATAAATTCGTCAACGTCGATAAATCGTTTGAGATAACTCGTGCCATCGTGTGATATGTACAAATATGTTTGACGATACCGAGGGTCGTGCGAAGACAAAATGACAGACAGAGAGGAAAGAGAGTGCAGTGCAAAGTGGAATTGCCCCAGATGCTCGAACGCTGATATCACACTGTCCAGGAATCTATTTAACTACAAAAAAAAGACGGACCAAAAGCTCGTAAAAAATTCCTATCGTTCGTGTTTCTTTTATTTACATTTTTATCCTTTTAACCTAACCAACCGTACCTTGTGCTGTTCCTCACGAAGGACTGCAATTGCTGAGCTGCACCCTGAATTCCCGAAATAGAAAAACATTAGATTTTCACTTTGTTAAGTGGCACGAAAAGAGACTAAAGAAAAAAAAATGCGATTGTGGAAATGATTCTGAGAGCAGGTTGGTTGTTACTTTTGCAAAGTGCTGTTTCGTCTGTTGTGCATTTATTTACCAGGGATTTTCATGTCTAAGAGATTCTCATGATAATTAAATTTCTTGAAAAATTGAGTCGAGGAGTTTTCAAATGATCGGAGCAAGAAGGCAACTCTTTTCTTCATTTCTCTATTCCAAAATATCTCTAAGGAGATAATCTCTATTCTCAGACATCTCCATTCTCAAATAACTCTCTTCGAAATAATTCTGTGTGTCCTGAACCCTATTCGTGAATAAGATAATTCTTAAAAATCAGAGATTATTAACTTACAGTTATTTCACCCTTCGAGGATCAAATGGGTCTTTTTCGACCCAAACGATCACTTTTTTTCGAAAATTTTTGTTTTTTAAGACATTTATTTAATAATAAACGAATGCAAGGACTGTAACAACTATGGAATCATCAAGTAGAATCAATGGAGAGGATTTCAGAATTTTCTCAGATTTTTTTCTCTCGAAATACGTGAGATATAAGTGGCAAGACGAAAAGGATCTCTATGACACATTTTTTATGATCGAGAGTGTCATAAAAAAATCAAATGATTTGCGAAAGGTTAAGAATAGAGAATTGAAGAATAAAAAATGAAGGATAGTTTTTCTAAAACTTTCCTGAGAAAGGCTTAAAAGATTGAAGGAGAGAAAAAGGATTGTGTAGTTTGTTGAATTGATTGAAAAATCGTACCGTGATGGCAGCACCAAGGAACTGACTAAATGCTCTGGTCGCCCCGATCGCAGCGTTGAAGACTTGGCTCCGAACACTGCCATCTGCTTCCTCAGTGTTACTCTGGCCTCTGGATCCTTGGGACGCGGAACCGAGGTTGGCAAAGTTGGAGAAAAGGGAAGGTGGATAAGTGGAGCTTGGGGACCAAGTAGTCTGGAGGACGTTGGTCCTGATTGGCGAAGGTTTTCTGACAGTCGTAGATGGGACGATTCTGGGTGGATTCGTCGGAGTTGTTTTGGTTGAGAAGGAGGCTAGCTGGCCTAATTGAAGTTGTTCGACGAGGCGGTTCGCTGGGGTGGAAGGCTCGATGCCCTGAGCTTTTAGGAGAGCAGCGAGGAAGGCAGCGTCACTTGCTGCCGAGTGGGAAGATGGCATGGACGGTTTGACGCTGGCTTGTCCATTGAGGATCGCCCTGAGGAAAGCTTCGTCGTCTTCGGAGAGATCCTGAGGCTTCGGAGCTACTTTAGGCCTACTTTTTGGCGTGGTCGTTTGATCGACTGCTTGCAAAAGAGCAGCTAAAAACCGAGCGTCATCTTCGTTAGTGAAAGATGCCGTTGGGGTTTTCGGTAAAGTCGAAGGTTTCGGGTCGAGGCTCAAAGAGTTCGGGGTGTTGGATTGAATCTTGGAAGTTTCTACTTGACGAGGTGTGACGTGAACGTCTCGTAGTTTTTCTGGTGCACTGGTCGCCAGCGTCGTGGGAATAAATTGCTTCGTTGTCGAGATTGGTTTCTGGGTCGTCGGCGATGGCCTTTGAGTTATCGGTGCCGGCCTCTGGGTCGTTGAAGGACCGAAAGGATTTGCACCGAATAATGCTTTGAGGATATTCGCTCCGAAACCCAAAGGAGCCTGAGTCGTCGTCGTCGTGATCCGAGGGCGCGATGTGACAATCGGTTTCGCGGTTATAACGACTGGAGCTCCGGTAGTCGTGGTCGTTGTCGTGGTGGTTTGTGGGGCTGAAGTGGTTTCGATCGGTCGGGAAACCGTCGTCGACGTGGCCCTCGTCGTCGTCGACGTTGGCGTCGACGTCGTCGGCGTTATCGTTGTAAATGATGGTCGCCAAGTTATTTGTTCAGCACTTTTCAATATCGGCCTCTCAGTCGTTTGCAAAAGATCGATTATTATCGGCTGCGACGACGGCCCTGGCGTTGAATAGGAGGTTATCAAGTTGGGTGATGCATTTGCCGACTGTATGGCTTTCGGAGAACGCGTCGGACCTGGATTCCCAAGGGCGAGGCTGAGAATCTATGGAACAAAATTTTCATCAATCTTCAAGAGGTTTTCTCTAGTTTTTTCATCACTTCCGTTTTATTTTGCAAACTTTGTAGACGCTTGATGGTTCAAGTTATAAAATACTTATGAAAAGAAGTGTATATTTGTTCAATCATAATCAGTTCATTGAAACGTGAAAAATTTCCCATTTTCCAGAATAAATTCGGCCATTGCTTTCGAACGAATTCTCCAATTGCTTTGATTTTTTTTTTACATATACTTCATGTCTAGTAACATTATATAAATTTTTTCCAAATTTTCTGACAAGTTAGAATGTTCAAAAAAATTTCTTTGAATTTTCTAAAAATTGAATTTTGAAAAAAAAAAATCGAATCTGACGTCAGAACCGAGATCAGCGATCCCAAAAAATTTGTTCAATAGAAAAATGTGTTTCTCGAGAGTCAAGGATCCATTTTGTTATGTCAACGTTATCAATTCCCTTGTCGAGAAGATTGGCCGGGTTTTCTTCCTCACTCACCTTGCAAATAAAAAATATTGCAAATGATTCAACGTATTCAACGAATTAGCAAAACTGCCACTAAGGAATCAATCGCTCAAAAAAATTTTTCGTTTCTCCTCCGAACTGAGATATGAGCTTCAGAAAAATAAATCACAAGATTTACGCAACGCATGCTTGACGTTTCCCAGTACAGATGCCAAAGGGAAATCACGGATGAAAATGATGAGGAGCAAGGAATTGTCGACCCCGTATGAAGAGAGCGTGACAATAGGATCGCGCGAAAGGTCGAGGCGATTGTGACCTCGCTACGTTTGCCGGAGAACGCGCTTACGATTAACGAGCACCATTCGTTTAATTTTCTTTCTATGTATTTTTTTTTTTTAACTATAGTTGCTAGATTGCGTTATCCGGCTTAAGGTGTGGGCTACGATAAACATGATTATAAATTATCGATGACGGGTAACCCACGCAAAAACCTGATTATGATTGTCATTTCGCCGAGATATCGGAGGCGAGGAATTTAAAGTCGTGTAAGATCGACACATGACTAATTAGTAGTTTGAATTTTTAGCCGGAATTATAAATCATTGGTATCGATGAAGTGCGTAAAGTTTTTTCTCACAGAAAAAACTTCATTCGTATTACTGAAATGTTTGCCGGATCGATATGACCGAGATGGACAAATATTAAGAGCGTAAATCGATTACCCATCTCCCGAGATAATTCGAATTTAAAATTTCGATCGAAAAAAAAACTGCTCCGGCCCAGGCAGAGGAAACAAAATCGAAAACCAGCTGATTTAATTCGAATATCCAGCTCGACTTAAAAAATGTTTATGATCGATTATAAAACTGATAAAAACAAGAAAATCTCATTTTTGAGATTTTTTTCGGAATGTTATTTGAAAGGCGGGGGTGGAACTTTGGAGCGAATACGGTAATCCATTTCTAATTATTTCCAAATAATTATTTCGGTAAAACGATAAAGTTAGGGACTTGCCTTGTTCGCCAATAATTGTTCCACGTCCGTAAGAGTCTTCGGAGTGGAGCTATCTCGAGGGTTGGGTCTTTGTAACTGCAAAAAGAAATTATATTTAGTTTTTACGTTAAAAAATCCGCGAGGGGAGCGTTTTCGTTGAAATTCGAGTTTTGTGGCCTCGACAGTAGTTTCAAGGTCACGAGGAACAAAAGATTACGATTTTTCCTAGGAATATACAAGCAGGTAACTTTACCAGAGAATTTAAGAAAGCCAAGTCATCGAACGTCGTTCCGAAAGGCGTCTGACCCGGTTGATTCGTCGTCCTAGTAATCGGACTATTGATGTTGGTCGTAGGAGCTAAAGTCGTTGTTGAGGCCGTCGTCTCCGGAGGCTGGGTTGTCGTTGTTGATGTTGTTGTCGGAGCAGGAGCTTGTGTCGTCGTCGTCGTCGTCGTCGTCGTAGGTGCTGGAGTCGCTGTCGTCGTAGTAGGGGCCGGCGTCGTCGTCGTCGTCGTGGTAGTCGTTGTTGTTGTCGTTGTAGTGGTCGTGGATGTTGCAATAGTCGTGGTAGTTGGTGCGGGTGGCAGGGTCATCGTTGTGCTGGTTTGATCGGGGCTCTGGGTTGAGGTACTTGAAGTGTTCGCGAGCCTGGATCCCGATGTAACCGACGAGCCACTGAAGACCTCCACGAGGGGATTTATGGGAGCTGACATAATCGGGGATCTCGAAGGATTCGAGTCCTCCTGTGTAACATAATTATGTGCACCCCGCGCAACGAGGCACCAGTTCCTCGATAAATATCTACATTCGAATAATCGAACACACCGTACGAGCTCGGTGGGTACCAAGTAGGTATAGGTAGTCGGAGGTAAGGACGTATATGCAGTATCGTTGGAATATATTATACAGCATTTTGCTCAAGAAATACGTTCTTTTAACGTAGTTCGATATAGGGTTGACGTTTATGTGTGATTTTTATTTTTTTTACTGCATGGAATCAAGAAAGAATGTTTTTTTGATAAATTGCTAGTTTTGCTTCGGAGCAGTTCACACGAATTCTAAAAATTCGTGGATGTTGGAGGAAGTTATTGTTTTATGATCAGAAAATTATGAATTTGAGTCTGGCTAAGATTTTATTAAATTTCAATGATGATTTAGATGATTTTAGAACTCGTGTGATTTACGTAATTATATTCTGAATAGAAAGGATAATGAAAATCGATCAATTTATCATTTTGAAACATGGACGTGCGTTTCGGATTGAGTAAAATGTACAGAATTACCTCAAAATGTGTCAAAGCTACAACGTGAAATTCAATGAGAGTCAAACTTTGTCCCTTCCTTCTCGAGGATTCGTAATGAAATATGATAATTATTGGGGTTAAGCAGAATGATGTTTAAATTACCAAAAGTGTATTGGAAGCAACGGAGGCAGTGATGACAGGCGATTCCGTGGTGATACCAAAGATTTGATCGAGTGGATCTTTCCATGGGAAGCCTGGGGGAGCAGTGACTTGACCGCCATCGTTTTGGTTATCGGGTAAAATGTTGAAGGACGTTTGTTGTCGAGAACCAGTGTTGGAGGCTGAGCCTTCGTTTAACGAGCTCTTGAAGTTGATAAAAAAAAAAAAAGAATTAAAATTCCAATAGCTTCAAAATGCGAAAGAATAAGAGGCTGCTAATTTAAACAATGTCGAGGCGTTTCCGAGGTAAAATGCTGTTTGTCTGCAGCCATGAAAGAGGAAAGGCACGGAAGACTCGGCAGAAGAGATTACAACGACGATAAATTTTCGGAATCACTTGATTACCGTGCACTTGCAGCGCGTGGAATTTAAGCAACGAATCTCGCTTTTATATCCATTTATTTTCATTTAAACACTTTTTTTAATACTTGGTATCGAGACGCTGCCGCGTGTCTAGATATGAATATCAAGAGACGCGGTAGAGGCTTGAGGCCAAGTATTTGAAAAAAAAAAATCGTATCGCGAGCCCTGCTACACTCTTATACGCGAAGGTGCCTGTTCTATGACGTCACAGAAACTTCAAATCGTTCTCACGGAGAACCGGGTTAAGAAAAAAATCTCATATCAGTTGGTAATTTTCTACGATTTTTTATCTTTCCAATGGTCCTTGGTTGAAGAAAATCCGTCGAGCCAATCCCGAGAAATTTGATTTTTAAGGATGTTGTATGGCGACGATCAAATCTAAATATTTTTTTTCAGTTTTCCTTACATATAAAATGGTTTGCGAGGCTAAGTTCATTGAAAAAATTTGTTACAAATTGACTAAAGAACAACGCACTCTAAATCGAAGATTGTCCGAGGCAATCTGTATTTGTTATATAATAAACAAAATTTTGAAAAAATTTTACGATCGATTTTTTTGAAAAACTAAATAAAGCTTCTACGATGTTACATAAAAGTGTATGCGAAGTTTTAAGAGGCTTCACCATTTGGAAATCGAAATATTTAATGTCGAAAATTGTAACTTTTAACACACGCTCTTATGAGAAACTACTGAAAATTGTGATTTTTATAAATAAATATCTCGATTACTACATGGTAAAACCTCTTGAAATTGCGCGAGCTGTTAGATATCACTATTCTCTTTGTGTGGTGCAGATTTGGAGGAATTCTATAGATAGGAAATTTTGCATACAACGTTCTTAAGATTTTGATGGACCGTTCTGTATGCAGGAATACAGGAATGCGTTATAATAGCTACTCACGGCCACCGAGTTTATTTTGACGCTAACGAGCCTGGAATTGTTGTTCGCCATGTTGCCACCGCTCCAGTAGTTGATGAACTTCTCCTGGAACATCAAAGGCGATTCAAGAACACTGGCTGTTAAGGTCCCTGCGATACAACGCGATCGACGACTCTCAACTCGATCGTAAATCAAGCTGATAGTCTGACCGCCCCCCCCCCCCCCCCCCCCATTTAACCGATCGAGTCATCCCCCAACCTCTTCCGGCGCTCGCTCTCTTGTCTCTGCAATACCTGTCCAATGTACACGGTGCTACGTTGACCTCCGGCCTCTCGGCTTCTGGTCGCCTCATCCTTCTCTGTTTCTTGAATAATACGACCACCCTGAGGATTGACATTCGATGGTGTTCCGATTGCTGGTGGCCCTAGCGGAGTCGTTGCTGATGTCGTTGATCCTGCGAAACTCGCCAAGTTCGCATTCGATGATCCTCCATTAAGCAACGAATCATTCTAAACACCACCGACCCTTTCATTAATACGAGACTCTTGCATTCCTCCATAAAGGAATGAGGGATCATGAGGTTCATAGACATATCGAAAAATGACTACGTGCTGCTTCATCGCTACAAAAGTTTCAATCGTCGACATAAACTACAACAAAGGTGCCAAGTGCTCTTATGTTCAAGAATGTGCTGATGTGCTGCATTTATACAATTTACAATAAACTCTATGTACAGTTAAGTCATCGGCGAGCAACATCATGTTTCGATATTTTCACGCTGGAAAAGAAACGCAATCCTAAATGAGCACACATTTGGAAAAAATCATTGGGACTTGCCATTTCACGAGCACAATCGACTATTATTACTGGATAAACACAAACTTTTTCTTTACATGGTTATAACACAAAACACGTGGCTAACGATTTAGAGAGAGCAACGTAAAACGGAGAAACACAAAAGAGTTATGAGAGACACTCAATTTCCAGATGGAAGCGTTAAGTAAGATGCAAATCGAATGGACAGAAGATTAAAAGATTGAATGGTAATGTTTCGTTTGGACTCGAGGTCCTGAAGAGAGTAAGAAATAAGATAGGCGAAGAAATACCATTGTCGTGGTGGTAGATTGACTAGCGACGGAATTGGGAGCATCTCCGATGGGACCTATCGAGTTACCGGTAAGTCCCAGATCGACTTGGCCGGGGAAGCCTCCGAGCTGGATTCCGAGTTTGTCAAATATCGATGATGGACGGTTATTATAAAGAGCGGCATTCTGGTTATAATAGTAGGCCTGGTTATTATTCTGTTGGTTATCAATGAACACGGGTCTGGGCCGGTTAGTTGTGCTCGTGGTAGTGCTAAGCGAGAACACGACCTCTACGGGGTTCGTTGGTGGATCCGGTATTACCGTGCCATTTGGGAACTTCCGGACAAGTTTTCCATCCGGAAATATGCCAAAAATGACATAAGGGCTGTCCACGTTTCGAGCGTCGATCAGATTGTCCTCTGGGCGTTTCCGGACGATGGTCTTGTTGGGGAATATACCGTAGACCAGATAATCCCGAAGTGGTGTTCGAGTCGAAGAGCTGACGCTGAAACGAGGGGCTGGGGTTATTCTTGAGCCACCAAACCGACCAAGATATTGAGTCGTTGCCTCGGTAGATGGTGTTGATGATGTTATGGGATTCGCACTCGTAGTAGAGGTCAGATTCATCATTGGGCTTGTATCATTGACAATCATGGTGGACGGTTGCGTTGTCATCGTACTGGAGGGCATGGTCGTCATTGGACTAGCTGCAGTCGTTACGGTTGTGGTTGAGGAAGTAGTGCTGCTAGTTTGAGTGACAGACTCGGAAGTTGTCTGAGGCGTTGTTTCCAATGGAACAGCAGTAGTTGATGTCGACATTATTCGTGGCGCGGATGGTTTGTTTATTTCAGCCCCATCTCGGCTATTGATTTCGGACACTGTCGTCATTGAAGGAATGCTGGATGTTTCGGTAGTGATGGATGATTCGGTAGTTGTGGATGATTCAGTAGTTATTGGGGAAGGATTGGTGGTTGGAGTTGTCTCGGAATTGTTTGTTTGGGTAGGTAAAGTGTTCGCTTGCGCGTCGTCACCTGCCGTCCTTTGGGCGGTTGCTGTCGTTGTGTCCTGGAAACCGGCAAGCGAATTAGGAATTTCGTTGGTAAGGGCGGGGCTTGTATCAGCGATTGGTGTTGTCGTTTCTGGCATGTTGTTAGTCATTACTCCGGGCTCACCGGTTGTTACTTGAATACTTTCTAAGTCTCCAACAGCTACTCGGCTCGACTGGCTCTGATCGTTCTCTACTTTCGACTCCAATAGTTCTACGATATTTTCTGTGGTTAGTGTTGTCTCGGAGGGCTGATTAGTCATGATGTTAGTGACATCGGTGGCCAGGGTCGATGTTAAGTCTCCTTGGGGGGCTGGGTCTGTTGAGCCAACAGTTGATGGTGTTAGTGTCGTTTCTTCTAAAGCGTTCGGACCCATTTGTGTAGTTGGTATCATTGCAGGCGTTGTTGCTTGTGTACTTGGAACTTTAAAACTCAATGTTATTTGATTTGAACCCATTGTGGTTGTCGTAGCGGATTGATTCGGTTGCATTTCGCTGACCATGCCATTATCAATGCTTCCGGTTCCATTGATCGTGTCATTTTTATCTGTGTTATCCAGGAAACCTCCTAAGAATTGGGGCAAGTCATCCTCGCTAGAAGGACTTGTGGATTCTGTGGTGTTTACGCTCGGGTCACTGCCGGTAGTAGCTTCCTGAGCACCCTGAACAATGTTATTGACAGCGGAATCAGTTTGCTCTGATGAATCAGATAGTATATTCATGAGTCTCAACATCATTCGAGACAGCAAACTGTTGTCGAATGTACTCGACGTATCTGTGTTGTTGGATAAACTAGCGCCCAACATTTCTACAATGTTCCCTTCACGCATAAGTGAATCGGCATTGTCAAACAATGGGTCAGAATTAGAATTATTATTTACGGTATTCTCGGAATTCATAATCAACATTGGAACTTGCGTTGTTGTAGTAGTTCCGTCCAAAGTGGTTTGGGGACTGTTCGTTGTTGTCATTGAATCTCCAAACTGTGCCACTATTTCAATAGAATCTTGCGTACTGGTCTCTTCATCACTCGTTAAAATGAACATTGTGGTTGGTTCCATCAGACTTTTTGTAGAGGTAGGTAACGTAGTTGGAACTTCCGTAGAGTCGGATAGCGTTATTGTCTCAACCATCATTGATATGGTTGTTGCTTCGGTAGCTGAAGTTCCCGCTTCCGTAACAATTTCAGCATTCAATTGGTCATTCTTAGCAAAGTTGGATATTTCCGGTCTGGCATCCTCAACCAGAGTTGTTGGTACTTCGGTGTCAGCCACCAGATTCGTTGATGGGGCGGCAATCGTTGTTGTTGGAACTTCTGTGGTGGACTGTGAGATCGTTACCACATCTGAGTCTGAACGAGTTTCGTCATTGGATGCAGTCGTATCAATCATGGTTCCAGTACTCGTCATGGAATCTGTACTCATTTCGGTCGTGAAAACTGATGTGGTTGATTCCTCAACGGGAGTCGTGGGAACAGTGGAACTTTCGATATTATCCGAATCGGCTATTCGACCGAGATTCGGCACTTCTGTACTTGATAGGGATGGCGTCATGACGTCTGAGGTAGTTAAATCGTTGGATGTTGTAGTATCAATGGTATTTACGGTACTCATAGTGGAATCCGAATTGATTCCGGCCATCAATGTTGGCGTGGTTGATCCATCAACGGACGTAGTCATAACTGTGCCGTTTTCGACATCTTCCGAATAAAGTATCCGTCCAAGATTTGATACTTCTGTACTTGATTGAGGGGTCGTCAGAATGTCTGAATCAGTTGCATCGTTAGATGTGGTATTTTCAATTATATTTCTAGTACTCATAGTTGAATCCGAATTGATTTCGGTCATTGTCAATAACGTCGTCGGCTCATTAACCGAAACGGTAGTATTTTCGACATTAGCGGAATAAACTATGCGTCCGAGGAACGGTGGATCTGTGGTAATTTGGGAAGTAGTTATGCTTTGAGTACTAGCTTCGGTAACCGTAGTCGTTTCCACCGGTGTATCTGCTCTTGCGGTTATTGCAACTGGCGTTTCTGATGAAGCAGACATTTCGGTGGACGAGACTGTTGGCGTGGGGGCTTCGGTGGATTCTAGAGTCGTTTCCGAGGAGAGATCCGAGGAAATCATGTTTGGGTTTTCTTCCGTGGAAACGGTGGTAGCTTCGGTGGAGGTAAGAACAGTGGTTTCGGATTGGGCCGTAGTGGTTTCCGGGTTCTGAGTGGCATTGTCTCCGGCGGTAGTAGGGTCTGAGTTTTGGGTGGCCTCTACAGTTGTTACAGAGCTAATATCCATTGTTATTGATTCTACATTTGTCTCATTTGAAGGTGGAAAGTTTGGTGGAGTGGTTGTTGTAGTAGCAGTGTCATTTTGAGCGTTAGTCGTGTCGTTAGAGTCAATAACTGTTGCGTTTTGGGTCTGGGCTACCTGGGATATTCTGCCAAATTGTTGTACGTCAGTCTGGTCAAGTTCGTTACTTATGCTGGCCGTCTCCAGGGCATGGTAGAAGGTTAACACTTTAGGCTCGCCAGGGCTCTCTATCGAGATCGGTGGTGCCGAGCCTGAGTTCTGCAAGCATAAAGAAACGGTGCGGGGTGCTGTACATTTTTTTCACGACTGTGCATGTGTATAGGTGTGAAGTCGTCTTGAACTTGCTTTGAGGTTCATTTTCATCCGAATACGATACGATCCTCGGTAACGAACGATCAACGAGTGCTAGTGGTACCTGATCTACAGGTTTTCATGCATATGCAGATTGAAAGATAAGGATTAGAGTGAGCTCGCTCCATCTCTCGGAAAATTGATGAACTATTTCGTAACAGAGTCTTGGTAAGCCGACACTGGTACAAGTAGAAGTTTGTACATGCAGGAGAAACCCTCGTTTGGCATGCTTGCTGCTGGAAACCTGCTAAACTACTTTCGATATCGTTCTTGCAGGTAGTCGATCTACCTGCTTCGATTCCTTGCTCGAATGATTCGTTTTGGTGTACGAATGCTACGCTCTGGGTAACGATACGGGAGAAATGCATATCTGCAACTGGTTCGAATGAAATCATGGTTCCGATTGTCTGTTCCTCCACCGTCTGACCAGAAGATGATAAAAATTATGTGGGCAAATGGATTCGTGAACAATATCAATATCCCATCGTGCAGTATTTGCGAAATTGAATGCTGAACATTGGATAGGCATGCACTATTTATTCTCTTTCCCTGTATGGGTACTGTGAACTCATACTCCTACATCCACCCACACTGTCCCAGATACCAGAGTATCTACAAATACGGATACCAGTGAACAGCGTATGTCGACGATATACGCATATCGTGCAAGCCTTCGGGCTCGTTCCGCAAACGATATTATGACGGCCAGACTCACTCGAGTGTCTCGTAAAACTTTATACTTTCACTGCTCTGTGCGTAATAACCTTTCGTACAAAAGCCTTGCTCCCAGATGGTATGAAAGAAAAAAAATGACTGAATCGACTAGAATTATGGCGTGGAAAAGAACTGGTCCGGGTGATCCTAGTCCATTTCAATTTTGAACAATCGTCACAGGCAAGGTAAAAATAAGCCTAAGTTGCTAGATGAATAGATTTATTCCAACTGTTTTAAGGTGGCATATGGATGGGTATAAGCGTTGCTCATAATATGTAGAAAAAGAAGGCATGGAAATGAACAAAAAAGAAATGTTGGATGAATTGTGACATCAACGAAGATCGTTCGTGCCGAGGACAGTGAAAGTTCCGGTGGTGTTATCAGGGTTGGTGGGATCATCGGTCCAGATGATCCGTGATCGCCCGAATAGAACGGGTTCTGATTTTATTTCGATATCTTCATCGGGCAATCTGGTGGTCGTGAGTACCTTCGATGCAATCATAGAATACAATAAAACTTGCGAAATCGCTGGTGGATTTTACACCCGTGGCCATGAATGTTTATCATTATTTTATTATCATTAATTAAACGAATATTATTACTATTATTAATATTGCTAAAATCATGTATTATCATTAAATTTCATTACTGCAATCTACGAAAGGACGTGCAATTATGTACAGGGGCCATGATCCTGCATTTTCTCGTCCTTTGATTGAGCTTTCTGACGATTGCAAACCAATTAGCAGTGTACACATAAATATTTACAATATCACAAGAATACGAAGCGTTATTATTTTACAAATGGTGGACACACTCGCTCGGCTTGTGCTTTTGACGCGGATATTACCGGTAGTGGAAAAAAAAATATGATAAGTATCTTACTTCGGTTGGCGGGAACGGCGTCGTTGAGCTTGTCGGGAAAGGTCCGGCTGGTTCAAGGACGTTCGGCTTTCTTACGAACAACTCAGCACCTTTGTAACGGGCGCTGAAACGCGGCGGTGAACCGCTCGGTGTAATCCTCTTTTCCAAAGTCTGGTTGCGGTGAAAGTAAATGAAAGGGCAAGTGGAATTATTTGAATATATAATTAGACACCATTCAATGGAAAAGACTTTCTAGCGATCGGTAACTATGACTTACCGAATTTTGGACGTCTCGGTAAGCCCCAGCAAAAATCGGCGTTCTATTGCCAAGCGCACCGAGAAGTGGTGCAACTGTGCTTCTCAGTTGTTCGAGGAATGTGGCGTTGCTGTTCAAGAGAAAAGTGCTCCTCGTTGGATTGAATATGTTGCTGCTGGATTGGCCGCTATCGCCGTTGCTGATTCCTACGATGCCAGATGCTTCGCTGCTGATATTTTTCGCCCGAGTGTCGTTGGAGATTTGGACATTGACTGTCGGTTCCTGCCTTGCCGAACGTTGGGTTGAACTCGATGTGGATTCTCGGAGCGTCGAGTGGAATTTTAACGGCGCTTTCGGTGTGATCGCTATGCTGCCGCTTGACGATGACTTCTCGGCTGGTACCGCGTTGACGATCATCACTTTAGGAGCTTCCGAGTGTCGTCGATAGGTCGCGGTTCTCGGACGGAACTCACGCCGTTTAACGGTCTGCAGAGGCTTCTCGGTCGTCGTGAGCTTAGGCGTTGCTTCGAATGGCTTGAATCCATCCGATTTTTTTCTGACATACCGATTACTCGATGAATCGTTAATCGGCAACGTTTTTTCTGTTGTTGTCGATGCAGTAGCGGTCGATTTTGCTTCTAAAGTCGTTATCGTTCTCGATGTGGAAGATTCCACGCTCGTTACCGATTTTCTCGTTGGTTCTTCCCAATTTCTGTCGATATAAGCGGCATTCCAGGCTCGAGTCTTCCGCGTTGTCGTCGATGGGCTCGCTGACCGTCGCGTTGACGATTCTTCGGGGTTTTTCGATCGGGTAGGCTCTCGGAAGTTTTTGTCCAGGTGGGCAGAGAACCAGACTCTCGATCTTTTGGTCGTCGTGGCAACATTTTCCCGAGGAAGTTCTTTGGCTCGACGCGACAAGATCGATGGTCTGGTCGGTTGTGTCTTCGTCATCGATGCTTTATCTTTTTTGCTTTCCGGACGGATCCTCCAATGAGCAGTTGTCGTTTCGATCAGATCGTTATCGTGATCGTTTTGACTGGACCCGGTGGTCGTTTCCTTTTCAACCTCGAATTTCCGGGTCTGCGTGACCCTGGTGAACGGCTTATCCACTCTTGGATCTTGTGTAACCTGCTCCGATGACTTGAACCTTTTTGACAACTTTGTCAAAGTTTTTCTTTCTTCAACGATCTTCGCGGTGCTTGCCACGTCCGGTGAGCTTCCCGTGCTGTCAGGCTTCTTGGCACTGGAAACCGTCGCATCACTATCATCGCTCCTGGTTTTTTGTTTAACTATGAGCTTCGTGGCACTTTCCAGCTTCTGTCTGGACCTCGCGAGGTATTGGGGATCGGTGGTCTTCTTCGAGTGTTCCTGAAACCGGTCTTCGCTCTAATTCTTCACGGTCTTGCGGTCATTTCGCGTATCGCATTAGCAGAGCAAAATCGCAAAAAGCGTCATTTCATTTTTTTCTGACATCTCGCTCGTATTTTTGTGTCTTTCAGGCGGTAAATTTTTGGGTTAGTCGCACACAAGATTGAAATTAAAGATTGACCCGAAAACAAACAATGCGATACAGTTTCCAAAAGCATTTGGCATTTTAATTTTATCGTCGTTGGTCATGCTGCATGCACTCCGCGAGGTGGATTATTGTCTTGGAACTTATTGAGGTTACGAATACGAACGAGACGCGGTCTGCGCTGCTGGGACTTTTTTTTGTTTGTTAATGTTTTATTATTTTATTTAAGGCCCCAGGAACGTGCCCTCGCTCTCTTTTTCCTGCTCCCGGAAAGATTGTCCAGCGTAGACTCGTCGTTTCTTTCACTTCGCGAAATCACTCTCTTGCCAAGTTACCTCCCGCCCCTCATGAATAACGTGCGATGAATTTATGACGAGGGATGCGTTTGATTGCGGTTCACCGCATTCTGCCAATTATCAGCTTTCGTTCCTCGCACTCGAGGTCGCGGAAAATTTATATCGATCATTTGTACAACGGATAGACCAGATCTGGGGGATCGGACGAGGTACGGAATAGCGAGACGATCCAGGCGATGAATGCTCGCATTATCTCGCTCATCCATGCACTCTTTGCATCGGATTGACACTGAAAACGATTTCCGGAAAAAATTTTTGATTCACGATGCAAAATCCGATGCTCCGCGCAATAAAAATCATCGATCGACGAAAAAATCAGAGGAAATTTTCCATTTTCATTTTATTTATTTTTTTAACAAAATTGATCGAGCTCGAAATTTGTATTACGTGATAAATAATTCGGGCATTCCCAATGTTTCGGTCAATGGGGAAAAAAATTCATGCAGGTCTGACCAATGTCAACTTTATCTACTAGGACCTAATGAATTTTTTTTGTTTTGTTTATTTTGAGTGGAAAAAAACGAAAAATGTTGAGCAAAGAGAGAGAGAAAAATAGATTTTAGATAAGTGAACACATTAGTGAGTCGATTGTTGTTGGCAATGTCATTCGTTTTCTTTTCTTTTTAATCTGGAACACGGCTCACGTGCCAAAATGGTGAATTGCGCAACGATTCCTTTCCTTTTGGACGGTGCCGAGATACTCTCGCGCGATCGAGCCGAAACGCGTTTACCTCGCCCGCCTCCACCGACAACCGATCCGGCTACTTTCTCCAAGGATGGATGTCCGAAAAAAAAACACCATGTAAACGAACAAATAAGAGCAACCGGATCGACCATCAAAAATGCAAAATTAAGGGACCACGCCCAATTACAAATCGCATGGAATTTTCCATTCTCCCCATTGTAATAATGTAGCAACAACATTCGCTATGAACTAAAAACTCGAGTGTCCCGATCGCAAGGTGTGTGCTGCAAATATACGATCCGTGCCCCATTCAATGTTTGTGGAAACCACCAATTCGAATATTTCGAAATTTCAATCTCAAAAATATTTAAAGACACCGTTTTGTTCGAAAATGTAAAAAACAAAATATTTGCAAAACGAACAACGATAAATATTCACAATCGCCTGCTGAAGAGAGTTCTAAATTATTTTGATTTTTTTCTATCGATCAGAAATGATTTCAAAAATAATTCCCGGGCGGACGAAGAGAAAACGAAAATTTTGAGAAGAAATCAAAAAGCGCTGGCTGTATTTAATTTTTATTTCTAAGGACCACGATTTTTCGAGATTTCCTTGCCACCAATATTTCCTCGAACAAGGTCAACTATACTATTTTCGAAAATAACAAAAATTGTTGTCATTTTAATAAATTTTACTGACAGGTACCGAAAAAACGAGATTTCCATATTTATTTTAATATCTAATTTGATATTTCATGATTATTTAATTTCGATTGATCGTTGGCAACAAAAAATCGATCGTTTTTGACAAAATTCGTTTTTCAGTTTTTTTTATCAATGAAAATCTAAAAATCATTTTTTTATCGATAAAAAAAATGTTGGAGAATAATTGAAAATGTTTATCACCGAGATCGACGATTGTGAGTATTTACGGGTGTTTGTCGTTCGAGGGAAAACCGATGGGTAAACCAAGCGAAACGTCATTGCCCCCAGTCTCGATTGGTAATCAATGACGTTCAAGAGACAAAAAGCTGACCTGGTGTACGAGTCACGTGTGTAAATTCCAGGCCAAAAAGGTAAGTTCGAGGCAAACAAAATGAAAAACACTATTTCACCGATTCAATCGGAGTGGTCCAGAAGGTGGAAGTTTCGGTGATGGGTGGGCCCGGAAGATTCGCAGTGGAAATGGAACTAACGGACGTAACGGCTGTAAGAAGAGGCTCCGAGATGGAATCCCCGAAGTCGTCATCGAGGATTTTCAACTCCGAAGATACGGAAGTTGCACGCGTTTGCCGAGTTGTATATTTTTCCGAAAATTCCTATGTGCACGTGGCAATATTTCGTATTGTTTTTCGTTAAGCATTCCTTATTATCGACAGATTATTAAATTGAGTCGTGATTGATTTTCAAGAAAGACCGGAGACGATCGATAAATTCTCATCGATTTCGATTTTTTTTTCTCCCTTCACAGACACCGAAGTATTAAATATTAAACGGGCCAATACGTTTTTGCGTCAGTATACGAAAAGTGTTAACTAATGAACGACAGAGCTGGTAAAGAAGAGAAAAGTTATGGAGAAAAATTTGTTTGCTTGATTACATGCTTCGAAAGGTGAAGAGAGAAAATTACTCACCCCTGGCCGTACGGTCGCCTCCTTCGAGTTTGTTTTTTTCTTGAAACAAATGATCATTATTGAAACGCATTATTACTTCGCTAATTGTGAAATAATACCATACAATTAGTGAAAATTGTTTTCGCTATTAGTTTCGTTAATGAGACACGCAATTGTACATTTTACTAGGAAAACTTTGATCTTTATTCCACGAAGAGATCTCGCGGAGGTGCTTGACTTTTCTATTGCACATGGAAAATGCCAATATGTCAAATTTACGGGACGATCGATATTTTCTCCAGTAAGTAATTTAAAAAAAAAAAAATTATTTTCGTTCGATAAGAAATCAGCTGGAAAATTGTCATCGACGGAGACTGCGTGTTAATTTTAGGATTTGCTTTTAAAAAATAGAATAAAATAATGAATTCCGTTGCTCTCGATGCAAACTTTAACATCGTCGAAAGCTGGAGATAGGAACTACTGTTTTTTTTTGTGAGCTGGACCGCGTTGTCGATATTACAGCGATTGTGTTTGGTCTACAACTTTTAAGGGATTCTTTGGGGTGAGATTTATTGGTTCGATAATAAAAGTAATTCTAAAAATCAATGAATGTTTTTTGAGGAATGAAAATGAGTTGACGATTGACGTACCAATTGTGCGAGACGTGCTTTGAAGTCTGCCGGATAATTGTCGCTCTCGTTGAGTTCTCCGGGTGACTTGTTGGCATCGGATGTCTTCGGGAAAGTTTTGGAGCCCCTGGGAGCCTTTCCTGAGACATTTGCCGGCCTCCGGAATCCCTTGGACTTCGTCGAGGCTTCGACTGAGCTGGAAGTTGTGGATTTGATCTCTTCGTTCGACGTGGGGATCTCGTTGCTGATGGCAGTCGCTGTGGATGGGGGCGTCGTCGTGGTTTCCGGTGCGGTTGATGTTTTTGTTGGATCTTCATCGAAATACGAAGGTCTTCGCTTCAAGGTCCAACCGGGATTTCCTCTGGGAGGTGCTGGAGTGCTCGAGGTGGTGTTCTGAGAACCTGGGGCTGGTTTCCGGGCCGGAGATTCCGTAAAAACTTTCCTGCCGCGAAAACCAAGTCCATGATTGAAAAAATCTTCTTGCCGAGGTTGTGGCGTTGGCGAAGTGGCGGATGGCCTTCCACGGTTCCTGCCCTGCGTGTCCGTCGGACTTTCCGTCTTTTCTCTGGTCCTGGAAGACCTTGGAGTGGTGGAACTTGGTGGCAAGGACGAAGAGACTTTCCTGGAGGCCATGGCAGTCTCTGCGGTGGCCAGGACCGCGATGTGCTCCTTCTGGGTGCCTGTCGTCGTTGAGGGACTCGTCGATGTTTCCGTCGAGGTCAATTTTGACCTTGACCTTCCTCGCTTGCTTGGTTCGCTCGTTTTGTCCTGGGAAGCCGATGCTTTGGCTCCAGCGACCCTATTCCGTCGCTCCGGATGGTCGGCAATCACAGAATTCGCGGTCTGGCTCCTTCCACGATTTCCGGATCGTCCGTCCTTCTTCTCAGGGTCCCTTGACCTTGACTCAACATTTCTCGGATGTTCCAAGCGAGATTCTACGTTTTTGTCCAGGGAATTTGCGGCTTGTTCGGACTCTGTGAATCTCGACGATCCTCTCCGCGTGGATTTAGTTGGCGCTGAAGTCTGCTCGTCCTCGGAGCGGCCTCGAGCTCTGCTCCTGCGACCACGGCCCAGAGAATTATTTTTGACCGAAGCCAAATTCGATTTTTCTGATTTAAATTCACTCGCCACTGCCGGAACGTCAATGCTGATACTTTCCGATGCCGCCGATGCAATTTCTTGTTTCTTTTTCGACGAAACGTCGTCGGATCGCCTTTCGAACGAAGTGGAACGACTGGGGATTGCCAGCGGCTGTTTTTCCTGGCTCACAGGCTTCTGGGACTTTTGCTTGGACGTGGAAAACCGACCAGAAGGTGGTAGTCCACTTCGGAGGTCCCTGGAAGAAAGAGTTGTTTGTATCTTTCGACCTGTCCTCGACCTTGGAGTCTCCGTGGGTCCGGAGAACACGGACGGTCCGCTAAGGTCAATTTTACGATCGATTGGATCTTCGCTTCTCGAGGCAATCGTCGCTTCCGTTGACGGAGCAGCTGGAGCTTTCCTGGAGGATCCATTTCTGGTTCTAAACAAGCCACTTCGACGCGGTTCCTGTTTGACATCCTTCTGCTCGCTCCTGCCACTCCCGGTCTCGCTATTTTCGACTCTTTTCTTTTCACTTGGACCAGAGATTGTCACATCGCTCGGTGGACTCGTGGACGAGTCTTTTCTCGACGATGAGCGCCTCTTGTCGGAACTCGGAGAAGGTGAAGGGGACGGACTGGCTTTGCGAACGTTTCCAGCTGCTAATTTGATATCGTGATCAAGGCGAGAACTCCTGAAGGTGCTCGTTTCACTCGTTTCGTGGTTTGAGCTGCCCTCGCTTCGGGACGAACTTCCTCGCCTGCCGTTGCGTGTTCGACTCAGCGAGCGTGGGCTCGAGGCAGAGAAAGACTCCGTACTGGTCTCGAGCCCTTCGCTGACCTTGGAATTGAAACGAGACCCTCCACGCCCTCTCGATGGCGTCCTCGTCTCATGACCTTCGACCTGCAGAGGACGACAAGACGAGAAAATAAAACCCAGGGCTTCCCACCCGTGGCTCCTTATAAAAACGACGGGGACCACAATAGAAACGAAAAAAAATAAAAATAAAAAAAAACACGGAATTGCCCCAATTTTTCTTTGACATTTAGTTTTTTAATTACAAATCATTTTCATAGATGGACACTGCGCGTTAATTCTTGGCTCTGTTTTCAAAAATTGGAATAAAAATATTTTTAAAATATTTAATCCATTCACCATTTTTTGGATTTTTGGAATAACCTCAATTTTTCTTTGACATTCAGCTTATCGATTGCAAATAATTGTCATGGACCAACAATAAATTTTTATTTTTGACTCTGGTTTCGAAAAATAGAATAAAATAATGTTGCATTCCGACGATGAAAACTTCAACATGAAATAAAAACTGTGACTTCTCGATCAGAGCAAAAAACCAACACCTAAAAAACCTTCGACCCTCCGCAATAATTTCTTTTTCCTCTTTTGTTACGTGTTTCTGTCCGCGCACGCGGGTCAATCCTTTCTCCACGTCCTTCTCGCGACTGGCAAGAAACAGTTCTGCGGTAAACGCCGATCTAATTAGCCGCAGGCTTTTTTTTTATCCTCCTGCAAGGTTATCCGGGTATCGCGTTTGTTGTACGCGAATGTGTATTAAAATGAAATAATTTTAGTAGTGCAAACCAGTTCGATTTTTTCCCTCCCGCCTCGTTCGAGCGAGCCACTTTGGATTGACAAAGAATCGATCAAAATTTTTGGTTCTTGCTGCCCGAAACACCATCAGATTGCGTTTCGGAGATTGGCTCGACGCTGATTTATGGCCAACGAAGAAAGTGCCAGCGAAACTTGATCATTTTGTCTTTTACGTCAGACAAAACGAGATCACGTCGTCCTTTGGCTTCGGAGATTAACTTCTTGAGGGAAATTTGCATAAACGTGACACAACAGCTCAATATTCGTACGAGATCTTTGCTCAACTTATTCTTCCGGGCCCACATAATTCTTTACGGCAATTACAAAACAAGTTCATCATTTTTTTGCTCCTTTGGTCCTCCTTGTCGTTTGGTCATCGGGATCCGGTTCACGGAACTCAAAAATCAATTCATTACGAATGAATATTAAAGGCAAACGATAAACACTCAGTATTTGAACAATAAACTCGTGTAGGCCGAACACGAGACATTGCGCAATGGAAAATCGAGCACAAGGTTTGCTTTATATTTATATCGCTGCATGCGAGTCCAAGCCTCTGTGAAACTCTCCACGGATCGTTAATATTAAGTCAACATTGGAGGTTTATTGCCTGAAGATTCGTCATGTGAGAAATAAGATTGTATAATTAAGTGTAATATGAAAAATACCTGATCGTCGTTATTCTCTGTATCGACATGATTTTCAGGTCTAAATTGTTTCTTTGTTAACTAAACTACAAACGTTCACGTTCGTGGCTTCGGCGAGTACGACTCGATCTTTTTATCTTCGATGGAAATTTAGCTGTTGATTAGAACTCTACACGCAACATTCCGATCTGTCATTGATCATCATGTGCATTAAAAATGTTGGCACGCAATTTAACAAGAAATTTTATATCGACAAAGAAAAATAAAAATAAAAAGAAGCGATGAACGCGAGAAGCTTATCTCTCGAGATACCGATCGTCGGACTTTCCCATGAAGAACAAGGCTTCGAGATCGCATATCCAAGGCTCGCAGTTCACACGAAGTTTATAAAGTTACAGAGGATCGAAGAAAGGATCGAGATTCATTGGGTTGAAAGATCGTTAAGGGAGGGGATCGGCTAACAAGCACTATTTTGAACGAGTACAAATCTGATCGAATTAGCGAAATAATTGCAAGGATCGGTATCGAGATTGCTTGATGGAAGGGATTATTATCGAACTTCCTGATGGATCCACTTGACTCCGTAATCGGTGATTCACACGCCGATCACGACGCCAAGAGAAAATCGGTGAGACTCGATCGTCCAACCGATTTTAATTGTATAATTTTTCTAGCTGCATATATTTACGAGGCATTTTTTTCTTTCCTCGTTTTCTTCGAGTTTAGAAGCGAAACTTCGTGTCGATCGATTCCCATCGAAGGGAAATCGGGTCACGATCGATTCGCATGTAAATTTCGGTATGTCCCTCGATCATTAAGCCAAATGACGGGTCTGTGTAAATTTTCTCGAAGCAATCGACCACGACTCAAAACAAATAAATTGTGTCATACCGATTCTTTCCTCCTCGCGGTAAAAATCGGTTGCGACATCGTCTCCCCGCATTATCGATGGCTGCTCGAATAATCACCTGGTCGCTTACGCGTTCACCGATCTCGAAGGATAATCAACGACCAGCGAGCAATATTCGTGCAGCCAAAATGAAGATGAGATGCGCGATCGATCGCTACTCGCCAGCAGGATCAAATGTCAATCGCGGTACCGATCTTTCGTCATTTTTTCAACTACCACTTCACTCCAGCGCTATAATGAACAGAAATTCTTTGGGACGTACTCATTTCGGCACAATCGTTGATACCAATCGACTTTACAATGTTCGAGAAGACGAAGACGATCCTTGCGATCACTTTCGAGTTCAAACCGATGTTTTATCTGGGAATACTCGTTGTGGAGGCTCGCAACTAGTAATTATCAGATTCTCCGGATTCCCTGGTTTGAAAAATTGAAAAAAAAGAAAATCCAACGAAAACGATCGTTTGATAATTTTTCAAGATCGTTATTTGGTGTCGTTAATTTTTTTATTCCTTCCATTCGCTTTCGCATCATTAATATATCGAGCCTCGTATCATTGAAAAAGAAAAAGACAAACGTAAAAATTCAAAATTTTCAAACGCATTAATGGCAAAAAATCGGTATGTCCGGAAATCCAGGATTGTAGTAACTCCGAGACATCCAAATTCCCTGTAACTTTTTCGCTAACGATCGAGAATTCAGTGACAAAGTAACAAAATTTAAAAATCGTTTTTGCTTTTTGAGAATTTTTGAAAATATTCAAATATCGCGTCGTTTCTGTAAAAATTTCAAACAAAAGGGCTAAAGGAATGGTTTCGAAGATTAACTCTACAGCTCCGTAGCTCTATGGACACCTAGCAGTGTTGATATCCATTGATACACTCTCACCATATGGCTAAGACGACATAAGCGAGTTGCTGTTATTGCGCTATTTAATCTTACCGGTTCGTTACGGTCGAGCCGTTGAATGATCTGTTTAAAATTTACATCTCCAAAGCGATCTCATTTCACAAATTGAGCCTCACATTTTCTCTCTCGAAATACCGTATCGCAGATTAGTTCTCGTTACTAACACTAACGGTGAAAGTGATAATGGAGAAAAAACTTTTTCGTCTGAATTTGAGCGAAAAAAGTTGAAATTTCTTTCGATTTTTGTATTATAATTAGCTCAATATTAATTACTTGTTTTACGATTGCGTTGGATTGTTGAAATCGTCACGTTGGAAGTAGACGAGAAGAATTCTTTGCCATAAAAACAAAAATTTCGACTGCAAAAATCATTTATTCACAGATTCTTAAAAAAGTCTTGAAAAAAAATAAAAAATATTGAGCTAATTAATACGAAAATCAAAATAAATTTCAACTTTTTTATATTTTATTTCAACTAAAAAAATTCGAATGTCTTTCGATTTTCGTATTAATTAGCTCAATGTTAATTATTTGATTACGAATGCGATGGTTGAAAATATCATGTTGGGCCTCAACGAGACGATTTTTTTCGCATTAAAAAAAAAATTCGATTGCAAATCATTTTTTTACACATTTAGAAAATCTCTCGCGAAATTGAATTTTCTCTCTGCGATCAAATGGTGCAGGTTTTGCTTCGTTCGACGTGGGTGAGGGCTGAGCCAAAAAATAGAAAAATACTCGCACACGTGGCGACCCTACGCACATATGTTTACGTGTGAATCGGTCAGCCATTGCCGGACTCACTTGTACGACCCTCGTTCGGTTCGATCGCTGTTGGCAATATTTCTGGTCCGGTTGGCGCGTTGGCCTACTCATATCATGTTTTATCTCACGAGCATGGACAATCATTTCTGAAAGTAAAAGTGGGTGCTCGGGCGAGTTTGGCTCTTGCGAGAAGGGTTAACCACGAATCCTTGGAATTTAGCACGAGATCATATTCTCCTAACAGAATCTTTCGAGACGCTGTATTGGATCGACGACAAAAAAACATTTAAAAAAAAAAACTATCGCGGCTCGCACTAAATGCGAAATTTTTTTTCCATTCAATTCGTCCTCACGAAAAAAGGGGATTGGGTAAAATTTGAAATTTAAAGACAACTTTTTTTTTATCTGTCCATCAATATTTTTTTAGGATTTCCTTTTTTTATTAAATTTTTTTCAGTTTATTTATGTAGTTTATTTTATTTTTGTGATTTCATTTGAATATTATTTCCTCGTTGCCTTGATTATCGACGTATTTCTCGTAATTATTATGTTCGTGGATATAAAGATGCATAATTATGTTAAGGTTCAAAAAAAAGTTTAACAATTTTCGGTGTGCATATGTTGCAAAATTGATTGAATATCGTGAAACATTCGATTTTGACATTTCATGAGAATTTTCTTGATCCCGTGACACGTTCGCTTCGTGCAAACGGTGCAACATCGTTCTTTGGATTCGTGTGAGGATTCACGTGAAGATCAAACTCGCAATTAGCTTTAAGCTGCAGCATCGGGAGCATGGACACTACTGAGAGCAAGAGAAATTAAAATTATAGTACAAACGAGCGGCAGGTCAAATATTCTTTCGTGTAAATGAAGAACCATTATCCGAGTCGGTGCTGTTACAAATCTTGTTTGTGTTGATATAAAAAAGCCTGAAAATTCTCATTATTCTGTGAGAGACGATGTAGGAGAAAAAAGGAAAGAACGAGAAATAATC
The DNA here is from genome assembly GCA_963921915.1 of Hyposoter dolosus. Classification (NCBI taxonomy): domain Eukaryota; kingdom Metazoa; phylum Arthropoda; class Insecta; order Hymenoptera; family Ichneumonidae; genus Hyposoter; species Hyposoter dolosus. Next base: position 18,592,550 of record OY998129.1, on the reverse strand, counting down.
AGTCGCTCTAATGCTCGCCAATACTTTGCGCAAAAGGCCATTTTCTTTACTTTTGAAATTATTGTACAACCAATCACGACAACGTGCACTTTCGAGGCGATATTTTTTACAGAAAAAAATCGTTTCATGAGTTTTTTTGGAATTTTTATTGGCCTCAGAGACGATGCACAATTGGCAATTGAAGATGGCACAATTTTACTTGGGGCCTTATGGGGGTTCATGGGGTTTAATAGAAAAATTCATTTTTCACAAAATTACTCCAGAACTTTCCGACAGATTTATTTCTATTTATTTTTTTTATTTTTTTTTTAATTGCCAAGAAAAATTAGAAGATTTTTTTCAAATTTCAGAATCGACTGCCTGGCGTGGCTGCTCCCTTAATCATGGTGAGCAATGAAGGTTATGGGTCTTTGTGACCCCGAGATTTCGGTAAAAACGAACAAATCGCATGACTTCAAGACTCCATTGAAAATTGAATCGTAAACAAAGATTTTGGGAACTCTGTTATCGTAAAATTCTCCATTTTTGCAAGCCATAAAAGTTATGGGTCTTTACGAGGTCTCTATGATCCAGAGATTTTTGTACAAGGGAAAAAGACCGCGTGGCGTGGTCCCTTGATCAGTGCATAAGAATTTTTCGTGCAGATTCAGCAGCAAAACGTGGTCGATGAACCAACAAGCACGACAGACTCCTTCGTTCGGTGTGGGCTCGAATAATTAACGACAAAATCCTTTCACAAAGTTTTCTCACGTTCCTGACTAGACTCAGACACCGACATTTAGTGATTCTTGGTTCAGAATTCAAACAAGATGCTAGTTTATTATTCGGAAGCCAATCAAACGTCACAAAACGATCAAAATATCGTGAATTTTATGACAAAGTACCAGCACAATGGGGGCAAAATGAAAGAAAATTTACAGCAATCTCGTCGCAATTATAAATCGTCAATCATTTCTTTACGATCAATGGCAAACTATTCGCGACTGCTTAATACTCATCTGCGAGTCGACAAAGATTTATACAATCGATTCCACTCTGCTGTCCATAAAGATTTCTTTGCCACTGGACGTTACTTTTCGTTAACCAATACAAATAAATAAAATAAATACAAAATAAAATAAATTTCTCTTTCAATTTGTTTGCTTCTTTATAAGCTTTTCTCTTTTCGATCGACCGTTCTCGATAGTTTCTTTTATGATCTCGAGAAATTTCTGTCTCTCATCCATTTGCCATAGAAAATGACTTATTAAAATGTTTTTTCTTGCAACATAGAATTGACCTTGAAGCAGACACCCAGCTATACGGACTTGTTCTTCCGTTACGAGTCCGATCTGAAGAGACTGATCACGTGGCGATGTTATAGCGATGCCTTCACTTTCTACTGCTGGACGACAAACTTCCCCAAGGCAGAAGAGAACGTCTCCGCTCCACTTTTTCAACCTGTTGTTTCGTGGAACGTTATTTTGCTTCTTCTATCAAATCTACAGCACGCGATCGCCATGCACACTCTTCTTGATTCTTTTCTGAGCTTTGGATTCCGTAAGATTTATGGGACGAACGACGACGGTCCAGCGGAGGATCAGCCTCAAAAATCCTCGATCAATGAGCCTCAATTCTTTGAGGAACTTTTGTCTTCTATACTTGGCCCGAAACCTTTGAATTTTCTCGACAAAAGTTCGAGAGAAACCTCGTCACGTCCGTTTGTGTATTGAGAAGAAAAAAATGTCATTCGACTAAACAAAATCGTTTCGTTTGTTCTGCGATCCGAGAGCGTTCAATTTCTTTTGCCGTCGAATTTCTGAAAGTCTGAGTGACGTTTCGAAATATTACGAATTTCTAAAACACGATCGATTCAGGAAGAAGATCTTTGCCGAAGCTTGGACTGTTCGATCGGAGAAAGCAAGACGATTCGCGATCTATAATGCATTTCCATTTAATTGGCTACTGTCAGGCGTCTCTCGTATTAACGAGGGACGAGATCCTTGGTCGTAATCGTCATTTGTCAAGCGATAAATTTGAGAAATACGCTTTGTATTTACGTTGAACAAAAAATGAAAGGAATCTTGAGGATTAAATTGCTTATGAATAATTCGTCTTCGTCGATCTCGATCTTCGCGTTGGAAATCGTGCGGAGCGGGAAATATGCACAAGAACTTGTCATAATAAACGTTGAAATGTGCGAGTCGCGTGGCAGAAAAAACTTATCGAAAGGGACGAGCTCGCGTAACGGTGCAAATCGTTCTTCTTTTTTTTTTCTATTTGCTAGTTTTTTTCTTGCTCGAAACCCAGCCTGTTACTACGCTCAATTTATCCGTGACCAGAGCAGCTAAACGGTCGACGCATTCGCGATGGGGAAGGGTAGAAAAATGACGGCTCGACCGGTTCGTAACGGAGCTCTCGATTGCTGGGATCTATACCATGATGCAAGTCATTCGCTTCACTGTAATCGGCAACGTCGAGTTCGATTTTCGAACTCTGAAATTACAAAATTGGCCAAATATGTCGAAGTTTGTGCAAACAGAAGAAAAAAAAGTAATAATGACGTGTTTTTTAATGAGAAACAGAAAATATTGAACATTTTCGGAATGATTGATATGCAGGCGACGGAATTTGCTCAGTTTTTAATTTTTTCACAAAATTAATGAGTTTTTTGGATTTATCTCGACCACCGTGAATCTAATGGAAAATCGTCCGGGACAAATGTTCCAGATAATTCAATTTCCTACAAAAAAGTCCCTAAGCAATTCTTTCTAAGACTCGTAGTTGTTGAGATATCCTGGAAAAACTGATTCACCCCTGTTTTCGTAACGGCCCTGTAACGTCGATACTCACAACCCTAAGCACTCGGTTTCAGTCCGAAGTTCGTCTCCCTTACAGAATCAAAAAAAAAAAAGAATCACTGCTGACACAAAATACTTCGATGTATCCCCCATCGACCGAACCTCCGATCGGTTCCCGAATCAAACTCTATTTTCATTAGCATTAATGTACGAAACGACGTGATTGCAACACTCGAGCTCCGATGTACACATCTCATTCTCGCTCCCAGCAATCTCGTAGCAATAAAAATAAACATATGAAGAATGTAGCAAATTACATTATTGCGTCCAACAGATCGGCACCTGTCTAGTATCATCGCGTTAATGTATTAAAAAATAAATGAGACCACTCGTGGCGAACGCGTACGTACGCATAGGTAATTCTCATCGAGGATTTCGAAAGGAAGAGGCATCCAGTGCAAGGACTCTCCATAATGATTTAATATCGCAGCGAAGCATCGAGCGCTCGTTAGAAAGTTCATAACGCGAACAAATTCATATTTCTTTAAATTTAAATTCCGTGTTATAATTATTCTGCAAATTACCGAATCCAAATTAATTCAGAGAACAGAGAGTAACCAGGAATTTTAAGAATCGTTACGGAAGCATAAAAAAATTTGGAATTAACAGTTTTTTAAATTATTTTTTGAATGTTCACCCATAATCAGCTGGATCGCTCGACACCGATCTATTTTTATAATTAATACATTGCTGTATGGAAATCAGGATTGCATTGACGACTCGGCGTCCTCGTGAGTAAATCAACGCCCCGATTCATCGACTGAGAAAAATTATTCACTAAACTCCACAGCCCAATCGTTTTAGATGTCAATCGTCGATAATTAATATAGATCGCAGCAGGAGAATTTCGTAACGATCTCTCAAAGAGAACTATTCGCTGCAAGGACTTCTTCGGTTAATTAACTCATCGGCTTACTTTTCCAACGACCTCAAGCGCGTGTCAGGCAAACATAACATTCAAAACTACTGGATTCAATTCTCCAGATTGTTCTATCGGATGTTCCGATAACACGTTTCTAACCTCTGCGCTAATTGTTTTATTGTTGTGGCATGTTTATTGCCTCTTTTCGACTTTATAAATCGGAAGCCTCGAAAGAGAGAAAGTTTTTTAAATTTTATTTTATTTGGGTAAAAGGAAGAAAGTTTTATGAACAAAAACTCGTGGAGGAAGTCAATTTCGAAAAAAAAAAGACAAAAATAATAATGAAATTGCTCAAGGAGGTCGAAAAGTACCTTAAGAATCCAATATTTTCGAAAATCAATTTTTTTCTATAAATTCGATTGCACACTTTGTGAAATTTTATTTTGATACAAAAACGAAAAATTCCAAATTTTAGGCACGTGTCAGATTTTGAAAATTCGCCACTAATTCAAAAATGCGAATAAATGAATGATCGGAGTGCCAATTTGAAGATAATTCAAAAACGAAAAGAATCATCGGTGGCTGGAGTTTCAATTCCGAAAAACAAGAAAGTTACGGGCGTTTTTGTGCATCGTCAAAAAATTCAATTTTTTTTTTTTATTGCCAGCGAAGCTGCCGGAACAGCTGACGAGATAATGAAATTATTTTATCCCCCTTTTTTGACAAGTCGATTTTTCACTGCTCAACACGAGCTCGCGCAACGAGATGTCAAACGTCCGCAGCAAAAAAATTGCACAACTTTTCATGTAATCAAAATCCTCGATCGCTTTCGTTCGACTTCCGGTCGCCCTATTTTTTCCTCGAGCATTTTCTTGCAAATACACAAGATCACTTATGTTCGGTATAGTTTTGCATGGCACTGTGTCATTGATTGTTACACGCCAATCATTTTATTACGAGCTACGTTACGGTTGCAAAAAAAAAAAAATAAAGTTATGCATGAACTTTTAACCTGCGATTACTCGAGCTACACACTTTCCAGCTGAGCTTTCATTTTTATGCAAAATTATTACATTTGCAGTCAAGTTTCTAGGCAGATCTTGCATTTACATTTTATAACAGAAATTCAAGAAATTATTGTGTGCCAAATTTGATCGAATGATAAAAACGAACGAACGTTGGATTCGTGCTTAATGTTCATAATTAACTTTAGAAAAAAAAAAAAAGCATGACGATAAATTTGCAGGATCGTCGACTGATGAATGCAAATTTCCACGATGTCAATTTTTATCGACGTTTTTCGACGCTTGGTCCATAATTTTGAGGCTATTTTAACGTGCGACAGTTTATTTTGTTCCTCCAGAATAAATATTATTCAATATTGTTTATAATATTTTTTATGCAATGAATTAATATTGCAGGAAAATTTTTAATTGTCACGTTCCAAATGGGTGTCGAGTTTTTGCTTGAGTTTTGTACACAGTGTTGAATATAAAATTTCAATAAATTATCGATCGATTGTTTCGCCAAAATCGCTGATTTGTACCAAAAAAATGGAGAAAAAAATGCATGTCATCGAGACAGAAGGAAGTTTCGTTAGGAACTTGCAATTTTTTTTTTTTCTAAGTGAAAATCTGCATGAATTTTATTGATTAATTAGTTTCTTAATTACGCGATTGTGGAGAGAAACAGTTGGCAAGATTGACGCTCCCTCTCGACAAAAAAGTCGATCGTCCTTGCACCGGTTAGCGTCGATAATAAAAAAAATAAAAATCTCGTGGGCTTGTTTCTCGGTTGCTGGGAGAAAAAATCTGCACTGAAATGAAAATGGCGAGGTCCAAGGACAATCATTTATCGCGATTGTCTTCCCAGAGCCGTGCAGAAATTCTGCAGCGTTAATTACGTTTTTAATTCCTTTTTTTTAACTGATTCGCATTCTATCAATTATCGCGAATTAATTGAGCTCGAGGATTGTCCCGCGTGATTAACGGCGTGGCCAGCATCCGGGTGGTCACGAAACTTTAGGTGATTGACGTTGCAATTGTCAATTACAACGTGTCCGGATGATTAAAATAGAAACCGATCGATCGATCGACCAAGCTCGCGATTTTCCAACAACCGAACAGGAAATAATTTACTCGCCAATTACGCAAATGCTCCTCGGCAAAATGAAGCAGCCGGAAAAAGAAGTGAAACACCCTCGAAGAAAATAAGAATTTTTATTTTCTCAAATCTCAAAAATTTCCTCATTTTCACGGGATTTTGAGTTTTAAGATTCAAAAAAAAAAAAAAAATGAAAATTCTTCTTTTTTGGAGAAGCAAATAAGTGCACCACCCCCGAAAAGAAATGAAATTTTTATTTTCTCAAATCTCAAAAATTTCAACATTCTGACGAGATTTTGAGTTTTTTAATTTAAAAAAAAATGAAATTTCTTATTTTTTCGGCTGATTTTCCGATCTTCTCTGAGCTTCGGTTCTTCTCTATGGACTTGCTACAAGGAAATAATGTAATTGACAAGTTTAGTAGAATAATGAACGAGGAGATTAGTAGCGAGTAGAGCGAAAGCGATGAAAACGGAGTGAATGCGAATTAATCTATCGTTGAGTACGTGCAGCATATACTTTTTGCATATGAACGTATGCGCCACACATAATAAATATCACCTGCGAACCTAATATCTATGCCGACAAGAAAACATGAAGAAACTGTACACGCGACCGAACAACGGGTGTTCCAATTATAATATGTCACACTTGTGCAAACACTGCTCATCGATCCGAATTGGTTGTCAATGAGTCGAAACAGTTGCAGAAATAGTGACAGAGATTTTGTAAACTTTGTAATCGTAAAAAAACGCCATTTTTATAGATTCGAGGGAGCCATGAAAATAATGGCTCGTGTGACTCAGAGATTTTGGTAAGACTGAATAAATCCCACGACCTTAAGAATTCTCAGAAAATCGAATAGAGACCGAGCTTTTGTAAACTCTGTAATCTCAAAAAACTGCATTTTTGCAAAGTGATGAAAGTTATGGGTCTCTGTGACCCAAAGATTTTCGGTAGAAAATTCGTCGTGCAACCAGAGCCAAACGAGCGCGTGGGTATTGTGAGTCTTTTGTGAAAATTAAAAATCCATCTGAACTTTTCAAGCGTCGAATATTTGAGAATGGTTTTTCCGACCGTGAAGATTCGCAGTGAAATCCTTTAATAAATAAATTTCGTTGTCGTGTCTATTTTCTCAAGATCTTATGAAAATAAAGCGCTTTGACCCGAAACGTCGCGGAGAGTTCGATGCTTCGCTCTGGTCGCAAGAGGCGGAGCTTATTTTCGAGAAAAAAAAAGTCGATCCTCTGCTATCGAGCTCGAATCCTTTCCCTTTCATGGGACTCTCGAGTGCGAGGATTTCGCAGGTTGGGAAAAATAATCAATGTCAAACGTTAATAACTAGCTCGAAGCATCATCGTCATCCCTAATTCGTTGTTTTGCCATCTGCAACAACATGCTTAACAAAACCCATGAATTCACTACAATAATCATCGAGGATCGCGTGCTAGAACAGCGCGCGTGCGTATCAAGCATTGGAATCGCGCGAAAGGTCGACGAATAGCCAGCGTAGCGTGTCGACCAGAAAAAAAAGAAATATTGTTGCGCACGTACGAACCCCGTCAATCGGACGATGCATGAACCGTTTGAACTCCGCCACCCTGTAGAAACGTTCGATATACGACGACACAAAACGCCAGGGAGTCGGGGAACGGCGCACGACTAGGCGGGGACCCAGCAAGTACGAATTTTTTTTTTTTTTTTAACGGATACACCCACCGAGAACGTTCGCAACATCGACACCGAGATACACACGTTGAATTAACGTTTCGAATGTATTCATGAGCACGCGGTGCATCGAGTGCAATAGCTCGAGAAACTCGATGCCGGAGTTCCAGTTCCTCGAGGACTCGAGCGCGGATTTCTCGTATCGAAATCTCTTTCGATCTCACATGCAGGAATAGCTAAACATTTCCCATATGTATGTGGAGAATATTGAAGTCTCTATGGTGTGGAGCATGGAGCTTTTTTAAAAAATCGAAAAATCGGTGCAAAGATATGGGATTTTTGGAAAATTATATTTTCCTCTCTAAATTATTCGATTTTGGGAAAAATGCTCATTTTTTTCTTCGAGCTTTTTGTATCAACGCGACCTTTTCTGACCTTTGAAGACAGACTCGAGATATGAAGAGAATGAAAAAAGTTAACGGAGTTTGTATCAACGATCGTGGAGAAGATGTTCCTCTCATCGCCAAGTGAGAGCCTGACCGGTTTAATCGCCGGGAAGTCGATGGAATATGCATGCTTGATATTAATAAAGAACCTGATTTCTAGTAACATACATTTACGTTACTTACTTCGGGCCGTTTACACTCATGAGGAAATGAAAATTGCTGGCAATAAATTAGTGAAACTTTGATGTCATAAATCCCCCATGGACCACGGACAGAGAGAGAGGAGAGAGAACAAAGAAAGCAGGGAGACGAGAGAGCCGAGACAGAGAGAGAGGGAGAGAGATTAATTGATTGACTGTTTGTCAGTTTTCTCAGCTATTTTCATATACAATTCTTTAGATATTGTAGAGAGAGCGTGTTTTCTTCGAGACATTGGTGAAAAGATTTCTTTTATCTTAATCTGCACTTCGATAAGGAGAACCAAATTTTTTACCAAAATTGGTGGCTCAGCATGAAAAATTAACACTCCGGTATCGTGTTCACTAATCGACAAATTGGAAGTTTTCAGCCAAAGCTACGATTTGAAAAAAAAATGATTTGCTTGGTACCCAAATAATTTGTTTTTTTTTTTTCTTAGAATTTCATCGTTCGGAAGTTGCAAGTTTTCCTAAACGTAATCGCGAACGTCTCATACTTTCAATACGTTCATTCGAGTGATACAATTGCTCGGATAATGCGATAGTGAACCGCGGAGAGAGCGAGAAGGAAAGAGACTGAAAGAATCGAACCGAAAAATTAATTACCAAATCTGTCTGCAACGATCGAAGGCTTTGGGCGGGCATTTCCTCCTCGAAGGTTTGTTGCACGTAAATAACTTGATAATACACGCCGAACGAGTGCGTATCCGAGCGTTACATCGTACATATACATCACGCTTCCTCTAAAGCGCTTAATTAGCCACATTGGTCATTACGGACGCGTAATTTGTTTACGAACGAGCCAAATACATCATATCCGGTAGGTCAATGAATTATAGAGGATATATCTTAATTACGTCGTAGAAAAATTCAATATACACACTCCGATTTTGCATAGTGCTAAAATCATGGGGAAATTACACCATGGAATGAATGTCCGTTCGTAACTGTTTCGAAAAAAATAAACAACAACAAAATCGTCTTTATGTCTGCATTTTCTTTTTCGTCGTAAGCAGTTTTCCAATTTTTAGCAGCGAAACTTTTTTCGTAACATTTTATTCGACAAAATTGAAAAAATAAATAAATTCGTTTTTTTTTCGATTAAATTCCTCATTTCCGGTCGTGAGTCTCGCTAACGATTCAATTTTGTTAAATAAAAGTTAAAATTTCGTTGGAGACGGTCGAGTAAACAACTTTTGGAACATAACAAACTTTTTGACATTCCAACGGATGGTTTACTTGATGGTCACTGAGCGACCCGAAATTTTGTCACTGCGTTCGCATGCAAAATATTTATTTTTGATCGTATTTTCGAGCTTTCTGGACAAAATTGAATTTTCAGTGCTGCGATCTTGACGCGTTCTACGAACCGTGCATTTCTGCTTTCATAATTATCCCAAAGTCTTAATTACTCGCAGGTATTTTTTGTTTTCGACTGTACCGAGTCGAAAAAAAATCCTTTCAAGAGTTTATTACCGAATGACTACGCAGAATAGCGCACAAGGAGTTCGTCACGGATGTTTAAAAAATTGTACAATAATTTAAAAATATAAATAACTCCATTGAAATTTACGAAACGCTCCGGAACGTCAGGATCGAAATAAAAAGTTGCAAATGGCCGTGAAATTGGGGAAAAAAATGGTGGAAAACGTTGTCATGCTAAGATCGTCGAAAAAATTGTACTCACTTGGCTGGAAGCTCCGCGGAGACCATTTGCTGTGACGACGAGCAACGCCAGGAGTAGAAACACCGAAAACCACTGAAACCTCCTGGCCATTCTGTAATGCAAATTTTCAAAAATTGTTTTCACCAATTGCCGGATTCTTTCTTTGGAAATTGCCGTTGTTTACTGTTAGCAATTTGGACTATGTCGAGAGTGAAATCTCGAAAATATTTGTTACGAGCTCGCAAGACGTTACCGTCGCAATTCGACACGGATCGCTTTTCACGTCGACAGAGCATAATGGAAGAACGAATCGCTCATCACGAGACTCACTTTTTTTTTACTCTCCATCGTTCTCTTTCCTTGTCTCACGGAAATACTTTCCAATCAACATTTTCACTGTGTCAATTCTCGTGACCAAAAGGACAGAGAAAAAAAATTGGAGCCCAAATTTTTCGACCTTTTGACTCATGGACTCATTAAGATTTTCGAAATTTTCTACGAAAGTCTATAAAAATCGGTCGTTCAGATTTCGAAAACGAAATTTTGCGAAAAAGAATTTTTATGGATCGAGCTCCGATCGAATTGACGAGACATTTTTTTTCTGGTGACTACAGATTTGTGATTGAGGAATTTTCAAAAATCATAAAAAAAAAAAAAAAATCAGTCCAGAGAGTTAAAACATATTTTTCAGATTTCCAAGTTTCCAACGTTTCTAAGTCTATGGTGGCCCTTAATTAGGTTTGCTTATAAATTCATAACGAGCACAGTGAACTAGCAACCGCATTGACTGACATTACGTGAATGCAAAAATTTTACATTCGCCACGATTTACTGCTCGATATTGAAGTTTGCATGGTTGGAATTGAACGAAAAATATTCTATCGATTCAGCATTTTTTTTTATTTTCGAAATCGCCTCGATTTTTCTTAGACGTTCAATTTTTCATTTGCAAAAATTTTTACTGTCGGACACTACGGGTTAATTTTTGGTTCTGTTTCTAAAAAATAGAATAAAATTATTTGAAATATATTTTATTCATTCACCATTTTTTAGATTTTTGGAATCGCCGCAATTATTCTTTGGCATTCAGTTTTTTTATTTGGAAATAGTTGTCAAGACGGAGACTGCGTGTTAATTTTTGTTTCTGTTTTAAAAAAAATAGAACGAAATGATCAATTCCGTTGCATTCCAACGATGAAAACTTCAACATCATCAAATCGGTCTGGTTCAGAATTGCACGAACTATTTTGCAAATGCGAATTCATCGCGTACGATATTTCAACCGTTCACTTTTCTCGTAGCGAAGAATTTCCTGAACGGCGAACGATAAAGAAAAACAGGCTGCGGCACACTGTGAACGCGCGTTTATAATTTTCTTAAACGATCCATCGGCCTGATTCGCTCGTGAGGATTTTAACAACGAAAAATGCTACAGCAACGAGGGACCTTGCACTTGGAATCGTAGGCAGGAAGATTGATCGTGAGCCTTGAGCCACGAACAATCGGAAACTTGGTCACAATGGAGCAGCGGATGAGAAAGAAAGATCGAGATGGCACGATCACTGGGTCGTAGTACACACGAAACCGTTAGGCGAGAAGACCTTCTCGTCGCATGAGGACAAACTGCAGGCTCTCGAGATTCCGAATCGATTGCGAGCATCGATCAATTTTTCTTACGTAACTGCAGGAACTTTTTTCCATTGAATTATTAAACTCAAAACTTTCAAAAACCAAAGGACCGCACAATAATTTAAATTCTTACAAATAATTGCTAAAGATTTGAAATTTATTTCTATGAATAATTAGTTAATTATAAAAATAAACGAATAATTTGTGTAAAATAATTATTTCAAACAATTATTAATTGTTTATTTATTCAATTAATTGATTACCTATTTCAATTCTTTCAAACAATCAAAAAAATTGCTTCAACCAATTATTTGTGCTCATCACTAATTAATTATTGTAATTGAACAATTATTCGCATAAATCTTGATAAAAATCGATTTGATTTCAGTGTGTAATAATTTTTTTGAAAAAATTTGTTCAAAAAATTTTGACTCGATGAAAAAAATAACGTTTCGGGACAAATATATTGAAAAAAAAAAATTCATCCATACGATTTTCATCGTTCGAAAAATCGACGATTATTTATTTCTCGCTTTGAATACGAAGCTCAGTATTCGAGAAAAAAAAAGAAAAATCTATAACTCTCGTTACTGCAGGATGAGGAAGAATTTCTGTCTCGAAGATCCACATTCGAGGAATTTTGAATTTTTTTTTTAAAGAATCTAACACAGGCTTTTCAATTTCCTCAAAGAAATAATAAAACTTGATCATAATTTCGAACTGGACAAAGAAATATGTGTGTCACATGAATTTTCTTGTGGCAGGTGCCGATATGTTCGAGGTGGTTCGTTCTCCATTATTTTACGTGGATTTTATGGCCGTGCAAATTACTTTCGAGCAAAAGGAGAAAAAACAATAAGTTCCCACAAAGTTTCTCTAGTTGAGAACCAAAAAAAAATATCAAGCTAATTCAGAGCAGTGACATTACTACCTTAAGGCAACGTCAAAATACCGAAAATATTGAAAAGATATACTGGGACAAAAAAAAAGAAATTTTTAAACAGATTTCGAAAAATATTTTTGTTTTGGAAAATTATTGGACGATTCGAGAATTAATTGACCAGTCGTTAACTCGTTTCTATTTAATTCAAATACGCAACGTCGCCACTTTGAAGAAAAAAAAAAAAACTTCCTTTTCCTGATCTTGGTTTTTAATCGAGTTTTTTTTTTCTCATTTCTGACGGATCCAACGTGCTCCAGGTATTCTATATTTTACGTAAGGTGGCTGGGGAACATCTGGTCAGTTATAATAATCTCGTGAAAGTCGTGCAGCAATCTCTCTGTCTCCTGTCGTGAGACAAGCCGCGAACGCCGCTCAGTTAATCTCGTTCGCTCGGTTTAATATTCCACAATTCCATTCTATACGTTTATAACTCCAGACTGGAAATATTACGGCGCAAGCTTCGTGTAACACGGTGACTGCTCCCAAGAATTGCTCGACTATGCTCCGCTGACTTTTTTTAGCATCCGCCAATCGCCAAACCCCCGGGGGCTCAAAGCCTAACAAATAAATGCTCAAAAGGACTTCGATAAACTGCTTAATTGACTGCCTTTGCCAGACGCGTTCAATGGCGATTGTACGAATGAAAAAAAAATAGACTTTCGAGTGGAATTCGATTGACATTTGGGAACAAAAAATTGCCAACGAAAATAAGCCCTTAAAGGTATCGATTCGGAACTGCCCGGTGTTGATTTTTGTGTGGTTTTCGTAACAATGAATCGTAGCCTCGAATATAATGTCGAAAAGGACAAAGAGGAGGATCGTTTTCTCACCTTGATTTTCTAATCCAATCGAACGTGCATAATATACAAGTTTATATGTTTTTACGCATTTATCACAGTTCACTTTGATTTTCGAGAGTCGAGGCGAATATTCACAGCACTACGAATGCTCGAATCGCGGATTAGACCGAATAAACGGTCGAGTTAACTCGACGATACGAAAAAATGAAAACTTTTACTTTGTCGATGTGTTTTTTTTCGACGTTTCTCCTGTTTCGATGAGTCGTAACGATTCACGAATAGTTGTTTGATGTTGAAGAAAACGATCGAAAAAATATGAGGACGAATTCGGTTAAACGGATTTCGCGAAATGCATTTTTACTGCGAGGTGTAAACGGTTTGACGGTCGGTTACGGAGTGTCGAAGATAAATGAAACTCGATCGAATGGGCCGTGTCAAAAAACGGGGCAACAGCCACAAGGGAGGCACGAGGAAAAAGTTTAATAAAAGCGGGAAAAAGAGAAGAAAAAAGAAAAAATAAAGAAAGACACGAGCAAAAGGGTAGGGAGCGTGCCGACAACCCGGCATTTTCCCTTTCGCTCGTGTCCGATTCACCCCACCCTGCCGCCACTGCCGCACTCTTTCTCCCCCCACCCCCAATCTTATCGCTCCGAGGCTCGCAACGCTGGCCCGAGCTTCGCCCGCTCAGAGTGGGGGCAGCTGTCCACGCGCTCACGCGGCAATACCGCGACAACGCGCCGGCTATTACACCGGGTAAAGTCCGCTCGGACGATCACTCGATCGAGACGAAATTTACTCTCTATTTCGTCCTGCACTCTGGCAGTACGCGTGTCTCCTTTTGACCATATCTCAATCGATTCTCGTTAAATCGAACCAACAACTTCACATTCAAACAGCCAAAGTTTTTGGCAAACACAGATTTTCGAATATAAAAAAAAAATTGAGACGTTTTCGAAAATTTTGAAACTAGACCCCCGTTCCGAAAAGAAAGTGATTTTTTAAAAAAACCGTGGATTTTGCCAGATTTTTGAAAACACAAAAATGGAGATAATGGTCCAATGCACGGAAAGTATCGCAGCGGACCGAAAAACGGACATAACCTGAAAATTGTGGATTTTTTTTTACGCAAAATAACAATTTTTCTAAAAAATTCTATATAAATTGTATTTTTCCGGAATAAAAATCTTTCGAAACAGAAGCTTGGCCCCTATGTTTCTACACTGTAGAAATAATTAAAAAATTTCCATACGTCAATCATGACTATATACGGGAAACTCTAATTATGGGTCCATAAGTATGACGTTTTCCCAACTAAATGTACACGTCTAATGAAAGTTGATTGCAATAGTCGGAAGATTCACTGCACGACCGTAACAATAAAATAGGTTAAAGAAAAGCGAGGGATTAATAATTGCAGGATAATTACGAAGACGCATATATCTGTGACCTTATTTTAACGATAAATATTCGGATGGAGGCGTGTGTGTCGATTCCGCCAGATGTCGCTTTCCCTTGACATTCGGAATTGGCTTTTTTTTTTTACTGGTTGAAACTCTATCCATCCGATGGTATAAATTGTACGTAATCATAGCCTATATCTCGGTCACAGGAGCAATAAGAACGTCCTCTGTTAAGTGCGTGTCTCCACGGTTTAGACGTAAAAATGAATAAAAAACTCAGATTTTCGTAAAATTCGATAAATCATAAAATTTAAACCGTTCACCCGATATTTTCCGAATTCAATACCAACTTTCCTGTTATGACACTCTATTTATAAAAAAAAAAAAAATAGTAATAAATCTTAAAATGTGCGGAAGCTAGAGCGTCGACACCTTTTTTTTTTGAAAATTTCAAAATCCCGTAGAATTCGTATTTTTCTAGCAATTCCGACGAAATTCTCGAAGAATGAAGAGCTTGTATAAATTCACATCTGTGCAAAATATGAGCGCTGTAGCTCAAACCGTTCTCGATTTATAAACGTTTGAATTTTACAGTGCCAGAACATACATACACGCACACACACACACACATCCGAACATTTTTTCTAGATATGATTTTTCGATGTTTTGGGACATTTTAAGCACATTGACATTGAAAACTGGAAAAAAAAAATGTTCACCGTCACATAGTTTCCTCTATGAGGAAGCAAAAATGGAAATGCTGTCGATTTTTTTGCTTCAAGGATTATCGACACAAGGAAAATGGCACGTTTCTTTTAATTATCCACGAAATCCAACAAATAATGCAGCTTGGATTTTCGAAATTCATAATCAATTTTCGTGATTCAAATTTCGAAGAAAATACTGAACGAGTGTCGAAAATTTTGACCGAAATCAAAAACGAAAATTTTCGTACATTTCGTCGATCAGGTTTTTACGGAATATTGACAAAAGGGTTGGAGATAGATGAAAAGTTCATAGGACCAAACTTGTAGCGCGTAAAATTCCCCGCAAAAAAGTTCTTGACGGCATTTTTCTATCACCAATAGTTGAGATGTGAGAGCAGATTTAAAAAGTAGGAGGAACCAACATTAAGAGATTTCTTTTTATCACTCTCACGACCGAACTACTTTAATATATGAAAATGTCGTTGGGACCTTTTTCGAAGGAAATTTCATGCTCTACAAGATTGCTCCCATAGACTTTTGCTCTATCCCCAACCGTTTTTGCAGTATGCTCAATATTAAAATGGCTGCCGTCCAATGAACAATGGCCTTCGGCGAAATCTTTTGACCATGCATTTCGCCTCTTTGTTCTGACGTCTTGAGCGCATAGTGAATTCCCCATAATCCCGTAGCCACTTTTCAATCATTCAACGATATCCACTCGTAGAAATACAAAGGAAAAGCGAAAGGATGCGTTCTATTAAGCAAGAAAAGTCGAATCGTTCGTAAGGTTCGTAAATCAGATTCGGAGGAAGCAGAAAAGTTAATTTCAATCTTTCTCCCGATTGATATATATTTGAATCTGTGTTTAGACACATATGCATTGATATTTGTGTACAATTATGGACACAGCATAGTGAACGCCATCTAAGTCAAAGAACAGGAGTCACTCCAACGAGTCACGGAATCAAGGTTGTTCGTAAACCATAACCTTTATTAAAAAAGGTATTTTTAGAATATCCGTTAACCCGTGTGATTAAAAACACAATGGTGAAAAAGGTACATTTTTCGTGCAACATTCGGCACATTTCGACAATAATCGTCGAGGACATTCGGGTCTGTCCGACGTGCGAACGTGGCCAGCGAGCTGTCAAGTTTAAAAATTTATTTCGTCACCTGATATAACGTTCCAGTCGAATGATCGGTGAATCAAGTGTACCGATAACAAAATCACGAGATCATGATCAATGATAAATTTTTTATTGTTCCCTTACAAAGTATTATCTCAAATGTATATTGTCTTAAACATAACCTATTTTCCAGTCTGTGAATGCAATACTATTTCTGTTACTGGCAACAAACACAGCTCGTATAAAATACACTTTTATCACGATCCATCACTATTGCTTTCCACACAGTGTCTCAATTTTATAACGGTTTCGAGTTGCCCTTGAAACTTTTTTTCTACGAAAAATACCTCCAGTGACGAACCACCTTGTCTGCTGACTGTTTTCACACATAATTTCGAGTTTCTCGCGAACACATGTGTCTTTTAATACCTCAGTGACGTAAATTCTGTATTTCTCGGACATCGAGCTTCGTACACGATGTTTTTTTTTAATTTATCATTTTCTCGCGCTCAATGAAAATCGATATTCTCCGTGTGATCTCCCTCAACAATCGATCTCGCATAACAAAGCAGTGAAAATTGTGACACGTGTTTTTTTTTATTCACAATGCCTAATGACATCCCGTTAAGCAGACAGAACAATATTTTAAGCGCAAGAATCGTAGGAGAAAATCTCAATTCTCCAGATTCAGAGTTCGATGACGCTCTTGGTGTCCCGGACTCTTTGGAAATCGATGAAAATGGGCAACCCGTTGATATCCTCAATGACAACGCTCAAGATGTTCCCTCCAACTCGCAAGGTAGAAATTTTCAAACTTTGGAATTAAGCTCCAGAATGATGAAAATTATGCAATCGTGGAAAACGAAATCACCATTTTTTGGACAAAAACAAAATCATCTCCGACTTGATGAAGTAACTTTGAAAAAAACCTAACTTGGTAGTTACTTTCCCAATTGAATCCGCTCATTTTTTGACAATTCCTCGCTAATTATAAAAATTATAACAATATCAATTACAAATTTGAATAAATCGAAAAAATCACAACCCACAAATTCGTACAAAAAATCATGTTGAAGTTTGCGATACCGCGATCCAAAGAGATTTTTTTTTTTTTTCAAACACTTGGTATGGAATATTTTTTTCAAGGTCCCGGCGATCGACGCCTTAAAATGAAACATTTCTGATAAAAATTGAGGCCGTAAAAGAAATAATTAAAAAAACACGTTGAATGTCGTTCTTTGCTTCCGACGTGGCAAACTTTGATATGATTAGAACATCCTGCTCATAAAATTGGAAAATTTGTGATGAATTTGTGATGAGAAATTCTTGCCAAGTCTCTAAATGTTTTGTCGTTGGATTTTACTCAGGACTGTGAACTAAATGACGGCTTTTTGGGTGTTGACACAGAAGTTCCCAGAGTCATACCGTTCTCGGAGATTTATTCGTTGGCTGAGAAGTTTGACAGTCGAAGCCGAACGATATTCATTCCCGGTGAAGAAATAGTAGTGAGGATAATAGACAACGAGCGGAGCATCACGACACATCCGTTGAATCCAAATCTCTACACGATAGAATTCAAACACGGATCTTTTGTCTGGAGTGTGAAAAAGAGATACAAACACATTCAGTATCTTCATAATCAATTGAAGATTTATAGAACGAGTCTGAATATTCCATTCCCAACGAAAAGCCACAGAGAACATAGAAACAGTTTGAAGAATCTTGGAGATGATCCAGTGAAGCGGCGGAATAGAGGAGCCCTGCCTCGGTGAGGAGAGCAAAATTTGCATTGTATTGCGAGGATCAAATGAGTCTTTTTGAACCCAGGCAACGACTTTATTCGAAAATCTTGTTTTTAAAACGTTTTATTTGAAATAAAACAAATGCAACGACTATGACAACTATGAAATTTTTAAGTAGAATCAACGGAGAGTATTCAAAAATGTTTCCAGATTTTTTTCTCTCGAAATACGTGAGTAATAAGTGGCAGGACGACAAGGACTCATATGATCCGGGGCGCCATAAAAAATCATATGATCCGTGGAGGTTTAAGATTCGCAATATTGGGATAAGGGAAAATTCCTTTTTTTTTTCATAGGCAGACCAAATTTTTTCTCTGCCTTCACAATAACGAGGAGTCAATGTTGAATGTTTTTTCGAACAGATTTCCCAACAGACCGGATGGTCTCGTATCGTACGAACAATTGCCCAATAGGATGAGACTGCTCGAGGATTATCTTGGGAATTTATTGAAAATCGAGATCTACAAGCGACATGCAGAGACGGTAATTATTCGATTTCTCAGATTTTTCATAATTTTATCAACATTGTTAATAAAATAAAATTATTTATTTATCATTTATTTAATAATTATTATTCATACAGTAGAACGTTAAGTATTAAATATTTATATGAATAATAATAAAATTATCATTACAGAAAATATTTTTTAAAAAATGCATAAAAAATATCATGAATATTCGAAATTTAACGTCACATCATTATTTTTTTATCCATATTTTTATAATTACGGAATATTCAATATTAAATATTGAACAATTTAAAAAAATTATCGACATCGTTAATGAAATGTTGTTGAAAAATTACAGATATGTTTCATGGAACTGTCGCGATTATCCTTCATCGAAGATCTCGGTGGTAAAGGAAAAGAAGGATTGGTCCTAAAACGTACTGGGTCAAGCGCAAAAGCAAGGTCTTATTTCTGCGGCCTGTGCAAAGGTTTGAGTTGCATGCGTTGCAATTATTTTTGCACGTCACTCTGTGGTACCTGGCACTCGAGACATCTAGTCGTCAAGGACACATTCGTCGTATACCTCAGTCCCAAAGATGGAACAATCAAAAGTGTAATACTCATGGACAATGGTTTCGAAGTCAGCTCGGGAATGTACTCCACGGGATTAAAAAATGGCCTACAAATTTTGAACTTGAGCAGACACATTGTGCTCAAATGTTGGACGAGAAGAAAAGCCAAAGAATGGCTCGAGTTCATTCAGGGCGTCGCGAATAACGAGGGCAAACAATTCATTCGAGAAAATCCTCACAAATCATTCGCTCCCTACAGATCAATTACCCCGGCTTCTTGGTTCGTCGACGGCTGTGATTATATGGCGGCAGTTGCTGATGCTCTCGAAAATGCTAGTCAAGAAATTTTCATTGCCGATTGGTGGCTCTCGCCTGAAATCTATATGAAGAGACCGGCTCTTCACGATGATTACTGGCGGCTCGACAAAATTCTTCAGAGAAAAGCGGTGAGAAATTTTTCACTCCCACTGAATCAAACTCGACGATGTCGAAGCTCGTATCGTTCGAGCCGAACGGAAAATATTTTTTCCAGTCACCATTTTAAAAAAATTTCAAATCGCCTCAATTTTTTCTTTGACATACAGTTTTTTGTTTGCAAATTATTTTCAAAAACGGACACTGCGTGATAATTTTTGGCCCTGCCTTCAAAAAATATAAGAATAATATTTTAAATGAATTTTATCGATTCACCATTTTTAAGATTCTCGAAATCGCCTCAATTTTTCTTTGACATTCAGTTTTTTGATAACGGAGCTAAACATTTCTATACAGTTTCCGTCCATAAACAGTCATTAGCTAATAAAAATCCACACGAAATTGAAACGATCGATTGAATTAAAAAAATGGCAAATGAATAGAACATTTTTCTTGTATCTCGTAATTTCGATATTGATGAAAAATCATTTTTGTTTTTTCGTTTTTTTGTGCGAAATAAATTAATGAGCTGTTAACGTTTTTTTGCATTTGGTCTTGCTTGGGAATAATTTGATTGAAATTGGTAAGAATCTTCCTAATGTTGAATTTTTTCTTCTCATTATTTGAATGAAGATGAACGTAGAATGTGATGAATTTTGTTTATTCTTTATCCCAGCTAGCAGGAGTCAAAGTATTCGTGATGATTTATAAAGAAGTAGAACTCGCCCTAGGGATAAAAAGTTTCTACAGCAAACAGAAACTCATCCAAGGCTGCTCGGAGAATATAAAAGTTCTTCGTCATCCGGACCATGCACGAGTCGGTGTTTTGCTCTGGGCTCATCATGAGAAAATCGTTGTCGTAGATCAATCAATCGCTTTTCTTGGTGGAATCGATCTTTGCTATGGTCGTTGGGATAATAACGAGCATCGATTAACCGACCTCGGTAAATTATGCATTTCTCTTTCTCCCTCTCTCGCTCTTCCTCTCTCTCTCTTTCAATTATAATTAGCGATTATCGTCCACAGCAATTATTCTAATAAGATGAATGCAAATTGTTCATTTATCGTATCAAATAATTCCATGTGTATCGGAGTTTCCGTTAATTGAACGTTACGAAAATCAATGTCCAACATTGTATGTTCATTATTGAGTAAATTGGTAGAGTCTAAACTTATCTGTGAACATGAAACTGCAGCATTTCATTTTCTTGCGAAATGAATCACGAAATTCCTTAGCCCTCCGCGGATCGTATGATTATTTATGGCATTCCGGATCATTCAAGTTCTTTTCATCGTTGCATTTGTTTTATTTTTAAATGAAACGTTTTAAAAAACAAGATTTTCGAAGACAAACTTGTCGTTTGGATCGAAAAAGACCCACATGATCTGCAGAGGGTGAGTTATGTCGTTCGTGCAATCGATTTCTACCTTTTTAGGACCTGCTCATCATTCCAGCATCTACATTCCATCCAAAGAGAAAATTACCACTAGCAGCACCAGAAGAACAAATAATTTCCGAAGAAACAAACACGTTTTACGACCTTTAGCTATTTCCACCAATACGATTGCTCTAGCGACAGCCAAGTTCTTGCCTATTCCGTGAGTATTTGCGAGCAAAAAACTCGCAAAAAACTGTCAAAGAGAAATGAGTTGGGAGTTAAAAATATTATGTCAAAGAAAGGAAAGAATAACCCTGGGATTTTGATTGTTCGAGAAACATTTTGCGACGATTATTTAAAACAATAAAAACTGTATCCACAGGCCGATCCTCGAGAAAAAGGACCCGATACCGACGCTGCTGTCCGTCAAACCACTGTCGAATTCCCAACCGGAAGAAACCAGCGAAACAGTCAAAGGCGATACTCCGGAATTCCAGAGAAAGAATTTGTTCGTCAAAGCGAAAGACACCGTCGACAAAGTCAAGTACAACGTCAGAATGAAGCGGAAGGAATGGATCAATATGGTTTACAACCCGAACGAACTCGAAAAGGAAGAGGACAGCGACGACGAAGTTGATAAGTAAAATTTCCACATAATTTTTTGTGATTTTCCAATAGAATTATAGGAACCATTACTATTGTTAATAATAATTATCGTTATCCATTCTTGTAATAATTATTTATTAGTAATAATTATTGTAATAACAATCAGCATTGCTAATAATTATAATTATTGTTAATGATTATGATAATTATTATTGTTTCAATAATTATTTTTATTGCTATTGCATAACAGTGATAATTATTGTTGTTGTTGTTTGTATATTTTTTTTTATTATTTATTGAATATTTTTGGTGACCTCACAATTATTTTTAGGCTGGAAAATCGACAAGTACGGCATTAGACGATATTTAAAAATTAATTTCCACAGTGTTTCTATACGGGATTCGGAAGAACGTGAGGAAATGAGAAACGTGGATTTTCGAATGAGTGATTTCTCGAGCGGAGGTTCCAAACTTTGGTTAGGCAAAGATTACACGAATTTTATCGTTAAGGATTTCTATGATCTTGAGAGACCTTACCAGGACCTGGTCGACCGGAGCACAACGCCACGAATGCCTTGGCACGACGTCGGCGTTATGGTTCAAAATTCTGCTGCGCGGGACGTCGCCCGACACTTTATTCAACGTTGGAATGCCATTAAGGTATACAAAGGAAAAAATAAAATCGTCGGACCGCGAAAAATTCAATGGGATTTTTTGATTCTACTGACAATATTAATTTCTGTTTTTTAAGATGGAAAAAGCCAAACTGAATCCCACTTACCCATTTCTACTGCCAAAGTCGTACAAAGATTCCGGGTTCAGCTCGACCAGCGCGGATCTTCGAGCAGCTCACAAAGTCCGGTGTCAAGTCCTCAGATCCGTGAGTTCCTGGTCCGCTGGATTCCTCGAACCGGACACTGTCGAGCAAAGTATTCACGAAGCTTACATCGATGCCATCAGCAATGCCAAACGGTAAATTCCAGAGAGAAATACTGTTTGAAATTTACGTCAAGCAGGATCACGCGTATTTAATGGTGAATGACAATCTCAATTTTGAGGCTTGAAATTTGGAAATAACACAGAAAAATATACCGTTTACTGGAATTATTTTTGAATCCGACGTCTAGTTGCCAAGAGAACGATAGATAAAAGTCACATTTCTTTGAATTCTTACACACAGGCTCTTATGGTAAACACACTCCCATAACAGCTATTTGTATTTTTTCAAGATTAATCTTTCCACCTTTAGCGAACCAAAAACGAACATAAGAAAATATAATTTCTTTCCAAAGCTCTTTCAAAAAAGTCTTTCAAAAGCTTTGTTACCGTTGAAGCCAACTTGGGAATTGAAATTGAAACAAATTTATTTCAGGTTAATGAGTAATCGCGACATAAACAATTCAAGGTTTGATAACGTTGCATGCACGAGCTGGTTGAAAATAATTTTTTTTAAAGATTGTTATTACGTTAAACGCCGACTAAACCCAACAAATAAGTTACACATAATTTTAATAATAGAAAAAACAAATTGTAATATTTTCTTTGATGATCGAGAAAGCAAAAAAGTTCAGTTGCTTTTTTTGACTGACGAGTAACACGTGATCTTTCTTAAAATGAAAAATCTTTCACGAAAATTTATAAATTTAGCGAATTTGTCGTTCTCTCAGATTCATCTACATCGAAAATCAGTTCTTCATAACCCTCGCTACCATGGATCGTAGTCCAGTGAAAAATCGCATTGGAGATACTCTTCTGAAAAGAATTCTCCAGGCCCATAGGGAAGGCTCGGTATTTCGGGTCTTCGTCGTCATGCCATTGCTCCCAGGCTTCGAGGGCGAAATCGGTGGAACCAGCGGGACTGCTCTCCACGCGATAACCCATTGGAACTATTCGTCCATATCGAGGTAAACCATTTTTTCCCAAAACTTTTATTTCTCAATCTGAATATTTTTTTAAATCCTTTCGATCTCTTTTCGCTTATGGACTGACAGAGGCAGCGATGCCATATTGAATCGATTGATGGAATTCGGAATTGAGGATCCAAGCGAATACATCACATTCCATGGTCTGAGGTCCCATTCCTTGCTCAATGGCACCATGGTCACTGAACTTATTTATGTTCATAGTAAATTAATGATCGTCGATGATATGACCGTAATTTGCGGATCTGCCAATATCAACGACAGAAGCATGATCGCCACGAGGGACAGCGAAATCGCTGTCATTATTCACGTGAGTAAAATCAATAAATTTTTTTTCTTTTTAATGCTGTTTTAGATTCAATTTGGCCTTGAAAAAATCTTTGAAACGCCGCTCCTTCAACTCGCAAAATTAGGAGAACATTTCCACATTCACAAAATTGTGGGAATTAATATTTCAACGATTTCTCTGTAGGATGAAGAATTTGACGAACGGATGGTCGACGGAGTGACTTTGCGATGTGGTAAATTTGCTGGTTCTTTGCGAAAACAACTTTTCCGAGAGCATCTCGGTTTGTTGGAGTCCAACGATGACGTGGGACTCGATCACATCACAACGAAAACTTTTTACAAGGATATCTGGTGCGCGCAGAGCAGAGAAAATACAGAAATCTTTGAGGAAGTTTTTCGCTGTATTCCTTCGGACAAAGTCATGAATTTTGCGGCGTTGAAACTTTATCAGAGCGAGGTACCATTGTGCCAATCTGATCCTGATTCAGCTCAGCAACTATTGGCAAACGTAAAGGTGAGCAAATTCGTCGAAACTTTGAATTTAAAAAGGATCACGTGTTACCTGTCAGTTCAAAAAACAACTGAACTTTTTTTGCTTTTGAAACGTTTTTTTCAACCAACTGATTCATGCAGCGTTGTCAAACCTTCAATCGTTTATGTCGCGATTACTCGTTAACCGGAAATAAGTTTGTTTCAATGTCAATTCCCAGGTTGGCTTCAACGGTAACAAGGCTGTTTAAAGACAGCATTGATTTTTATGAACATTATATTTTCTTATGTTCGTTTTTGGTTTGCTAAAGTTGGAAAGATCAATCTTTGTCTTTCGGATGTGTCTACCGTAAGAGCCTGTATATAAGGATTTAAAAAAATGTGACTCTTGTATATCGTTCACTTGACAGCTAGATGGTGGATTCAAAAATAATTCCAGTAATAAATGCACGCTATATTTTTTTAAGTTATTTTCAAATTTCAAGCCTCAAAGTTTGTATTTTTGTTCGCCATTAGATACGCGTGGTCCTCCTTAATCGTTGGAAGAATTTGCAGATACGAAACAATGAAAAAAATGAATTTGATGTCCTGATGATTTTATTTTACATCAAAAGAAAAAACTCCTCATCATTATGTTTGTTTAGTCTCGAAGATTTTGTTCTTTGTGTTCAACAGGGTCACCTCGTCGACTTGCCTCTAAGTTTTTTAGCCTACGAGACGCTCACACCAGCAGCTGGAACTGTCGAAGGAATGTTGCCGACTTCTCTCTGGACTTGATAATTCGACGAACCAGTATTATCGTACGTAAAGAATTAAAATCGAAAAATTACCATCACGGAATCCGGTGAAGCCATTGCATATTTTTTGTTGTTGTGGATATTCGAAATTTCGTTTTCTTGCAAGAAAAATTCAATTCCACACAGAAGAAACTGCGAAGAATTGAATTTTGTCCCTCGTTTTGATAAATTAGTGATATTTCGATTTTCATTCTCTTTGTACATTTTAGCAATAACAAATTTTCCATCGAATTTTCAAGTTGCCACGTTTTATTCAGGGATTTTTGTATCTTATCAACAATTGCAAATTTCCAGTCTGGAAAGTCAAAGCGAATGCTGCAAATTTGTCACGATCGTAGCTGAAAAGTTAATTTTTTCACACAGAATTGTTGTAAAATCTTTTTCTACATTTTATCTCAATTCATTGTTACACGACAATCGATATCGATTGAATTTTCAGATTTTATTCTCGTTGATTTATAAATCGCAAACGTCGAAATATTTTGCCTACGAATCGACCTACAATCTGAACAATATTTTACCTGTGATTGTCTCCATAATCGACTCAAAATTGAAAATTTTCATGTCGAATGCTACAGTCCTGTCGCCGATACGTGAAAAGCGTTATTATTTGTGAACCCTCGTAAGCTAACAATCTCTTGAGCGATCATTTGAGCTAACGAAGAGTTGTTCGTCTCTTTCGCTTATTTCACAGTTTCAGAAGTTTTGAAAAAATCTAAAAAAGTTCATGGATCTTTTTTGAGCTCTTAACTAAGTAATAATAATTTTTCCCATAGGAAAAAAAATTTTATTTACAATTTTATGCAAAATATGAAGACGGTTATTTTTCGCGACTTGGTCCGGACACGAATGACCCATCGTTAGGGTTTCAGGGTTAAGGTCGAGTTGGCGTCGAAAAAAAAAATGATATTTATGGTTTTTTTTTTCGTTTTTTCAATAAAAACAAACAATTTTGGTTGTTTTTTGCGCAAAAAATTTTGCGCAGTTCGCAATTGAATGATTGGAAAAAAATTTTGTCAACGTCTTTTTTTTTTAATATCTCGACGGATATAAATTTTTTATGGAAATATGTGATCCGTCGCGCTTTGCGCAAAAACCACGGAACCGATTCCGATGAATATTTTTCGGACACAAGGCTCTCATTATACAAAATAAGTTTTAAACTGTAGAAAATACCAATGAAGTGTTTTTTTACGAAAATTGAGGAGAAATTGTTATTTCTTATTTCATATCGACTCCGTAAAAATTTTCAGTAATTTGAAAAAAAACGATTTGAATAATAGAAATTAATGATTTGAAGATAATTTGAAAACTGACAGACTAAAAGGAGGCTGGGGTTCGTAATCGGCGTAAAAACGAAGTTGCAGCCATTTTCGAAACTTGATGGTAAATTTTTAATTTTTTCATTCCAAATATTCACTATCGAGACTTTTCCGACAAAGGGTTCGAATTTATAATTCAATTAAATAATCGCCAGGCACCGAAAACTATGAACCTGAAAAAAAAATTGCGACCAAACGTTATTACTGAAGAAATGGCGCCGTTACGTATTGTTAGAACAGCCTCAAGGTCACTCATCACTTCTGTTCAAACAGTAATTATTTCAGCACGATTTTTGGTCACCGTTTTGTCGAGATAACGAACCGAAATGTTTCGTCGCCTTTGCGACGAGGTTTTTGGCCCCTTACGCCACCTGGCGCCCGAAGTGCGAAGCTCGACTGCAGAGCGACGTCGTGTTTACTTTGTTTCATTAACACATCGAAATGTTTCTGACGTTTTGTTACTTTTAGCCTGATTTCTTCTTAGCTTCAAGAATTTTTTTTTCAACGCTATTCTCTCTTGCTTCGTTTTCAATTTCTCCAACGATCTTCCGAACAGCACAATGTCCGAAGACACGACGTCGTCACAGAAACGAGTGTTGGTTGAAATATTATAAACTTTTATGAGCCACGTTTTTTCGAAGGAAAATCCATTCTATTGAAAAATATTCGTTCAAGGCTTTTCAAGGACGATCTGGACGTTAGCCCCGGAGTCGTTTATCCAAAATCTCCGATCTTGAGATCGCCCAGGATCACGAAAACTTCGGTAAAGTGAATGTTGCTTTAAACATCGCGGCCATGTTGACCAAATTTTCAATGAACCTCTGATTCTATTCGATTTCATCGCTCAAGGTCATTTCTCAATCGTACGCTCAATAAAATATTGCTACACGTTGAACGTTCAAACAGTCGCATTTCTGCCCACCATCGAGCGGTCAGGGATCCTCGAAATTCCGTCACAAATCTCCGACGAGTAGACATTTGTCTCCACATCGTTCAATATCGAAGAACAAAATCATTTCCGACTGGGAGGACGTAAACAATTCCGTCCGGAAGACCCAATCGACTGCACTTCCGGCCAGCAAGTTTTTTCTCGTATTAAAAAAACCAATCAACAAACAAACCGTTAATTAACGATCTTTGAAATGAATGATTTGTCACGAACAGTTATTCAAACGCCCTGGTCCAGAAGTACGACTGTCTCGACCCCTGATCTCAAGGTCGAAAATCAAAACGTCGGCACGGACAATGACTTTCGAAGAGGAATTTTCAACCGCCTGTATCCTCATCGAACCAAAATTCACTTCTACTCGCAACTCATTTTTATTATTCTCAATTGCATTATTTTGGTAAGTCACCAAATTGTCGATTCCACTTTTTTTCAAAAAATGAGTACACGCGCACAAAAAGTTTCGATTCCCTCGTATCGATTTTCAAAAAACAAACATTCCGTTCAGAATTTTTATTTAATTCGAAATTCGACGTCTTTGTAATTAAAATCAAGTGCAAACTTAATTTTTTTTTGTTTGAAAAATCAAAATATTGACAAATCGTGACGAATTTGTTGCAGCCAGAAAATGACGTGAATCAAATCTCGATTAAAATGAACAAACGGATTCAAAAAATTTAACAAAAAAAGTATTGCATTGAAAAAAATTTGAAAAAAATTGATTTCGAGTTAATAAATAGTTTGTTGTCCCGCTCGCGTTATTGAAAAAATTTTACGTCGACCTCAAATTTCCTAGCTCTTTTATTCGATTTAAAAAAATTAAAAATTCATACAAAATCGAAAATTGAAATGGCTATGCAGCTATTTTGGAAAGATTGAAATAATTGTTTGCAAGTATTTTTCATTTATTCGAACAGGCTGTGGGATTCGTCCACGTGGGGGCAGCACTGATTCTGACCATTTCCGAAGACACTGTCTTAATTGTGGTTAAATATTGGTACTACGTTGCATACGTAATAACTCTGTACATTGACGCAATAATCCTAATAGTCGTGTCGTTGACCGGATTTTGGTTCGCTCATCGTAAATCGTGGAAACAAGTATGAAAAATAGAATGATTTTCTCATTTTTTCCCCGCGGATCATTTGGGTCTTTTTGACCCAAACAACAACTTTTTTCGACAATCACGTTTTTTAAAACATTTTATTTAAAAATAAACAAATGCAACGACTGTAACAACTATGGAACCTTAAAGTAGAATCGATGGAGAGCATTCCAGAATTTTTTCAGATTTTTTGGGTCTTTTTTGACCAAGCGACAACCTTTTTTCGAAAATCTCGATTTTAAAACTTTTTGCTTAAAAATAGAATAAATTCAACGACCAAACAACTGCGAAACTTCGGAGTAGAAACAACGGAGAGTATTCCCGAATTTTTTCAGATTTTGTTCTTTCCAAATACGCGAGATCGGTACGTGGCAGGACGAAAAGGGCCCATACGATCCGGGGACCCATAAAAAATCACATGATCCGCAAAGCGTTAATTGCCATCGAATTAATCAGAGCGATGTTATTATATTTCTTTCACTATTCAGCAATACTTTGCTTGTTCACTGCACATTGTTGGAATCACGATTATCCTTGGCACATATCAGTACAGAATTCACTCGAACATTCAAGAAAATGTACGAAAAAATATGATTGCGAGTATGTCAACGGTATCGGAAATGCCAACAAACACGAGAGTCGCTTGGGACTACGTTCAAAAAACGGTACGAATGACTTGCAGCCATTTTTTCAAAGTATCGAATAAAAATCATTTTCCCCAACAATTCCAACGTTTAATTTTGATATTCATACGATTTTTATATTTTTAAAAAATTTTAAACAATTTTTTATTCTTAGTTTTAGTTTTTGTGTCGATTTCCCAACCCAAAATAGTTGAAATGCTGTGGCGTTGATGGACAAGTGGATTGGTGCACGAAATTTCGGTATAAAAGAAATTTCGGCAAATTACTAGGCTCGTACACTTGTAGCTTGCCAGTATCGTGTTGCAACAAAGACATCGACGAGATTCTGTCGTCCGAGAAGTTTAGCCAATACTCGAAAATCGAAGATTACGTGCCTTGCTCGGTTCTGCCATCGCCCTCGAAAGTTTACAACGTTGGTTGCTTCGGTCACGTGACGCGAGAAATTCAATACATCACGAATTTATTGAAGGTCGTGAACTTCGTGCCTGCACTGTTGCTGGTTAGCAAAATTTTTGAGAGATTTCCCCCCCTTTTTTATCCTTTGAAAATGTTTACATCAAATTTTTGTTTTGACCTTCACGTTTCAGAGTTTCTCGACCTTGACCGCCATGATACTTTCGTGCTTCGTGCTCATCGACATTTGAGATTTTGTGTTGTCAAAGTTTTTTTTTTTTTATGAAATTCGGTTAGGAAATGTATATTTTAATAAAATAGTGAATCGAGAAAAAAATCGCGTCAATTGTTTTTTTATTCAATTGAATGTTTAAGATCGTGTTTTTCGAAAGAAAAACACACTCTTACCCCCCACCACCGCTCGAACTCTTCCTGGAGCCTGGAACCCAAGCGAAACGAAGCCTGATGCTCCAAAAATAAAAGAAATAAGAGAAAACATCAATACGCTGGGCATTGTTAAGGTTGTAGTCTCCCCAAAGCCAAAGCGTCTTTCTACTAATTTTGAAACATCGGTACATCGAAATAGGCATTAAAGCTTATAAAATTGGATTACGAAAAAAAGGTCATTAGAGTTTCTGCTCTTCGAGAAGAAAAAAAAAAGTTCTGCCGGTTTTCGTGGATTGCAATGATGGAAAATGGGAATTTCGGTGTATTTATTATTTTATCGAGCATTATTTCGAAGAAAAATTGCTTACCAGAGTGCAGAGCCCCGTGATTCATTTCATCATCTCATTTCATATAATAATCAATTATTGATCATGATTTTTCTTTTTATTCGAATTTGAACAATAAGCCAAACGCAAAATGGAAAGATTACGAAAAGAATGTTTTTTTTTTGAGGTTAAGAAAACGAATTTCTTCATTATACTCGGCTTATAGTTTATACTTCGTTTCGATAGTTTTATAACCATGGACGAAAAATGAAGCGAAGCTTCGATTTGGCCAACTGTCACTGTAACCCTTGAGCTGTCCGTTCTTCTCGCTGGCCGGCGTCTATCTGCGTGCCTGAGCGCCTGAGCCCGACGCCCTGACTGAATAATCGAATAATATATCGATAAAAAATTACGAAAAGATCCGTTGATAACTTCATTTTTTCACCACTTCTCAAAAGAAAGCAGCAGCGCGCACTTTCGATGAATATTCCGTTCGTTCGATTCGTCACATCGACGCGACTCCAGCGCTACTGCGACACTATCGTCATTCGTTGGAAATTGTTTTCCGCTCGGTTTTCCGATATCGGCGTCGAGCATTGTTTACCCACAGTTCACTGCAGTCGTCAGCTTTTGGCCTCGGTGTTTAGTTTCGTGTTATTATGAAATATATTGATGTCAAGTGCCTAATTGCTTGTCAAATGTTTTCATAATATCTCGTACCGGTGTCTCTTCGGTCGCGTTCGCTGCATGAAATTTCACTCCACGTTGGACGAGCATTAAAAAACAAAACATTGGATTTCCCCCATGAAAAATGTTTGGAATAACTTCGTACAAAACAATGCGGTGTTTTCTCTCAACTCACAATTTTCAAAGGCGATTCCAACCACCGAATAAACCACAGTTGTCAGTTTTTTCACGTAAGTACGTCTTTTGGTGTTTTCGTACGTATATAATTCGGTTTGTTCACTATATATAATATTCCCAGTGGCTAGTCGTCCGGATAGTCGGATGAATAATATTCGTCCGGACACGCCTTATCCAATGATATCCGCTTTATCCGGACGAGCAAGGGTTGCTTATTCGTCCGAACGTGCTTTTGGTGTACGAAATATCCGGACGAGTAGCCACAGCCTTTTTTTTTTGCTACTTTCGAGGAGAAAAATCCAAAATTATTGTTTCAAAGCCGCAGGCCAGACAAAATTGAAACAAAATGTTTGTAAAAATTTACAAAAATGACTTGATCATTTCACTTTGAAAAAAAAATTAAAAAATATCACATTCGCGTGTTTCCGATCTCTCGAAGCGAACCACCGTCTCCAAAAAAAGTGTAACGGATCTCCGTCTCCAAACTGAACTCCCAAATCCTCTACCAATCGTTCTTATCAATGAATAAAATCTCAAAACTCCCAAATGGACAATTTTTGTACGAAATTTGAAAAATAAAATCGTAAAAAATTTCGTCACGAGAGAAAATTGTATAGTCTATTCGCTTCCCATGCTCAGCAACAAAAAACAACAGTCCCTGGGGATGAAAAATGACAAAAATCCTGTACGGATTAACAAATTGTAGTTCGAAACAAAAAAAAATGTTTTCACCTGTAATAAACGTGCCTAGGGCTCAGCACAAGCCATGGAGGTTGTTGAAAAAGTCGTAAATTAGGCAGCGAATTGAATGGGAGAAAAACGAACGTCACTAATGTCGTTTGGCCCAATAACAGACTTCCACCTCAATGAATCATTCGGCTTAACAAATTTCTAACTATGTACGTACGTACTGCGTGTTTTGCTACCGGTCGGAGAAGTTTGTCGCATTAATCGGATAGACAGTGAGGAGAAAAGAGTTTCTCGTCGTGTTATCATGGCTGCTACGTTTATCCAGAAAAAAATAAGCGGCGAGCGTGCACGACGACGAATAGCAGCAGCAGCTACGCGTTTAGTTGCGAAACCGCTCAGCCTCACTCGCGAAAACGTGTTCACGTACCTGGACGACACATACGTGCGAATGTGTGTGTCCGTGCATAAGGAAAAGGCAGTGGTGGTGGCTTTCTGTAACTACAAATTCCTCGAGGCTTCATTTAGGTAGACAGTAGAGTCTCGAGGCTTCGCTCGGCATGTCGTACACACACATATGTCCATGATTTGACATATTCGTGCTATGATTTGTGGCTGCTGACACTTTGAACATTCGGCGCGCGAGAATCTTGTGCCCCGTTCATACGTTCAAATTACCTTAAGGACATCACTATAGACCAAAAGCTTGTTATTCAATCTGCTTGTGCATTTGAATATCCGCATCAGTGAGACTGTGACATTCCAAACTGTAAGCGACGACCATAGAGAAGGATTAACACGTGTGTCCACAGCAAATAGACTCTGTGTTTGTTGTTGTTTTCATTTCGTTCGTAAACATGAAGTTTTTCGTGTTCTTATTTGCTATGTGTGGCCTCGTGGTGGTGCACAGTCGTCGATATCCTTACGAAGATACAGATTCTTCGGGGGCCAGACGTGTTCGACCGCACAAAAAAATCGAACAACCCCGGGTACGTTTTCTTTTTTTATTGTCTCGTGTTAACGTTAAGCTCTGATTTGTTGGAATGGACGAAAAACCGAAAACGAGGATTATTAAGTGTCGATTTTATAGTTGAAAAAAAATGGTTTTTCGAGCTTTGTTTTTTTTTTTTCAATTTGTACGAAAAGTCAGGAATGCAATTTTCTCCGAAATTAGTTTCAAAAAATTGTGAAATAACAACTGAAACATCGAGGAAAATTGGTTTTTTAATTACGAGGCCTGGGGAACTCGCAAGTGGATTCTCGATTCTTATCACGTAGGAAAGGCCGCACATCTTAACAGTTCACTCGATTCCAATCGATTTCATAACGTTGAAGTTTGCATCGTTGGAATGCAATGGAATCCGTTATTTTATTCTTTTTTTTTTTTTTTGAAAGCAGAGCCTAAAATTAACGCGCAGTGTCCGTCTAGGAGAATTATTTCCGAAATGAAAAACTGAATGTCAAAGAAAAATTGAGACGATTCGGAAAAAGTAAAAAATGATGAATCGATGAAATTTTTTTCGTTGGACTCCAACGATGCGAACTTCGATATCGTACCGATTTCAACTGTCGAAATTGTTTTCGTGTCACTATTACTTTTCAAAGTTTTTTGTTGTCAATGAATCGATAAAAATCGGATGACACATCGGATCAAAATGTCGTTACAGTGTACACGAAAAAAAAAAAAAATCTTATCGCTTCCTTTGAGTCATTTCTTGCTGATAATATCGACGAGTTATGGAAAAAAAAATTATTCCGAAAAAATAAACGTGGACTACGTGTTTCTTTTCGCTTTATCGCGGGACGAGGCGACGATACACCAAAGTGATTATTGCGCAACAGTGAGTTAGGCTAATTGTCCAAATCTTGTGTGATCCCAGGTGAAGAATCAATTCTTCGCCTGGAAGAAAGTAAAAAATATCGAACCAGCGCTCGAGCAACGTCCAAATGAAGTTTCGTCGTTCGAACGCAACGGAATCCATCATTTTATTTTATTTTTTGAACGCGCAGCCAAAAATTAACAAGCAGTGTTGTGACAATTTTTGCAAATGAAAAACTGAATGTCAAAGAAAAATTGAGGCGATCCCAAAAATCGAAAAAATGGTGCAAAATATTTTTCGTTGGACTCCAACGATGCGAACTTCAGTAACGTCGAAGGAATGTTATTCTTGGAAATTAATGTTGTTCTTCGCACATTATCGAAACGCACCAGACACAAAAGTGTCACGTACTTGCAGTCGGGATGAAATATTCTATCCATTAAATAAACTCGTGGATTTTCCGTTTAAGAATAAATAACTAAAGAAAGAAAAAAAAAACGTGAATCCGGTAACTCGGACTCCCACGTGCTCGCGATCTTTGAAAGGTAAAAATATATTCGTGACACAGATCCGTTGGCAGGAACGTGGAGGGAGTAAAATGGAAAGAGCGGTAGATTTTTAATCACGCGTTTACCGACGCGAGATAATTTTACCGAATGAAGTTTTTTTTTTTTATTGTTTTTTTTTTCCCCGACACTTGTGACGATCTTTCTTGGGGCAACAAGGCTCGCGAGTGACGTACCGAAGGTCGATCGCGTTTGCAATACAAACATAGAGGATACGACGTGGATTTCGATGCCACCAACTGCTCGCAGCGAAGATCGAGTTCATTCGTCGATATCGCCGGGCAGCTGTCGATTATAATTTCGTTCTCCTAAAAAGCTGCCGCATTTTTTTCATCTCTCGTTTCATTTTTGCCTCAATATTTATTTAATCAATCGTCAAATATTTGACGATTAAAAATGAGATTTATGACTTTGACATAAAAAATTGTTTTCTTCGTAAGGAGTTCCCCTCGATTTTCAGCTTCACTGGATTTTTAGTAGAAAAAAATTTGTTTCGAGGAAACTTCGGAAGGACATCGATCTTCTCTTTTTGGTGGGCGAGAAATTTGCGATTTATCGTCCAAAGAATTTGTCAAGAATGACACAGATCTTATCCAATCACTGGACACTCATGGCATGACCTCAAAAAATATTCTTATGTGTTTACGTGACTAGAACCGGAAGTAAACGTGTCATATGAATATTAGGTCGATTATCCCAATTGGCTAAATTCGTTGAGAACTTTTGGTACGCCGGAGACGTCGCAGCCTTGCCTCTCTCCGCAAGGTCGTGTAGGACGACATTATTTTACGGTACACGCTGCATTCATGATTCGAGCAACTACTACCACAAACAAAACCTCAATTTTACTCCCCGCGTCAACATTTTTGTGTCTTGAAAAATTGCGTACCTCCAGATTCATTTTTTCTGGACTATAAATTCCCAGTGTTTTTTGGACATTGATAAATTTTGCTCAATAGAAAGAGAAAAAATAATTTTTTAATTGTTGCGTTGGTTTTTTATAGAATTTCCTTATATTTTTTATTTTTTTTTCTTGCAATGCAATGCATTGCCACACTGGGTCAATTTGACCCGGAAAATACTTCACTCGCCTGGGTTGATAGGAATTTCATCCAAAGTGGAGTGAAAAAAATATTTTTGAAATTCTT
Organism: Hyposoter dolosus; assembly: GCA_963921915.1. NCBI lineage: Eukaryota > Metazoa > Arthropoda > Insecta > Hymenoptera > Ichneumonidae > Hyposoter > Hyposoter dolosus. Next base: position 18,557,236 of record OY998129.1, on the reverse strand, counting down.
GGGTTAGTCGTCGAACTACGAGTTCGGGTCAAAATGACCCAGTGTGTCAACGAAGATTGAAAATATTTTTTTTTTTCAAATATTTTACAATGTTATTTCGCATGAAATCTCAAATGGCACAAATGTATAGTTTTTTTTTCGTCAGGAATTTATGCATTTTTACTCAAACGGGTACGCGCGATGAATTTTCAAAATTTTTTTTTTTTCAATATTTTTTCGTCGGCAGTTACGAATAATTCACTTTTATTTGTATTTTTCATTTTTAATTTCCGTTCCGTTTTTTCTTTTCGAAAAACTTTGATTCATTTAGTTACCGACGAAATTTCTTACCGAATTCGGTTTTGTTTTGAAAAATTATCGAACAATCGAATGACCAACAAGATCCGGAATGCAAAATTCGAAATTTTTATTTACCGTTTCGTTACCGAGAACTGATAGTTCCGAGAAAGTGATGCACGGTAAATCGCGTAAGTCGCGATATTTATGGAGTTGCTCGACGTGTGCGTGGCGCTTCGAGAACAAGATTGCTGGATAGCCGATACAGTCGCGAGAGTGTGCAACACAATTTTTCATTTCCTTCATAATTCCGGTCTTCTCATCCGCAAACAAACATTTCAGGCCGATCCTAAAGAACAACAAGTTGCCAAACGTAGAATGATTCAAAAAAATGCATTGCAGTGCATCGAGATGCACAAAAATGCACTTTTCGAAAAAATCTCAACAAGCCATTGAAAAAAAATAATAACATCGATAAAATTACGATTATTTTTTGTGCTTATGACAAAAAGAAAGTTGATCACATTTTGACGACGAAAGAACGACGTTGCCGAACGTAGAATTATTTTTAAAAAAAACTGCATTTTTGTGCATCAAGATGCACAAAAATGCACTTTCCGAAAAAATTGCAAACGATAGAAAAAAATCGACAGATTTTAATTTTTTTAAATCTCATAACAAAAAGAAAGTTAATAACATTTTGACGATCGGATAAAATAAATTGAATCCTCGTTTTTCATAAACGTAGGCCTTGGTGCTCACTCGTTCGCCTTTATTTGTTCGTTGTGTGTGAAAAATATTTGCACGCTGAATCCCCGGCCTGGTATCGCTGATTTATTGTCGCGCTCCGAGGCGAAAAACCCTTTTACTTGATATCGCTGGGTCGGTTTTACCCCGAGGTGTTTGCGACCGAAAAAAATGAAAGAGCAAAAATGACGCTGTGAGAAAAAATGGAGATTGGAAGTTATGGTCAACCCTCGCACTCCTCGCGGGCATCGTCCGCATAAATAATTAATTTCGCGAGGCATAAAAATAAAAATAAAAAGTATCGCCTAGGCCGCAGTGTAAATGCCCGAGCTGACTCAGACCCGATGTTCTCGGTTTTACCGCAAGAATTCAATATACAGACATATTTCGCGCTGGAAGGATTCTCCATGAAATGTACAACTTTTTTTCTGAAGCCGTTGGATTTTTCTCATTAGATTCGTCATCTCGTATTAGCATAAAAAATAATTTGAGAATCTTTCCATGTGTTCGTCGTTTACGATCGTATTACATTTCGGTCTTTCCAATTCTACATGGATATTCTCGTTATTAAGGTTTTATTCTCGCCGGAGCAATTTTCTACGCAATTTTGTCAAATTTCGACAAAATATCAAAATTTCCAATTTTCAGTTGCAAATAAATAAATAAATAAATGAAAAACTCAGTAAATAAATAAATAAACAAATAAATAAACAAATCACCAACTAGTAATGATTAACCAATTTACTGATGAAATAATATTAAATGAATTAATCACGCTTTTGTTAAGTTAGGAAAGGGAATGGTCTCGAAAATTCTCAAAAACGTTTGCATGCGAAATTAAAATAAAGCCAACACAATTGCCTAGCTGTTGAAAGATTGGGTACGAGTTTCCTGCGTGGCGTAAATCTAGGTGCGGTTGGGAACTACCGGATCTGTTATTTCCGATTAGATTGTGATATCGAAAAAAATTGAGTTGGCTCAAGAGGCCACGATAATTTGGAATTCAAGATCTCTTTCCAATTTCGATTATTTTTCGTTACAGATATCTGTGAAACTAGCCAAGGCTATCAGCGGCGCCACTACCATTGAAGAATTTTTGGATTTGGTTACTGACACCCGAAAACGATCGAAGGTCTCTGGCACTTCCGGTAAGTTTTTAACTCCAGATTTTGTAACCTCTGGGTCTTTTTGACCCAAGCCTTTCATTAACCAAGAACCTTGACTTTCGCATCCACTCAAAAACATTTTTTTATTGGTTCTAATATTTTGACCAATATATTTTTGAAAATTCCAACTGCGGCGAGAGTCAATTCCAAAATTATGATTCAAACTTTTTTTTCTTCGTCAATCCTGGTCATCGCGAATTGGATTTTGCAAAAACCTCGTTATCAACGTTTGAATATCAATTTCCACGTCCCTCAATGAAAATTGCCACAAGGTCAATTTTTTTTTTTTTGTTGCCTTACCAAGGATTTTATCGTAAACAATATTTACCTGGAATTACGAGTAAAGAAACGTCACATACTTTGCAATCGGGATAATCCTCCAGCATACATGCGATATGCACGTGACTCTGTCTTTTCTTATTTTCTATCAATATTGGGAAAACGATAAATCATACACGTGTGGAAACTCGCCGCGAAATGTGCAACGACGTTCTAGTCTCGAGTTCGTACTCGACCAGGGATGAAAATAAGAATTTTGCAATAATAAATGACGACGATACGAAAGAGTTTTATTTCAAGACAAACAATTGACAGCCATTATCAGTTGTTCTCGATCAAATGAATTTTCAGAGCAATAAAAACATTTGTATTCTTCGATACAACTGGAAGGAAAAAAAATGAGAAAAACATTTTTCGAGATACGGAAATCTTTGTCGAGTGAAGGAAAAAACAATTTTTTTTTTTTTTAATCTCCTTGTCTTGGCCACTTTGGGCACTTCCTTTTACAATTAAAGTCCGAAGCGATTACCGAGCAGCAAAAACGCGGTATACCGATGTCAATTATCGTAGTAATTAATTTTTTTCTACGATATTAAAATTTGCACCGTTGGAGTCCAACGAAGAATATTTTATCGATTCACCATTTTTTAGATTTTCGGAATCGCATCAATTTTTCTTTGACATTCAGTTTTTCGTTTGAAAATAATTGTCAAGACGGACAAGGCGTGTCAATTTTTGGCTCTGCTTTCAAAAAAATAGAACAAAATAATGGATTCCGTTGCATTTAAACGATGCAAACTTCAATATAATTTTTTTTCTTTATAATGTGAAAATTACTAGTTAATTATTTATTCAAATTATTTCCCAATGTTTCCAGACAGTTTCGATGGTTTGGAACGATCGAGAGGAAATCTAGCGGTGCCCGCAGGCTGCATGCCAGAATTGCAAACCGTTCGTGTCGAGGACGAAGTAGAATATGACTCAGGAAAATTCTACTTTCCGCCTTGTATTCGACTCAATCGGTGTGGTGGCTGTTGTGGCAGCATGCTATCGTGTCAACCAACAAAAGTGAATATCAAAAACTTCGAATTTGTTGTCTCCACGATAAGCACGTCCGGAGAAGTCATCCCGAATGAAAGAAAAATCATTCCTCTCGAAGAGCACGTCGACTGCGAATGCGAGTGCACAATGAAACAGAAGGTAATGACAATGTTTATCAAAAAAAAAAAAAAAAAAAAAAAAAAACAAACAAAGAATTCCACTCGACGTGTGCGTGTATAGACTCAATCTTTTTTTTTAATTGACCAATCAAAATTATCATTTAAAAAAAACATCGTAATAATAAACGTGCTGAGTATAAAATAATTAATTGTAAAAGTAAAGCAGCAAAAATGGGCTGGAACTTCCTTTCTCCAGTGGAACGAGAAATTTGCATTTTTTTTAATACAAAAAAATGTGAATTTAGGGTTTTTAAAACTATTGAAAAACGTTCGTAACCCATTTTTTCAACTATTTTTGATTTTGATATCAATTCAATGTTCAGAAATAAAAAGCAGATGTGCGATAATTCAAAATGAATCAAATTTGCACTTTTTTTTCATACAAAAAAAATTTACAAATTTTCGAATTATATGGAAATAATTGTTGCGAAAAAAAACTGAAATAAATGTCGATTTAGGGTTTGCAAAAATATCGAATTTGAAGCCCTGACGATTGGATCGCGGACTGTCAATCTTTCCAAAACAATTATCACCAATTTTTTTTTAATTTTGGTATCATTGACTGTTCAAGAATAAAAAAGAATGGCTTTGTTTGCAAGAAGAAAAAAACTCCGAGAAATTGCAATTCCTGTGAAAAACTTTTTTTTTCCATAAACAGTCGATAATTAAAAACGCCTCTTAATTCGTTTTTATGTCTATTTTGCAGGATTGTCCTGTCAAAGCAATATACGAGGAAGACCATTGCGAATGCATTTGCCAGAACTTTGACGAACAAGAAAAATGTGACGACGACTATGAGTTCAAGGAATGGGACGAATCCACTTGCTCTTGTCACTGCAGGGAAGAGCAAGCTTGCAATCCGGGCTTATTGTTTAATCTAGAAACTTGCAGGTGTGAAAGGAAACGTAAAATTTAATAAATTTGTACTTAAGTTTTGGAATGATGGAACTTTAGTCACTTGCGTTCACTCGCCACGTCTTTGTATACGGAAAACAAGAGTTTGAGCATGTTTTTTTTTCAAACTCATTAAATCCGCGCACGCGACACGGCGTTGGTGAAAATTGGAAACTTTCCATCGTGTACTTAATTGAAATTTTATGGGAATTTTTAGAAACGCAACGTTTTTTTGCATCCTTTTTTAATTCAATTCTGAATTTTCGAGGAATGGATGTTCGTTGCACTTGTTTGAGGGAAATTTCGTTGATTTCCTATAGAAATTTCCAAAGCGCTTTTAACTATTCGCCTGCATTCGCAGCGATGCGAATTCCTACCAAAAAGTCGTCATTTCTTCGATAATCTTTGGCGAATGCACTCATTACTTTGTCATTGATGCTTGAAAAATATCATTTTGGTTTTCATTCCATTTTTTTATATTTACGATCATTTTGTACTGAGAAAATAAAGCTTTGCGGTCGACAGAAATTTGCCAAAATGACCAGAATACGAAAATCCAATCTGTCGGCTCAACAAATTTTTTTCTCAGTGCTAAGGTTCGTTACCGGTGATTAATTAAATTCTGCGATTGGAAAAAGGGTCTGCGTGGCGAGACTAACGGTTTTCACAAATTGCACGAAGTCAATAATACCGAATAAGGCTTTCGTCGTTTTTCTTAAACTATCGACTGCTTCAATGCATCAGAGATAACAGAAAAACATTACGATGTTGAAGTTCGCAACGTTGGAGCCCAACAAAAAAAAATTCTAGGCACTCAACATTTTTGTAGATTTTTGGAATCGCCTCAATTTTTCTTCGACATTCAGTTTTTCGTTTGCAAATAATTCTCGTAGATGGACACTGCATATTAATGGCATTACATTTGCATTACAATGCAGTTGCATTACAACGATGCAAACTTCAACATCGTACAACATTTTACACGTCAAATGTTTTTTTTGAGTACGTGCCATTGGGAATCTGGACTGCGTAGATTAAAATAAAGTCTAACGATCAAAAAACTAGAAATAAATAACGAAACCTCGTGATATATAAAAATATAATTATTCAGCATAATAATTTTCTGTATTTTGAACTGTCCTTCGAGACTTTAAATCTAACGATAATTATGCATCGTTATTTTTTTAATTAATGATCACTATGTACACAATATTGATTATTAAAATATTGAAAAACCAAAAATACAATAATCCAACAGCACTTTTTTCTCGTCTCTCGATTATTTTTCAATCATTTCGCACATTCCAGTCAAACACTTTTCACTCTTCTTCTTCTACGTCTTCTTACTAAGAATACACTAGACGAAAATTACTAACGACAATGACAAACGAGACCGATATAAAAAAAAAGAGAAATATTTTGCAGATGCGAGCGCGATGCCAATCCCCGTAAGATGATCCAGACATGGGGAGATTTCCATAGTCTTAACTTGCCAGCAACAACTACTGCTGTTCGGCGACGAGGTAACAAGGACGACCCACAATACTAGTAGGAACTATCGAGACCGATAGATGAATCACGACCTGTTGATCCATTAACATTAACTCCGAGACTAACGACGAGAGAGCGACATTTAAAAACGTCTATTAATCTTGCGTCATACACAAAGATAAAAATAATGGCGCTGTGCATAAATTAAAAATGGAAATTTTTGCGTCCAACTCGTTCCTCGATCAATCAATTTCGACGCTTCCATTTTTTTTTTTTTTTTCAATTATATCGTTCACGCATGTTTTCCTTACTGCTGTGTGATGTACCGAAATACTCGCAGGACTGTATGACGCTGAAGTTTGCATCGTTGCAGTGCAACGGAATCCATTGTTTTATTCTATTTTTTCAAAGCAGAATCAAAAATTAACACGCAGAGTCCGTCTATGAAAATTATTTGCAAATGAAAAACTGAATGTCAGAAAAAATTGGGGCGATCCCGAAAATCTAAAAAATGGTGAATGGATAAAATATATTTTAAATATTTTTATTTCATTTTTTGAAGGCAGAGCCAAAAATAAACACGCAGTGTTCGTCTATGAAATTTATTTGCAAGTGAAAAAGTGAATGTCAAAGAAAAATTGAGGCGATTCTGAAAATCTAAATATTGGTGAATGGAGTAAATATTCTTCGGTGGACTGAAACGATTCGAACTTTAATATCGTCAGGATTATCCGTTTCTCGAATTGCACAATTCAATAGTTATTTGTATATAAAACTTTTTTTCCTATGAATATTTTATACGAAACTCGAGGAAACGTTCGAGTCACTGTTTTCCTGAATCGTGCATTAAACTACTGCATTCCATAGAACGCCGAAGTTTGCAACGTTGGGATGCGACGAAAAATATCTTTTTTTATCGATTTTTCGATTTATCGATGACTTGTTTAATTTTCAAAAATCTATCGAAAACCGATCGTTTTATCAATAGAATTATACTTTCCGTATTTTAACAATGAACTTTGCCAAAGAAAAATAAGAATTTTGTTGCATTCGAACGATGCAAACTTTAACGTCATGCATTTCATGATGCACGAGATTAAGTTGTTATTTCTAGTTCCTTCATACGATCCTTATTAAATAACTGACGTAATACCAATCTTCGTGGCAAAATACGAGCATGTACAGAGATAAGATTCCAACGGGAAAGCTTCCTAGTTGGTCCAAGACTTCCTTCGGCCGGAGAAGAATGTCGAAATAATTAGTTTTATGTCAATTTTCTCGATAATTTAGTTTTTAACATTTTTTAGTCAAATTAACTTTCACGAAGTTGAATTCGCTGTTGTGAAAAACCGCAGAGATCCATCTATGGATATCTGAACGACCCTGGTCTTACGTTTGGAGATGAAAAAATGGCAGGAGTTCGAAGATTGCATAGGAAAGTTACGAATTAACTTATTTTGGACCAGAAGGAATTGCTTCTTGAGGCTCCGGTCTAAATTGACCCGGAAGTCGAAGAAAAATGAAGCCGGAATCCTGTCTTTGTCCTTTTCCTAATTGTTTCGTTTTCCATGGTAAGCTCAGAGATCGAATTATTTTAGGCGTTAATTTACTAGTAAACGTATTCTTAACCCTCCGACGATTATTTTTTTAATCTTTTTCGACCCAAGCAACAACTTTTTTCCGAAAATCTTATTTTTTAAAACGTTTTAATTAAAAATAAAAGAAATTCAATGACTATAAAAATTATGGGACCTCTAAGTAGAATCGATGGAGAGTATTCCATAATTTTTTCAGATTTTTTTCTCTCGAAATACGCGAAATAAAAGGGGCAAGACGAAAAAGACCCATATGATCCGGGGCGCCATAAAAAATCATATGATCCGCGGAGGGTGAATTTCCTTTTGTGTACCAAGCCAAAGCGGAATGGCATGTCTGATCGATGATATTTTTACGACTCGTAGTTTTTTATATTGTTACTCGTGTTCTAAAACAAATGCTTTGTGAAAACTGTTTCATATGTTATTGTATTGAAAACCAAAAAAAAAAATGTTACTTTTTAACTTTGTTTATAGTTATAGAAATTTTCTGTTTGTATATTTCATTTGTAATTATAAAATATAAAAGAGCCTTCATCATTTTTCACGAATTCATTTCGCAGAACATTTTCCATTACTCGAAGAACTCGACGGAGACACTTTGACGAATAATTCAAAATTGCAATTGTTTCGGTGCTTAAAATCAAGAATTTATTCATAATTTCGACAAAAAGCTGCAAAATCGTTTGACAAACTTTCTCATTTCGGTGCTTTTCATTCGATAATTTTCTTCAGCTCTATCATTGCTTCTGATGATCCCGAACTTTCCTAAGAATATCGTTGTTTTTTTCAAAATTGGAACAATTTTGTGAAAAACAAAAAATCTTGTCGGTAAAAAAATTCAAAACGAGTTCCAATCCACGTGATTATTGATCAACGGCATTCGCTTGCTACGGTGTTTCGTGACGGACAGTTAACAAAAATCTACCTTTTCTAGTTTTTATTCCATTTCCAACAACAAAAAAAGTATTTTATTTATTTTTAACGTCGTGATCTTTAATAATAATTTTGATAACATCTCTCTCAACTTTTGTCGCAGCTCGTTTTCTTTTTCCCAGGTGAACTACTAGTTGAACGCGAATGACGTACAAAGCGTTGTAAAACGCTTGAAACTCACGAGAGACACTTATTTGTCTTTGGGTGTGTGTCGTGGCGTTTTTTCAAAAGCAAATTCTTGAAGTATTCGTTTATGGGATCAGTACGATCGAAGAACTCCACCAAGCATGCTGCTTGACGTGTCGAGGGAAAGAGACTTTGATAGCGAGGAATTGACACGTGCGTTTATAACGAAGAGGATTTTTTTTTTCTGTGCAAAAATGAAACTCTTAAAGTTCTTCGCAGTTTTCGGTCTTCTTTCTGTACAGAGGTCCGGGCATCTCCATGTAGTGGCTGATTATACGGGTTGCCATTCGCCGGTTCGAGCCAGACGGACTGACCAGGTTCAGGTACGCAAAATTTGTCTACTGTGACTTTTAACGACTTCCGGAATAATTTGATTGTCGTGAGAAACGAACGATTAATGCCACGAGCAAGCCCCAAGGACATTCAGAGACCCCGAATGATGTTGAAGTTTTCATCGTTGGAATGCAACGGAATTCAATATTTTCTACTATTTTTTGCAAATGGAAAACTGAACGTCAAAGGAAAATTGAGGCGTTTTTGAAAATACAAAAAATGGTGCCTGGATAGAATATTTTTCGTTCAACTCCAACGATGCAAACCAATGCGAGAGACCAATTAATACACAGTAATTGGAAAATTAAGGATCATTGCAAATTGCGACACGATCTAAAATCGACAATCTACGAAAAGATGAGCAGGGCAATCGACTTTGTAAAAAATTCCATTTTAACCCTTCGCAAATCGTGTGGGTCTTTTTTGACCGAAGCAACAACTTTTATTCAAGACTTTTAAAACAAAACAATGCAACGATTATGTAAACTATAAAACCTCGAAGTAGAATCAATGGAGACAATTCCAGAATTTTTCCAGATTTTTTTCTATCCAAATACGAGAGATAACGTGGCAGCACAAAAAGCACTTGTGCGATCCGGGATGCTGTAAAAAATCATATGGTCCACGGAGGCTTAATCGTCGTAATGTCAATTTGGAGCGAATAATTTATTACAGATTTATACAAATCTTCAAGTATTCCGAAAATTTCCTCGCCCCTTCGGAATTTTTGTTAATTAATTGCAAATAAATGGTCCAAATTTTCAGGCAAATGCCACTTAAACAAACGACAGTAAAAATCACATAACTTTTTCAGTCTTCACTCTCTACTTTTGTTTCAGGTAACCACGAGACTGGTGGACCCCCCTAGGTCGACTCTCAGAATCAATGGATTGCTGAATGTAACTAGAAGGAGAGGTATGAATCGAAGAACTCGTTATTCACGAGGATATGTTCAAGAAAGGTGTTAAAAAACATCGTAATTTTGTTGGAATGCAATTCTAATAAATTTTTTTACAAAAACATAACCAAATGGGCGATCGTCAAGAACCATAAGGCGATCTATTGGTTCCAAAGTCGATGAACATCTCGCACGAAAAATTTGGTTTCCGAGGAAAATGCGAATTCATCGAAACTTTTCGCCTCCGTTTCTACCCAGGAGATGATGTTTTTTTTTTCGAAAATCTTGTTTTTCAAAACGTTTTTCATTGGAAAATAAAACTAAAGCGTAAAACTAAAGCTTGTCTTGACTGCGAAATTTCTAATGAAAAAGTGAATCGATCAAAATTTCAAAATATTCCTTCATAATTCTGATATTGGCCGAAGAACGATGGAATTTTGTTCGCCGTGCTGCCATGTAAAATTGATTTAGAAAAAAAAAAAAACGACATTGTCGCTATTCCGAGTAAGCCATAAAAACGAAATAATGGTCAATAAGTTTGAAAAAATTTGTAACAATTCGAGCAGAAATGTTGTTTAGACAAGCGTAGCAGCTGTTTGTCAAACGTTTCATACGTCAAAGAGCACACGCTTGGAATTGCCCAAAGACCAATACAACAAACTTCAGGAGCCATTTACGTACACAAACATTTAGTCGATAGACTCTGCACCGCCGTTTGTGAAACGTCTCTTCTTATCTTGTCAATACTCGAAAAATATCACCTACAGACAAAGAAGCTTTTTGCGACACGTGTAAAAATGCCATGAATTATATACGTTGATTATCGACAACTAAAACAAACCGACGGCACGCCATCTGGGATGCGAGAGTATAAAAAGAAATGGAGCATACGGTATTCGTGAAGAAAAAAAAGGGCGCGGCGACTTTTTGTACCGTTTTTAAAGCTTTTGCCAAAATTCCAGACTGATGATTCATTTATGTGGTCGGAGGATTAACCCTCCGCGGATCATATGATTTTATGTGACACCCCGGATCATATGGGTCCTTTTTGTCCTGCCACTTATATTTCACGTATTTAGAGAGAAAAAAATCTGAAAAAATTCTGGAATACTCTCCATTGATTGTAATTTAAGGTTTCATAGTTGTTGTTGTGGTTGCGGTTATTTTATTCTAAATGAAACATTTTAAAAAACAAGATTGTCGACAAAAAGTTGTCGCTGGGTCGAAAAAGAACCATTGGATCCGTGGCGAGATAATTATTCTTCGTTTTGTTTTCAATTCGATCGTCGATTGGACTTTCGGATGAACGTCCCTGAATATCGAATTTTTAATGAATGAAGACCCAGGCAAAGTTGTATTTGAATTTTTTTCACAATCTCCGTAAAATCCTGTAAAAAGTTGCATGAACCAATCGAATATGCAGGAAATACTTCGAGAGGATTGAAGATATTGGATAAAACCTTCGCTTTACCTGGACGCAGATGCATGACAATCAGTTTTTTTGTTTTCATTTCCTCCTTTTAGAGCCGTTGCCTTCGAGGCTTATGACGATTCTTCCGAAGCACGCAACGTGCCAACCCGTCCCGCACCTCATTGAATTCGCCGCAGATGAAAATCCCTTAGAATTCGAATTCCAACCGGCGTGTATTCGAGTCAATCGATGCAGCGGATGTTGCGCCACTGTTTTGATGTCGTGTCAGATAGAAAGAGCAATTTCCCGAGAACTGCAGATCGTAGTGCGACGCCGCAACCGCCTAAATGACGAAGGGACATTAACAAACGTCCTCGTAGAAGAACACGAAGCCTGTGATTGCCAATGCGCTATCAAGGCGAAGGTATTATTATAGCAATGTGACGATTCAAAGATAGAGACGAGCGTGAAGTGTGAGGCAACAGTTAAAATCTGTCAGAAAAGTTGGTGTCAAGGTTTTTGATAATTTGTTTGGGGAAGCGTGTGTCTATACCAAGCAAATATTTCCCTTTAACGATGTTGAAGTTTGCTTTGTCGGAATGAAACAGAATCCACTATTTTATTCTATTCTTTGACAGCAGATCCAACAATAAACACAGAGTGTCAGTGTATGAGAATTATTTGCAAATGAAAAACTGGATATCGAAGAAAAATTGGATTCCCAAAGTCCCAAAATCCATGGAAAAAATATTTAAAAAAAAATTATTATTCAGTTTTTTGGAGCAGAGTTAAAAATCAACACGCAGTGATCATCGATGAAAATTTTTCGCAAATGAAAAACTGAATGTAAATGAAAAATTGAGGCTGTGCCAAAAATCCAAAAAATTGTGAATTGATAAAATATTTTTCGTCGGACTCTAACAATGCCAACTTCGATATCGTATACTTTTAAATAACTTTGAATAAATACATGATTTCATATTTTTCAACAGCAGTGTTCTTCGAAAGCAGATTATAGCGAGGATTTCTGTCGCTGTATCTGCAGAGATAAGCAGGAAGAGGATGCATGCAAGGAACAATCTCAGAAGAAGATCTGGAACACAGACAGATGCACTTGTTACTGCAGAGAAATAGAACAATGCTCTGAAGGACTGGAGTTCGATTATCTCGACTGCGTGTGTAAACTTAAAGATTAAAACAGGAGATCGCATGGATAGAAGTTCTTGGTAAAAAAAGAGACGTGTACTTTTTGTCAAGAAAAGAGACAGACAAACCTATTAACGATCTACGTCGTTCTACTTAGTTCACGTAATCGCTAGAAAATGTAAATACGTCAAATTCGTTGTTATTCTTTCGCGTTTGATTGAAACTTTTTAAATTTACTTTGTTCCTGTGGAACAGATTCATTTGATCTAACGTTTCTCATTATTTATGGAAGAGGCTTGGCTTATTTCCGTTGAATGATGAGTAAAATTTTGACACACGAATGTGAGTTTTGTTGTACATGGATTTATTGAAAAAATATATTCAGGGTTAATCACACAAAAATATTCGTATTGTTAATTCCACTGCTGTCATTATGTTTGGTTTTTGTAATTTTTCAAGATTGTTTAGCTTCACTCTGACCTGTTGTTACGAAAGTTTAATCAAGTTTGTCAATTTTTTCGATAATTCAGTTTTTAGCGTTTTTTAGTCAAATCGAGGTTCACCAAGTTGAACTCATTTTTGTGGAAAAACGGAGTGATCCATCTATGGGTCTGAACGACCCCGGTCGTAAGTTTGGAGATTTAAAAATGACAGAAGTTCGCAGTTTGCATAGGAAAGTTACGGATTAACTTATTTTAGAACAAAAGAAATTTCTTCTTGACGATCGTGTCTAAATTAACCCTGAAGTCGAACTCAAGCACGGGAACCAATGGAGAGTATTCCATAATTTTTTCAGATTTTTTTCTCTCCTAATACGCGAGATGAAAGTGGCAGGACGAAAAGGCCCCATATGATCCGGGGCGCCATAAAAAATCATATGATCCCAGTGGATATATTTACTAATTTTGGAAATATGAATTCACATTTTTCGTACGAAGACGAAAATAAAAATAATTATGATAACATCTCTTTCAACTTTTATCGTAACTCGTTTTCTTTGTCCCAGGTGAACTACTAGTTGATCGCGAATGACGTACAAAGCGTTGTAAAACGCTTGAAACTCACGAGAGACACTTATTTGTCTTTGGGTGTGTGTCGTGGCGTTTTTTCAAAAGCAAATTCTTGAAGTATTCGTTTATGGGATCAGTACAATCGAGGAACTCCACCAAGCATGCTGCTTGACGTGTCGAGGGAAAGAGACTTTGATAGCGAGGAATTGACACGTGCGTTTATAACGAAGAGGATTTTTTTTTCTGTGCAAAAATGAAACTCTTAAAGTTCTTCGCAGTTTTCGGTCTTCTTTCTGTACAGAGGTCCGGGCATCTCCATATAGTGGCTGATTGTACGGGTTGCCATTCGCCGGCTCGACCCAGACGGACTGACCAGGTTCAGGTATACAAACTTTGGCTACTGTAACTTTTAACGACTTCCGGAATAATTCAGGAGTAATATCCACGAGGCGTTTTTTTCCGGAATAAAACGCCTCAAAAAATTGAAGCGTTTTCGAAAATTCAAAAAATGGTGATTGGATAGGATATTTATCGTTTAACTCTATCGATGCAAACTAATGCAAGACTAATTAATACAGTAAATGGAAAATTAAGAATCATTGAAACTCACGACATGATCCACAATCGACTATCTACGAAGAGATATCTGAACAGGGCAATCAACTTTGTAAGAACGCCATTTTAACCCTTCGCGGATTAACCATTCTCAAAATTCCCTTGCGCTTTCGGAGTTCCTGTTAATTAATTGCCAATTAATTTTTCAAATTTCCAGATACATGGCACTTTAACAAACGAAAGTAAAAACTGCATAACTATTTCAGTCTTCACTCTCTACTTTTGTTTCAGGTAACCTCGACATTGGTTTACCCCGTTAGGTCGACTCTCAGAATCAGTGGATTGCTGAATGTAACTAGGAGGGCAGGTATGAATCGAAAAACTCGAATTATTCACGAGGATGTATTCAAGAAAAGTGTGAAAAATATGGAGATTTCGCTGGAATGCACTTCCAATCATCAATTTTATATAAAAGGATAACGAAATGAGAGATCGCCTAGGACGATCTATCTTCGTAATCGATGACCACCAAATGTTGATTTCCCAGAAAAACACGAATTTATCGAAACTTCCTGGCCCAACTAGAATCAAACGTAATTAACAGTTGCCGATGGAATGAGAAATTGGAGATAATGGCGCAGTGTAAACTCTCGCTGGTCTACAATTAACACAAAAGCCCATAGAGAGCTTTTGGCTTCTAATCTCAATCTCGGGGATTCCATGAAACAAGTTAGAAAAATTGGGAAGATTAAAATTCACGATTTAGAGACATAGCAGCATTCCAAGGCCAAGTGTAATATTTGGAGATAATGCTAATATTTATTCGGTGGTAATATTTCCTGGAGAAACGAGAATGAAGTTGTCCCTCGGATTGGTTCTTAAGACCATAAATTTTGAAGTTTCCTTGAATTGTCTTGATTACGAAATTTCAAATGAAAACGTGAATCGAACAATATTTCAAATTATTCCTTTTTAATTCTGATATTGACCGAAGCACGATGGAATTCGATCGAAAGAACCAAACGAACTAGACGAACCATGTTGAATTGATAGAAATAACGACATGCTCGCAATTCCGAGTAAGTCATAAAGACGAAATAATTGTCAATAAGTTTGAGAAAATTTGTAATAATTCGAGCAGAAATGTTGATTAGACGAGCGTAGCAGCTGTTTGTCAAATGTTATATTCGATGTACAGTACACGTCTAGAATTGCCCAAAGACCAAAGACCCAAAGACAGACTACAGGAGGCGTTTACGTACACAAACTTTTAGACGATAGTCTCTGCTCCACCGTTTGAGAAACGTAGCTTCTTATCTTGTCAATACTCGAAAAATACTACATACAGACATGGAAGCTTCTTACGACACGTGTAACAATGCCATGAATTGTTTACATTGATTATCGACCGATACCGTTTTTAAAGCTTTTGCCAAAATTCCAGGCTGATGATTCATTTATGTGGTCGGAGGATTAACCCTCCGCGGATCATATAATTTTTTGTGACACTCCGGATCATATGGGTCCTTTTTGTCCTGCCACTTATATTTCACGTATTTGGAGAGACAAAAATCTGAAAAAATTCTGGAATATTCTCCATTGAGTTTAATTTAAGGTTTCGTAGTTGTTGCAGTGGTTGCGGTTATTTTATTCTGAATTGAACTTTTTAAACAACAGGATTTTCGACAAAAAATTGTCGTTTGGGTCGTAAAAGAATGGTATGGAAATTCAGCATCATTGCAACTGAACGAAAACTATTCTATCCATGCACCATTTTTTTTATTTTTGCAATCTTAATTTTTCTTTGACATTCAGTTTTTCATTAGCAAAAATTGTCATCGCTGGACAATTGCAATTGAATTTTTGGCTTAGCTCTCAGAAAATAGAATAAAATAATTAATTCCGTTGCGTTTTAACGATGCGAACTTCAACATCAAGAAAAAGAATCATACGATTGGCGGAGGGATAATTATTCTTCATTTTGTTGTCAATTCGAGCGTCACTTGGAATTGTGGATAAATGTCCCTGAATATTGAATTTTTAATGTTTGAAGACCAAGGTTGAATTTTCATTTTCTATGGCCTGCCCAAAATCCTTTAAAAAGTTGTATGAACGAATCGACCGGGCAGGGCAAACTTTTGAAGGATTCAAAATATTGTATAAAACCTTTGCTCTACCTGGACGTAAATGACCATCAGTTTTTCTTGTTCATTTTCCTCTTTCAGAGTCATTGCCTCGTTTGCGTGCGTCGTTGCTTGCGAGACCTGCAGAGTGTAAGCCCATCCCGCACACAATTGAATTCGCCGTGGCTGATAATCCCTCGGTATTCCAAATCGTTCCGCCATGTACTCGAGTCAACCGGTGCAGCGGATGTTGTTACAATAAGTTCTTGTCGTGTCAGGTAAAGAGAGTAGTTCTCCGAGAACTTTGGGTTGAGGTGCGAATCTTCAAGAAACCAGAGGAGGAAGTGATACTAACAAAGGTCATCGTAGAAGAACACACGGACTGTGAATGCCAATGCACGCCGAAGGTATTATTACGGCAATCTGGAGATTTATCGATAGAGACGGGTGCGATATTTATGCCTCCGGGAACTGTGAAAATATTTTTAAAAAGTTGTTGTCAAGGTTCTCGATAATTTGCTTTGGGAAATGTGTGTCGATATGAAGCAAATATTTCCTTTTTAATGATATTGAAGTTTGCTTTGTTGGAATGCAACAAGATTCATTATTTTATTCTATTTTTTGACGGCTCAGCCAAACATAAATATGCAGTTTCCGTCTATGATAATTATCGGCAAATGAAAAACTCAATATCAAAGAAAAATTGAGGCGATTCCGAAGATCTAAACAACGGTGGACGGATAAAATATTTTTTGCTGGACTCCGACGATGCCAGCTTCGATATCATGTATTTTTTAATAACTTTAAACGAAAACATAATTTCGTATTTTCCAGCAGCAGTGTGCTCCGAAAGCAGATTATAATCCGGATATTTGTCGATGTTGGTGCAGGGATGAGCGAGAAGCGGATGCATGCAAGGAACAATCTCGGATAAAGGTCTGGGACGCAGACAACTGCAGTTGTAACTGCAGAGAAATAGAAATATGCTCTGAAGGGCTTGTGTTCGATTATCTCAACTGCGTGTGTAAACTTAAAGATCGAAACACGAGATCGCATGGGTAGAAATTTTTGGTACAAAAAAAAGACGTGCACTTTTTGTCAAGAAAAGCGACACATAACCTGCAGAAGATCTACGTTGTTCGACTTGGTTCGCGGCGTAATCGCTAGAAAATGTGAATCGTTATTTTTCCGAGTTTGATTGAGACTTTTTAAATTAATTCTGTTGCTGTGGAAAAGATTTATTTGATCTTACGTTTGCGTCTTATTTCCGATGACTAAGAAAAATTTTGACACGCGAGTGTGAGTTTTGTTGTACGCTGGATTTATTGAAAATATATATTCAGCGTTAATCACACAAAAAAAGTTCGTATTGTTAATTCCTCTGCTGTCATTCTGTTTGATTTTTGTAATTGTTTAAGATTGATCGGCTCCACTCTAACCTGTTGTCACGGAAATTGAATTAATTCGTCGTCTCGTTGCGAAGTTCATGTTCGTTGGACGTCTCGAGAGCTGAGAGATTCGCATTCTGCTCCTTCCTTGTTTCTTGAATATATTCGACGATTATTTTGTTCCCTTGTAAAAGAGAACTGTGAATATTTGCTATGGACTTGATGGAGGAGGCTAGCGAGTCTGAGTTGACATGAAAACAAACAAAAAAACGACGGGAAAGTAGGATTTTGTAACTGACAGCTCAAGGTCTCGATTGTCTTTTTCTTTTTAATGTAAACAAACCTATAGAAGCGGCGACGTTTTCGATGGTTGCCTCCTCGGCAATCCTCGTACGCTTTGGAGTTTGCGGCATGATTTTGCAACTACAAATGTAATTTTGAACAATAATTTCCTTCTTTTCTTTCACTGTCAAAAGATGGAATTTATGAACGCGGCGCGATCACAATAAATAAACGCGGCGCTGAGGAAACTTGAACGTTGAAGTATAACCAGAAAATGGCGGCAAAAAGTTAGTAAACGGCCATCTTGTGGCCGAAGATTGAAACTCGCGGTAATAATTCTGTATGTACCGACAAAAATTTTAATGTGTACGTGAAAGCTCCACAATTTCAGTAACAGATGGTGCTACGGAGCCATTCGAGTGTTAGTTCCCGCGTTCGGTCGCGAACGCGTGAACGACGCTACACGGATTCATCCATGACGCCGCGGTTTGGAGTCTATTCTCAGGGAAAGCCTTTTTTTCTACAATGTTCCAAATTCCAAATGTTACACAATGTTGGAAAATTATGAACCGGTTCATAAGCTCCGGGTAACTTCACGGAACTTTTTTTCAACGATCCTCATTAAAACGCGTTACCGTATCGTCGTCCAAAATACACATTTCACATCAAATTTCTCAGAACGTTAATTAAATAAGCCCTCGGCGAATAAAAACAGGACCAAACATAAAAGGCTTTGCTAATGTCCTGGCGGTCTCAGATTTTCCTGACTACAAATACGAATAATCCAATTATTCGGATTATCGTCGACACCTTTGAATTAAACGTGTCTCTAGTGTTCGCCGCTAGAGCGCGTTACGCGAAATGAGGTCCCGGAGAAACATAAACCAACCCGAATGATCGCGTATGTCGATTCGAAAAAAACGAAAAGTTGGAACGACATAATGCTAAGAATTTCACGATTCAGATTGTATTAAACGATCGAGCCGGGGGTCTCTCATCGAAAGATAATTCGTCGAAATAACAATAATTATTGGATTGTAACGATAAAGATGTCGCGGTTGCTGGATGCAGCCTCGAGACTTGAGAGAGCTGGTCGAGAGACAGGAAGGGGGGGGGGGGGGGGGCATTATTATTGTTCGACGTCCGAAGAATATATCTTTTGCACCCCATGGTTCTCCAGGTCCCGTGGTATGGCTATTTATAACGCGTTCGAGGATTCTACGGAAGCTGTTCGGCCGGATTCTCTTTCTCTCGCTCTTTTCGTTTTTTCTGCTTCGAAATTGGCTCGAATCGACGATGCATCCAGCGAACGAAATAAACGAAGTTTCGTAATTACTGGGCGTGATAGAAGAGACGAATTTACAATCCCAGGAGAACACCTTCATTTTCGCAAAACCTCTGTTAACGTAAGTTCTCTAACATTGCGTCAATTATCGTTCGGCCTGCACGAGTAAGGGCAAGCTCTCGGCCCAATCGAGTCTCGCGACAGGTGCGCAGAGACGAAAAGTCGCAGTGAGAGCAACGTTGAATGTTTGTCAGTGCGACGCAGAGCCGCTGTTGTTACGAAAATAGAGGCCCGGGCATTTTATTATGGAAATGAGACGCGCCATGGTAAATAAAATTGCTTGTTCGTTTGGATTTGTTGTCGGTGAGGTCGCGAGGACAGTGAATCAATTTTCAATCAGGACCTTTGACTCCTAACCTCCAATTCTTCGATGCTCCATGTTCTCGCGGTCTCTGGAATCCATTTTTCTCAATATTTCGAAAACTGATAATCCTTCACATTGCAGTCAACCTTTTATTTCTTTTTAGCTTTTTCTAAAGTTTTCTTTTTCGTTGTATTTTTTCGCGAGAAAATATTAAACAAAGTTTAAATAAATAAAAAAAACAAACAACGAAATCGGAACAGCATGCACTATGCATAAAGCTTCGAATCACAGTTTGTCAAAATGAAATATGAAGATAAAAAAAGATTGACAGATTTTTAACGGACTCGACGAAGCGTGTTTATACTCCGCGATCCTTCTTCACGATCCGAATGAGAGGGCAATACAAATGTAGACAAATGTATGCATGGCGATTCTATCGGGTTACGGCATATCTCGTCGTATCTTTCGTTGCCTCTCCCTTTCTCTCTCTCTCTCCCTCTCTCTCTCTCTCTCTCTTTTCCTTTTCGTGTTGCCCCGGAGCTTTTTTTTCATCAATTCTCCAGGATCCTTTCGAATTCATAATCCATGCAAATTCGGACTGACATTCATACGAAGATATACGCTCGTGTACACATTTTGTTTTTCTTTCGAAATATGAAGAAAAAAAATCTCTAATCCCGATCACCAATGAACGCTTTGAAATGACATCGTGAAGGTCAATGAGGTCGAAAATAATGCGACGTGTCGATACTGAACCGAAGGCGCTTTTACATTAAAAATAAACAACGATTACGAATCATCGATCGAAACTGTGATCGTTATCAAGTCAGTGAAAAAAAAAAAATCAATTTTATCGTTCTAACCCATTTTTCAACCCTCCGCCTAATACCCTGGCTCTTTTAGGGCACGGGCCCAATTCTCAAATCATATATATACGGAATCAACGTTTTCACTACAAATTCAAAAAAATAACTGGAAAGATAACTGGAATTAAATTTTTTGAAAATTTAATTTTCAACCCAAAAAAAAAACATTTTTAGCTAAACTTCTGAAAAATGCAATTTCAATGCATTACGAAATTTCGAATTAAAGTATAAAAAAAGAATTGAAAATTCAATTTTTTGAAAATTTAATTTTCAACCCAAAAAAAACATTTTTAGCTAAACTTTTGAAAAATGCATTACAAAATATTGAACTGAAGTATAAAAAAATAATTGAAAATTCAATTTTTTGAAAATTCAGTTTCAATTGAATTGCAAAAAGAAAAAAATGATAATTTTGAGCTAAATTTTATAAAGGCGAAAAAAATTTTGCAAAACATTTCGAAAAGTATTCCAGGTCAGAAACACGCTCGGACTTATTTTACCCAGTGTGATTAACTGTCTCAGAGCCGATAACGATATTATAACAATGAGTTGGAAAAGACAAAGTGATTCGTTGAAGAACACTGAGAAAAAAGTCTGACCGCAGTGACAAATAGTTTTACACAGTCCAGACATCGTAACCGAGAGCAGGAAAAGAGAGAAAGGGTGGGGGATCAACGGAGTTGACGACTCGGGTCCTGTGGCGCCACAATTTTTTTCTCTCATCCGTTATAATTGGCGACGAAGAGGCGTCGATTTTAGTCGAACGTTCGGGCAGCGACCAGTACCGACTTATTTGCTCCCCGTCAAAATTGCAACAACCGAGCAAGAGTCTCGAGATGCTCGTACGAAAAATACGAGCACGTACTCAATATCGAGAAAGGAACGTTATTTTTTTGGACTATACATGTTGTTAAGCCTGAACCGGCTCACGTGGCAATCGTGCCAAAGTCATACGTGAGATTTTTCGATTCGTTCCGAAAATTCGATTTCTTTTTTGTTAAATTCACATTTTTTAAAAGTCGGAGTTACACACATTTTGAGGATCGTTATTCTCGATTTTTTTCTATACAGAGCGACCGGAGGGTCGCTGATGACCGAGACGCATTAAATACGCTCCGGGTCAAATTGACCCAGTGTGGAAATTCACTATTTTTCAAAATTCGGAGCTACACACATTTTGAGGATCGTTATTGTCGATTTTTTTCTATGCAGAGCGACCGGAGGGTCGCTGATGACCGAGACGCATGAAATACGCGCCGGGTCAAATTGACCCAGTGTGGAAATTCACTATTTTTCATTCCAAGAAACTTTGAGGATCACGTCGAAGCAACAAATGGAAGAAAAAAAGGGAAAAAGGAAGTTTAAGAGAGAGTGAAGTATAATTAGTTATCAATGCACATGGACACACGGACGATCCGCCATTTATAAACACATAACAAATTAACATAAACAATGAGAAATCATAACCAACTCAACATGAGGAATATAAAAGTAGATTTCGTACGTGAACAACCCGAGCCGAGCGTTTCTTTCGTCTTCAAGGTCAAACATGTCTGCAACTCATTAACAAAAAGCAAGAGCGACAAGAAGACAGAGGGGGGGAGAACGAGAAAATAAAAGAAAGAAAAAAAATGTAATAAGCCGCCCAAGAGTTCGTAACACGGTAGTTCACGGCTTAAGTCGTATTAAAGGCACATCGAGGCTCCGGTCTCCTCTGAATAGCCATCATTTCATATACCGAGGATTATACCAAACTCGTCAAGCCTCTACCGCCTTCGATAAAATCCTTCATCATTATATTATTATTATTTCTTATTCTCACCCTGCGAACCGACAAAAAAGACGTTTCGTCCTCGGTTTTCACGTCTGGATGCTACCTCGAAATTCAAAATCCTCACCAACACCTTGTAGGAAATTCTTGTGACGATTTCTCATCCGAATAACGTCCGGAATGAATATTTTTTTGACCCTAACAGCATGAAAACTCGAGCAATGCTTTACTAACGAATACACATCTCGTCACGAGTCTTCATCGTCGGAAAAGCGAGTAAAATAAATTACGCGGGCGTGACGAGAAAAACAGGATTCGAAAACATGAAATCGTCTCCTGGAACATCATTTTTATTCGATCCTGATAAGATTTACGTTTGCGACGTCTGCATGACAGAAATAAAAAATCTCTACACAGATTTTATTGTTTTTTCGTTCATTTCCTTTGGTATACCGTTCCCTTTACCCAAACAGACCCAAACGACCTTGAAAATATGAAAAAGCGGGTTCTCCGAGGTCCTGACCTTGAAAATAAAAAAACTGAGTGAAAAATAGTTCTGTCTGGGTTTGTTTGTTTCTTTGGGTTCGATTAGGTATGTTTGAGTTTGTTTGGGTTTAATTAGGTCTTTTGGGTTTGTTCGGGTCTGTCTGGGTTTTCACGGGTTACGGTATATCTATATACATGCATAATTTCGGCTTATTTCGCTCTCTATCTCAGTAAAGAACGAATCATGCACTGGTAGGGCGCAAGGGACAAGGGCTGCCTGCTACTTGACGAAACAGTCGAAAGAGAGAGTCACGAGAGAAAAGGAGAATGAGGGAGAGGACAACAAAAAGTCAGTTTCTACCTGCAGCGGCAAGGCTTTTTGGCAGCAGCACGCCACAGCGTAGTCTGCGAGGTCACTGCACTCGAAAGAAGGATCTTTGGTCATCCGGAATATACACTTTGCCAGGTGTCTGCTCTCTCGAGCGATTGTAGAATCGATACGACGATCTGTCATGCTCTTGTTCACGATCTTTCTCTTAAATCAGACTTGCGAACGTATAAACATTCGTCGAGTTCTCAAAAAAAAAAAAATATTAGCCCTTCGCTTGCTCCACTGTTTCAAATCTAAACGCCAATTTCGCACATTTCCGAAATTTGTACAAAATCAATTTAACATTTTTTTCTCAACGAAAAAACATAATTTCGAAATATTTCGAGCTTAATAAGTCACTCCTGATGAACAAAATTCGAACAAAAGGAACGATCATTTCAAAAACCCGCAATGGAAATGAAAGCAAAACACTTTGTAATGGGCAAAAAATGATTTTTTTTTTTTCGTCATTCTCGTTGACCTACTGTCGCTGGAGTGACAGAAACGATGAAACGTTAAGTGAACTTATGGCTAGTACACGACGAGAAACAAAACCCAATTCCCATCTCAAAGTCACGTAGCTAGAACGAAAGTCAGTTCACAATTTGTCAAGATATCTTGGTTGAAGACTGTTGATTTTAGGATAAAATGACGTGAATGCGATTGTGAAGAATCTAGGCATTTAGTATGGTCACGTTTCTCGCCTCGATCCCGTTAAAATTATGATATTGAAGTTTACATGCATCGTTGGAATGGAAGGGACTCCATTATTTTATTTTAATTTTTGAAATAAAAAATTAACATGCAGTGTCCGTTTTGACAATTATTTACAAATGAGAAACTAAATGTCAAAGGAAAATTAAGGCGATTCCGGAAACTTAAAAAAATGGTGACTGGATAAAAAATTCTTCGTTGGACTCCAACGATGCCAAACTTCAATATCGTTGAGATTTTCTAGAGAGATTTTGTTCGAATTTGTTAATTTTCCCAGACACTTTTCACGACGAAATAAAAAGACGAAACTGTAGAAATTACAGTTTGGCCCACATCACCAAGGTCTACCGTCAGAATAAGCGATCAGCGTGACATCCAATTAGCCGTGGCCACTGATTACAACTTTTGCTACCTTATTCAGCCACTGTCGGTCTGTGGGACCAACTTTCATTATTTTTAATATTCTGCTATTCGGACTGTGGCAGTGTTGAACTTTCGTATAAACAATTCGAAAGCATTCAATTTTGGGTTTTGAATGCAAACAATAAAATTTCTAAAATGAAAATTCGTGAGGATTGGAACAGAAAATTTGCAAAAAAATGATTTTCGTCGTTCAAATTATCTTTTTTACAATAAAAAATAACGTGGCAAATTTGAGGGAAAAAAAAAACATTTTTCTTACTATATTTCCACAGCGTCGGCCTATGGGACCGCCAAATTTTTTTTTCCCCCTGCAATTTGAATTTTGGCATTTAATTGTCAAACTATCGTTAAAATAATTCGGAAGTATTTGATTTTGAGTTCAAAGTGCAAAGAATGGAATTTACAAAGTGAAAATTCGTGAAGATTGGAACGAAAAATTTGGAAAAAACGATTTTGGTCGTTCAAATTCTTTTTGCAATATAAAAAAGTTGCAAATTCGAGGAAAAAAAAGGATTTTTCTACAAAATTGATTATTAGGACGAGGCTCGAAGCTGTCTCGATGGTCCCGCCTGTACGTCCTCAAAAAAGATCGCCTGGTCGTATATGTTTGGGTAGTTGGCTCAATCGAAGCTTTAAGTACGAGCGATTCGAGCAGCCTGGCCAAAAATGTGACAGGTCGAAACTATAAAGTACGAAGATGAAATGAAGCAGAGGAATATGGTAGGATCGAGTCTGGTGTTTATACAAGAAATAAACTCGTTGAGGCTCGGTTCGTTTCGACTTTTTATTGGCTCGTCGATCTCATTGATTCATTATTGTTATCGCCTCCTTTTCTTCCTCGCCAGATTCTCTTTCAATATTTTTGCTTTGATTTCTCGGAAAGGTCATAATCGCGAGAGGCGGATGAGTTAATATTGCAAAAGTTAACCGCAGGGAGCTCCGACTTGAAAAAAAAAAAGAAACAAAAAATTCGCACTCTTTTTATTCCTATTTTTTATCATTTTTGTCATGTCGTTTTCGATCGAAGCTGGAGTCGGCAACATTTTCAAAAGAAACATATAGTCGTGGCTCTGCATGCGAAGAAATGCTCTCGAGACTGTAACATTAATATTAGGTGACGTTTAGAGAGAGAGAGAGAAAGAGAGAGAGAGAGAGAGAGAGAGAGAGAGAGAGAGAGAGAGAGAGAGAGAGAGAGAGAGAGAGAGGCGATGCCTCGTAGCCGAAGAAATAATCCAGCTGTGCTAAAGTCGTTACAGTCCCAGATCGACTTTTTCTTCTACTCGTTTCTTGGGTTCGTGTATATCAACCTATTTCGGTGTAATATGTAGTTAACCTCTATCGAAAAATTCGAACTCAACGAAGAATTTTTCGAATCGTTTCCTTGAATGAAAAAAAAAACTTGTACCCGAAAACGATTACGTTTAATTAATGTGTCGTTAGAAAAATCTACGAAAGGGGAAGAACGAGTTTTCTAAAAATAGCTGCAAGGACCATGAAAAAAATTTTAGAACATTGAAATCAGTTTTGAACGAACGATTATCATTATTTTTGTTTTTATTTATCGGGGAGAAAAAAGGCTGAATTTTTTATGAATCTCTCGGTGAATATCGATCTTTTTTTTTTTTATTATCTCCTCAACTTTATCAGCCTATGAGGCTTTTTGGGAATCCCAAAATATTTGACTGCGGGCCCAAAATTTAACTCGTCCGCGGACTGGACGAGCTTCCAGTCTTTCGTCTCCTTCTTCTCTCCCCGTGGATCTTTCTGCGGAATAAAAGGAAGAATGCTTCAATGCACGGAGTCGAGAAAGTCACTCCGATGGCGAGGAATGGTCCAGGAGAGTCGGAGTCAGAGAGAGAGAGAGAGAGAGAGAGAGAGAGAGAGAGAAGCACAACGATTTAAAAAAGATGAGATTCTTCTTCCTCTCTTTGGCAGCCTCGAGAAGTTTTCTGACGAAAACGAAGAATACGATGACAACGAAGCAAAGAAGACGAAGAAGAATGGATAAGAGAAGGAGCAGGCGTGACGAATAAGACGCAGAAGAAAGAAAAACAAAGAAAGAGACACGAAGTAAAAAAAGAGGCAAGAGTGGAGATGAAAAGAGATAAAACGAGGCTAAAGGCTAGAAACGAAAAGAGATGAATCGACGAACAAAAGCAATGTGGCGCAGTGCGAGAGGAAGAAAAAAGAAGCAGAAGAGTGAAGAAGAAGAAGAAGAAGAAGAAGAAGGAAAAAGCGATAAAATAAAGCAGAGAAAAGTGGCTGGGCCATGGAGAGTGTTGCGACGCTGTGCAGCCAAGACGAAAGTGTGGAAGAGAGAAGTCATTTACGAAGGAAGGAGAAGCTGAAAAAAGAACAACGCTCCAGTGGCCCTTGAGGGAACGGTGGATCACGCACTCATGTGTTATTCGTGGTACGAGATGAAAGAGAAAATACGAAGCGAGAGAAACTCGGTGGAGGCAAAAAGTAAAAAAAAAAGAAAAAAAACAGACGAGGGAGATGCAGAAAGAGGACGAAAAAAGGGAGACCAGCTCGTAAGAGAATATGCAGAAGGGCTAACGGCAGGAGTCCGAGCATAATCAAGAAACTAGGCATTTCAGGAGAGAGTGCAACATCGCACGAGCGTTGGGAATATTTCGGGACGTTCACTCACTCATCGCCTTGACTTCCTCCAACTCTGTCCTTCTGTCTTTAGATTCTTTCGGCCCTTCGCCCAGTATCGTTCCATATTTCCACCGTGACAACAAACCCCCTTAACGTGACGATATTGACGTTCGCATCGTTAGAGACCAACGATAAATATTTAATCCATTCACCATTTTTTAGAATTTCAGAATCGTCTCAATTTTTCTTTGACATTCAGTTTTTCATTTGCAAATAATTTTCATGGACGGACACTGCGTGTTAATTTTTGGATCTGATTTCAAAAAATGGGATAAAAGAATGAATTCCTTTCGTCACGTCGTTGCAATCGGTATTTTTTTCAGCAGAGACAAACATTAGTTGATGATTTATCGGGATGAAAGAGACCACGGTTGATAATTGCTCGGCAAACCGTCCGAATCCCATGCACGAGAGAAAAAACTTGACAGATACTTTCGAAAGAAATTTATGGAAAATCCATCGAGCTGGCGATATTTCACTTTGGAGTTATCGATGGGAAAATTATTTTATAGATTTTCTAACGCGGTTGGAAATTCATCGGTCGGAACCCATGGCAATTTAAACATCCATTAAAAGACAAACTGCGTGTACCCTTATCCTATTTATTCACGTAAATATTCAAAGGCAGGTATCGAGAGATTTAAATGTCGACTTCTCGGGCTTATACACTCATGGACAGACACATACACACAGGCGCGAATGCAATCCATCCCGATTTACACGTTGTATCGTTTGCATATACAATCACCCCTTTCCAGCTTATCGCATCCTGCAGGATGTATATCTCATTGTATCAATAATTGAATCGTAAATTGGTATTCGGTGACGTATCAGGGGGAAGGGGTCGATTGGATTCTCGATTATTCTCAGAAGCATGAAGGGTTTGTTTGGTGAAACCACACCTTCCTTCGTTCTGTCTCCCTCTCTCTCTCTCTCTCTCGCTCTCTTTGGAGTCTTTCTCCTTTGTACCTCCCCGTTGAACTTACTTTTTACCTTTATTTCTTTCATTTGTTTCTTCGAAATGATCCTCAAAGTTTCTCGGAATGGAAAATAGTAAATATACACACTGGGTCAATTTGACCCGGAGCGTATTTTATGAGTCTCGGCCATCAGCAGCTGTCCGGTTGCTTTTTATAGAGAAAAATCGAGCCTTCGCTCGGAATATTCTTCAAAATGTGTGTAACTCCGAATTTGGAAAAATGTGCATTTTACAAAAAAAATCGAATTTTGTCAATTTTACAAAAAAAAATCGAATTTTGTCAATTTTTAACTTCGGTGATCCTTCGCCGGAAATGTTGTCATTGGAAATCTTTTTAATTAAATGAAAAAAAAATTATAGGGAAATATCAGTACGGGTCCTAGTGACCCAGTGTGTCTACGAGGGATAAATATTTTATTTGCAACGAAAATCCTCTCTCTCTTTCGCGATCCATCTCTTTCTTCGAGCGTTATTGTGTGCACGCGGTGTATTTATCTGGCAACCTCCGAGTGCCGAGAAGGACCGGTAGCAATGAAGAGAACAGAAAAATTGAGAGGAAGCATGGAGAGAAGGAGGAGAGAGGCTGCCTTCGGTGTTGGCCAGTAGCAGTTGCACGTAGGAGCAGTCTGCGAGGCGAAGGAGATCGGGAGAGGAAATAAAATGAACGGAGGCTCCGTACGATCGCGAAAGGGAAAGAGGAAGAAGAACTCGCAGGAAAAAAAGAAGAGAAACCAGTGAAAAAGGAAAAGAAGGACGAAGACGAGTGGTTTACGAGTTCGGGAGCAAAGAGGGCCTCCTTAGTCAGAATAAAAATAAGAGGGGAAAGGTACGAGCATGCAGCCAAGCTCAATCCGAATTCAGCCAACTTTAACGCCACAGAGCAGTAGCGACACAGTGCGAAAACCATGAACAGAAAATATCGAAGCCAAAAAGACCAACAAACTCTGGATTACGTACAGGGTGTCCAGGAAGTCCTCGATCACTTTTCTTACAATATATATTTATCCATTCCCAACAGCTTTTTAGAGAAGAAAACTTTTCGACCGGAAGCTCTCCAAAAACGCAAATAAATTCTCACGAGAAAAGGATTCAGCTTTAATTTCAATTGGAGGAAATATTCGGATTCGTTATGTCGATTAATGCCACGAAGCATGATAAAAAATATTATATTTTTGGCAGCCAGAGAATAATTTACAGAAAAATGTCTGAATCTCGTTGGTGAGAGTTCACGAAAACTATGGAAAGGAAAAAAAAGTGCCCGAGGGTCAATTTGGCAGTTGATTTGACGTGAAATGTCTCGTACATACATGGAAGCAGGGATTGTGTTTTGCAAGGAGGAAAGAAGGAACGGAATAGGGAGAAGAGGAGAGACAGAGAAAAGGAAAGATTAAAATTCTTTTCTCGTTTATCATCTCGCTTCGTCTTCCGTTCGCCAGCTCTCGATGAAATTTATATTTTCGTGGAAGTCCCCGCAGGGACCCTGTTCTCGCACCCTCGTAATTACGCAACTCCTGCCAACCGCGAGAGAGAAGGAGAGAGAAACGATTTTCGTTGTAAATAAAATATTGACCGCTGGTAGACACACTGGGTCACTGGGACCCGTAATAATTTTCTCATTTCATTGTTTTTATCGAACAAAAAAGATTTCCAATTTCAGAATTTCCGTCGAACGATCACAACAGTTGAAAATTGAGGAAATTCGATTTAGTTGTTTGTAAAATTCACATTTTTCCAAATTCGAAGTTACGCACATTTTGAAGAATATTCCGAGAGAAGGCTCGATTTTTCTCTATGAGAAGCAACCGGAGGGCTGCTGATGGCCGAGACCCATGAAGAACGCTCCGGGTCAAATTGACCCAGTGTGTATACTCTGACTATTTTCAATTCGAAAAAACTTCTAGAATCATTTCGAAGAAACAAATGAAAAAAAAACGACAAAAAGGCTGCGAGGTGCAAAAGAGAAAAACTACAAAAAGAACGAGAGGGAGAGAGACTCGTGTAATCACGAATGCAGTCAAATTATCGTTCGCCTGAAAAAGATCGCTCTGATCCCGCGTAGCTTTTCTAACAATGTGATTCATTAAAATCAAAAGGAAACGTGCGTCTTGTGATTTATCGATGAAAAAAGGGTGGAAGGGCTAGAGAGACAAGGACCGAGAGGAGGTTGCACCCTTAACAACCGTCAAGGAATCCCGCCCCCCTTTCGTGTGTAGCGTACCAATGAGAGAATCAAACTCTAGATCGCGCTATTAGTCATAGGGTTCACGTAACATCGAAGCAAAGGGAATTCCCCCTGATTCGCGAGACCCCGCTCAGCCGGCTGATCGTCCGTGACTCTATGAGCATCACGAATCGATCTACGACTCGATTTGTCGTAATCCCTTGAACTCCGCTGAATATTCACACTTTCCAAGTACATCCATTTGAATATAAATGTACAGCAACGTAATAATTGTCCTAAGACTAACCACAAACAAATCCTTTCGACCAGCGATAAAGACGAATTCATCGATCGTTTGAAATTTGCCATAAATCAACAGTCACGGTAGCAGCTCGTCGCGGTGTTATAAACAAAATATAAACGTTTATGAGGAGGATTAACAGGACGACCCGTAATAACGGAACGTCCCAGAAGACAAGTTGAAAAAAAATCGATCCGGTGAGACGAAAACGAAGAAAAAAAAATTTTACATATTGCCAGGTCGATCTTTATGCTCTTTGGGAATTCGTAGCAGGAAAAAATGATCGACACGAATTCGTAAGTCTCAAAGTTCCTTTGACTCCTTCCTGGACTTGAAAATTCTTTTTTTTCCATTTTTCTTTATATAACGAGACAAACTTTCTTGGGACCAAGTACGAAAGATTTATTGAGGACGTACATTTGCATTCAGAGAAAAAAAAGCCTGCAATTTTTCGTCGTAGTCGCGACTGACGAAGGAAACGAGACTGGATGGCGTTCCATCGTACGAACGACAATCGACAAATCTTTTTGCTAACGTAACGAACGACGCCGATGCATTTTTTCCTAAATCTTCATGTTATCTCATATTTTTTAAATTCCTACGACAATAAAAAATTAATCGGACCTCTTTGTCATTCAATTAAGACATAGAGAAAGTTCGGAACACCTGGTGACGTCGTTAAGCGTTTTTAAGCTTACTAGTCACTTTATCCACCGTCAGTCTAATAAAATTTCAATTAGAGCCGATCTTATCGCTTTGCAGGACGGTGGCATCCGTGCATTAGTAACTTCTGAATCATTAACGAAGTTTTCATGCAACTTTCAAATTTTCTTGTTCTCGAAGAATTTTTGGTTGAATTTTCAGGCAAAAGTATCCGAGTTTAATAATTTGATATCGTTGGAGAATTTGTTTGTGAAAGAACGTTGTAAAATTGCAGTTCATTAAATATTTATGGATGCTGCATTTTTTATTATTTTTGTTATTTCGATCATGAGTGATTATTTATTTCGATTAGGACGATTCTATGTTTATTCATTTTCTTTCATGGTTCACTCGGTCGTCAAATGTCGTAACTCCCAGCCAGCCTTTTTTGTTATGGATTTTTATGGGGATTTATCAATTTTTATAGATTTTCATCGATTTTTATGGATTCTCGTGAAGTTTATGGATTATTGTGGATTTTTATGGATTCACCATAAACCTTTTAAAAATTTTTTTTTTTAATAATATGAACGTCGACACGTTAACGATAATCCTGACAAAGTGGAAAACAATTGACAATCCCGTGAATGGTATGAATTCACAATGAGAGTTGAAAATTGAAACAAGTTTTTTACTCTTTGTGTGTTTTTTTTTTTTTTTTTTTTTTTTTCTTATAGTGAATTTCTAAAATCACAAAATCGTCGAGACGAAACTTTTATGCTTGGATTATGTACTTGAGCAAAATTAATGCGGGTATAGTCTTGATGAGGGATCGAAACAAGTTCTTTCAGGATGCAGCGATTTCTCAACCGTACGATACCATATGGCCAGTGCAGCTCGCTTCGTGCTTCTTCCCCAGGCCCCAGGATCTCACAGGAGAGTTCGCGACTAGTACACAGGGTCAATGGCATTTTCGACTTCTCCTTCTTTCTCCTTTTCTCTTTCTCTCTCTTCGACTATCTATTTTTGGAATTCTGGTCCCTGGCACAATAATTATGACTCGAACTAATTCATCAAGCTGTACAAAGCGTTCTGGCTTCCACCTTTTTCACTCAGAACCTAAAATAATTATGAGAGAAGTAGAAAATGAATAAACGAGATACTCGAGTGACTATAGCGATAAGAACGTTAAAATGAATGTTACGATTTAAAATTCGCCTCGTTCGTCTTCCCCATCGATTTAAAGTAGCGGCAAGGCCCGATAAGAAGTGAACTTTGTTCAAAAGTCTTTTTCTCGCCCTCAAACATTCCACGATTCCATTTCAACAAGAAAAAAAGAGAGTAGAGCTATTTTACTCGCGATACTCCTCAACAAAGATCTGGGAACCTCCTTCCCATGAACTTTTCACTGTCACCGTTCTATCGGAATAATAAAGGCAGCTGTCTTCTACCGGAAGTACCTCCTGACAGGTTCCGGAATATGGCTCAACATTTCCTCGTACGCAGAGTGGCTTTTTATGGACTTTGGAAAAAATTGAATAAAACATGAAACGTTTCAACTTTGAGTCTTTCAATATCGTATAAAGTAATTACACGCTATGGGGAATCACCATTTTCCCGAATCACAATTTTTCAATCGTAATTAAAAAAAAAAAAAACATAAAATTTCGTCAAATTTCGTAAATGCTTGAAAAAATCTTTTTCGATTTCCTCGTGAATTTTTCCGACGATTTAAATGAACATTCGATTTTTTTGTGCTTTAATGACGAGTGAGTCTTTTTTGAATGTAGAATTTTGTTTGTAAATTTCAGTGCATGTTGATGGAGTTGGAGAAATTGTTTTTGCCCGAGTTCCTGTGTCTTGTACGAGACAGAAACATCGAAATTGTTTCTCCTTGTTTTGTGTATGTGTGTGCTCTTTCAACTCTTTCTCGGTCTGTGACTCGTGGAGCCGCGGACGCGGCTCTCGCGAGAATAAAGAATTGTGGAACGCGTATGTATGTACCGATCAACGATCTCTCGCAATCGGCCCTTTTCTGCTCATGTGTATATTCGAAACATGAAAATGCACACACGAAGGTAAAAAAAAAAAATTTAGCTGTACTCATCTCCCCTTTTCTTTCTCTCGTCAACTGGTCGTCACGATCGCTCCAACAACGCGTATAAGCTCGAGTGCAATTTTCTCGAGCGCAATCTCGCACTCCCTGGCAATTATGTTGTTTCTTATCCGCAGCCCTCGCTCTCTCGCTCTCTTTGGACTTTTTCTCCTTCGTACCTCTTCGTTGAACTTCCTTTCTCCCTTTTTTCTCCCATTTGTGTCTTCGAAATGATGTTCGCAGTTTCTTGGAATGAAAAATAGTGAATAAATACACTGGGTCAATTTGACCCGAGCTCGCGACTATCACACAAGGTCAATAGCATTTTGGACTTCTCCTTTTCTGTCGTTCTCTCTTTTTTTCGAGTCTTTCTCCTTTGTACCTCTTCGTTAAACTTCCTTTCGCCCTTTTTTTCTTCCATTTGTGTCTTCGAAACGATCCTCGAATTTTTTTGGAATGGAAAATAGTCAATGTACACACTGGGTCAATTTGACCCAGAGCGTATTTCATGTGTCTCGGCCATCAGCGACCCTCTGGTCGCTTTATATAGAGAAAAATCGAGATTACGCTCGGAACATTCCTCGAAATGTGTATAACTCCGAATTTTGAAAAATGTCAATTGGACAATAAACAAATAGAATTTTCTCATGTTTCAATTTTTGTGATCATCCACCGGAAATTTTGTCATTGGAAATCCTTTTTATTCGATGAAAAAAAAAAAAAATTACAAGATGAAATTGGTACGGGTCCCAGTGACCCAGTGTGTATACGAGCAGGCAACATTTTCTTTGCAACGAAAATCGTCCCTATTTTTGTATCAATAATTAACAACTTCAAAATCTTTCACACATTCCATCGTCTTCGTGTCGATGAATATTCTGCGCGTTCCTCAAGTCCAAGAACTCGTAATACTTGTAGTATACTTACTGTAACGATCTTACTGGTAATTACTCTTTCACTCATTCTCCCCATTTATTCTTCGACCCGCGAAAGCTTATTCGTAATCATGGCCTTTTTCCCTTCGTAGACTTTGTGCCCTTGCACGAGAAACAGGAATCATGTCCATGGTGACCTTCATGCACATCTTCCAACAATCCCCATATAATTATTTAGTGCCCTCACTCACATGCGTTTATTCCCTATCCTGGGAAGACCAAAACAAAACCAACGATTCGGAGCTGAGCTCGAGGCTTTTTTCTTGGCTTTTTTTGTACAGATTTATTTTAAAAAAATACTTTGACGAACGAAAGGTAAATATGGGACGAAAATGCACAAAAGAAATTCATCATTATACGAAGAAATGCTTATGAACGTTATTGAACGACGATCGCACGAATTAAATTCCCGTTTAATACGAAAAGCGGACACACGTCAAGTCCCGTTGATCCTAAAAAACCGAATAAACGTCTTTCGAGGTTAAACATCGACTCTTGCTGGTTTCAATCCAGATCACAGAGTTTGTTTACCAAAGCGACGTCTCACAATCCCCAACGAACTCCTTAGGCATGTATATTTGCTTACACGTAGATACGACAGATAATTCGAAACGAGACGTATTATAATATCTACCGGTCGAGCATGAAACTCGATGAAGACCAAAGGTCATTAGGATCAACATTTCCAGTTTATAGAATTTTACGTATTCACCAGTAAAAATGTTGAATTTCGAGACTGTCGAGTATTTTTCTAGAAAACGGTACAATCTTGGCATATTACGATTTCCGGTTTTGTCAATCATTTTCGCCACAACAATAAAAAACGATATGTCGTGATTCACAACGTGTTGCGTCTTCGCGATTTGCGAGATTCGTTCGATTCCTCGAAGACGAGAAAAAGCTCGAATATAAAAAATGTTTGTTTTCTCAATTGTGCTACCGATCTGTTAAGTTATTAGAAGAGGAAAAACTAACAACTGCATAAAGAGGATCCTGAGTGACTTGGGATTCATAAAAAAGTGAGGTTATGTTTACCAGCCGCATCAGCTGTCAAGCGCGACGCGCATGCCAAATATGGCGGGGCGATTCCCGTTTTGAGCGAAACTGGAAACTTTCGACAGGGTGAAGTTCAAATTTCTGATATTTCCCAGTATCTATTTTGGCTTATGTACTAAAAATTTTCTTCCCGCAATGACCTTGGTTAGGCTCCACAAGGATCAATTTTTTTCATCAAATGTAAATTTTTAAACAATAAAAAAACCCTCAACGGTTGTTTTTCTCCAATTTCATTTTTAAAAACCGCCACGTTCGATATTCCGAAGGGATTCGTCCACATAATACGAAAAACTGCAGTCTAAAAAGTGTATTCGAAGCGACGATCGTAACTCCTCAAACTGTTTCTATTTT
This sequence comes from Hyposoter dolosus, assembly GCA_963921915.1. Lineage (NCBI taxonomy): Eukaryota > Metazoa > Arthropoda > Insecta > Hymenoptera > Ichneumonidae > Hyposoter > Hyposoter dolosus. The sequence continues at coordinate 18,521,837 of OY998129.1, read as the reverse complement.
CGTCGTCGTCGCAAAGTCTGTTAGTGATAATAAAAAAAAAATAAGATATCGTATTCGAGATGAGAGATTTCGGTATGAACGTGAAGCGTCTTGAACGGCTCACAGCGAAGATGAGCGGACGCAAAGAAAATATACACAGGAAAGTGGGACCCGTTGTATCGACCGGACTTTGACCCCGGAGTGCGCGAGTGTAAACAACAGGTACGTTGCACCCTTGTGATTCCGAAGTAAAGAAACACTGCGCGAAGAATCGCACACATAGAGAAATAGAGAGGGAGAGGGAGAGAGAGAGAGAGAAATCTAAACTTTCGAACGACGAGCGAAAGCAGTAAACTTCACTTGATAGTGCACTCGAGTGTACGAATGACGATCGAAAGATAAAAAGGAAGGAAGAAAAAATCGTATACAAACATGTCCATATCTATAGAGCACAAAACTACTCTTGGCCATTACGATGCAGGAGCTACGACACGCCAAGTGCATCGCGAGTTAACGGCCCCCGCGAGGACACGCCCTACTACGAGGTTAGGTCTACTAAATTTCGTCTTCCTGGTTACCTCCACCCTCGTCTTTGTCCTTCGACTACTTGCGTATCGACATCAGGGTCACAATAATATTTCGACCTTTATTATTTCCTCCTTCCCGGAGGTCGTTTTATGTCGAAAGAGAAATTGTTGCGGTTCATTAAAAACGTACGAATGTTTTTTTTTTCCGTGACATTCATCGTGAATAAAGAATTTTCTTTTATTTTCAATATACAAACATGAATATTCGAGCCTGCGCAATTCGGCCTGGCAAAAATACTTCGCGCCATATTTTTTTACATTATTTTAATATATTGAATTACAGGAAAAAAAAGACTTATTTTTATTTCTAATTAGTTTTTTGTGTTACGTAATTCAATAATTTATTGAGCGAATAAATAATTGTTCGGGAATTACGAGTATTATGAAATGATTGAATTTTTTGAATGGGAGATCGCATTGCGAAAACAACCTTCTCAGTGCCGAATGCCACGGTGGACGGTCGACGAACCTACGGCGCTGCATGGCGTGAGCGTTGTAAACAACAAGTTCGTTGCACTCTCTCTCGCTCTCTCTCTCTTTCTCGCTCCCGCCCTACACGATTGCAAGATGCGTAGATTTTCAATCAGTTTTTAACAGTGCGTACAAGACTTTCGATGCAAATGAAAATATACGAAGCTGTTGCATGACACGGTTTACAAACCATGTTTTGTTTTTTCTTACTCCTCGTCTGGTTATCGTTTCCTAACCTGCAGCTGTTTGCGAACATCGATGTCGTTTAGAAACGACTCTTTTGGTCGCATAATGTTTTCACACTCGAGCGCGGCATAAGCCCGAGATAAGTCCCGGAAGTTAAAATCCTATTTTGTACTTCTTTACGAAAATAATGAGAACAATAACAATAAAATTTATAGTTCACGCGTTTGGCACGACATGGAGCGCTGCAATCGCTTTTTCTTCATTTTTTCAGTTTTCAGAGTTTTCGACAACAACAAAAAACGATACATCCTAATTTTTTGCTAATTTCTGACTAAACATCACCATTTTTTCGAAAAACTCCATGGTGGTGTTTTCTGCCTGGGGCGAACCACGATGGATTTGATTATTTCTTTGAAAAAATGTATGTCAACTCAAAAAGTTATGTTTGTTTTATTTGTGTGCAATAAAAATGTTGTTTTGGAAACGCCACGCAATAAATACGTAAGATTAGAAATGAGTACATTTTTGGACGGTAAATATTTTGAAATTTTGGAGGAAACGCGAAGCGTCTAGCGTGTGTAGCGAGTCAAGATTCGTGATCTATTCACAATACATAGAGAGAGGAGGGCTTGACTGTTACGTAGCCTACGCGCTGAAATACCACACGGACCCGTTTTATCATTCCTACATCGTATATAGAAACGCGGTATAGAGGAAAGTTTTGTCCATAGAAAAAAGTTGGAAAGATCAGGAAAGCTTCGTTATTGGGAATAACGAGATGAAACATTTTTTGTATCATGCTCCTTAAGACGAATTTGTTTTTCCATATGGCCGATGTTTCTTTCGATACTAAACGTGAGGACTACGAATATTTGGAGCTCGGTGATTTTGTCAATAGTTTTGACGCGCTCGCAGTGTAGAGAGTTGCGCTGGCTCGACTCGACCGCGGAAAATCATCGTGGTGCGCGCGCACTACCGCGCGAGAAAGAGAGAAGACTCCGAGGGAATGGGGGCAGAGAAGGTTTCTCATCGGACGAACGATTTTCGTGCGCGGAGCGTGCGTTTGCTCGGCTAGAAACGTTTCCAGAGAAACAACAACACGAACCATCGGTCGTTCTTTCGTGCCAACCTTATTCCCAGCGTCTCTTACCGACTTGGATATTTCGAGTTGACGAAATTGCCGCTAGAGGCGCTTTCTTCTTATCGAGGCTCTCACTCACAGGGCTTTGGGTAAACGAGAAGACGCTACTGTAGCCTCTGTGGCTTTTCTTTCGCGTGAGCTCTTCGTTGCCTCCATCCTCTTGCACTGCTGCCGATATAACACCGTACAACAGAGAGTTCCAAGCCTCGAAAAGCGTTGCGAGAGACGGTCGATAATTATCCTCTTATAGCTGCGCCCCATTTATTCGATCACCATCAAACATTTTGTTTAACTTTTCGGGAATCATTTTTCATCCAACATACGCGCATTTTCTTACAAACTGGGAAAAACAACGAGATAATATTCCAAGCACTCGGTACCATATATTGGTGGCAAAAATATAAGTTTTTGAACACTAGTTTGTTTTTTAAATCCTGAACACAATTCTCTTTGTCTCTGTGTCTCGATAGCTCTCCTTATTGTCAATCGTAAGACGTTCCGCCAATTTATTATTCTCGAACGTCCAAATTTTCCGCGGTAAAAAAAAATTAAAACACAATTCGTCAATCGTCATACGTAGAAAAAGTTCCACACATCGAGAAAATCATAATTTTTCACTTATTCTCAAAATATCATTGTGAGGTTATAAAGCATTTAAATTTTCTAATAAAAACAAAAATGTAAAACCAAAAATGTAAATGTAAAAGTAAATGTACTGTAAATCCGAAAGAATGGTCCACCTTCTTAAAAACAATGGGGAAGCTGTAAGCGGAAAAATCGAAAATTCGTCACAATGGATCGTGAAAGCGGTTCAAACGGGAAAATATAATTTTTAGACTCGCCGCATGTCTCTTGCCAGCGCTGCGGTAACATAGAAATAATAACAATAATACAACAATATTTGTCCTTATACATCGCGGGGATTGGTGAGTAAAGTGGCAATTTCCTGTGAAAAGAAAGCAGGGACTGGGAAAGTCATCGTTGCACCAAGCATCCACAACGGACGATCTCGTGTATAAAAATAATTTAGTGACAAACAAAAAATGTTTTACCACCAAAAAATCGTTAATAAAAGGCACTTTCTTGTAGTAGCAAATAAATACAAAATGGTGACGCACGTTTCGGGTCAAATGAAGGTCACGATTCGTTCACGAAACTAAAGGAACAAGAGGATTTGGGAAATTTTCAAAATATACGAAATGGCTGAACGTCAATGGGAATATATTTGTTTTTTTTTTGCTCCACTAAAACAATTCGAGCAATCGAATTCAGTTCGATCAGGAGAAATCCTGCGCAATTGACGGTTGAGAAATCGGTCAATACGAAATTTCGAAACTCTCGAAAATCTAGTTTTTCGTTGTTTTCTTCGGACCGCTTCGGTAAAAAATTTTTAATTCCCTTCTCTAACGAGAAATATTTCGAAAAATGAAATCCGAGTTTTTTCGTGTAGAGAATCCGCTGGATTCAACATCAAAGAAAATTGATGAAAAGTTGGAAAAATATTAAGGAGCTTTTCCGTTCGAAGCCTCAAAAATTTCTCGAATATTTTCAACAATTCGAATAATTTTTACTTATCCATCTCTTCTTTGCAATGTTATTACGATTTACCGTTGGCTCAGCATCAACGAAACACAACGAAGTATTGAAAATATATCAAGGACGAGAAGTCTCAAAAAAGTTGGGAGTATTTTTAAAAATTTCATGTACAAATTTCGAGAATAATTTTTTAATGAATTCGTTACGAAATCGACGAACGATCACGACGCGGCAACTTTGGCGTCCGTGTGTATGGTCCTGAAAGGTATGTGCACTTTTTCCGCTTTTTTTGATACAGATATCGATATATATGTAGGTGTATATATATATATATATATATATATTTATGTTTATGTATTGGAAGGTATATAGAGGAATATGTATGCAGTATGTATATGCGGCGTTACGTTCTAAAAATAATGGGTTAGCCGAGACGTTGGTGCGCCTTAGCAACAGAAGAAGGTTGCAGCGTATAGGAACTGTCCGATGCGATGCGTTGAGAGAGACTCTCGTCGGATTGTTAGGGAACGTACCGCGGCTCGCTCGCACGCACGGCTCTTTCATTATGTTTCCTTCATCCTCGTGAAACAAAGCTTTGTCTATGTGGCGAAGAAAAATCAGAGTTCGATAAATAGTCTAGACACTTCGGCCCTGATTTTTCCTTTTCGTTTCCTTGGGAGAGAAATTTTGTAAAAAAAAAAAAAACGTTTTTTCGCGTCTTCGAGAGATATCGAAGGGTGTATGGAAATGTCTCTCGTTATCTCCTCGTAAAACATGCCAACACGTGGCCCCTGGTGTGTAACTTGAGAAATATAACTTTCAGTAATGTCGATTGGTTTCCTTCTCGTCCTCCTCCACCCTCTCTTCATACTTTCCTTCTTGACGAGCCACACTTCGCGAGGGATGTATATACGCAGCTTTCTTGTGGCTTCCTTCCGCCACAAAAAACCGTTGGGCCGGGGCGTAAAAAACGATCGTAAGGAGGCGAGCACATTTTGTTCAACTGCCCGACACATTTTTGTGTTTTTTTTACCTTTCTTTTCCTCTGTGTATCTTCCGGGGCTTGGATTTTTCGTCACGGTTCAATGGCGATTATGTCAGGCGTAGAAAGTCGGATTTGAATTTTCTTTTTCGAACCAAAACCGGTTTTCGAAAACTCGAAATTAGAAGCAGAAAGACAAAACTTCGGGGTCACGTGAACTTTTCGTCGAAAATTGAAATAAAATCGGAATTCCAAGACGTTGATTTTTTTTGTCAACAGTTCATTGTTCCTGCTTGAAGGTCATTCAAGGTCGAAAGCTCGGTGTCTCTTCGTAGGAAAATCGATGTTTCCAAGGATAATGTTTTTTTTCGAATGTCGCTAGGAATGCAAATTTTTCTTGCTTCGAGTATACCCAGAAAAAAAAACGCTCGGGTAAGAAATTTCTGAGGTTATAGTTAAGTGTTATATTTATAGATGGCGCTCGGCATTCCAAGTGAGCGAAAAGAAATATTTCGCCTTATATTCGAGCAACGCGACTGGTTAGTTTGATTACCTGATGTTAAAAAATATTTAGAGTCTCGTAATTCACGATCTTGTCAGGGATGAGTTACAATTTCGTTTCCCGGCGCGTTTTTAGGGGATACGAGAGGAAATGAACGTCATTGTGATTGAAAAATGGCTCTCGGATTCGAAATATTTTTTTTGCTCCTTAGAAAAAAATTGCAATTGACTTTTTATGATTCTCAAAAAATGAAATACGCTGTCGACCCCAAGAATGCGACAATTTAGACTCGATGAAGCTCCGAAGAGCTCGCCACGATCGAAACTCGAAAGAAACGACTTCCAGAAGGGCCTCGAGAACCTTGTGTCGTGCTACCCTCGAGCATGGAGCACGTCTGAAAAGAAAAGAGGGTAAAACTGTCGTCTGGAACACTTGTAGCGATTCTTCACCCCTCACCCATAGCACAGTCTTCCCCTCGTGAGTGTGGGCATCACAATAGTAGCAGGTAACTGATTGAAAAGAAATATCCCATTGTGCAACATTCTTGCCTGGCTCGAACGTAAGAATGGACCAATTTGGATGTTGAGACGATATGGTCTTGAAACTTGGTCGAAAATCTTGTTCACCGGTCACGTTTAAGCACCTGCTGTCTCCTCCGAAAGGATCGATATACAGGGTGTGCCAAAAGTTTCGTTTTAACTCGGCGTAGGAGGAACAAAGTGGATATTTTCAGTATTTGACGAAAATCGGAATTTCGCCTTGTTTTCTAGTGACTTTTTCGACGATCTCTAAAGAATCCCGAGTCCTCGGAGTTTATGGTCGGAGGATAAATAGTAATTAGGATGAATCTCGTGAAAGAAAAATAAATTTGGATCGATTTTTAAGAAAAAAACCCGAAATCTTCAGTTCGAAACGCATTTGTTGAAGAAGTAGTATTTTTTAAGGAAATAATCCTTGTTTTCTTTCTTGACTTTGTCTCCCTTTGTATAGGGATGTTTCCTTGAGCACTTACACGTTGTTAATCCTTAGGTAATGCACACCTGCGCCTTCTCAATTTTCCCACATCGAATTCGCCAGATTCTGGCCACTTTTTCTCTCTCTCTCTCTCTCCCTCTCTCGCTGCCGAGCACCATAAGAGCGTCCCGCATCAACGTGAGACGTGCTCAAATAAAACTTGAATCCCCCAAATCCTACGATCATCATCTGGTCCGCGAGAAACTCAATCGTGGGTTCGAATAACTCTGGCATGCATCAAATGAATAAGAAATATCGACCGTTTTTCTATTTTACTCTATATTTTGAAATTAGAGCCAAAAAAACTGAAAAATTAAAAAAAATATAAAGTTGACTCGAAAATTAAAATTTTTTTTTAATGGCTTCGATATTTTTCTTTGGACTTCAACGATGCGAGTTCCAATATCGCGCCATCAATCCCCTTTCCGCCACTCGACAGAACAAAAGAATAAAAATAGTCGCCGCAAAAATAATGAATAAAGGGAAGAAAAAAAAACACCAACTCCAAGTAAATTCTTCACATTTCTTTAATAGAATATTGTGTTTTTTGTATGTATTTGTTTTATAAACATGGACATTTGATGAAATTTTGTAAGGTTAGTTAATTTTATAACTATTTTCATTTATTAGACTCTCTTAAATCTAAGATTTCCAATATAATATAATTATACAAATATAATATTAATAATAATCCGTATATACATACATAAATACATGTATATACATACATAGATATATATATGTGTGTATATAGGTGGCTTGCACGTGCGGTATGAGGAGGGTAAACAAACTGACGATTGTGAAGACGACGACGACGACACGCGCCAAACAAAACGGAAGTCAGCCATGATTCACCGGTTTGTCGACAATCACTACTCGGTTCTCTCCCACTTTTTCCATTTCTTTCCATTGATTCCTTTTACTCGAGGCTCCATAATCACTTGCGCCCACGCAATTGTGCGTCCTTTACAGACAAAAACATACACACACACACAGGCTCACGAGGAAACACTCACTCATGCTGACACGAATACGCGAAAGATATATCTCAGGCTGGCCAAACGTTTTCTTTCTCTCCTACACTAGGTCCGCAACATTAATCTAATAATTATACATTTAAAAAGGTACGAGCTAAGTTATGCTTACTGAGATCATACTAATACATCACAGGGTTACATAGACAATAGTTTTATTTTTTTTCTTCACTTCTGGTCATTTTTTTTGTCTTTAGCTCTCGATGGGCTCGTGTCTCTCTATTTCGTCATTTTTTTTTTTTTTAAATCTTTGTTTTTCGTCAACGGAAACGTCGGCTTTATCGGTTGGAAATGGAATTTTTTGTAATGTCAGAATAAATTAAATCGGGGCCACGATTCCGTGGGTATCGGGAAACTGACGGTCACGGAGTGTTCATTGTTTCGAGAAACGTGGAGATATCGAATTTCCATTGATTTTTCTTCGCTTCTCGTCGCAATTTCTCGTCCGCAGAGTTGATTATTCGCGGATGAAATTATGCTACATCGTATTTATTTTTTTCCATACTCTGTTCCAACGCTTTTCTCTCTTTTGCTCGCTGTCTTCGTTGCTTCCTTCGTCTGCTTTCTTTTTTGATTGATATTGCCCACGTAGTCGCTGCGTCAAGTCCCCAGTTTTTCGAGCTACTGACCAAAGATTCAAAACGACAAACTTTCATCCGAATAACGCCCTCATTAGGGGGTGGAAAAAATAGCTTGTAACCGCCAGTCGTATTTTTTGGTTATAATCTCAAACGATGAAAAAAAAAACAAAATTAAAAAAAAAATCAACAGGAGAATAAAAATAAAAAGGGACATATTTTTCGCGGAGATTTCGATCGGATTGAAATATGCGTCGATTATTATATTTCATTTTATAATTCAACGGAAGAAGCAGAAAAAATCTTGCGTGAGTCGCTGCGGTGTGATCGGACGTGACGTTTTCTGTTGTTTTTTTTTTTGCATTCGAACGATGCTCCTTAGTCGATTAAAAAAAAAAAAGAAATTTTTTATTCCTTTTTTTATTCACTAATTATCGATTGGCATGAAAATTTTCGATCTAAAAAAAATTTCACAGAATTTACGACTGCGGACAATTTCATCAGAGGTTTTTTTAGGGTGCGATGGCACTTGATAAAAAAAAAACAATAATGCATTCTTACGGAAAGAAGAAATTTATCGAAGATTTTTTTATAACTTCGATGCAGGAAAAAAAATCGTCCAAGTTTTTTTCTTTTTTCGAGTAATGGGGTTTCATTTTCTGGTTTTTTTTTTTTAACCCCGAATCTTGAACGATGGTTCGCAGTAATTTTTGAACGACGCTCGAAACTTATTCGTGTAATTTTAATTAAAAAAAAGAAAATGATAAGCAAGAAGAATCCGCAGAGCAGAATCAAGACTTTGGTTCTTCGCTGACTCTCGAAGAAAAAATTGAACAAGATTAAAAGTGAAAAAAGAACGGGAGGAAAAAAATGAAAAAAAAAAAAAAAAAAAAAAAAATATGGAGGATCACTGATTTGGCATCGGCTGTACTTTCTCGCAAGTCGTACAGGAGATCAATGCTTAAACTCTTGGGTAACGTAATGTACAATTATCGTAATATAATTTTTCGCGAGCTCTTGGAACTGGCATCTACTTTTTTCATTTCTCTCAATTTCTCAGCTTTTTCGAGTGTTCGCTAAAATCCAAAAGTGGACGAAAATGAATTGCCGATATGAAGTTTACGTCGGCGACGAAAAAAATTAGGGTTACGTTTCAATTTGTCGATATTTTTTTTCAATATCGTGAAAATCATTTCCGAAGCATGAGATTTTCGTATTTTTTCACAAAATCGACTTTCTCACCGCGTTCGGGTTTACCCAAGATTTTCATGACTTTGAAAATTCGACAAAATACAACAAGGGGTCGAAGAAAAAATTTAAAAATGGCGAATTTTCGTGAGAAATTTAATTTTTATCTCGATCTTCAAAAAAACAAAATGAGATTTTACGATCAAAGAAAGGATCAACATTCGCGAATGACGATCGGGCGCTGTAAAACTCGTTCGAACTCCGAGCGTATATTTTTCGGAGGACGACGGGTTTTTGTTTTTCAGACGACTCATGGAACGGCAATTCAATTTCGTATTTTGGATTTTCGTGATTCTCGAATTCACACATTCCCTAAAATTCAAGGATGTCGTTCGATTAGAAAATAATAATAATTAAGTCCTACTAATTGCGAAAAGCCTACAGAGTCTGAAAAATTCAAATTTCACCAACTAATTAATAACGATCCGAAAGGTAAAAAAAAAAATACAATACAATTTTCTTCCAATCGAACGATCACATTTTTTTATCCCGATTTCCTAACATTGCGCAACTCCCTTTTCAGGCACACCGTCGTTTCGTCGATTCCTCACCATAACATTTCGAGATCTGACTCCAAAGCGATTTGACGTTTATTTTTTAACGTGATTTTAAAGAGAGGACTCGACACGAAACTCGATATTTCGAAATCGATGAATTCGTCGATAAAATTCGTTCGAAAAAAAATCGAAATAATTGATGAGTTTGTTTCGTTTCGAGGAAACGAAAACGAGCTTCCGGACAAGGTCGTTTACGCTTCCTCGAGAAAGAGAGGAAAAAAAAGATTGAAGAGGCGTAAAGAATCGATGAAAAAGACGATGAGCCTGCACATGATTTTCCCATCGATAATGCGATCCAGTCCAAGGCTCGATTTGTCTCGATAGAGGAAACGAAAAAGTGTAAATATGCTTTCTCTGTTACGATCGTTTTAATCGATAAATTATTTCTAAAGAATAATTCTAAAATTGTCGTACGTTCGTGTGGCGCTTGTTCTCAAATAATTATACAAATTTCCAGGGGCGGGGGGAGGGGGGGGGGGGGGAAGAAAAAAGCAAATATATTAGAATGAATTTAGAGAAAAAGTGTGAACGAAAAGTTTTGGCTAGTCTGACGACGAGGAAGATTTAGTCTCGTGTGGGCAGCGGCGATGCTTTGCTTAATTTTTCTACACGTTCGTATATATCGAGGTCGCTCGATCGTCGTGGTGCGTGTCAGGCGGATTAATAATCTAACTGAATGGCACAGCCAAAGGACTTGACGATCTTCCCGATTAGCGGAACCACATGATTTCCATAAATCGTATACAAATATGAATTTTAATGTATAAAAAAAAAAAAAAAAAAACTGGAAAATGGTAGTTTCCTTTGCGAAACGAGCGACGGGACCCCATCGGGAAGATCGTCGCGCAATTGTGTTTTTTTTCTTCTCATTTAGAGAATCGCTAAAGTAAATAGTACACGAGAATTATAAAGGAAAAAATTGTTTAAAAAATGGGTTTGTAATACACAGAGTGGCTGATTGTGAGAGAGGTGGGTGTACATAGTTCTAAGTTGACGCGACAATAAAGATTTACTAAAAACGTATCTTAAAACGAAGAAAAATAGTGGAAAATTTACGCTGAAGATAATTGGGGGCTTTAGCTGCGAATGTGACCGGCGTTGCGGGCTATTTTCTCCGGAAGTTCAACGATGCTCTTCGTACTTCCGTTTAGCGTGCGTTTACGACTCTTCATGAAATCTGAAACGGAAAAACGGAATTTTGTTGTTACGGTGAGTTGGACACGAACGATTTTGAATTTTGTGTATTTATTTTTCGAGATTTGGATGAATTTCGCATTGCTTGACAAAAGGAGGAAAACATTTTCGATGTATTTGGAGGAAGATTTTTGAATAGCGACATTTTTTTTTTTAATAACGAGTCAACGATTCGTTGAGTTTGATTTTTATGAACTCGCCACGTGCTCCTCGAGTATTTTGGACCGTAAGCGAACCCACCCCGAGAGTTGCTCACGCTGGAACCCCCTGAAAAGCCCATAAAGTACGAGATCGTGACATCTGTTGGGTCTTCGGGACCCTTGTGATGCCGCAAATTTCCTTGGTGATTCTCGCACGCGACGAACGCACGACAAACGCACACGTATGTCTATTGTGTCTGATCGCGAGAAGTGAGATTTACATGAACGTAGGGAACCCCAGCGCTGACTTACTTTTGCGTCCCTTCGGGCACGCTCCCCGCCGCCCCTTTTTTTTGCATCGATGCATTAATCATCCGGCACGGGCCAGAGTCTTGCGACGTGAAAAAAAGCGAGTGTCAATGGTGATCATCAGGGAGGCCTTGATGTTAATTTTGAGAAGGAGTGCCGAAGCGATTCCCTCGCTAATTTAACGGTCGACTTAATTTTCCATTTTGAAAACTCCGGAGCAAGAGACTGCGGAAAGAATGAGCGGGAAAGAATGAAATTTTCGGCAAGGCTTTTGCTTTGTTGATGTTGGAGACGAAAATGCGAGCGAGTTTGTTTTGCGGCTAGTATCGCAGCGCAGATCCAACGCTTACGATAATTTATCGGCACAAACGTTGTGCTCCGTGAGTGTGTGCGAGAATGTTCGGGGACAGAAGAAGAGAGAAAGAAAGCATCGTGGGTCGTTGAGAAACACGATCGAGGCAAAGTTGGGGCTGGTCACGGTTTCGCGGAGAAAGAGAGGGTCCGAGATCTCGTAAATCGCGAAGAAGTAGCGCCAGTTTCTATTTTTTTTTTTCTAGCCCAGGAAATAAAGAAAAAATTAGCCAAGCGTGATTTGGCCGGAAAATTTTTTACTAAGCTCGAAACTCCGTTTGGATTTGATGGAAGAAAAAATGAGATTTTTATCGGAGCCTCTATGGGGGACACGTTACAAAATAATTCCGTTGATTTCGAAACGACTTTCGTGCCCTCGTCTCGTTTCTAGTCCGTTACGTTCGAAAGTTCTTTGGGCCAACATTTTGTTCTACGATAAACATGCGGGCTCACTATTCGGGAAAAGACTCGCTCGCTCGCGTGTCTTAATTTCTTGGCGTACAGTCGACACTCGCACAAGACTGAAGTCTAACGAGTGAGACGCGAACACCTTAGAAACGCTGTGAAAGGATTATCAATAAATTTCGAATGAAAATATGTGCAGTGAGGAATTTTCTCGGTTTTAACGGCAGGTAGACACAATCTGGTTCAGTGGACCGACAGAAAAAATGCAATTTTCGCAACTTTTCTTTAAAACTTTTTTTTAAAACCGTTATAACTTTTTATGGAGCAACTTTCGTAGGTCGTTGGGTGCTTTCCTGGCTTGGTGAGAATCTGGCGTTTCGATTTCACTACAATCAAAGCTCTCTAGGGCCTTTGGTTGCCGAGCTACAGGGCCTAGAAAATCGTCGGTCCACTGGACCGTCAGTGGCGAAGTAAGCTACCAAAACTTAAAATCACCAGTTACGGCTAGAATAACGCAATAGAAATATTCCCTGAGGACAAAAAATCCAAGTTCCTCAATCCACCAACCGGAATTAAATAGTTTCCAGAATAATCAAGGCTGAATTATCGGAGAATTAATTCCGAACCCTAAATTCGGAGATTTTTTTATTTCCATTTGCCGGCTGGTTCACACGTCACGGTCTTATGTAAATCCTTCAAGGGAGGACGGAGCAAGGGCGGGCCGTGTTATACTTCGCATATGTGCATTATGTACCCACAGCTGATATTTTTACCATGCAATCCACGTGGGAGCTTCGCCACTCGGGCTAGCACGAGTTTTCCATTCCGTGGGGGTGAAGAACTCTTGTAACCAATATATGTGAATGCATGGGGGAACGAATCCGAAAAACACTGTTTGGAAAGAAAGGGGAGCTCACTGCTGCCGCAGCTCCACAGCTCGGGAGAGATACAGACAACAAAACTTGAACCCCGCATGCCCCATTCGTAACAGCTGACCGGTTCCCTCATTAATAAAAGTACGTTACAAAATTCTGGTCCCTCTTCGTCCCAGGCCGTTCCCCACCCCATTTTGACATTTCCGACGTCCTCCAGTCGCGACCAAACAATCTACGACCCCCATTTTTCGTTTTTTTCAACATGCTTTTTCCTCCGGGGTCTTTTTCCCTAAATCCAAGAATAATATCGAAAAACTTGAACGAAAAAATCATGGCAAATTGAAATTAGCCACGAAAAAAGAAATTTTGGCCACGGGATGAGGAAAAGAGTCTCAATCGGTTTTTCAACCTCACGAGGAAACTTGAACATTTTTTTTGTACCAAGTAACGTGACTCGTTTGATATAGTTGACTGGGTCGACGAGGAATTTATTCGCGAGAGTTTCTATCGAGGAGGCTCGGATCAATCTACACTCAGGGAAGTCTCGGCTGGTCTCCCGTCACGTCCTGAAATAGTACCGACGCGTGGGTTGACGGTGCATCGTCGAGAATAATAATAACAAAAACACATGAGGAGCTCTCCTCGCGACGATTCTTCTCGATACAACGAGGACATAATAACTCCCCTCCCCTTCCACACATATATAGGCCTGGTAAACAAAAACAAAAGCCCAACCGTTCATCCTCAATGAGTGAAAAGACAGCCCGTCCGGAAATTATCGATTAAAATTTTTTTTTTTAGTTAACAAATTCCTCAACAAAATCAATTTCTTTGCTTTTTTTGTTGTTGTCGATTTTTTCGATTTTCGAGTTTTTTCCGAACTAACTTATGTGGGAATCAAATTTTCGTTCCAATTTTCTATATTTACGAATTCTTATGAAAAGACTATAAAAAAAAAACAAATTTCTCGAAAAATGCGATCTTTTCTTTTTTTTCAAGAATTCGATTTTTTCTTCCAATTAATTAATGCGGGAATGAAATTTTGATTCCGATTTTCAATATTTACGCGGACATTTTCTGGGAGAGATGAGGAGATTAAAAAAAAAGTCTGTCCAACGTTGCGTTTGAAGAAAAATGTATAAAATTATTGGAAAGTCGTTTCTGGAATGAATGAAAGAGTTTCGTGTCGTGGCCGAATTCCATTTATAATTTCCTTTTTTTCCAAGGAATTCTAGAAGAAAATTCCATTTTTCCTTCCAGAATCTGTGATCACTGAGATTTAATTTCGATATTTTGAAAATGACCTAAAAAGATGGAACGTCGATCGTAATAATTTTGAAATTTTTTTTGTTCTTTGCATTCAGCCAACGAAACGAATTTTTTGGAATTTCTATGATTTTGACGAATTAGTAAAAATTCGTACAATAAATAAATATAAAATTAATAAAGTGAAAATTCGAGGTTCCGAGCTCTCAGAGATTAACGTCAAGTCGTCAACCTGGCCAGCCCGCTCAACCTGGTCAACATGACCAGTGAATCATCATCATCATCGCGTTGTGAAAAATGTTTGAAAAAAAAAGCTGAGTCCTTTCTTTGCGATTGATCGGACGTAACGAACGTGACGCCGTCGTCTCGTGCGTCACAATTCAATATGCCGAAGAATTTAAAAATAAAAAACGCTCAATTGAGTGCCAAGGTGAAGGCATAACATTAAAGTTGTTTTTCGATGGAAAAAATGAGCGCGGAAAGTACACGACAACGCCGGAATCGACTTGACCTAGTGCTCTCTCACTCTTTTTATTCGTGCTCTCTGTCCCCCCGCTTGTCATGCTCCTCCTCGGCATCGTTATGGCCCGCGGTATCACTGATCGCGTGCCTCTTGTATATTTTCGGATCGCTATTGACCGGTTGCTCGAATTATTTCGACCAATTAACATTCTTTAACCTCGCAATCTCTCCAACAATGAATTTCCCTGTGGAGACTCGATTTTAACGAAGAAACGCACTTAAAGTTCGCGTCCTTGGAACGCAGAGAATTTTTTTCGAAATATTTTTATAACAAAGTCCAAAAATCACGTGTAAACAATTTTTAACAATTTGTAAAAATCAAATAATACAAAATTTCGTTCCATTCCAACGATTCAAAGTTCGATATCGTGAAAAAAATGAAACAAAATGTTTGCATCGTTGGAATGCAACGGAATTCATGGTTTTATTCGATTTTTTAAAACCAGAGCCAAAAATTAAACTGCAGTGTCTATGGCGATTTTTGCGAAAGAAAAACTGAACGTCAAAGAAAAATTGAGGAGATTCCGAAAATCTAAAAAATTGTGAACAGATTGAATATTTTTCGTTCAATTCCAAAGATGCCAACTTTAATATCGTGAATATATTCAAGTTTGCTCGTTGGTGCGTTAAAATACTGGGAAAAAAAAAAGTTTCATTTGGAAATTTTCGTAGGCGACGATGTATTTACTAAATATGAGGCAACCGAAAAAACGTGAAAAAGAAAAAACGTCGAGGAGGTTCGAATGACTCGTAACAACGCTCGCGACAGACGAGAGATTCGTTAACCAAGGTCGTGCAGGCGGTTTGCTCGTGAACGACGATGGGAGCTAAATCGAACGACCGATAGGCCAGCATTTGCTCGTGGAACAAACAGCAATAATCACCGAATGCAAATCGTATTTATATTTGTATTTATACGACAGTTTTGTTGTGAGGCTATCAAGAATGAACTTCGTCACCGTAGGTGAAGAAATTATTGAGACAACAACACGCGGTTGTGCTTTGAGACATTTTAATCGCTCGAATCGACGATAAACCTTGGACATTTTTCGGCATACATTTCAACGGTATTTTTCGTTACAGAGCCGTTGTTTGCTCAAAGGTTTACTCTTCCCTGTTGTCACTTCAGAGTGTTCAAGGTCACGCTTAAAAATCGTACGAAAACCATTCGATGAGAAATTTTATTTTATTTTTCTTAATGGAAAGAAATCATTTCATATTTTTATGAGATTCGTCTGGTTAGAATGCACGAAAAATATTCTTTAAATTTGTCATTTCTGGAAATATTTGTCACTTTTGTAAAAAATCGTTCAGATTCATTTTCGAACTTTTTCTTTATGGACAAAGATTTGTGGCACGTGAACGTCAAGGAGAAACAAGCTGCTAGTCGATCTTTTCTTGTTCAAGGAAAATTTCGAAAGAAAAATCATACAAAGACGAAAAAAAAGACATTCTCCAAGTTTGAATCTCTAGTTTATTTAGTGTTTCGGTTCAAATGTTCGGACGATATTGAAGTTCGCATCGTTGGACTTGAACAAAAAATATTCTATCCATTCACCGTATTTTTTTATTTAAAAACGAATCGTTGCGACCACAAAGTTTCTAAATTCCTTCTATTGAAGTTTGCATTGAAAATTTGCGTAGTTTGCGTAGAAAAGAGTGAAAGAAATATTCCCATTAATAATTTGCTTGGGAACATAATGTAATTATGAAAAATCGTTTTTTCACGATTTATCTAGAGATTCGTTCTGCCGTCCATCTACTAAGCGGTAAGCATGATATTTTTATGACGTTGAAGTTTTCAACGTTGGGATCGAACGAAAAACATTTATTTTCATTAATTTTTGCCTAAATTTTCGAAATCACCGCAATTTTTCGTGTCAATTTAGTTTCTGGGTCGGAAAACAGAATCGTTTCATGATGCTGACCAAAAACTAAATACAAATAATGAGCTCTCGTTTGCATCGTTGGAATGCATCAAAATTCATGATTTTATTCTATTTTTTGAAGACGGAGCCAAAAATGAACACGCAGTGTCCGTCTATGAAAATGATTTGCAAATGAAAAACTGAATGTCAAAGAAAAATTGAGGGGATACGAAAAATCTAAAAAATGGTGAGTGGATAAAATGTTTTTCATTCGACTCCAACGACGCAAAGTTCAATATCGTTATACGACAATTAATTAATTAGTGATCAAAATAATATTTACCGGTAATGGATGACTGTTTTCGCGTTGCGGTCTTAAGTACAGGAGTGGTCGGTTCGTGTGGAAGGATGCACTTGACTTTCTTTCTCCGGCAAATGACGGCAACGGTGGAATCGTGTTCTTCCTCAGAATTTTCGGGATTGTCGGACAAGATACCAGTTTCGTTGATTTCCGGAACTCGCGGTTCTTGGGGAGGAGTTCGTTCAGCTTTTCTTGCGATGCTGACGGGCGTCGTGGCGGTCGTAACAGCAACGGCGGAGCGTTTGGTCCTCTTGGACGAGGTCGACGACGACGAGGAGGTCAAGGAAGACGAGGAAGACGAGGATTGCGTTACATTTTCGGTGTTGGTCGCTTCTTCGTTATTCCGGGGTGTTCCGGGAGAATTTTTCCGAAGATAAGGCATTCCTCGGAGAGCATAAGGTTCGGGAATGACATCTTCGTCGGTAACGGGTTCCCATTCGTAGCGGGAGTTTTTTCGTGGAATTTCAAGGTGAAAATCGAAGCCCCAACGCTCAGCGTCGAGGAGGGATTGGGCTCGTAGCTCGCGCTCAGCGAGAGCACGAGCGGCGGAATGGTCAACGGGACCGAAGAGATCCCGTCGGACACGAGCGAGGGCGACTCTGCTGGGCGCGACTCTCGTGGAGCCAGCGATACCGCCGCGATGACCCAGCTCGCTCATCATCGCTGGATTCAATACACGGGCGCTCATATTTCACTGGGAAAAGTAGCGCGGCACTTTTTTTTAAATTTTTTTCTAATTTAATTTCAATTTTTTTGATTCCGATGATTTATTGGATTTTTTTTGTCGATTAATCGATTCGCGATCTTGCGAAATAACGATTTGCCGATCAAACGCGTTAAAACTTGTCGCTGAACGTCGAGACGAAGCAGATTCGAAAAAAGCGGCAATTCCGCGCTTTCGGCGGTTGGACGCTCGACGCGAAGGCGAAACTTTGCTCGCGCAATATTAGCCACGACAAATGTGCCTTTTCACAGGCTCGCGCGTTAAATACGAAGATTTCTCACCCTCTTATTTGAACGCGCACACACCCGCCCACGTATTATCTCGACATAGAAGCGAAAAAACGCGGGCCGCGAATACACTGAACGCGGGGAGACAGTTTGAGCAGGAGACGGAGATGTATGCAGGATCGTGAGCACGTGATCGAGCGCCCCGCGTTGGCGCTCTCTCTCGCCTCGTATTTTTCGATCTTCGAGAAGCCTCGGGTGAGGGAGTTCAACTTCGATCCGGCAACACTGTTTTTTTCACTCGCCCAGTTTGAAAGTCACGAGAATGTGTGTATGTGTATGTGTGTGTGTTTTCTTTGTGCGCGTGTTTATTGGGATAAACGACGAACGACGATGGTGACCCGAACAATGTTGTGTGCGTTATCCGCCTCGATTAGGCGGGAGTTGGGATGAGCACGTTTCTCGTGCTCTCCGATGACGCACACTCTATAAACGATCCTATATACGCGGATTCTCAATTAATCGATCTCCGTTGAGAATTTTCTACGATTTTCTATTTACGCACGAGTCACACTTGATCGAAAAATATTTATTTTTCTTTTTCACACTTACGAAAACGACGCAATTTCCAACTGACACTTTGTACCTTTTTTCTCGCCTTCTAATCCTGTTTTTTTCGTACCACTCGAATCAATGTCACAGTCGTTTTGGTTGCACTTAACTTTAACGCGTTTGTGTAGATGCAGCTCGAACGCTCGCTCACGCGACACTCTCGTTCGCTTTTTCTCTTGGCAACATCGATCTTCTCTCTCACTCTAAGCGCGTCCCAGGGGTGTAACTACAGTGAACACTTAATAATCCCCCCCCGCTCAGAGAGTGACGGCAACGTTGCACTTGCACCGTGTAGCGTGCGATCGCCCAAACACCGAGCGAACCGAACGGAACTGTGTATATGTGTGTGAACGTATATCGCGCGTTCGAATCGAGGCGCCGAGATCGAGAGCCCCGCTCACTTGCTTCACAAAAACTTCCGAGCTCACTGCGTCGCGAAACTTTGATTTGAACGAACTTTGATTGGCAATATTTCGGAGAAAAAACAATGGGAAAATCGGAGTTGAAGGAAAAAACTTTTAACTTTGTTCCGCCTGAGTCCGTATTGCACGAAAAAGTCCGACCGGAGACGCGATACTTTTTTTTTTACACAACACTTTGTTGTTGCTAAGTCGGAGTTTTATTTTTTAATTCTCTTATTCGCCGTTGAAAAAGAGACGCTTAACAATTGGTTAGTCGCAATCAGTTACGTTGAACCATTGAAGCTACAGGCGTGGCCCTCACTTTTCACTTATTTTTCAATATTATTTGATCTTTCGCCGTTTACCCGTCACGATATTCAAAGTCGCGGGAGATCCAAGTCGCGCGTGCGAGGACAATGTTTCCCGGGCGAACGTGAAACGACGTTTGAAAACGATTGCGCAGTTATACTGGCGGGGAGGCGGATTGTGAAACGGTACAGCCGTAAGGAGGCGTGTTACACGTGCGAAGCGCTCTCTAGCGACTGACTCGAGCCCCGCGCTCGCTGCGGCCAACTCTTCTCTCTTTTACGAATCACCACGGCTCGCCTCGGCCGAGTTCGGTCGCGTCCGACATCTCGAACGACGCGCTCTTCCCCCTCCCTCCAAGCTCGCGCAGCCCCCACCCGCCGTTTTCAAACTCCCACCCGCCCCCACCTCATCACCGTACCCTTTTCATCATCACGCTCTCTAAACTCTTCTCTGTACGAGGAATAAGGAAAAAATATAACCGCCACTCTTCGAACTTACGAAGTACGCATAGTACGCTCCGCTCGTCGCAAGAGCACACACGAGGTCGACGCGCCCAGGGGCCAAACGCTAACTCGTAGAACCTCGCGCATCGCGCGCGCGCCCATAGTCCGCGAGAGACAAAAATACACGCCGTACGATAGAACGGCAGCTCCCGTCACCTCTCAACAACGCTCAACACAAAATGCTTTTTCGTCTTACGTGTGAGTGATTTCACTCCACATTTCGCCAGTTTTCAAACTTTCCCAATAACTCCAAAACCTTTCGTGACTCCTTGCAAAAATGCTTGAGTTTTTTTTCGTATTTTTTTTTTTACCGTTAGGCCGAGCGTTAGGCTGATCACAATGTCGTCTTTGACGCTTATCGTCGTTTGCACAACGCTCATAACCTCAATAAATTAGACGCTGCATAACATTCGCTTCTGAAAACAAAATCGACGTGAAAAAAAACGTTTGTAACTAAAAATTCCATCCGATGAGTTGGTTCGTAGTTTGCACAACTTTTCAATTCTCCTCTAACTGTTTACGGTGTTTCTCTTGGCATAGAAACCTCCACGGACGCGACGAATAAATAATATTTTGTAAAACCGTAAACAAACCCGTTTTCTTTTGCATTCAGGATTTTGAGTTCGAATTTTCTGGCTCCATGCACATTCGTGTACTGTTTATTCATAAACACGAAAGCTCTCTCGAAGCTATTGTACTTTTGTAATCACACGCTCGTTACATTCGTGCAAAGAACACGAGCCGCCATCCACTGTGTTCTTTTTTCGTGACCTTGCGGATTCCGGTCGATTGTAGCGAGAATGAGCAAAACAAACGAATAAGCAGACTACAGAAATAAGAATATTTCCACCTGCAATTTTAATTTCATATCCAAGTTCCACGGAAAAACTCGAAAAAGCAAATTTTCGCTTCTCCTCCAGAACTTTCAGGCTTCTTCTCGTTTATATAATCGAAGTTTCGCTGTGCATATTGCGGTAGTACATATCGTGTGCTCCTCAAAACATCGGGCGCGTACTACAGTAGCAACTTTTTTCATCTCCTTCTTCGCATCTTTATCTTGATTTCGCGCTCCCTGGCTTTCAAGTCGTGCCACTCGTACCGCACGTACGATTATAACCTCAATTTACGAAATTCATATTTCGAACCTCGTATTTACATGGGCGGTTGTCAGAAAAGATGGAAAAATCGGCTTAACGGAAATTTCCTCCGTTTCTGAATGCGGAATTGTCGGAAAATCAAATTTTCTATTGATTTTTAATATATTTTTATTAATTTTTCAAAAAAGGATTCTCTGGAAGGTGATTTTTGAAAAAAATCGGATTTCTGGTCTCGAAAATTTCAAACGGTCAAACCTGCTCGATCGTTATGAGAATTATTGGAAATAGAAAAAAAACATCGCGGTACCACAGAATATAACGAGAAAATTCTTCTGTTCATTTGTATCCAATGGAAGTCGTGTTGTTTTTCGTTTTTATCGAAATTGTGTTTGTTCGATTGCGATTATTCGTGAGGCCGATACGTCAACTGGCAAAGTTGATGTTTCGCGTTGAGCGAACGCGGCATTTCGGAACAAAATGCCCGCTTGGACGCGCGGAGACGAGAATCTCGCGAAAGAGATGGACAGCGAAAAGCAAGAAGAGGGCTAGCGGGGAGAGAGGGATAGCTTATCTTGTTTTCGCGACGATTTTACTCTCCTGCGATATTCGTAGTGTGAGTTTTGTGTGAAAAATTGGACGTGCGAGCGAACTGAAATGACGTTCGGAATGTTTACGATCTTTATGTACCGCCCGATCCGTTGTTCGAACATTTTTATTTTAGTTTTTTACTCCATCATTATTCGATATATTTTTTCGTCACAATAAAACATCAAACTCTATTCTCTATTTTTATTCGCAAATATTGTTTTTTGCGTTCTTACTCGTAAATATTGTTCATGGGGAAGAAGGGCATGGCGGATAATGGGATTGTTAAGAATTGTTCAGACTCGAGGGTCGTGCGAAGACTTTTCATTGATAATTATCAATTTACGTTGTTGCTGCCTCGTGTAGCTTATTGACACTGCTCAGAGAAGAGCGGGAAAACGAGAATAT